>CM019704.1:23603077-24335577 GCA_009760885.1 Achatina immaculata
AAAACACACATACACATGAACTAGAAAGAACCCCCCCCCCCCAAAAAAAAAAGCTAAATAAAAGGGAAAAAAAAGAAAGGACGAAAACTTCAGATAAGAAAACTAACAAACACACGGTAGGCAACACACTTAACGAGGACCACAGCACGTAGCACAAGTCTCCACAGGCCGAACTGAGAAGTGCTATCAAATTCGTGACTTGCGCTGGTTACGGCTTAGCTAAAAATAGTTCTCTTTTGCCCGAAGCTGTTCGACAAATCTAGCTCAAGCCGGAATATAACGGGGGTTTTCTTATAACTCGGTCGGCGCACTCCGACAAAACACCGAATTTTCACGTTTATTTACTTCTGCCTTCTCTTTCCTGTTCTTTCTTCCCTTTTTCTTCTCACTTTCGAAATTTGTTCGGGATTATGAAAAGATATCCTAGTCTGGTACAGCTACCGATACAGTCTCCAAACTCCCACATATCTGTTCTATTTCTCCTCCCATTTATGTCTGAAAATGTATTAGAAAGAACGAAAGAAAGAAAGAAAACCACTATTATACGACGTATCTCTCTCTCTCTCTCTCTGAACCTTATGTGCCTAGAGCACATGGGGCTTCCGCAAGGGTTTTCCACAAATGCCTGTCCTTCGCCTTTTTTCTGCTCCTGCCCAGGTGAGCCCTCTATTGCTCAACATCCTTTCTGTTGTTCTTCTCCATGTCTCTTTTGGTCTACCCTTACTTCTGCTCCCCTGTGGTGTTCATCTTAGTGCTATTTTTGGTAGTGAGCTATCAGTCATTCGGAGCACATGTCCCAACCATCGCCAGCGTCTTTCCTCAATAATTGTTGTCAGTGGTTTCATCTGCATTTCTGCTAATAAGATGTTGTTTCTTATGGTGTTTGGCCAAAATATTTTTCTACTTCTTCGTAAACATTTAGTCTGGAAAGAATTCAACTTGTTTTCTATGGTTTTGGTGATTTTCCAGCATTCACTTCCATAGAGTAGTACACTTAGAACATTACTCTTAAATATCCTGATTTTCATATTTATGCTTAGTTTTTTTTATTTCCATATAGTCTGCAGCATTGCCTGGTTTGCTCTAGTAAGTCTGCTGTTGATGTCCTCTGTGCTGTCTCCATTTTCTACTACTCTGCTGCCAAGGTATACAAATTCATTGACCTCCTCCACTAACTTGTTATCTACTCTGAGTACATTTCTGTTGTTCACATTTTGCTTCATTAACTTTGTCTTTCCTACGTTGATCTTTAGTCCTATGTTGTTTGCATTCTGAGTTAGCTTGTTTATTTTATCTTGCATATCTTTGTGATACGACGTATGGAAAGTATATAACTTGCCTTCCCCCCCCCCCGGGATATTCAGACTATTCCTCTTTGTCAGCCTTGGCCCTGATTGTCAGCGGTTCTCAAATCTTCCTGTTACCCACACTGCCACGGAATCTTGACTTTATCTGTTCAACGGAATCTTGACTTTATCTATTCAACGGAATCTTGACTTTATCTATTCACACTGCATTTAGCACTGTATGCGAGAAGAAGCACTTGTTACATGCAGCTGACAGAACTAATAAATCTCTCCCTAGTGGCTTTAAAAGCTGGCACCTTTTCACTCATTTATCACTGCTACAGCTGGTAATCTTTTTACTACTGGTACTACCGCTGCCACAGCCAAACAATGCACACTCCCTTAATTCAAAATATCCCACGTATTTCAAGTGGGAACATTTTTATTAGTTAATGAGCACACAGCTGTAACGTTTTCGGTTTACACCTTAATCATACCAACAAAAAAAAAACATACAGGACAAAGAAATAAGGAAAGAAAATAGAATATAAATTCGCATGAATGATGCAAATGTCTTATAATTTACTTAAACCCAAATCCCACCTATTCCGAGAGCACAAACGAATAATATCATTGCTGCAGCAATATCACAATATCTACCAGCGTCATATACCTCTTTTAAACTGAAAGAAAAAAAAACAAATTGTTTATATACTCGATGAAATCCACTCTAGCAGTGTATATCTAGGTCTTGGCGGTATCTAGGTCTCGGCTGGGATGAGCTGCAAACAAACAAACCAGCTCTGCTGCATGACCTACTTTCAGCGAAATCTGATAACTTTAACCTAGCTGGCGGCGGCAGGGCCACAGTTCGTTCAACCAATAGAAGGGCCCACACCTGCCCTTCCTGTGTGTGTGTGTGTGTGTGTGTGTGTGCGCGCGGGCACATGCTCAGTGTTAACACTCTCTGAGCACTGAAGCAGCAGAAGGCATTAGCAACCGCGTCATTGTTATTGAAGTGCAATGTGTTGTTGACTGCGATAAGCGGCTGTGTGCATTAACATACTGGTGAGTTCTTCATTTGCTTTGAATAAGGGTGGGTGTAGGACCCGCACATTAGTTTGAAATTCACGTGACAAACTCACACTGGAGCATGCAGTGCTTTTAACTACTATTTTGCGTGCGTGCGTGTGTGGGAGGGTGGCATGTCGGCGGCTAGGCTACTCGCAATCCTAGTCAACTCCTGCATCTACCTCGCCTTGCTTATGCCTTAAACAGGAAACAATGAGGCGTTACACAATATTTCGCTGGGGGTGGGGGGGATCTTTATACCCAAAACTTAAGCTCTCACAAACATACAGACCCTCCTTTCCTACCTACCTACCTACCTACACACACACACACCCCAGAGGAAACTAGCCCTGGTACATACTCCCGCTGGCCCAGTTTAATCACGCAATGTTTACACAACATCCAGCACGTGCCAGGCTCAAATCAAGAGAGGAGACAACATTTGCTGGGAACCAATCAAGGAGAGACTTCAGAACAATCAAGTGAGGTGCCTCTTTGTTAAGTATGGTGGGGGAATGAAGGGGTGAGGGGGAGGGATATATATATATATATATATATATATATATATAAACGACAGTTTATCCTTTGATAAACTAATGGAGTGTTGTTTCTCTCCCACCTCCACCCCCAAACCGGTATAGAAAATCAAACAGTGTGACTTTAAAAAAAGAGGTTCAAACCTCACCAGAAAACGTACACACAGACAGAAACTCCGTCACATATGATAAGAGTGAGAGCATGTTTGTTTTTATACCTCTCTGAGCTTTCTTCCCGTTTCTCATTTCTATCTTTCCAAGATTTCAGCTGTTGCTACTTCTGGCAAACGTGTGATAAAACGTCTAGGTGTTGGTTATCAGGAGAAAGGGTCACACCAAAAGGAACAAGTCTAGATGTTGGTTATCAGGAGAAAGGGTCACACCAAAAGGAACAAGTCTAGGTTGGTTATCAGGAGAAAGGATCACACCAAAAGGAACAAGTTTAGATGTTGGTTATCAGGAGAACGGGTCACACCAATGGGGGAACAAGTCTAGGTGTTGGTTATCAGGAGAAAGGGTCACACCAAAAGGAACAAGTCTAGATGTTGGTTATCAGGAGAAAGGGTCACACCAAAAGGAACAAGTCTATGTGTTGGTTATCAGGAGAAAGGATCACACCAACGGGAACAAGTCTAGGTGTTGGTTATCAGGAGAAAGGGTCACACCAATGGGGGAACAAGTCTAGGTATTGGTTATCAGGAGAAAGGATCACACCAATAGGAACAAGTCTAGGTGTTGGTTATCAGGAGAAAGGATCACACCAACAGGAACAAGTCTAGGTATTGGTTATCAGGAGAAAGGGTCACACCAATGGGAACAAGTCTAGATGTTGGTTATCAGGAGAAAGGATCACACCAATGGGAACAAGTCTAGATGTTGGTTATCAGGAGAAAGGAACACACCAACGGGAACAAGTCTAGGTATTGGTTATGAGAAGAAAGGGTCACACCAATGGGGAAATAAGTCTAGGTATTGGTTATGATAAGAAAGGATCACACCAATGGGAACAAGTCTAGATGTTGGTTATCAGGAGAAAGGATCACGCCAATAGGAACAAGTCTAGATGTTGGTTATGAGGAGAAAGGATCACACCAATGGGAACAAGTCTAGATGTTGGTTATCAGGAGAAAGGATCACGCCAATAGGAACAAGTCTAGGTATTGGTTATGAGAAGAAAGGGTCACACCAATGGGAACAAGTCTAGATGTTGGTTATCAGGAGAAAGGATCACGCCAATAGGAACAAGTCTAAGTGTTGGTTATGAGGAGAAAGGATCACACCAATAGGAACGAGCACACTGTTATACTTGTATAGAAACAGAAAAGGGAAGGGGGGGGGGGGGGAAGAAAAGTTGGCAGGTAGGCAGGAAGATAAAAAAAGGTAAGTAGGTAGGCAGGAAGATAAAAGGTTTGGTAGGTAAGCAAGAAGATAAAAGGGTTGGCGGGTAAGCAGAAAGATAAAAAAGATCAGTAGGTAGGCAGGAAGATAAAAAAAAACTGGTAGGTAAGCAGGAAGATAAAGAGGTTGGTAGGTAAGCAGAAAGATAAAAAAGATAAGTAGGTAGGCAGGAAGATAAAATGATTGGTAGGTAAGCATAAAGATAAAAAAGATCAGTAGGTAGGCAGGAAGACAAAAAGGTTGGTAGGTAAGCAGAAAGATAAAAAAAGATCAGTAGGTAGGCAGGAAGATAAAAGGGTTGGTAGGTAAGCAAGAAGATAAAAGGTTCGGTAGGTAAGCAGAAAGATAAAAAAGATCAGTAGGTAGGCAGGAAGATAAAGTTTTGGTAGGTAAACAGAACGATAAAAAAAGATCAGTAGGTAGGCAGGAAAATAAAAAAGTTTGGTAGGTAAGCAGGAAGATAAAAAAATTTTTTTTGATTAGTATGGTAGACAGAAAGATTAAACAATATTTTTAGACATACGGACGGGGGGGGGGGGAACAGACAATAGGAAAGACAGACAGAAATACAGACAATCAGCAGATAAGCGCAGACAGACAGAAGAATTTTCTCTCCGATGCTAGTTATCAAAGGCGGAACTCCTCAAAAGTATGGCTCAAAATACATGTACTTAGAAACGAAGTTCCGCCTCTGTCAACTCGCTTTATGACATGCCTTCTTTCTCAATCATCTTATCCCGGCCGTTATTTTCAGTCCACGTCTCGTATCATCTAATATAAGAAGTGAATCTTTTTAACACGACGGCTTGTAAAGTTAGGACTGCAGTATTATTACAGCCGTGTCAAATTTTATAGGATAGTATTATTATTACTAATGTTACTATAATTATTACTATTGGCGTGTTTATTACAGCTATAATTGTTACTGATATGTAGAAAGTAGGCAAGAAACGACGTAAATAATTTGAGAACCGGTGGGAGAGAAGCACTCCCACGGTAGTTGTATTCTTACGACAGAATTAAGTAGATACTTAGAAATACGAGACATAATGACGCCGAGGGAAAGGCAGATTAAGGAGACAGAATATGAAATGGGAGGATTTACTCAGATAACAATAGTACATACAGAGACAGACAGACGGACACTGTGTAGGCAGAGCTGGGACTAGTAATCCCAGACAGCTACGATAAATACCTGGTACTGGGTAAGAAGAGAAATGCGAGAAAACTGCAAAGACGGTTCTGACGCAACAGACTTACTGACGGGTGAGGCACGTTCGCTAATCTTATGACGCAATTTGGACACTGAATAGTCCAGCAGACCAATGAGATGACCAAGGGAAGTGGACCTATTCGTCCCGAATTTAAATCAGGGCCCAGGCGGTATGTAGTCAACGAACTAAATGAATAATTTAAAGGACAGGTGAAGACGCTGACTCGCGATATATAAGCCAGGCATGCAATTTTGAAGAAGAGACAGGGGAGAAAAAGAAGAAACGAATACATAGAGAGGAGAGGAGAGCAATCACAGATAGATAGTACAGATGGACAAGTAGAGCAGGAAATAGAGAAGCAGTTCAGAACCAGAATTAGTTTAGGACAGACAAAAGATCTGATATTTTTTGGAATTTTGTATAAAATGTTCTCATAGATGTCTCAATGTGACACTTGTGAATCTCGTTTGATGAGTAATAAAAGTGAACTATAATTTGATTCAAGAACGAACCATCTGAATTTTGTAGTGACTATGTGTGTTAAGATTTCAGTCTGTGGTGAATCATATACATGTACAGAGTGTTCCATATGTAACTGTGCACTAACCCAGTATCGATTCCAGTATCGTAGTGATATCATAATGTCTGCTTAACAACTGAATATAAGAAGTGAATCTTTTTAACACGACGGCTTGTAAAGTTAGGACTGCAGTATTATATAGCCGTGTCAAATTTTTCAGGATAGTATATTATTACTAATGTTACTATAATTATTACTATTGGCGTGTTTATTACAGCTATAATTGTTACTGATATGTAGAAAGTAGGCAAGAAACGACGTAAATAATTTGAGAACCGGTGGGAGAGAAGCACTCCCACGGTAGTTGTATTCTTACGACAGAATTAAGTAGATACTTAGAAATACGAGACATAATGACGCCGAGGGAAAGGCAGATTAAGGAGACAGAATATGAAATGGGAGGATTTACTCAGATAACAATAGTACATACAGAGACAGACAGACGGACACTGTGTAGGCAGAGCTGGGACTAGTAATCCCAGACAGCTACGATAAATACCTGGTACTGGGTAAGAAGAGAAATGCGAGAAAACTGCAAAGACGGTTCTGACGCAACAGACTTACTGACGGGTGAGGCACGTTCGCTAATCTTATGACGCAATTTGGACACTGAATAGTCCAGCAGACCAATGAGATGACCAAGGGAAGTGGACCTATTCGTCCCGAATTTAAATCAGGGCCCAGGCGGTATGTAGTCAACGAACTAATGAATAATTTAAAGGACAGGTGAAGACGCTGACTCGCGATATATAAGCCAGGCATGCAATTTTGAAGAAGAGACAGGGGAGAAAAAGAAGAAACGAATACATAGAGAGGAGAGGAGAGCAATCACAGATAGATAGTACAGATGGACAAGTAGAGCAGGAAATAGAGAAGCAGTTCAGAACCAGAATTAGTTTAGGACAGACAAAAGATCTGATATTTTTTGGAATTTTGTATAAAATGTTCTCATAGATGTCTCAATGTGACACTTGTGAATCTCGTTTGATGAGTAATAAAAGTGAACTATAATTTGATTCAAGAACGAACCATCTGAATTTTGTAGTGACTATGTGTGTTAAGATTTCAGTCTGTGGTGAATCATATACATGTACAGAGTGTTCCATATGTAACTGTGCACTAACCCAGTATCGATTCCAGTATCGTAGTGATATCATAATGTCTGCTTAACAACTGAATACAAAAAGACTGGCTGAATTCAGTGAATGTTACACAACAGCAGGCTTCAAAACGTTAACCTACGCAGGTATATGTAGCTAGATACCGCAGTCATTAAGATATCACTACGATATCGGAATCGATACTGGGTTAGTGCACAGTTATTTTCCGAACGCACAGCAGTATCACGTGTAGTGACATTCTGAATTGCTGAGATGAACAAAAACGAAGACGTAGTAATGTATATTAATAATTTAAAAGTGACAATGGAGATGAATAATATCGTCGCGGCCACAGCCTAATATAGATGCGAGAGAAAGCCACCCTAACGATCACTTAAAACAACTATAAAGACTACAGAAAACTCAACGGAGAATACCAGCTCCTTATCAGTATGATAAATATTATGCTATGAACTGGAAAAAGTAGAACACGTACCATTTTCCCCTTGGCCAATCAGCTGAATGTTACAGTTTATGCTCTCTTTCCCGGCGATGTTTTACAACTCTTTCATTCCAAAAACGGCGCTGACAAGGTTGGTAGATATTGCGCATCAGCGTCAATCAATCCTTACATCCTTCCCGTGCCGTTAAACTTCACATAGAACTCACATGGTAGCTCACCAAGTTGTCCTGTTTTCGGCGAGCTTTACAACCTCATCAAGGGATTTTATGCCTACTAATTTGGCCTTTCTTAACAATGTCCTCTTTAGAGTTTCACGTGGTCGACCTCTTTTTCTTCGGCCTGTTGTGTTCCACTTGACAGCTTGTTTGGGTATTCTCTGACCGTTTCTTCTCATCACGTGACCGACATATGCCCATCTCCTTTTAGTGTCAATCAATGCTCAGACGGATATTTAAGCAAAGTCTAAATAAAATGAAAAGCACACACATTTCTAAGCTAACCATATTTTTTTAAAATACAGAGTAACGTCCTTCCAGTTTCTACCAAAATTTCTCTCATCAAAATTTGCTCTGGCAAAGCATGGACAATATTCAGGAGTGAAAGAGTTCATCTAATATTTCACCTAATATTGAAAACACACCTCATAACTTTATATTAACAGCATTCTTATCTGTACTAATCCTCACAATATTTTTATATTGTTTAGTACAACAAAGGGACAAGCAAGACCAAGGGCATTGAAAAGCTTTTCAGAAACAGCAGAATAGGCCTCATGCTGGCTGTGGAGTATGTGAAACAAGCATTGAGAACTTAAATAATTTCTTTTGTCGCAACCAATACCAGTCCTCCCAAACTAAATCGCTAAAGACGCACTTCAAGTGGAGTGCCAACTGGAAGATCACGAGTTCAATCCTGGTATGAAAAAAAAAACAACAACAACTCACGAGACCTCTGGGAGTCATGACCCAGAGGGGCCCACCCCCCTTACCGGAAATCGAAATACTTGTCTGATGATCTGTTGTTGTTCCGCTTTCTACAGTAAAGAGTTTCCTGCACAGTACGTTCAATCTAATAATGATCAGCAAATTAATCTATCCAAAATTTTTAGTGCTAAATTAAAGACAGCAAGATTACCAACTCCGAGTATTGGAGCCTTGCATATAAAAAGCAAAACCAATTTAAACAAAAAAACTTTTATTTTTTCCACTCACGACATTAAACGTATGTAAATGTTACATCTTGGAGAGAGGCGGCATAAACCCAGAATATTACCAGGATTACATCCCTTTTTTTGCCTATTTTTAGTAACGTCCGGACACACAGACGCGCCAATGCTGAGGAGCTCATCCAGCCAGAGTTGAGGTTCCTTAGTCACAGCCGTTCTTTGTATTCTCCCACGACTAAAGTGTTCCGTGTACTATTTTTTTTGTCTAGGCCAGTCCTGTACACGTTGATCTAACACTTTACCGGGAATTACGGCACTCTCTTAACTAAATGGTGCGGGAATTCATCATCGTCATCATCATCATCTGATGCCGTCACCCGAAGGAAAGATTGGCTGAAATGAAACCTCCAGTCTACTCCGTAAACTGGTTCCTTCCTGTCCATCTCTTGAGGCTTTGCCCACCATCTATATCGTTGTTGTCCTCTTCTTCTCTTCCATTGGAGCTCGTCCTCAAAGAAGGATCTTCAACATGCTTCTTGGCGTGTCCAAAGTATCTCAGTTCTCTTATCTTTCATGACTTTCATTGTTTTGTTTTTTTTTTCACTTCTTGCTGGTTTAGCACTTCTGTGTTTGTTTCGTTTTTAGAAACTACTACAAATTTAATCAACTATTATGGAAGTTACTACACAAACCATACAAGTACTGTGGGAATTAATGTGCGATCTAAGCCAGTTACTGTGGGAATTAATGTGGAATTTAAGCCAGTACTGTGGGGATTAATGTGCAATCTAAATTAGTATTGTGGGAATCAATGTGCAATCTAAGCCAATACACTGGCAATTAATGTACAATCTAAGCCAGTACTGTGGGAATTAATGTACAATCTAAGCCAGTACTGTGGTAATTAATGTACAATCTAAGCCAGTACTGTGGTAATTAATGTACAATCTAAGCCAGTACTGTGGTAATTAATGTACAATCTAAGCCAGTACTGTAGTAATTAATGTACAATCTAAGCCAGTACTGTGGTAATTAATGTACAATCTAAGCCAGTACTGTGGGAATTATTTGTAGAATCCAACCAACACCGTGGAAAAGAACGATTAAGAGATGCGATGATAGGAGAAACCTGATCGGGGCTGTTAAGGCATGTGATAGAAGTGACGGCAGACCAAGGAGTCGCGCCACGTTCGCTGATACTACAGGAAACAAAAACAGAACAGGTCCAGCTACAACACGCTTACTGCCAGACAAGAGCACAACACGACACCCCCCCCCCCCTTTTCAACCCCTATAGCGTACGTGACTAGCAAGATAAACACTATGGAGACTAGATATGAATCTTCTAGGCTATAACCGACTTTTTTTTCTGTCATACAAAACAGGCTTTCTATTCGTGCTGTTCTTGCCTCTCTCTCTCTCTCTCTTAAAGTTGAATGAGTAATGACAGAACGCTAAATAGGCTTTGTATTCGTCCTGTTCTTCTCTCTCTCTCTCTCTCTCTCTCTCTCTCTCTCTCTCTCTCATAAAGCTGAATGACTCATGACAGAATGCTAAAGAGGCTTTCATGTCCCATTCTTCATTCTTTGAAAACACAATTCTTTCTCTTTCCTCACCCCCACCCCTTTCTCTCTCTCTCTCCCTCTCTCTCTCTCTCCCCCCCCCCTTCTATAAAGTTGAATGATTAAGATTTTTAAAAAAAGGTAAAGGTAATCCTGTCGCGCCCTAGAGGCACATAGGGATATGGTGTTAGTGGCCATATTTTCCTTGACCTATCAGCACATCTATGGAGACTAGATATGAATCTTCTAGGCTATAACCGATTTTTTTTTTCTGTCATACAAAACAGGCTTTGTATTCGTGCTGTTCTTGCCCCCCCTCCTCTCTCTCTCTCTCTCTCTCTCTCTCTCTCTCTCTCTCTCTCTCTCTCTCTCTCCCGAATCCTTCTGTAGCATTAAGTTGATATCGCAAATTTTATATTTTCAATATCAGACTTTTAAAAAAAATGTTCGATGAGAGAATGAGTTTTTCTGCAATTTCTTTTCCTAGATCTCTGTTGGAAAGTTTCAATTACCACCCCCCCCCCCCAAAAAAAAAAAGTGACTAAACAATCGTTGATACTCATCTGCAGTGTTTCCCTCATGTTAGCCTCACATTGCTTTTGTCTTGTAACGTTTCCATGAGACCACTGAAATTTTTTGAAGGAGCGTTTCTTTTCTGTTGTGGCTGCGGCCATGATCTTTGACCCGAAACCTGCTTAACATAGTTCTCTTATTTTACTGATAACTGGATCCGCACAATCTGTAATGTGATGAGCACGCATGCTTCTGTCTGCATTCTGGTGGTGTTTGTGAGCAAACAGGAGTCTAACAGGTATCAGTGTCCAGGTGTAGGGTTGCGCTGTCCTACTTTATGACGTCTTCCATATGATAAGAAGAAAGAAAGGTGTTATGAACAGTCACCTGGCTTTAGGTACCATTCATTCATTCATTCATTCCTTTGCATGTCCCTTGCGGAACTTTGCCTCCCAAACAGCACTCCTGTAGGCCTCTCGGTTGTGAGCAAGATGGCCTGCTGCTGCTGCATCCATTTCCAGATCATCAACGATGTCTTGCAGCCATCTTCGTTTCGGTCTTCCTCTTTTTCTTTTTCCCATTATGTATCCTTCCAATACGGTCTTCTCTAAATTATCATGACGTTTAATGTGGCCAAAATATTTAAGTTTTCTCTCTTTAATCCTCTTTACTAGCCAGCCTTCTTCAATATTAAGCTCTTGTAGTATAGATATATTTGTTCTTTTTTGTGTCCACGATATTTAGGTACCAAAAGAAATTTATATTATCTTTTTTTTTCCATATCCTAATGTTCTTGGTATATCAGGAACATAGTTGGAAGTGTGCCTCATTTAGACTTAGTATACGCAGGGTAAGTACTATGTATTATCATAGGTCAGAATCAAATACAATCTTCTTCTTCTTCGTTCGCTTCTGCCACCAAGACCGCCACGTGATCCTCCTGAATTTACTCCTGTGGCCCTCGATAGCGCTCTCCTACAACTACAAACTTTTCCAATATCTATTTGATGTCGACTACATGCCTCCATGAATCATAAAACTTAAAAGTTATTTTAAACTGCTCTTAGAGACACCGGATACAGTTAATTATTTATTCTGAATAGTCCCGAACTTTTTTTTTAGTAATTTATATGTGTATGTAGTTACTTCTGTACTGAGTGAATGGATAAGTGCGAAACGTAAATGTTATATTTTATTTTATGTCTCTCAGCTTCAATGTTAGTTATGTTTGTTACATGAACAGCATATTTGTAGAATGTGTGGAATAGAGTGAAAGATGTATGATAAAGGGCAGAATGTCAGATGGGCCTGCGTGCCCAATTCTTAACCCTTTTGAAATAAAGATCAATCAATCTCTGCACCACCACTTATGTTGGGGCACTCTCTGCACCACTTATGTTGGGGCACTCTCTGCACCACTTATGTTGGGGCACTCTCTGCACCACTTATGTTGGGGCACCCTCTGCACCACTTATGTTGGGGCACCCCTGTAGAACATGTTCTCCTGTTATCATACTGGTGTCACATGTGACATGTGGGTCAGGATAATCTTGAGCTTAATGGAAGAAAGTAGCACCTCAATCTACTGTGAATGAACCAGAGCTGAGTAAAAAAAAGACTGTCAGGTCTCTTCTATTGAGTTGGCAGAAGGGGGGCATCGCTTTTCCTCCGGCCGGTGTGTTCCTTCGTCCATTTATTCTTGAATGTTATTTTTATCCTTCATTTATCCTCCTCGACAAAGACAAAAAATAAAAATCGAAGCCACTGGATATGATCTTATACCGCCGTAATTGATGTTTATCGATTAATTACTCACGACATTCATCTCTTGTGGGCACTGTACAAGTCATGCGTGCCTTCGATGTAGATCATGAGATTACGCTCTACAAGTAATGCGTGTTAGATCATGAGATTACGCTCTACAAGTAATGCGTGTTAGATCATGAGATTACGCTCTAAAAGTAATGCGTGTTAGATCATGAGATTACGCTCTAAAAGTAATGCGTGTTAGATCATGAGATTACGCTCTACAAGTAATGCGTGTCCGTGAAAATAGATCATGAGATTACGCTCTAAAAGTCATGCGTGCCCGCGCAAACAGATCATGAGATTACGCTCTAAGAGTCATGCGTGCCTGCGTGGTAGATCATGAGATTACGCTCTACAAGTCATGCCTGCCTACGCCGTAGATCATTATATTACGCTCTACAAGTCATGCGTGCCCGCGCAGTAGATCATGAGATTACATTTTACAAGACATGCGTGCCTGCGTGGTAAATCATGTAATTACGCTCTTAGAGTCAAGCGTGCCTGCGTGATAAATCATGAGATTACGCTCTACAAGTCATGCGTGCCCGCGCAGTGGATCATGAGATTACGCTCTACAAGTCATGCGTGCCTCCGTCGTAGATCATTATATTACGCTCTACAAGTCACGCGTGCCCGCGCAGTAGACCATGAGATTACGCTTTACAAGTCATGCGTGCCTGCGTGGTAAATCGTGAGATTACGCTCTACAAGACATGCATGCCTGAGCCGTAGATCATGAGATTATGCTCTACAAGTCATGCTTGTTTACGCGGTAGATTATAAGATTACTAGAAAGTCACAACAGCTTCCATCATAACTGCAAATGAAATCAAACCACCTCGCTTGTTCAGCATATGAGTTTCAAACACAGCGTCCAGTTTTAGATACTTACAAAACAATAATAACTTAGCCTTGTGGTTCATTCTCCTTTATATACACATATATATGTATGAAATGACTGGGATATTTAACATTCAGACAATCGGTGTAATGATGACTCATGTAAAGCAGCTTTAATCTGTCACTATCATGACAAAGATAACAAGAGCGCACGTGAAAATCAACGTCATTTTCTTCACGTCGCCGTTTTCATCCATATATTCTGGTCTACATCAACACTTTCATGTGCAGAGGGGGATCTTGGAAATACTGGCTTAATACCGTATCCCCAATATGCCTTAATGACACGGAAACAGGGAGTTTTACCTTCTAACTTTACCCTTATATTCTGGTCTAGATTTCCTCACATATTCTTGTGTGTATTTTCCACTCTCTGTTGTCCAGATTTCCTCACCCGCTCTTGTCTATATTTCCTCTCATATTCTTCTCTATATATTTCCTCCCACATTCTTGTCTAGATTTCCCTTCATATTTTTCTCTATATATTTCCTCCCACATTTTTGTCTATATTTCCTCCCACATTCTTGTCTAGATTACCTTTCATATTCTTCTCTATATATTTTCTCCCACATTTGTGTCTATATTTCCTCCCACATTTGTGTCTATATCTCCTCCCACATTTGTGTCTATATTTCCTCCCACATTTTTTGTCTATATTTCCTCCCACGTCTTGTCTAAGATCTCCTTTCGCACTCTTATGGAACAGAGTATTTCTGACACAACAGCAGCTATAATAACATCATGAAAGTCATAGGTCCAGGCCAGAGTGGTGGTGGGGGTACAGGGCGACAAGGGTATGGGCTTTTCCAAATGTACAGTGAAGACACGTGGCAAAGCAGGAGCAGCCAGACTCCAGTGACAAGATGACATAAGATCACTTCACTGCTATACACGGACCTTCCACTTTCTATCATGGAAGACAGTCAGACGGGCGGACGGACAGACAGACAGATAGACGGACAAACGGATAGACAGACGGATGGACGGACAGACAGACATAGGGATGGACGGAGAAACAGACAGACAGATAGACAGACGGATGGACGGACAGACAGACATAGGGATGGACGGAGAAACAGACAGACAGATAGACAGACGGATGGACGGACAGACAGACATAGGGATGGACGGAGAAACAGACAGACAGATAGACAGACGGATGGACGGACAGACAGACATAGGGATGGACGGAGAAACAGACAGACAGATAGACAGACGGATAGACAGACGTATAGACAGAAGGATGGACGGACAGACAGATAGACAGACGGATGGACGGACAGACAGATGGATGGACAAATAGACAGACAGACAGACGGACAAACAGACAGACAGACAGATGGAAGGACAGACAGACAGACGGATGGACGCACAGACAGATAAACGGACGGACGGACGGACAAACAGAAAGATAGACAGATGGACGGACAGACAGATGGAGGGACAGACAGATGGAAGGACAGACAGACAGACGGATGGACGCACAGACAGATAAACGGACGGACGGACGGACAAACAGAAAGATAGACAGATGGACGGACAGACAGATGGAGGGACAGACAGATGGAGGGACAGACAGACAGACGGATGGACGCACAGACAGACAGACGGACGGATAAACAGAAAGATAGACAGATGGACGGACAGACAGACGGACAAACAGACAGACAGAAGGACAAACAGACAGACAGATAGAAGGATGAACGGACAGACAGAGAGACAGCAGGTGCGTGGTTTTAGATAAATATGCTCAACACATTATGGACGTACACGCGAGCAAAGGGAAACAAAGATGCCTCATAGAAGACGCAGAACAGCAGAACCAAATTAAAATCATAAAGAAGCGATAATCAATTTTCCTTGGCTCTGTTATAAGACCTACAGCAGCTAGAGTGACAATCACTGAAAAACTCACGGGAAAAGAAACAGAGAGAGACAAGCTGGAAAAAAATTGCTTCTAGGAAAACAAAAGTTAACGATCACAAAACTGGGAAGCGTGATCGCCAACCACTGTCGGCACCGCAGAACTCTTGTTATGTAAGATTAACAAAGATATTCCCTTTGTTAGATCTATCTTTGTTTTTCAGGTAAGTCCTCTTTCTTATAATTTCTCCTTGTCTCTACCCCCCCCCCCCACAAACACACATAAGTTTTGCAGTCCTTATCTCGTCAAGACCTCACCTGTAATCTCACATGAAATCACACACACGCGCGCACACATGTATTCGTACAAGAATGTGGCCCAAGTCGTGGGAAAGCATCAGCAGTTTCCAGACACAAGATCTGTTGTTGCTTCAGTGCAACCAGCCCCACAGCGTCACCTGCACGTAGCACGCACGGGGGAAATTCTCCCTCATCCAACATACACAACCCTCCAGGCTTTCTGTCTTGTGCTTCTTGTCATCCTTCTAAATTCTATTATTCTCTGTCCCACCTGCATACCCTTCCTCTAATCTCTTATCTCTTTTCTATTCGTAGGGTCTAAAGTCGTTCTTCTTCTTCTTCTTTTTCTTCTATAGCTTTTATTCTTAAATACTTCTCTATTAGTTTATAATTTCTGTTTTGTTCACTTCTCCGGAACAGGCTCTTATTTTTTTCTTATTTTTCTTTGCATAGCCTTCTCCCGCCTTCCTTCAAACTCCCTATTCTGTGCTTTCCCAGATTCTTGCCTTCTACCTTTTCCCCAAAACCTGTCCCGCTTCTCTAGTTTGTCCCCATGCAACTTAGGATGTCCCCATGCAACTTCCGCTTTCCCACATCACCCTACCAGTCTTCTTTGATGTTCACATCTATCCCGTTTGCTTGTCTAAATATCTTCTTTACAGACACATGGAACTCTGGTTCGCCGGCCCACACAACCGTGTACACAATTATCTTAGCTGCTCCCGTCGGGGCTACGTGGAAGTATTACAATTAACAGCTTGTGTTTAAAAAACTGAGACAGAAACTTTCTCCAGAAACCTACTCCTTCTTCCAAAGCATCAGATTCTCTTCTTCTTCTTGTCTGGTCCCGGGTTTCTATGATCACTACTTCATCTTTAGTAAGTCTTTTAGCTACTTAAATACCCTACTACAGACATGCTAATCTAATGCGCAAGGGTAGACCAAAGGAGACACGGAGAGGAACAACGGAGAGGATGTTGAGCAATGGAGAGCTCACTTGGGCAAGAGCCGGAAAAAAGGGAAAGGGCAGACGTATGTGGAAAACCTTCGCGGAAGCCCCATGTGCTTTGGGCACTTAAGGTTCACAGACAGACAGACAAAGAGACAGACAGACATGCAGGCAGACAGACAGATCTTACACGCGAGACAGGGATCCAAACTCCAGGCTAAATCCTGCTGCTCTCCTCCATCCACCAAGACGCCCGAACCCAACTCATGGCTCCAGGCAGCTACACTGAAGGACAAACTTTGGGGACCGCAAAGCGTGACTTCCAAAAAGACTCAAAAATGTATTCGGACATTCATTCATTCATTCATTTGCATGTCCCTTGCGGAACTTTGCCTCCCTAACAGTACTCCTGTAGGCCTCTCGGTTGTGAGCAAGATGGTCTGCTGCTGATGCATCCATTTGTAGATCATCAACGATGTCTTGTAGCCATCTTCGCCTTGGTTTTCCTCTATTCTTTCCACTATGTATCCTTCCAAGACGGTCTTCTCTAGATTATCATGACGTTTATTGTGTCCAAAATATTTAAGTTTTCTCACTTTAATCCTCTTTACTAGCCAGCCTTCTTCAATATTAAGTTCTTGTAGTATGGATATATTTGTTCTTTTTTTGTGTCCATGATATTTGATGAACTCTTCTGTAGCATTTACGTTCAAAGGCATTTATGTGTTTCTCAGCTGTGAAAGCTTGTTCGGACATGGACAATAAATATACATACCTAAGGCTTAGAGGCATGTAACACAGAAGAAGAAGAAGAAGAAGAAGAAGAAGAAGACGAAGAAGAAGTCTTCATTTTCAATTACCATAACACTCTCTGAACCCAAATGGTTCCAAAACTGTTAAGAACTGGCGCTCCTCTGTCTCACATCTCTAGCGCTCCCCTCCCCAAAACGTTTTCCGCTCATTTCTGATGACCCTTCCCGCTCTCTTTCCTTACCGCATCCCCAGTTCTTCCAATCGCCCCCCCCCCCACCAACACACACACACTGGGGCGGCACATCCCATTTTGGGAACCACTGATTTAAACCAAGCGTGATATAAATATAATCCTCTGCAACTAAAACAGCAAAGAGACAGCGGTGAAATCATTAATACTGACAACCCGAAACCGGATGAAACACGGAACATGAAAGATGGCGGTGACAGGAACATGAAAGATGGCGGTGACAGGAACATGAAAGATGGCGGTGACAGGAACATGAAAGATGGCGGTGACAGGAACATGAAAGATGGCGGCGACAGGAACATGAAAGATGGCGGTGACAGGAACATGAAAGATGGCGGTGACAGGAACATGAAAGATGGCGGTGACAGGAACATGAAAGATGGCGGTGACAGGAACATGAAAGATGGCGGTGACAGCCAAAGATGTTGACAGGATATCCGGAAATATGAATTTTCTATTTCTAAAAGTATAAAAACTGCAACAACCAGAAAAGACGGTCCCAAAAGAAGAAACCTGGATGTGGAAATTAGTTAGCAATACCTCCAAACAAACAAAACGCAACAACAACAACAACAACAACACACCTGTAAACAAACGTCACAGGTGTCACAAGCACCTGGGACTTGGGACGAAAAAACTGGCCAAGATACTAGGCATACCTGCACCTGGAGCAGCTGTCATTTACCACACAGCAGCACGCAGTCACACACACACACAAAACTATGAGCTCATCGCGTCTTTTTTAAAAGTAATTGTTCATTACAAATATAACATGAATTGTTCACGAGACTGATGTAATAACATGGTTTATCTTATCCAAAGTTAACAACTGTCTATTATACTGTGTATGTTTTTGTGTATGTCCTGTAGTTACGCAACAAATTGCAACATCATGCAACATATTTTTTCCCCAACATTAATTTCACTCAACATAAAGGCCACATTTTTTTCCCTCGTTTTGTGTTCTCAGTTTACTTGGGAAGGTCTTCAAGTTTTGTCATCTCTCATTACTATTTTCATCTTCTCATTCCCCCCCTCTTCCCTCCCCCCACACACACAATGTTTTTGTCACTGCTGGCCAGCAAACATTTTCTCTGGAGTCATCCTGCTGATAATAGTGTTCAACCGGCCACCCTCAGCATGTGCCATCCACGTAAGTATCACTTCTGAATGACGCGGACGATGAGAAAGAGAGAAGAGGGGAGACAATACACGGCAAATAAACCCTAGCAAGATTAAGCCTGTTACCCGTAGTAGTTGTATTAGTAGTAGTAGTAGCAGCAGCAGTATTAGTAGTACTAGTAGTAGTATCACACAGGGCCGGGTCTTGGTCAGCGCTTGTATAACAAAACACAGGGTGTTGCATAATACCATGAAAGCCATAAGTCCGGGCCAAAGGGGGGAGGGGGGTACAGGACAACTACCTGCCGCGGTCATTAAGATATCATTACGATACCGGAATCAATATTGGGTTAGTGGAGTTATTTTCAGAATGCACTGTAGCTTTCTATAGGGACGTTTCAGAGCAAAACTTTAGAACTGATACACACACACACATTACTTTCTTCTGTACGGAAACGTTAAGTCTTGTCATTCTTTAAAATACATCTACATGTCACACTACTACTACTTCTACTACTACTATTACTACTACTATTACTACTACTATTACTACTACTACTACTATTACTACTACTACTATTACTACTACTACTACTACTTCTACTACTACTGCTACTAATAATAATAATAAATATCTTCTTCTTCTACTACTACTACTACTACTTCTACTATTACTACTACTATTACTACTACTTCTACTACTACTACTATTACTACTACTACTTCTACTACTACTACTATTACTACTACTTCTACTACTACTACTATTACTAATATTTCTACTACTACTACTACTACTTCTACTATTACTACAATTACTACTACTTCTACTACTACTACTATTACTAATATTTCTACTACTACTACTACTACTACTACTACTTCTACTATTACTACTACTATTACTACTACTTCTACTACTACTACTATTACTACTACTTCTACTACTACTAATATTTCTACTACTACTACTACTACTGCTGCTGCTGCTGCTAATATTAATAATAATAAATATTTTAGTCTCCATCGACAGAGTAACTGGCTTGGAGGGCATCAACGTATATTTCTAGAAAATCACGGCGAACAAAAGCAACGAGAGCAGCACCCGACACCCCGCAGCCACCATCATTGTCATCGTCATCGTCGTCCTCGTCGTGCACCAAGCACATCGCCATCATCATCATCATCATCAAGCACATCGCCATCATCATCATAAGTACATCGCCATCATCATCATCATCATCATCATCATAAGCATAAGCACATCGCCATCATCATCATCATCATCATATCGCCATCATCATCATCATCATCATAAGCACAAGCACATCGCCATCATCATCATCATCATCATAAGCACAAGCACATCGCCATCATCATCATCATCATCATAAGCACATCGCCATCATCATCATCATCATAAGCACATCGCCATCATCATCATCATCATCATAAGCATAAGCACATCGCCATCATCATCATCATCATCATCATAAGCACAAGCACATCGCCATCATCATCATCATCATCATAAGCACAAGCACATCGCCATCATCATCATCATAAGCACAAGCACATCGCCATCATCATAAGCACAAGCACATCGCCATCATCATCATCATCATAAGCACAAAACACTGGAGCCCACACCATTCTGAAAACAGCACACATCAGACACACAGAGCTACCGTGCTGTACAGACAACAAGTTCCCCCACCCCCAGACAACGCCAGGCACCGCTGTCAGTCACCTACAACATATAAGCAAAGGCGAAAACATCTGCCTGCCGTTATTTTCCCACATGTGACTTACACACATACACATAAAAGCAACGTATATAATTTATATGGCAGGGACTGTCAGCCCACAATGGCGATGCTACCTTGAATAAATTACACACTGACAAAGGCGAGTGTCACATTCATTTATTTTGGGGGTTGCTTTTTTGTTCTTCCCTCAGACGAGCAGACCAAAGCTCCTGCCAGCCACCAGCTGAGACAACGTGATATAAAAAAGAGGAGGTTTCTATATCAGGCAACATCAAACGTTTACCATGTGGGTTGTTTTTTTTTTTTGTTTCTGTGGGTTTTTTTGTTTTTGTTTTTGTTTTTCTGTGGTTGGTGTAAAACCTGCCCGGACATTATGGTAATTAGTTGCTAAAAATACATTCACAAATACCGCCACAGATAATGTCAGACAAACTAGGATTGTGCGCGGCATCTTAACAAGGTGAATTTTTTTCATGGGGGGGGGGGAGAGAGATGGGTTTTTTAATGTCTTAAAAGCACACACACACAGAAGGGGGAAAGGGGGGAGGAGAGAAAGAAGAAGACTGGCAGTTAGGAAAAGGAAACTATGCTGTATGTATCTATGTGGTAGAGAGAGAAAGACAGAGAGGCGAAAGAAAGAGACAGACAGACAGACAAGCAGTGGAAATAGAATGAGAGAGAGAGATACAGACAGGCAGACAGACAAAGACAAGCAGTGGAAACAGAATGAGAGACAGACAGACAAAGACAAGCAGTGGAAACAGAATGACAGACAGACAGACAGGCAAGCAGTAGAAATAGAATCAGAGAGAGACAGACAAGCAGTGGAAACAGAATGAGAGAGAGATACAGACAGACAGAGACAAGCAGTGGAAACAGAATGAGAGACAGACAGACAGGCAAGCAGTGGAAGCAGAATGAGAGACAGACAGACAGAGACAAGCAGTGGAAACAGAATGAGAGACAGACAGACAGGCAAGCAGTAGAAGTAGACTGAGAAAGAGAGACAGACAAGCAGTGGAAACAGAATGAGAGATACAGACAGACAGACAGACAGACAAAGACAAGCAGTGGAAACAGAATGAGAGAGAGACAGACAGACAGGCAAGCAGTGGAAACAGAATGAGAGACAGACAGACAGAGACAAGCAGTGGAAACAGAATGAGAGACAGACAGACAGGCAAGCAGTAGAAGTAGAATGAAAGAGAGACAGACAAGCAGTGGAAACAGAATGAGAGAGAGAGATACATACAGACAGACAGACAGACAAAGACAAGCAGTGGAAACAGAATGAGAGACAGACAGACAGGCAAGCAGTGGAAATAGAGAGAAAGAGACAGACAGACAGACAAACAGTGGAAACAGAATGAGAGACAGACAGAGACAAGCAGTGGAAACAGAATGAGAGACAGACAGACAGGCAAGCAGTGGAAATAGAGAGAAAGAGACAGACAAACAGTGGAAACAGAGAGAGAGAGAGAGAGAGAGAGAGAGGCGAGGAACAAATGGAACGATCATGAACGTTTTCGGAACAAGTTATTCTGCAAAATGAATTTTCCGGAATGTTAATATCAACAAATAAGACATTTGGCAAAGTCCTGTAAAACAATAAAAAGTTATCGGGGGCCACATTTGAACAAACAACCAGTCAAAATAAACTGTGACAAAAAAAAAACACAAGAGTACAGAAAGTACAGAGAGCAAAGACTTTGAATCGTCAGTGTTCACTGCTGGTTCTTCCTCAACAGGTAATACCAGGAACCTAATTCGTGTTCTTTGTTGCCGGTGCTACGAAGGTGCTGAGCCGCAGAATCGTGTCGGCTTGGGAAAGAGGTTCTCTCTCTCTCTCTCTCTCTGAACCATAAGTGCCCAAGGCACATGGGGCTCCCCCGCAAGGGTTTTCCCACAAACGCCCAGTCCTTTGCCTTTTTTTTCCCACTCTTGCCCAGGCGAGCCCTCTATTGCTCAACATCCTCTCTGCTGTTCTTCTCCATGTCTTCTTTGGTCAACCCTTACTTTTGTTCCTCTGTGATGTCCATCTTAGTGCTATTTACCACATGTCCCGACAATCACCGGCGTCTTTCCTCAATAACTGCTGTCTGTGCCTTCATTTGCATTTCTGCCAACAAGATGTTATTTCTTACGGTGTTTGGCCAAAATATTCTTCTACTTCTTCGTGAACATTTAGCCTGGAAAGATTTCAGCTTGTTTGAAAGAGATTATGGCAGTTATTTTTTTCAGTCCCTGGGTGAAGCACACACACACACACACAAAAAAGGGGGGGGGGGTGCAATATTTCTTTACCAGACCCCACCACCATGGGAACTATGTTAGCCAGGTTAGACCTTTTCCTGGAGGTACCAACGGAGAGGTGGGACAGGGTCTTGGTCAGCTATGGTTCGCCAACCCTGACGCTAGCATGTCAGCTATGGACCGCTGATTGAATAAGTAAAAAAGACGCTTAACAAAGGTCTAACTGTTCTTCCCTGGTGATGTCTCTTCGCGACTTTTCAAGAGAGCCATGACAATCAGGTTTACCGGACTACCAAAGGTTATCTTTCTCTTCGTTACACTGCCATCCTGTATTCACACAGCCTGCATACTGAACAATCATGCAGATACGAGTGCTCTCATAAAACAGGCCACTAAATTAACATAGTCCAGTCTCGTGTAAAAACACAAGATATTATTTCACATGACACAGTTTTGCGCTCATCTGAGCATGACAGATGAAGCTGTCGACAACGTGTTAAAAATAGAAACATGTTGGCTGAAATATGTTCTCATTTAAGAGGGGGGAAAAAACCCCCATAAATCTGGTACAGCTTATTCTGTACATAATTAGAACAGACGTCGGTGTTTGTTTCAAATACAGTGTAAACTAGAAACAACACGGCAGCCTTGTTGATGGTGTAGACTGGAAATGAGATGGCTTCTGTTTCTTTCTTCGCACGACAACTGTTTCCTCTAAGATGCGCGACGGCGCGGCAGTGTGCGCGCGCACACACACACACCAAATTTCATCCCCCTTCTCCTCCCCCCCCCCAAACAAAACAAAATAATAAATAACTAAAACAGCAACATTTTTTTTCAGTTTCCTGCAGTCATATTCTGAGCTACAGTAGCCCTGAAGGAAAATACTATAGCGCTACATGGCTTTGTTTTTCCGATTTCTTTTCATTTTAGCTTTTCTTTAAAAAAAAAACACTTTTAATTAAATGTTGTAAACTGACCATACGACGCACATGTACGCGCATTTAAAAAACAAAAAAAATTCCACATGAGTTGAAAATGTTGCACACCATCGGTACAACCCTAGAGGGCGCACTGTGTCTTTAGTGTCACGTTTCTTGTGGTCCATGTTTCGTGTAACGTTTTCAGAAGCTGAGTTTTGCGGACTCAGTATATAAACACCAACATTTCACTGATGTATGTACACATCATATTTAAAGTTGTGACAAATGAACGAGGACTGGGCAATGTGTATATGAGACCACAGGTTCGAAAAGGTGACTTGGTCAGACAAGCGATATTTTTCCAAGAGGGTTATCTGTCAAACATTTAGGAATTCTGAGTCCAAAAAAAAAAAAATATCTTAAACGATCTAGTTTTAAGTAAAAATCGATATTCATCTTATTTCCCATCATCATCATGCTGTTTTTTTTAATATAGTAGTGAGTTGCGTTGGTTATGTTTTGGCGAGTTTGTTTCTATCATTTGCTTCACTGCTTTGTTACTACGCGTTATTTTGATGAGTTTCTTTCTTCATTTGATCCTCTGTGTATATCATTATCACTTTTCTTCTCTGTTTGTTTTTTTTCCTCTTGACGTTTGTTCTGTGTACTGTTTTATGTTTTGGTGTCTGTTCATTTCTATTATTTACTGCTTATCATTTGGTGTCGATACGTTTTTGGCGTTTGTTCATTTCCTTTATTTATACCTTATCATTTGGCGACGAAACTTATCATTTCTACAAGGAACCTCGCCAAACTAACAATACATACCAGTGTATGCTTCGTGGCAATGTAACATTCCGGTTAGGGGTAGCTAGGCTGGTTATCTCGGCTTATACTTTTTTAACCATTCATCTACAACTTGTGAAAGGGTATTGTGAAGAACACAGTCCCACATTCTGACCATCTTTGTATCTTGTCCCTCATTAGGTAGTGCCCCCTTGTGCTTTTTCTTTTCTCGACAGATGGCGCAAGTTGTCTTTGTGAGGCTGGGGCAACTATTCTCGGATATTTTGTCTTCAGATACAGGATGTGTGTCTGTTGTCAGTTTTCTTCTCATCGCCATATATGGGCTTTGTGCAAAGTCAAACATTTATGTCAATATTCTTCTGGCTTGTACAAATTTGCATTTGTCTATCACCCGAATCGCATTGGCTCAAAAAAAAAAAAAGCCCTATCCTTCTGTCACGTTCTAATTTCAATACAGTACAGTGTTACCTGCCCCTTTGTTTGGGTTTTGCTATATATTATACAACCACGAATGGGAAGCATTCAACTCAGAACTGTCACTGACCAGCCCGGAGATCTAACAACAGAAATGTGCGCAAGGCCTCAAACTCGGGCCCGAAAACGTCTCATGAAACCCTTTAAAGATATCCACAGGAAAATGACTCCATGACATTATACGCGGGCCGTTAACAATGTACCATCTAAGGCTTTGCCGGTCGATAATTGTACAGTTTATAACAAAAGATAGTATTAGCAGAGGAGATAAGGGAAAAAAAGAACCAAAAAAAAAAATGCAACCGAAGGAGCAAACACGATCGATATTTTTGACAACAGGCCTTCTTCACGGACAAAAGAAAAGCCGCAATGGGGAAATATCTGTTAAAGTAGGAAAGTCATGAGTTTTAAACGATGAATCAGTTTCTCCGCACTATAAGACAAATATCCAAGACATTAACTGGGCCTACTTATACAACAAAAAAAAGCTACGCAAGAAACAAAACAGACTCAAAGCGTAATCAGCAAAGTAAAGATGGCGGGGGGGGGGGGGGGAATCCCTTTCCGAACCTTTCAGAACGTTGCTGGGTCTAACGCTGCCGACCCCGTACCATCATTTTGTTGATTGGCCATTCTGTCCAGCAGAGGTGCTCGTCTTTCCGCCGTGTCTGGGTGCTCACATAAGAACACTGGACAACGCCCTTCTAGCGAGCTGCAATGTTACGTTTCTCATCAAGCTCCCCCACGACAGGGGCCTTGCTGCTTGTAGTCGTTGCATGGATGCCTGTAAGCACGCAAGCTAGGGTTCGGGCCGCCTACTGTTCATCACACTAGCTGTCTAGGACTAACCTTCTTCTTCTTCTTCTTCGTCGTCCGCCATCAAAAGACCGTTGCTTGCGTTGTCTCGCAGTTACGCGCCTTTTGGCCTAACACGTCAGACTTCCGGCTCAGCGCATTTTTAGGACTGGGGTTCGTGTCTCCACTGCGATCTCTTTGGCCAGACTACTGTCAGTTTCCAGATACGACCACCTGAGAGGTAAAACAGGGTTCTGCCCGGCCATGGTTCGCCACTCCTGACGCAAGGACTCGGCTATGAGTGTCTGACTGCTGTCTCATAGACTGACGCAAGGACTCAGCTATCAGTCTCTGACTGCTGTCTCGTAGACTGACGCATGGACTCGGCTATGAGTGTCTGACTGCTGTCTCATAGACTGACGCAAGGACTCAGCTATCAGTCTCTGACTGCTGTCTCGTAGACTGACGCAAGGACTCGGCTATGAGTGTCTGACTGCTGTCTCATAGACTGACGCAAGGACTCAGCTATCAGTCTCTGACTGCTGTCTCGTAGACTGACGCATGGACTCGGCTATGAGTCTCTGACTGCTGTCTCATAGACTGAAGCATGGACTCGGCTATGAGTCTCTGACTGCTGTCTCATAGACTGAAGCATGGACTCGGCTATGAGTCCCTGACTGATGTCTCATTCAACCTGAGCAGTGCGTCCTCTAGGATTTATGTCAAATATCTGGTCTGCTCCTGCCAGTCTGTAGTAGCTTCAGTACATCTTACCATAAAATTACTGAGAGTGGGAAAGAACAGATGGATGGATGGATGAATGGGCGGGTGGATGGATGAATGGATAGATCGATGGATGGACGGATGGATCGAGAGAGAGAGAGAGTTTTCCCCCCACTTCCCTCTGAAAAAAAGGGGGGAGGGGGTTACTTCCTCTGATGATCTAATGGAGTTGTGTTTTGTTCCGCTCTCTACAGTAGAGTTTCCTGTATATATAATCATTTTGTTCCCCCAAAATAACCACAGAGAGCCCGGGGGGGGGGGGGGGGGGTGTTTCTTGTATGACTTTGTCTCACTGACCCAGGTACACGTGGCACTCATTTTCCTCCCTCACTGCTAGGTCAAAGTATTATGTCGCAAGATTAATACTGTTATGTGTGTGTGTGTGTGTGTGTGTGTGTCGTGAGCTTAATGACAGTTTGCTTTACACGCAAACGCACAAACACACATACTACTGTACTTTCAGTTTATCTGTCAATCAAGCATCCGCTGAAAGCATATCATCCACAGATCTTGTGCTTACAGCAAAAACGGCCAGCGAAGATAAGAGAAACATGTTTTCCGCACAAGTCAGCAAGACTATGATTATTATTATCATTATGTAGAAAATAAGTGTTAATAAACTATATTCATGTTGTGTGTGTCCTGCCGTTTAATTTCAATATATGGTTCCTATAAACACATATTTTTTACATGAAGTGAATATCGCAAAATACAGTTGCTATAAACACATATTTGTTGACAAGAAGTGAATATCACAAAATACAGTTCCTATAAACACATATTTGTTGATATAAAGTGAATATCACAAAATACAGTTCCTATAAACACATATTTGTTGATATGAAATGAATATCACAAAATACAGGTCCTATAAAAACATATTTGTTGACATGAAGTGAATATCGCAATATACAGTTCCTATAAACACATATTTGTTGATATAAAGTGACTATCACAAAATACAGTTCCTATAAACACATATTTGTTGACATGAAGTGAATATCACAAAGTACAGTTCCTATAAAAACATATTTGTTGACATGAAGTGAATATCACAAAATACAGTTCCTATATACACATATTTGTTGACATGAAGTGAATATCACAATATACAGTTTCTATAGAAATATTTTTACCGACACGAAGTGAATATCACTATAGACAGTTCCTAAAACAACATATTTATTGACACATAGTGAATATCACAAGATAAAAAACATATTTGTTGACATGAAGGGACTGTCACAATATACAGTGCCCATGAACACATATTTGTTGACATGAAGTGATTATCTCAATATACAGTGCCCATGAACACATATTTGTTGACATGAAGTGATTATCACAATATACAGTGCCCATGAACACATATTTGTTGACATGAACCGAATAACATAATGAAAATCTGGTTTCAGCCGGTATGAACCGCTTTACTCTTGTTGCTACGTCTATCACTTGTTACCTCCCCCTCCCCTAAAACAGTTTTCTTATGCAGCATCACACTGTATTACCTCATTTCTTGCACTATTCTATCTTCTTTCTTCCTTCTCTACTTTTCTCCCCTCACCCCCACCCCCAATTTTCTTCCCTGATATCACGGTCTTGTGTGTGTTCTTTTCCCCCAAACAATCTGTAATTACAGAGCTTTGTTTCTCGTCTTCTATCACCATGTTTTTTTTTACGTTATTTTAGAGTTTGCTCTTACCTTTTATCATTTTTCCATTTATTTTTCCTACCCTGCACCAGGTATATAATCTTTCTTCGTATTTCCTGTTTGTTCCCATCTTTTTTTTTTCTGTTTCGTTGCATTTTTCCCATCCCTCCTTCATTCATTCCTAGTTTTACTTCTCCTATAGTTACTCAAAACAGGGGGAGTGAGAATTAAGAGCGACGGGGACGAGGGGAAGGAGGGATGAGGGGCCCTATGAGGAAGAGAAATAAACCTTTCAAACAGAACTGATAAGACTACCTTTAGAAATTACAATAAACTTAGGGACTGTCGGTTTCGGGTCCTTGCTGGTATTCTGTGGGTAGATCGACTGTAGTACATACAACCAGCTGTGTATCCACACTGGGCTCACCTATGTATCTACACTGAGCCTATCTGTGTATCTACACTGAGCTTATCTGTGTATCTACACTGAGCACACCTATGTATCTACACTGAGCTCACCTGTGTATCTACACTGAGCACACCTATGTATCTACACTGAGCTCACCTGTGTATCTACACTGAGCTTATCTGTGTGTCTACACTGTGCTCACCTGTGTATCTACCCTGAGCTTATCTGTGTATCTACACTGAGCTCACCTATGTATCTACACAGGGTTTATCTGTGCATCTTTACTGAGCTTATCTGTGTATCTTCACTGGGCTTATCTGTGTATCGACACTGGGCTCATCTGTGTATCTACAGTGGGTTCATCTGTGTATCTACAGTGGGCTCATCTGTGTATCTACACTGGGCTCATCTGTGTATCTACACTGGGCTTATCTGTGTATCGACACTGGGCTCATCTGTGTATCTACACTGGGCTCATCTGTGTATCGACACTGGGCTCATCTGTGTATCGACACTGGGCTCATCTGTGTATCGACACTGGGCTCATCTGTGTATCGACACTGGGCTTATCTGTGTATCGACACTGGGCTCATCTGTGTATCGACACTGGGTTCATCTGTGTATCACCATTGGCGTCATCTGTGTATCTTCACTGTGTATCTCTGGACTCTATCAGACCTCCGAAGCCAGCTTTTGCTCAAGCTCCACCACGACAAGAACACGTGGGAGCAGCCAGCCTGCAGTAATAAAAACAATAGCCCCCCCCCCCCCAACCCCCTTTCCTGAAAGAGAGATGGGCAAAGAGCGATCTCTGCCACGACCTCCTGTGACTGCAGTGTCACCTTACCAACTCGGTCACTAACGAAAGCTGGCCTGGAATGGTGATATCCTCGGGGTTTGTGTGTTTGTGTGGGTGATGTGAGGGTGATATCGATCTGTTTTCTAACAACTTTAGCTTTCTAATTATTTCTTCTACCGAAGTTATCATTCTCCCCCTCCCTCACCCCACAAAAAGTACCATCATCACGAGTTTTATCGATTTATATATATGGATCATGCTACTTTTCCACTTTTGTGTTGTATTCGATGTTGCTAAAGATGTTCATCGCTCTTCTTTCTTTTCTCGTTCTACTGTTCTGTGTCAAGCAGTCTGAAGACATGAAGCAGAAATATGTTTTATGTAGTAGAAACAGAAGATGTGAAGAAGAAACAGAAGACATGAAGCAGAAACAGATATATGAAGCAGAAAAATAAGATATGATGCAGAAACAGAAGATAAGAAACATAAGACATTAAGCAGAAACAGAAGACATGAAGCAGAAACAGAAGATTTGAAGCAGAAACAGAAGACATGAAGCAGAAACAGAAGATAAGAAGCAGAAACAGAAGACATGAAGCAGAAACAGAAGTTATAAAGCAGAAACAAACACCCTTCATCCAGAACAAAACACTTATGGAACGCCATGGGCAAGGGAAGCCTGTCACTAGGCTCCACCAGCATGAAAATCACACCGATCCTTTGCCTTATTTGACCAGGCTCAAGGTAACACAATAGGATATTCCCAGAAGCAGGTAATGATGGTTAGGGAACTGCTGCAGGGATTTTGTTTATTCGCCCTGGTTTACTAGCTCCCCCCTCCCAACAATGCTGCTGTATAATCTCTATTACAACCAGCCTTACCCTCAATACTCGCTGTATGTCAACAATCTAGCGAACTGCAGAAAAAGTCAATAAAGAGCAAATGGATTTTATTTTTTTTTCTAAACTGTATGTAATACTCACCCTGAGAAAAGATCGAGGGGACAGTAGCTGCTCGTCTGGGGCCACATGCCAGACTTCCTCTGAAATAATAAAGGAGGGGGGGGGGGGAAAGTGCCAATGTTTTTAAATGGACAACGTGTTTTGGACACACATTAAAAAAAAAAAAGAACAAGAAAAGACAGTGAAAAGAAAATACGGGTATATTTTTGTTGTCCTAGTCTGCTGACTATTTCAAATAAAATTTCATATCAAATTATAGCCATATAACATTCTCATTACACTGCAAGACCACAAGTACTCTCTTGGTGGTATTAAATGAGTATTCTCTCGCGGTGGTAAATGAGTACTCTCTGGTGATGGTAAATGAGTATTCTCTGGTGGTTGTAAATGAGTATTCTCTGGTGATGGTAAATGAGTATTCTCTGGCGGTGGTAAATGAGTATTCTCTGGTGATGGTAAATGAGTATTCTCTGGTGGTTGTAAATGAGTATTCTCTGGTGGTTGTAAATGAGTACTCTCTGGTGGTAGTAAGCATCTGGCAAGATGTAAGTGTGTAAGCTCAATCATGAGCGATTAAAGAGATGACAATAATCACTGGACAAGGCTGTATTTTCAAGATACTTGAAGCAGAACCGAAATGTTCGCTGGTGGGCATATCATTTTACACCTCAGCTGGAGCACCTCTTTTGCTCTTCTATTCTCTTTGGGGCCGCTGAAATGAAAGAAAAATGGCTTTGCCCCCAATGTTACACAAACCCCAGCTTTCCAAAAAAATCTGCTGATCACCTCGAGAAAGAAACACCGAGATCTACCTCCTTGCAAAGTCTAGGAGAGCTCAAGGAATGTTTGACAACGGAGCAAGAGAGAATCTCGCCCGTCAGCGCGCGCGCGCACACACACACACGCGTGTAACATTTAGCTACTTCTCGTGGAACTTCTGGTGAGGAATGATGATCTGATGCTGCGACTGCCAAATGGCACGTCATCAGGGGTTCGCATGTCTGCCGTGGAAGTCTCTGCGAAAGATTGAAAAAGAAGCGGAATTTATCCATTTTTAAATTATAAAATTCCCCTTAGAAACTAGCCGATGACGTGTCTTGCCCCCCCCCCCCCCCAACCTCACCTTGATGAGTCTGGGCACGAACTGCAAAAGGTTGACAATCTCTGATACACCGAGTTCTAAAACCTGCATTATTCAGTACTAGCAGGCCACAATGCTCCACCACGAGTTTCACACGACAATAAAACGTGCTCGAGTTTTCCTATTCCGAAGCTCTGATAACGAGTTTTTATCTCTCACACTTTTATCTCTCTCACTGAAAACTTGACTGCTTATTAAAAAAAAACCCCAGTGGTTCTCATCTTTTTGTTCCTCCTCGTGCACTATAAAAGCTCCAAAACGGCCCAGACATGTCACAGCTTCAATGCACGGCAATAGTAATTTAACAGTGTCCACTCGTTTAATCTCCAGCGCAGTCTCACATCGAGCGGAATTTTTAACGTACGTGAACATCTGTTTATCCCTTAATGCACTGACAGTGATTTTCGTGCTTTTTTTTGCCAATCAGAGGCCCTAAGCTGACACGGTCATGTCAGGGATGGCGAACCTTAGCTGAAACGGTCATGTCAGGGATGGCGAACCTTAGCTGACACGGTCATGTCAGGGTCGGCGAACCTTAGCTGACCAATACCCAGTCCCACATCTTCGTTGGTGCCCTAAGTTACAGTTCTACCTTGGCTAACGGGGGCAGGGGTCGCCTTAGTCCTCGTGGCGGTGGGATCTGCTAAAGCGATGTGTACCCTCAGTTTTTTTTTTTAATGGCACTCTGGGACTGAAAAAACATAGCCGCCATAACCTACTCCAAAACCGACACGGCTCTGAGCTTCAACGGCTTCACCACATCAGCTGCAAAAGAACACCGGCTCACAGTTTCAAAGAAGAACAAATAATAATAATAATAATAATGCACCGACAGTCGCCGCACCCTGCAGGAGGACTACAATTTAAGGCAGTTTTTGTGTATTTCGCTAACACAAACACGCGACACGCCCACTTTTGTCGTGTTTACGGAAGCGCAATATAGCGGGTACCTACTACCATAGCACTGTCTTCCATAACCATGACACTTGGCTACAATTCTTGCGCTCCTGATATAGTACTGCTAAAACTACTTACGATTTAACTTCATTATTAAAAAAAAACAAAGCTATAGCTAACACGTATGTTTTCTCGCACCACAATAAGATCCCACGTGCACTATCTTCTAACATGATCCATTTGTTTGAAAACCACTGACTTGTGACGTTTTTACCGGCCAAAAGTCTAACATTCACCTCCAAATTACACTTCCCCCACACTGACTTACAACCTAAAGCAATAAAACAGACTTGGGGAGATCTGCCTTAACGTGGCGCTTGAACGTGGTCAAGATCACGTCGTGTCACATAAGCCAGAGTCAGGTGACATAATCCGGCCCCACGGCAAAGGGGGTCCCTCACATTACCACGATCACTTCAAGATTACATTGACGTCCCACTTTTCCCGTACGGGAAACAAGACGAATAGATTACGACTAGTGAAATAATATACGGGAAACAAGACGGACAGATTATGATTAGTGAAATTAATATACGGGAAACAAGACGGACAGATTATGATTAGTGAAATTAATATACGGGAAACAAGACGGACAGCTGATGACTGATCTACACATCCATGACAGCTGCTTAGGGAAGCCATCCTTTTATCTACTTCCTAAGATACACAAACCAGGCAACCCAGGGAGGCCATCCTTTTATCTACTTCCTAAGATACACAAACCAGGCAACCCAGGGAGGCCATCCTTTTATCTACTTCCTAAGATACACAAACCAGGCAAACCAGGGAGGCCATCCTTTTATCTACTTCCTAAGATACACAAACCAGGCAACCCAGGGATGCCATCCTTTTATCTACTTCCTAAGATACACAAACCAGGCAACCCAGGCAGGCACATAGTTTCAGCCTGCTCCTGCCCTGCAGAACAAATCTCTGACTTTCTGGATAGTATCTTTCAACCTGTTGTTACTAGTCTGTCTACTTCTCTGGAGGACACGAATCACGCTCTCACTGCTTGTGGGACCCTTACACTCTTGCCTGGTCTCACATTTACCGTATCTTCACTCCTGATGAAGTGTCCTTGTACACATCCATCCTTCATTATCAGGGACTTCAGGCTGTCGGGTTCTTTCTGAACAATAGACACCATCCCTCTATTCCTCCTTCTACTATTCTGCGTCTCAACTCGATTAAATTCAATGGCCTGTACTTCCATCAGATTAGCGGTGTGGCCATGGGTACCAAAACAGGCCCTATCTACGCATGTCTGCTCATGGGTCATTTCGAACACAAGGTTTCGGAATCCTATATAGGTCCTTTTCCAGCCTTCTATAGCCGCTACATAAATGACGGCATCGTGGTCACATGAATGCCAGAGGAAGACCCTGACAACTTCATCAGCTCTGTTAAGAAACCCTGTCATTTCTTTCACCTCCCATGTCTCTACAACTTCCGATAACTTTCTCGACATTGCCGTTACTATCGGTCCTACCGGACTTACCACCACTTCTGTCCACTATAAACTTACAGACTCTCACAGCTGTCTCTTGTACTCTTGCTCCCACCCCAGATCGTGTAAGGACTCTATTCCTTTTCTCCAGCTTCTTAGATTGCGATGTTTATGTACTGTGGACGTTGATTTTCATGATCAAGCTCACAGAATGTTAGATTTCTTCCGCCAACGCTGTTATCCAGAACATGTTCTCGCTTCGTTTTAGAACTCCATCCGTCATATATCACGGCGACAACAGGGCCTCACTACTAAATCGCCCTGTAGCTCGGACAGAGTCAAACCTGTACTCACGCAACCCCCCCCCCCCCCCCCATTAGTTTGGCAGTTAATAACATACTGTTTCGTCATCTCCATCTCCTCCGCACCGAGCCTGATACACGCGAACTCTTTGGGGAACCCCCACTGGTGAGCTACAGACGGGACAAGAACCTCGGGGACCTATTAGTTAGAAGTCACCTTAAGACAGATGACATTTTTTATGGTACCAGACACTTGCCCGTTTGTTGTTGAGACTAGCCAGATTTCGTTCCCTAAGTCCAAGTTATCAGTTCAGGAGGGCTTCACCTGCACACTTCAAGCAATGTTACTTATGCCATTATGTGCAGACGTTGCAATATGAAGTATATAGGGAGATCGGTTTACGCTTAGAATATCGTCTTCGTCAACATCTTAACGACATTTCCATGAAGGCTCGGACTTCTGTGGCAAAACTCTTCTGTAAAAGAAACCATCTAGGGAAACGAGACATTTCTGTTTGTGCAATTTGTTCCTGTTCTTCTGATGAACGATCTCTGAAGGCTCTAGAACAGCGCATCATTTTTCAGGCTGGCTGTCTCCACCAAGCTGGAATCAACAATAAATTCAACTTCCTTTAAACTTTTTTAGATTTTCACCTACTTTCTGCTATTCGTGCTCTACTTTCTTGTATTAGCCCCACTCATTTCGCTGCGGTTTTTTATTCATACGTTTTAACGTTATCTCCCATCCTTCTTCTTCTCTAGCAGTTATAAGGTATAGCTTATATCACTGTTCTTTCCCTTTCACCACCTACACGTCGCTGACATCTGATTGGTCGAAGTTGATTTTCCTTCTCATTTCCTAGCCATTCATCGCTCCGACTTTCTCCATCTTTAGGGCGCCTTTGTTGTATTATGAACTAAGAGGATGTCACAAAGCTAAGTTTTTCATTTCTCTTCTTTTTATTTATTAGTACATTTATTTAATTCTTGTACGTGATCCTTGAAAAAAGGCTGACGCCGAAATATCAGATGTTGTATGTTTTTCATTTATACATTCTCATCTTACTTTCATATTTTCTGCCATATGTGGTTTTTTTTTCACTTTCCTCATTCCCTCTATCGTTTTTATTTTTAACCCGAACCTCTATCTATTTTTATGACTAGTGAAGTATTACAGGGGAAAGAAGATGGACAGTTGATGACTAGTGAAGTACTACAGGAGTAACAATACATATAGACGATAAATAGTGAAAGAAAGACAGATGACAACTAGTGAAATACTACAGAGGAAACAAGACATACAGACGATAAATAGTGAAATACTGCAGGAGTAACAATACGTTAGACGATAAATAGTGAATGAAAGACAGATGACGACTAGTGAAGTACTACAGAGGAAACAAGACATACAGACGACAAATAGTGAAATACTGCAGGAGTAACAATACGTATAGACGATAAATAGTGAAAGAAAGACAGATGACGACTAGTGAAGTACTACAGAGGAAACAAGACATACAGAAGATAATTAGTGAAATACTGCAGGGAAAACAAGATAATTAGTGAAACACTACAGGGAAATGAGATGTTTAAAAGGTAAAAACAAAAAATATAATAAGATCGATGTACAAATGTCAATCGCCCTGGTTCAAATAGCGCCCTCGCACGCCCTCACTCACTCACTCACTCAATCACGCACGCACCCACTCACGCACGCACGCACTCACGCACGAATGACTCAGATCATCAGATCTCTTAATTATCCTCTAATTCTGACACTCATTCCCTGGCACGGCTGAAGCAGCCTGGAGAGCTCTCAAACATGCTCAAACATCCAGCCTCGTTAAGGTCACTCCAGAGAGACCTGGTCGTGAGTAGACTCATTTTCTGAGTATTGACGTTTTTTTTTTTTAATTCGGCTTAATGGATCTAACCTAGCATACAAACGTAGAACAAGTTGGTTGTCGCTGTGATTCCCACATCTCACTGTTTGTCACTGCTTCCATCGCAAGAGAGGATAAAGGAAAGAACTTACAAAGACAGATGGACGTGCGATGCGGGCAGACAGTCTGAACAGAAAGGCTGGCAGAAAGGGAGGGTGGAGAAAGAAAGAAAATTCACAAACTAGCAAAGGGAATAAAGACAATAATAACAACAATAATAATAACAACACAGCGAACCCACTTTATTTTTCAAAGTGTAAAGAAATGGATACCCAGTCCCGTATTAACACAGCCAACTATCTGGTTCGCTAGCCATGATGGGCTTTTAGAATCTTTCCCATCTGCCCTCGACTTTTCACTGTTTTATATCACTCGCTCTCAGCTTTCACTGTTTCATGTCACTCATTCTCAGCTTTTACTGTTTTCCATCACTCATACTCTCGGCTTTTACCGTTTTATATCACTCATTCTCAGCTTTTATCGTTTTATATCACTCATTCTCAGCTTTTATCGTTTTGCATCACTCATTCTCAGCTTTCATTTTTTTATATCACTCACACTCTCAGATTTCACTGTTTCAGGTCACTCATTCTCAGCTTTTACTGTTTCACATCACTCACACTCTGAGCTTTTACTGTTTTATATCACTCATTCTCAGGTTTTACTGTTTTATATCACTCATTCTCAGCTTTTACTGTTTTATATCACTCATTCTCTGCTTTCACTGTTTTATATCACTCATTCTCTGCATTCACTGTTTTATATCACTCATTCTCTGCTTTCACTGTTTTATATCACTTATTCTCAGCTTTTATTGCTTTGTGTCAATTATTCTCAGCTTTCACTGTTTCACGTCAATCATTCTCTGTTGTCACTGTTTTATCACTCATTCTCAGCTTTTACTGTTTCACATCACTTACACTCTGAGCTTTTACTGTTTTATATCACTCATTCTCAGCTTTTACTGTTTTATATCACTCATTCTCAGCTTTTACTGTTTTATATCACTCATTCTCTGCTTTCACTGTTTTATATCACTCATTCTCAGCTTTTACTGTTTTATATCACTCATTCTCAGCTTTCATTGCTTCGTGTCAATTATTCTCAGCTTTCACTGTTTCACGTCACTCATTCTCAGCTTTTACTGTTTTATATCACTCATTCTCAGCTTTTACTGTTTTATATCACTCATTCTCAGCTTTTACTGTTTCACGTCAATCATTCTCAGCTTTTACTGTTTTACATTACTCACACTCTCAGCTTTCACTGTTTTATATCACTCATTTTCGGCTTCCACTGTTTTGTACCACTCACACAATACAACAGCAATTTAATCTACAGCTACTGCATACAAACATAATCAACAAGAAAAACTCGCTGGCATATTTACACTATTATTACTCAATAGTCCCGGACCAAAAAAAAACAAAAATACATAAAAGTATCACATAAATCCTCACACTCCAAACTCTCATCAAGGACAACCTCTAACCCCCTCTCTACACGGACGTGAAAATTTGAAGTCCGACCGCCTGGCCGTCTCGCTCAGCGGCAAATGACCTGGTGATCAAGTGTCGGCGTCCGAAAGTCTCAAGAGTAGCAGAGAAACTGGTTCCTTTTTTTCTAACAAACCAAGTCTGAGAGTTTTCCTACAGATGAACTGGGGGAATTCCGAAAGTCCATGGGAAGCTTTGAATAGTTACAACAACAAAAAAAACCAAAAAAAAAAACTCCCCTTGCGACCCAAAAAATTCGAGACTGGAGACAAGATTATTTGAGAAGTACGGAAGGAGCATACGGCAGCCCAATTTGTCAAGATCTGGGGGGATTTTAAAACAAAACTAAGTACTTTTACTCTCTTTAGAAGATGTCCCACTACTAAACTGTGGTTAAAGTCTGCTTAAATAAGGACATCAACAGGTGCCTCTTCAAGCACTGTACAAGCACATACGGCTGTTTAAATTCTTCAGTCATTTGAGTGATCTACAGGCTTGCTGCTTCTCCTGGAGAACTTGATCTAAAGGCTTGCTGCTTCTTCTGGAGAACTTGATCTAAAGGCTTGCTGCTTCTCCTGGAGAACTTGATCTACAGGCTTGCTGCTTCTCCTGGAGAACTTGATCTACAGGCTTGCTGCTTCTCCAGGGGAACTTGATCTTACTGCTTCTCCTGGAGAACTTGATCTACACGCTTGCTGTTTCCCCCTTGATGCACTTGTCTAAGCTGATAAAATAAAAGTAACCCTGATACCCCATGGTGGCACAGAGAGAGGGATGATGTGGCCGCCCTTCCCCAGCTTCAGAAGATGCCAGGTTTCCACATCTAGAACTCCTGATCTTGGCCATGGCAGGCTATTTCATTATCCACTCCTACATTCGAGGGCCCGCAAGTTGATAAGATCATAGCCCCACGCCCCTACTTCAACCCTTTCAATCTTCAGTTCACATTTTCTCGAACTATTTTTATTTTGTTCTTCTTGCTGCATTCAGACAGAAGGTGTCTATGTGTGTACCTCGCTGAGAAACCGTATGTAGGGAGCAAACCACACCGGGAATTTGTTAGCAGAGACGGGATTTGTTATAAGCTAACCAATCATCTCTATCGAGTAAACGAGAAGCAGTCGCGTGTTCGAGTACAATCTGACTGGTCCCTTTTTTTTCATAATCCTGTGATCTCATGTTCTCTCCTGCTATCCAAGCCAGGAGTCATGCAAAACGAGGCACACCAAGGAACATTGCTGTCAGCGAAATAATGGCGAAAAAACCCCATGAAACTGTGTAACAAAAGGGGGGGGGGTGGATTGGGGAGAATGACAACACGTTCTAACAAAACAGCAACTTCCACCCTACTACAAGATCCGACAACCAGGGGCACAAGGATATCTTGGTGTGGCTGCTTAATCTATCTGTGTCCCGCGCGATAAACAGCGTGTTTACGCTCTTATCGATCTCGCACCAGGACTTTACACGTACGCTCGTATCCTTGTCTGTGACATGATATAACAGCCAACAAAGGTCGGAACAAGCTCTGCATCCACCATCTGGCAGCCCTGTATAGAAAGTACCGTGTAACGTAAGTGTACTATATTGTTCTCGCTGAATCTAGTGTGTGTGTGTTGAGTGGGTCGCTGAAGTTCCCCGCTTACTGGCTCTTAACATTTCCTCTTCAGTTCCTCTTAAAAAAATGGGAATTCCCATTATATCACTTCTGGTTTCCATGGGGCGTCTTTGTCTAGTAAACGTGACAGACCTGGCGACTTTAACTAACCCCCTCTCTACACGGACGTGAAAATTTGAAGTCCGACCGCCTGGCCGTCTCGCTCAGCGGCAAATGACCTGGTGATCAAGTGTCGGCGTCCGAAAGTCTCAAGAGTAGCAGAGAAACTGGTTCCTTTTTTTCTAACAAACCAAGTCTGAGAGTTTTCCTACAGATGAACTGGGGGAATTCCGAAAGTCCATGGGAAGCTTTGAATAGTTACAACAAAAAACAAAACAAAAAACTCCCCTTGCGACCCAAAAAATTCGAGACTGGAGACAAGATTATTTGAGAAGTACGGAAGGAGCATACGGCAGCCCAATTTGTCACGATCTGGGGGGATTTTAAAACAAAACTAAGTACTTTTACTCTCTTTAGAAGATGTCCCACTACTAAACTGTGGTTAAAGTCTGCTTAAATAAGGACATCAACAGGTGCCTCTTCAAGCACTGTACAAGCACATACGGCTGTTTAAATTCTTCAGTCATTTGAGTGATCTACAGGCTTGCTGCTTCTCCTGGAGAACTTGATCTAAAGGCTTGCTGCTTCTTCTGGAGAACTTGATCTAAAGGCTTGCTGCTTCTCCTGGAGAACTTGATCTACAGGCTTGCTGCTTCTCCTGGAGAACTTGATCTACAGGCTTGCTGCTTCTCCAGGGGAACTTGATCTTACTGCTTCTCCTGGAGAACTTGATCTACACTCTTGCTGTTTCCCCCTTGATGCACTTGTCTAAGCTGATAAAATAAAAGTAACCCTGATACCCTATGGCGGCACAGAGAGAGAGAGGGATGATGTGGCCGCCCTTCCCCAGCTTCAGAAGATGCCAGGTTTCCACATCTAGAACTCCTGATCTTGGCCATGGCAGGCTATTTCATTATCCACTCCTACATTCGAGGGCCCGCAAGTTGATAAGATCATAGCCCCACGCCCCTACTTCAACCCTTTCAATCTTCAGTTCACATTTTCTCGAACTATTTTTATTTTGTTCTTCTTGCTGCATTCAGACAGAAGGTGTCTATGTGTGTACCTCGCTGAGAAACCGTATGTAGGGAGCAAACCACACCGGGAATTTGTTAGCAGAGACGGGATTTGTTATAAGCTAACCAATCATCTCTATCGAGTAAACGAGAAGCAGTCGCGTGTTCGAGTACAATCTGACTGGTCCCTTTTTTTTTCATAATCCTGTGATCTCATGTTCTCTCCTGCTATCCAAGCCAGGAGTCATGCAAAACGAGGCACACCAAGGAACATTGCTGTCAGCGAAATAATGGCGAAAAAACCCCATGAAACTGTGTAACAAAAGGGGGGGTGGATTGGGGAGAATGACAACACGTTCTAACAAAACAGCAACTTCCACCCTACTACAAGATCCGACAACCAGGGGCACAAGGATATCTTGGTGTGGCTGCTTAATCTATCTGTGTCCCGCGCGATAAACAGCGTGTTTACGCTCTTATCGATCTCGCACCAGGACTTTACACGTACGCTCGTATCCTTGTCTGTGACATGATATAACAGCCAACAAAGGTCGGAACAAGCTCTGCATCCACCATCTGGCAGCCCTGTATAGAAAGTACCGTGTAACGTAAGTGTACTATATTGTTCTCGCTGAATCTAGTGTGTGTGTTGAGTGGGTCGCTGAAGTTCCCCGCTTACTGGCTCTTAACATTTCCTCTTCAGTTCCTCTTAAAAAAATGGGAATTCCCATTATATCACTTCTGGTTTCCATGGGGCGTCTTTGTCTAGTAAACGTGACAGACCTGGCGACTTTAACTAGGTTACCGACCGGGGGGGGGGGGGGGGGGGGCGGCCTCGGCACGGAAGTCCAAATTCTAATCTACAGTTGTTGTACTTGGCCTCATCGTCTTGTGCCATCTCTGCAGCAAAGGCTGGCCTGTAAGGGATCTCCAATGTGTTCTGTCCTATCATTTCACAGTACATCACGATCATCACTGCCCCCCCGCCACTTCCCCCCCCCCTTTGGGAGCACAAGCCACACCCCTGTTCTAGAATTTATTCTCTACTTCCCCTTCATGTGCATCCCGTGCCTAACACTTTCATAATTTCCCTTCTCCAAGCAGTACTAGACTTCCCTGATTCAAAACAAACAAACAAACAAAAACATGCCCTGGTACTTAGCCGGGATGTCAGTGCTGCACAGTCCTTTGATTGGATAACTTCATCCGCTGTTTGATCAAAGTTCCGTCCTTTTCCTGGACAAAGTTTTCTGATTTTCCTATCCATGCTCCTGTAACGCTATACCCTGCTGAAAAGGGGTTATCCTATCCTCTAAACCCCTCACCCCCTCTTACGACATACGTGAAAGGTGGCAGCGGTCCTATTCTTTTCTCCCTAGATTCACATCTCATCCCCGAAAAACTCAAAGGCCTGTACTGAATCATTATGCTTTTACTGGCCGTGGGCCCTCTTTCCGGCTTGAGAACCGTTCTGCACCTACCATTAAAAACAAAGCAACAGATAAGAGCCCAGATGATGCAATGATTTTGTTTTCTAATCAAACCAATCCATTCCCTGGTCCGTGGAGCTCCTAAAATCATTTCTATGGACCCCCAGATTAAGAAACTCTACTCCAGATATTCCAGTTTTTCTGTCTGTGACCTTCATGACAAAACTGGCACATTAAGACCTATTAACTCTTAACAAACCCTGTAGTAAATATTCCTCCCCCTCCTCACTTCCGTGAGGGACTGTGTCTTATCTTATATCTTATATCCTTCCCGTGCCGTTAAACGTCACATAGGGCTCGCAAAGTAGTTCGCCAATTTTTCCTGTCTTCGGCGAGTCGTTCAACCTCATCAAAGGATTTTATGCCTGTTAATTTGGCCTCTCTTAACAATGTCCTCTTTAGAGTTTCACGCGGTCTGCCTCTTTTTCTTTGGCCTGTTGTGTTCCACTTGATAGCTTGTTTTGGGGATACATGTTTGGGGCCGACGAATGAGCTCCTCGGAGTCCTGCTTTTGCAATTCTGATCCTAACTTCCTTTCTAGTGTCACCATCCTGGTCTATGTAGCTGCCAAGGTATGCAAATTGATTGCCTTCTTCAATATCTGTCCCTTCTATGTGTATTTTTCCATTCTGATTGAGAGGAATTTTCATTATTTTTGTTTTGTCCTTGTTAATTTCAAGTCCTATTTTGCTAGCTAGCCAGTGAAGAAAGGATATCTGTTTTTTCTTGCATTGAATTCACATTGTTAGTGATAAGAGTTATGTCATCAGCAAAATCAAGATCTTCTAGTTGGGTCACATTTACCCAGTCAATGCCTGTGCTACCTGTGCAGCATTTCTTCATTATGAAGTCTATTGTAATCCCAAAAAGTAAAGAAGACAGTATACATCCTTGTTTCACGCCTGTTTCAACCTGGAACCATTCACTCATCCCTTCTTCTGTCTTGACTGCACAAACATATCCATTGTATAAGTCCTTAATGATGTAAGGGACTGTGTGAAGGGGGTTAAATGCAGCATTATTTCTAACACCAGCAAACACCGCATCTTTTGTCTGTATACTAAAATAACCTCTTCTAGGATGATCCCCTGTTTCACACGATAAACAGAGACAAACCACAGCTTGAAAACATTCACGCAAACCTCGACTAACAACAACAACAACAACACAGGTGAACACTGCTGTATATGTGCAGAAAGAAAGACACATTAGTCCTGCTCTACCTGCTCTTGCCAGTGAAGAAAAATGCAGCCACGGCAGAAACTTGAGGCAAGACACTAAAACCTTTGGCAAACACGTTTCCCCTTTTTCCAAGCTATGAAAACCACAGGTGCTTTACTGGTGAAATGGTTTGGCTTCGTGTTCGCTTTCTTGCTTTGGGGGAGGGGGGCGCTGATGGAACAAAGGGGCAAGGAGGAGAAATGAGGGGGGGGGGGGGAACAAAGATGCAGGAAGAGAAATGAAGGAACAAAGAGAAATATGAACAACAAGCTGCTGAATGTCATTAATCAGACAATGGGTGGAGCCTGGGCTTTGTTTACCACTCGCTTTCAGTTGGTGGGATTGAGGGGGGTGGGGGGGTGGGGGGGGGTGGGGGCGCCCCAGGGTTGAATGTTTCAGAGGGGCGCTGAATCTAGGCATGCTACAGCTTATCCAGACACGGTTCTTGTTTTCAAAGCACCCCTCTCTCTCTCTCTCTCTCTCTCTCCAGCACAGCATAATGGCGTAAAAAACAAACAAAATAACATAAGATATAGGTGAACCGTGAATTACTACTACCATGAATACCATAATCCAGGGAAAGGTTAAATGAAGGGCGGCAAAGACGCTGTTTGATCTGGTGGTAATCAGCGACCCGTAGCAGACAAGCTAGCGTCAGCGCAGCTGAATCAGTCGACCAAGACCCTGTCCCACCTTTCCGCTGATATTCCCCCCCCCCCCCTTTTTCAACAGCCCCAGTGGGGATCGGCGTAGCCCTAATGGCGATGGAATCTGCTAGATCAGTGGTTCCCAGTTAACAAAAGTCCACGGACCCCCATATATCCCTATGTGCTTTAAATGCAAAAGATGTATTTTTTTTTCCTCTTGCAAAAAATGTGGGTAACATTTAATGATTAAACGCTACACTAAAAAAAAAAAAAAACCCCAGTACAGACTTGGTGGCTTTTCACCAGTGACAGTAATGTAGTTAAGACCACTAAAACCTCCAATGAACACCCCTACTTGTTCTGACAAATGAACAGAATATGAAACATGTGACAACTAAGCAACTTAAATATGGTGAGAGAAAGCATGCCTCTTTTTATTCCTGACAATCGCTTCCACATCTGGTTCAATATTTCCTATTTTTAAAACGTGGAGGGAAAAAAAAGTTCCTCCCTCCTCACGGAATTCGCTGAAACTCTGGTTGTTAAACATTTCACGGTGAAAATTAAAGACAAGAACCCCGAGTTTTTGCTGCCATTCTTCTCTTCTCCCCCCCCCCCTCCCCCAACTATGCTAGAGAATCCCTTCTCTTTTTAGCTTCACTCATCGACTGAACAAAATAACACAAAAAAGCCACTATAACCCCCTCCCAATCCGACACTATGCTGTGTTTGGACATCTTCAACTCATCGGCTGTAAAAAAAAAAAAACGCCAGCTCGTGGTCTCTAAAAGAAGAAGATAAATGAAACAAAAACAGCAAGAGGATGAACAGTACAGATCTGTGGGCAGTTTAAGGACACCGACTCCATTTTTTTTCTGATTATTAACCTCACCTCCATCTCAGATCTCTCTCTCTCTCTCTCTCACACACACACACACACACAAGACAGAAGTATGTGCGTCTCACTCAGACTGATACATCTTTAACACACAAAGCTTCGTGGACTGTGTGTAGTTTATCATGCTTTCGGTATTCAGGGTTCCAATCTCAGTCACCCCTCACCCCTTCCCCTCTTTCATATGTACGTGCTTTTCTTTCGCTCATACTTTCCAAAGAAAAACAGAGCAACCTCCACGGTCACGACTGCCTGCAAAGCCGTGTTATCCTGCTTTGTCTAGATGACAACACGTGTTCGGCCTCCGATCACAGGATCGACTGGCTCTTTCTGTTTGCGCGTGGGAGACAGCTATTTGTACTAGCCCAGAGCGGGGTAAGAGTCTGTAATAAGCTTGCGAGAGAGAGAGAGAGAGAGAGAGAGAGAGAGAGAGAGAGAGCATCGTTGCGTGCCGGGAAAGAAATCAGCTTAAGACACTTACGAGGAAAGGCGTGTGGAGGTGGCTTTTCTCATAGCCTAACTGAATCAGCCCAGAAAAATTAGGTCTGAGCTGTGTTCCAAGCCGAGCAGATGAAATTAGGAGGCAAAATTGATTTCTGGGTCGTTGGTGAATTTCTTATTAGGGAGAAGATATAAGATTTATCATCTTCTATCAGTTTAGGGAGGAGATATAAGATTTATCATCTTCTACTAGTTTAGGGAGAAGATATAAGAACTATCATCGTCTACTAGTTTAGGGAGAAGATATAAGATTTGTCATCTCATACTAGTTTAGGGAGGAGATATAAGATTTATCATCTTCTACTAGTTTAGGGAGAAGATATAAGAACTATCATCGTCTACTAGTTTAGGGAGGAGATATAAGATTTATCATCTTCTGTCAGTTTAGGGAGGAGATATAAGATTTATCATCTTCTACTAGTTTAGGGAGAAGATATAAGAACTATCATCGTCTACTAGTTTAGGGAGGAGATATAAGATTTATCATCGTCTACTAGTTTAGGGAGAAGATAGATATAAGATTTATCATCGTCTACTAGTTTAGGGAGAAGACAGATATAAGATTTATCATCTTATACTAGTTTAGGGAGAAGATAGATATAAGATTTATCATTGTCTACCGCGTCTTTATGGCGGAGCTTGAACGTCCATTTCGTCCCATCTTTTTGCCTTGATGATACGAGTGCACAGGGTTACATCTTGTCCTGCCAATCTCTGAGTGTTTGAGTGAGTGAGTGAGAAACAACAAGAACTGTTACTGAAGCCAGGTTCTTAAAGCAACAACAACAACAACAACAAACCAAGAAAACCTTCGTGTTATAAAAGGTCATGGTCACAAACTCCAGGCCCAAAAGGGAAATGCTCGGGTCCTGCACACGTTCTTGACCCTGCAGTGAACCCGTGGGGACAACAAAGAAACTAAACGCTGGGCGTCTTCTCATAATTACAGTCCAGATTTGTCAACTGACAAACGACAGCAGCTAGGACAACTGCCCTAAGCGGCTTTCTAAATCCCAACAACTAAGACGGATAACAATAGATATATGTATATGAATGTAAACGCGTATCATCTTCTTCTCTGAGCATCTGCTGAATTCGGCAACTTTCCGAGCCACTGAGGCTCACCGCTGCGGACCGGACACGTCTCCATGCCTCTCTGTTCCTGATCTTCTCAACCGTCGATTCCAAGAGAGCGCGTATATCTTATTCCAAGCTGTCTCGTCATCACTGTCTAGTTCTACCTCTTGATATATTCCCTTCAATCTGTTACGTACACATGAAGTATACGTTACTTCGTTTACTACGTAAATCCTGACCCCACAGGCTGGAAGAGCAGAGTATAAATCTATTCATCAAAGCCCAAAATACAATGATAATTCCAGGCCTCTAGACAAGGGCCATCTCACCGGCTGCTACACGTCATGAACCCGTAAGGACTATTGAGTGCTGAATTTCGGAAAACGTGGCTGAAATAGTAAACGTCGATGAGGGGACAGAAAGAGAGTGGGACAATGTGCAAGGGAACAGGAAAAAAAAAACGCTGAGAAACCCTGTACTCCCCTAAACAATACCTTCTATCAGCTCTGTAGACGACATCCAATAAGTGTTGTATTTCGGCTCTTCCGAGATAAAAATGAGTGCTGAGATAGCGCCCGCTGAACACGCTAAAAGATAAAAGACACTTCTGATGCGAGTCCTACAGTACTAGTACTGAAACAATCCGGTGCCCTGCGTTTAGAACAATACATAAATGTGCATACAGTCATCTTGCGCAGATTGGGGTCAAAGCCGTGTAGCTGTATCAGCATCTCTAGAGGTGACCTGACTATGTTCTTAACTTTATTTTCTCAAAGGTCTATAAATCCCCTCACACGTACTTAAAAACAAGGGTCAAGACCTTCCTAGATATAGACCAAAACAAAGACAAAAAAAAAAACAACCAACCCTGCTCAAACCCCACTAGCGATGAAGAAAAACAGATTCACTTGACTAACTGCACAGCGCTGCTGCAGCAAGTATTTCTTTTGGCATGAAGAAACCAGCGACACTGTAACAGCCGTTTGTTGTTTTTTTTTTTTAGAGAACACCGGCTGCAACTGCTCTCCTGCCTGCTCTATACTGTATTAGAAACAACCAAACAAACGAAGAGACATCCCAGTCGTTCAGCTGCCGAAATGGGTGCCTGCCTTCTTCAGGAGCTGGGAAAGGAAAGACGCTGACCACATCCACCCTCTAGCATGCCAGCAGGTCAAAGACAATTATGGGCACTAACACGTTACCCCTAAGTGCCCTTCATGGCATACACCGGGCTAACTTTACCCACTGTATCTGATTATATTTCTTAGTCTACGTATGCCTGAAGCCATCTGATGCTTGCTGCCATCCTGAGCATGGAGCATCACGTGGGTTTAGGAGTATGTTACGGGCTTTCTTCACTTCCTGGACATGGCACAGGAAACAAGCACGGAGATCCTTGCTCATGCAGTAATAACAGAACAAACCATCTACCCCGGATTACCCCCGAGTGGCGAAGTGGTTAGTGCATTGGTGTTTCCTGGTAAAAAGAGATTGAAATCGCCCCCCCCCCCCCCCCGGTCACTCTGCTGCAGAGACTGGTACCTGACTTCTTCCGGGCATGAGGAAGGAAAGGCAGCCAGGCACGATGCAGACGGCACCACCCTCAGCGGTCAAGGAAAATACTGACCATATCCCCTAGGTTCTTCCGTAGCACCACAGATCTGCAGTTACCTTACAGCATGGAGGCAGGGTAAAGTCTTGATTTAGACTTCCATCACGCCCTGCCGAGCCCGTTCTTGTTTTTGGAACTAGAGGGGGAAACTATGAGACAGCTACCATCCTCATCTGTCATCTCTATGCAAATATCACAGCGCTCGGTCTAACTACGAGGGTCATGCCGAAAGTCGTGAGCAATTTTTTTTAATCAGAATTTATATAGAGAGAAAATATAAATGTAAATCACCTTAAACTGCATCCTTTTCTTCACTTTTCAACATAATCTCCATTTCTCTGCATACATTTTCCCCACTGATCTGCAAGTTTGAAAATATCAACCCGGTAAAATTCCGTTCCAGCTGACCGACGGCACACACACTACTTTCTGGGCGTTCTCTCTTGTGGGACCTAGCTGGCACAAACTTTTCTATAGCCTAGGGTTTCAATTATTTCCTGTACAGCATTGTGTACTATTCAGAGATTTACAGCGATTTCAGAAACTGTAACACGTCTGTCTTCTTTAATGATGTCGTCAACCCTTTCCACGTTGCGTTCAGTGGAGGCAGTTCGAGGGCGACCGCTGCGATGCATATCTTGGGTGCTCCTGTTTCAATCTTTGAAATGTTTCACCCACCTCCTAACGCTGCTAGCACCCGTACACACATCTTCATAAGCAAGTTGAAGTCTTTGGTGAATTTCTTTAAAAGTGGAACTCAATAACAGCACGTTGACGAAACGAAACTTCAGCACTCGCCATTTTGTTTCTGCTCCGTGTGGTCACTTGACACATGATGGTAACGTCAGGTGACCTCTACAAGAAGTGCAAACGATGCAAGTTAAGGTGATACATTTATATTTTCTCTATCTATAAATTCTGATTTTTAAAAAAAATGTTTGCTCACGACTTTCGGTATGACCCTCGTATGCTCGGAACAAACAACAACCACCAACAAACACAGCTAGAACCTCAATCTAACAATGTCGGATCTTTCTCCCCTTCTTTCCCCTGTGTTGCTTTCTTCGTCCGCTATATTCCTGTTCCAGGCACAATCTCCTTCACTCGTTCAAAAACGAAAACTTAAACAAGAATCACACCAAACAGAAGACAAAACATGAAACATATCTCATGGATAAACAGTGATAAATCAGCACACACACATACACACACTTCAAATCACCCCCCCCCCACCTCCTCCCAATCCCACTACCTATCGCTTCTTCTGATTCCACCTTTCTGTGACCTTGACCTTCAGCTTAAGGTAATGCCAAATCAGAAAAGGTTATACAAGAAATGTCTGCTGTAACCTATAAACCGCCTACAAGTTTTCCAGCTCGTTTGCCGCTCTGCTTTATATCCAATAAGAGAACACCGTTCTGTAGAATTAGATCTCGAAAAAATGGTAGACAAAGCACTTTAGTGAGACGTGAGAGAAAGAAAAATCACAAGAGAATTATCTGGGATTCGAACCACGGACTCTGGTAGGGCGAGCAGCCGTCTAGCCACGAGAGAACAGCGTACTAACGAACTACACTATCCAGCACCCCCCCCCCAAAAAAAAAAAAAAGATGTTTGTAAGCGAAGTCATTAGTAACTGTTCAGTCGACACGAAGATCGTGACACCCGGAAAGAAACTAGGTCATAACACAAAAATTAGTCTCTCTAGCAGGTACTAATTTTTTGGACACAAACATATCCACACGGTCTCCTGTCATGTCTAGTGCCTACTTGGACAACAACAACAACAGCAACAACAGACGAACGAATACTTTTTACATAAAGTATGTTTCAGGTTATGGCTACATGAACACATCTGTGTTATAAATAATAAACAAAACTGTATTCTGTTACTTGACTGTACGAAAACCTCGTCGTTTCCTCGTTGTATCCATTCCTGTCTAAAAACTTTCCGCCACTCGTCCATTTCACAAGGCAACCAATACACTTGTTTTAGATCAATCCGACGCGGTAACTGAGCTACAAGTGAGCATCTACTTAGAGAGATAATGACAGAAAAGAAGACAGAAAAAAAAAGGAATGCGTGGATGATGGAGAGGAAGAAAAATATATTTTGGCATATCTGTTGAAATATGAGAGCCACCTTTAGCTGGAAAAATAGATCTGGGTTTTGCAGGAACTCCAGATGTCCGGCTTTTTAACTTTCCATACTTAGTGATGATGGTCTTCGTTTGTCTGCAGCCCTGTCCAAAAGATGGACACTGTGATGATGAGATGAAAGGACATAAAGCGCGTCCTGACAGCAGTGATCTGTCCATATGACCGTGGAAGGCTGTGGGCTCGCCACTATCCAATCTACATTTATAGAAACCGGTACCTGACATACTAGAGTTGGGGAAACGAGCTTCTGAAGACTGAGAATTCCCCCCCCCCTTTTTCCGTAGGGCGCATCTGCTTTGCTGCTTCTTATAATTTCACTCTGGCCTTATGGCGACGTGGGGATGAAGTACGAGTGATATCATATTTTCTTGGTTACCGTAATCTGTCTTACAGGCAGATATTATCAGCACCCCATCCCAACCCACCACAAAGACAGTAATACAGCCCAGGAAAGACAACTCAGTAAAGGTCAGCCTTTCCTTGTTTTTAGATCGCGGCATCCCACACAAACTAATGATAATTTATGGCCGCCCACATATTCCCCTCGGCCATTTGGTATTCAATTTTAAAAGAAAATCATTTGTAAATCTGTATTTTAAGAGCGACGACTTTCAACTTTTATGCAAGCACGCATATTCATTCTAGACTTGTTACGAGGACTCCCACTTGACTCTTCGCAGATTCACAATGACTCTTTGTGGACCTTCAATATGACTCTTCACAAACCCCCAATTGACCCTTCGCGCATCCCCAGTGACTGTGCGAATCTCATCATGACACTTTGCGAACTCCAACTTAACTCTTCGCGAACTCCAACTTAACTCTTCGCGAATCCCCAAACATAACTCTTCGCGAATCCCCAAACATAACTCTTCGCGAATCCCCAAACATAACTCTTCGCGAACCCCCAAACATGACTCTTCACACACCCCACTGACCCTTTGTGCACCTCAACAACACTCTTCACGGACTCCCATATAAATCTTCCTGACCCCCAACAAGATTCTCCACGAGCCTTTTTAAATGACTCATCATCGAGAACCCCCTACATGACTTTTCGCAAACCAATGTCCAAGGTTACCGAACAGTCTCGCAAGTAGGTCACCGGAGTCTTACAATGGATGGATGGATAAATGGGTGGACGGACGGACGGACGGACGGACAGACAGGCAGGCAGACAGATTCACACAATCACAAACTAGCAGAAAATCATTCACCTGGCACTTTTACACATTCAACTATTATAAAAGCAAGCTGGAAATGTACTGGCACTAACTGAACGGAGATTAGCTACTTCTAACTCCGTCCCTCCCCGGCACTGTTAGGCTGAGTAACCCGAGGTTTCATTCTGTACAAACACCAAGGGAACGATGCAAGAAGGCACTGCTCAATTTGCAAGATGTTTGTTTTGGAAATTTTTGTTAAAAGCATAAATTCTGGTATTTCAGAAACGAGAGAGAGAGAGAGAGGTATAGAGAGATATCTGGTGCAAAATGTAATGCATGATTTCGCTACAAGCGAAGTAAAAGGACAGAACGGCATGTGTAACAAGAAAGCAATGATAAATATAGGTTATGAAACAAGAAAGCATTGATAAATATAGGTTATGAAACAAGAAAGCATTGATAAATATAGGTTATGAAACAAGAAAGCATTGATAAATATAGGTTATGAAACAAGAAAGCATTGATAAATATAGGTTATGAAACAAGAAAGCATTGATAAATATAGGTTATGAAACAAGAAAGCAATGATAAATATAGGTTATGAAACAAGAAAGCATTGATAAATATAGGTTATGAAACAAGAAAGCATTGATAAATATAGGTTATGAAACAAGAAAGCATTGATAAATATAGGTTATGAAACAAGAAAGCATTGATAAATATAGGTTATGAAACAAGAAAGCAATGATAAATATAGGTTATGAAACAAGAAAGCATTGATAAATATAGGTTATGAAACAAGAAAGCATTGATAAATAAGGTTATGAAACAAGAAAGCATTGATAAATATAGGTTATGAAACAAGAAAGCATTGATAAATATAGGTTATGAAACAAGAAAGCATTGATAAATATAGGTTATGAAACAAGAAAGCATTGATAAATATAGGTTATGAAACAAGAAAGCATTGATAAATCTATAGGCTGTGAGACAAGAAAACAGCGAAAAATCAGTAACATTAGGGCGTGTGACAAGAAAGCGGTGATAAATCTAAAACAATGGATCTTGTGACAAAAAAACAGTGATAAATCTAAAACAATGGGTATTGTGACAAGAAAACAGTGATAAATCTAAAACAATGGGTCTTGTGACAAGAAAACAGTGATAAATCTAAAATAACGGGTCTTGTGACAAGAAAACAGTGATAAATCTAAAACAATGGGTCTTGTGACAAGAAAACAGTGATAAATGTAAAACAATGGGTCTTGTGACAAGAAAACAGTGATAAATCTAAAACAATGGATCCTGTGACAAGAAAACAGTGATAAATGTAAAACAATGGGTCTTGTGACAAGAAAACAGTGATAAATCTAAAACAATGGGTCTTGTGACAAGAAAACAGTGATAAATCTAAAGCAATGGGTCTTGTGACAAGAAAACAGTGATAAATCTAAAACAACGGGTCTTGTGACAAGAAAACAGTGATAAATCTAACACAATGGGTCTTGTGACAAGAAAACAGTGATAAATCTAAAACAATGGGTCTTGCGACAAGAAAACAGTGATAAATCTAAAACAATGGGTCGTGTAATAAACGAAGCTCTCTGCTCTTTTCTCTCTCTCTCTCTCTCTCTCTTCTAATCCTTAATCCTGAATTTACTGTCAATGGCGCTGGATAGTTTACGAAGTTCTGTCATGCTCGGGACGGATAACCACAATAGCCTTCGCCAGAAAGAGAGGACAAGGGCAAGAACAGGAAACGTTTGGGGGGAAAAAGGGGGGAGAGGGTGGTGGTGGTGGTGGTGATGCAGATCTATCCAAATGATAAGATCAATTTTAAAAAGCAGCAATCAGTTTATAGCAACGGCTCTACAGCTAACAGTTTTCTCCCAACACACAATGGACAGCCGTACAATACTGAAGACAAATAACAATTAATTAAAATCTCCATGTAACTATGTTATAAAGAGCAGCCAGCAGGCGCTATTCGTTGGTTAAAGGACTGCTATTCGATGTGAGCAGGATTGCTGTCTACCACACACTGTCAGAGACGGTAGAGTTTTCACACTCACGGACCAAGACTAGCTGTGCCTGCAGTTTGTACATAAACTTCGTCAACAACAATCGTTAGGAAACGCTTCTCTTCACCCACAGGGTGGATTACGTTTAAAAACTAAGACTTTTCCGCTTTACTAGTCTACAAGGATCATTATCTCAGACAGACAACGTTTCCCATTCGTCGCCTGCGTCGACAGTGTTTCTCAAGCAGGCTTCTAGGGCCTTATGATTTTTTTTTTAAATCGTAAAATAAAAATTACTCAAATAATTTACTCCATATACGCCGGCAATCAGAAGTAAATGAGAAAGCAATTCCCACGCTCTAGTTCCGTTTATGGCTCCCCTGAACTTCTCTATACGTACTGAAAGAAGAAATGCCAGGTGGCACATAGCTATACAGGAAATTACTATGGTGGTTTTGAAAAAAAACAATTTCAGCCACATTCTTTACCAAAGGCCACTTTCAACATATGTAGGGGCAACATTTTAACTTGCAGGGGCATTATATATATATATTTTTTTTTTTTTTTTTTTGGTGCCATTACAGTAGTCATCACATTTTCATGTGCCGAAGGTCATGGAAAATACGGGCCTAACACCGTATTCCCCAATGTGCCTTAATGGCACGGAAACGGGGATGTTACCTTTTTTTTTTTTTTACAGTAGCCAATTTTTAAAAATGCGAAAAATGGAGATTTTGAACTGGCATCTTCTCCTGCAGTAGAATATCTATGTTAACGCAAACTCTCATCAGCCAGTACAGAACCCTGGTTCAGATCTGACCCGGAGGGCACACTGGGTCACTTACGTGAGCGGAAACGGCTGAATCGGTATCTACGCGCGGCTCTCTCTCTGAACCTTAAGTGCCCAGGGCACATGGGGCTTCCGCAAGGGTTTTCCACAAATCCCTGTCCTTCGCCTTTTTTTCTGCTCACGCCCAGGTGAGCCCTCTACTGCTCAATATCCTTTCTGTTCTTCTTTTCCATGTCTCTTTTGGTCTACCCTTACTTCTGCTCCCCTGTGGTGTCCATCTTAGCGCGGCTTCTCTAACTGAAAGTGCAGGGTTCTGCTCCTGCTTCCAGTCAATCAGGAATCTCGCCGCTGCTGCTACACATTTCAAACAATGTGCTGAGACCCAACTCCCAAGAAGCTGATCGGAGCACCCTTGGCCTTCTCCACACTGTTATCATCGCTACATCTCTACCAGTGACATCCAGTTACTTCCTAGGCTGTATCCAAGAAGACTTCCGACTAAACTCCACCATCCACGGACGCCCAAAGCGATCCCTATCCAGACTGCCAAGCCGCAGTGTCGCAACAGCTTGTAAATAACAGCACAACGTGGGGGGTAGTTTATGGTCGTAAACACGTGAACACTAATCGTAAAGGGCGTCAATAAATTATGGTCAAAAACTTTCCCCAGTTTCTGTGGTAATAACAGAATGTTGGAGCATGGGTAGAATAAACAGAAGGTTTGAGCACGGGCGAAATAAACAGAATGTTGGACCATGGTCGGAATAAATAGAATGTTGGAGCATGGTCGGAATAAATAGAATTTTGGAGCATGGTCGGAATAAACAGAATGTTGGAGAATGAGCGGAATAAGCAGAATGTTGGAGAATGAGCAGAATAAGCAGAATGTTGGAGCATGGTCGGAATAAGCAGAATGTTGGAGAATGAGCGGAATAAGCAGAAAGAATGAGAACGGGAAGGACAAACATAATAAAAATATGAGCACTGGAGAAGCAAACAGAAAGTAGAAGATTGGGAAGAACAAAAAAAAAAAAGATAATGAAATAGAAACAGTGGACAGAGGAAGTACATTAACGGCAACCCAGTTTCAATATTAACACACACACCAAAAAAAAAAAATCCACAAAACTGGGTATTCATAAACGCCCAGTATTCACACCGCAACTCCCCGAATCTAATTTCAAACCTGTAAACTAAATCCGCGTTATACGCAAACACACTTTTAATCTCCCGCTAAAGAACCGGCTATTGAACAGGTTTTCCAATATGCAGGTGACACACAAACAAACAAACAAAAATCTACAACGTGGAAGGAAATGCCACACTTGTATGAATTCTCACAACTTGACTGTCCTGCCTAACAAATGTTAACAAAAAAAAACCTGTCCCCGCAATCACCTGATGTGTTACGCATCACATATGGAACGGCGAGAATTTTACATGTGACTCTCCAAAACCGCACCCCATAAAGGGGTGATCTAGTCAGTCTAAATCTTGGCACTGAAATCAGCGGTCCTGACTTCTGCTGACAGCCGGTATTAAGTCACATTATTTGGACATCAATATTTCAGTTTTCAACAACTTTAATACTGTATTACTTTCAAAGAACTCTTAAAACTGTGTGTTTCGCTGACCTGTTCAACGTATGAAGTGTCTCCGCACTTGCCATAGTCTTTGCAACGGCAACTGAGAGTTCGAGCTTGGCTAGGTTCTCGGTATCATCGCGAACGAGACACTTCCCATAATCGCCCCACAGCCTGTGCGAGTGAATATAGTGCAGACGGTCACTCGCATTAGTTTGTGATGACGAGCAACCCAGTGATGACGTCATTTAAAGAACTACAACCCAAATGCGAAACTAGTCGGCGTCGCTCACGGCACGAACTTGGCCATGGCGCCAGACCACTGTAGTTCACCACGGCCGAGCAAAACAACGAAGAATCATCAATGTCTAGGCAACGCTCACAGTGGTGCCATAGCACTAAGCTCAGTAGCTCCGCACACAGAACCGACCTCCATCTTGAAAAGCAAATGACGACACTGATGTTCATTTGACACGTTCGTGCGTTCCTGTTCACATCATTCTCAGTCAAACTGCGAAGAGCCACCACAGGACACAAGCAACTTTCAATTGGCAAGGTAGAAACCCAACATCTACTTCGAATATTCGAATATAGTGTCAACTGTTAGAGTGCGAAGGGGTTAAATGCGACCTGCCGCCATTGCTGAATCGGCAACTGTATCTGTAAAAGGTAAAAAAAAAGGGTAAAATTCTTGTTTCCACATCATCAAGACATACTGGGGAATACGATGTTAGGTTCGTGTTTTCCATGACCGTCGGCACTTGAAAGTCTGATGTGGTCAGTATCACGGCCGGCTGCTTTACCTTCCCAGATTTCTCTGGTACCCATTTTCCGAGGCTGGTTGAACCCCGGGGCCGTATTGGTCAGAAAAAAAAAAAATCCCACTCAGCTGGAGATTCGAACCTTCGACCTTTCGGTTGCTAGACGAGTGCTCTAATCACTGCGTAGCCGGTCCCCAAATGTATCTGTGCAGTAACCAACTTACACAAGTCTCGTTTTATAATTTATTGGCAAAGTATCTGTAACCCGCCAAAATGTGACAACAGACAACATGAGCATAACTTTTGACTGTCTGGAACTGAACTGGCAACCTTCTGTTCGTTAACTACACACTTCACACTGCTTCGCCCAGTTATGTGTGTGTTAACGAAAGCTGAAGCAGGGATTTTAAGGAAGATTAACCTCAATCACTTTTTCAAAAAAGAAGGGGGGGGGGATGTTTTCAGAAATCAACCCCAATCACTTTTTCCAAAAAAAAGGGGGGGGGGGGTAATGTATTCAGGAATTTATTATCAAAAAAGCACAGCACACACTATCTGATACAGGATACTGAATGCAGCTGGAAAAGATCAAAAGTACGGTGATTTTATGGTTATTTCCATCTCGACTGTAAAACAGTACGGCGCAGACATTCTGAGTGTGTGACCAATAAAATTATAGACAGTGACGGTGGAAAATCCACAGGTGGACGGCTTCAACAGCAGAAAAGAACTCCGAACCCTAAGCACGAGCTGCCTGTGCACGGCATGCAAATGAAGCTACGACAACAGCTGTCAGTGAGATCATACTATAGCCTGGGCAGACAATCCATAACCGATGAGAACTGCCTCAAGGCTGTCAACTACGAAGTTCACAGCCCACAGCTGTAGCAGTGTAACAGCCAAACCCAGCGTTTGCCAGGGATCAATCACTGGTGACGAGGCTTGATCTGACAGCTGCTGATCAGATAATCCGCCCAGGCCAATACAAAAAACCCTTCTGTTTACTCCCTACTTAATATTATGGCCGCATCACATGATCTATGCGACCAAAAGCTTCAAATTTGCAGTTCACAATTTGCTGCAAACTCAATACAAGAAAAACAGAACAATCAGAATTGCCATATGGATTACAAATCTGTAAAACTGTTTGGGGAGAGAGAGAGAGCGAGAGAGAGAGATGGCTCAGAATGACAACTCAAATTCATGTTGAATCCACTGACGACACTCAAATCCCACTCACGCTTCAAACAGCACCATCTCCAAGAAAGTATTCTGCTGCAGGATTATTCACTTGTAGTTTGATCTTCTTGGCAATGGATGCCTCGATGGATATCAGACATCGCAAGTATGGCCAAGAGACACTATCTTTACTATCCCACAGCAGACTCTTCAAGCCAGCTTCTCAGTTAGCTTCACCACTAGGCCTAGACTGTTAGATCACTGCAGCCTGCTACCAGGAGCAACATGCTAATGTAGGGTAGGGTCTTGACCATTTCCTAGGGTATTCCCTCCCTCACCCCAACATTCTGAGAAAACTGTCAACCAGCAAATCTGTGGCTCATAAATAAGGGTACCCATACCCCTCTGGGGGTACAGGAACCATATGGCAGAGGTATAGGACTCCAGTCCCTGAAGAAAACCTGCTGACAGGTGAGAATTTTCCTTCAGCGGTTCAGTTCCTAGCTGCCCACACGTAAAATAAAATCAAGACACTGACATAGTTTGAGGATACAATGGTCCCTAAAAGGATGGTCATAACTTTGATCTGAACAAAACTGAGCAGGGAATATGGAGACATACCGGGCAATCCATCTGAGGCCTGTAATCACAAAAAAAAAAGGTTAAGAATCCCTGGTGTAAATCATTATAAACCAGCTTAGGCATTATAAGATGGTTTCTAGTTTTGAAGCACAAATCACAATCTTCAGGTTACAAACTGGACACTGCAGACTTAATGCTCATCTCCACAAGATAAAGTCTGCGATAACAGCCCAACACAGGTGTCAGAACGACCCACAGATTTCTGAACACCTACTACAGACCTGCACCATATGCACAGATCTCAGAGCCCAGGTATGGCCCTGAGAGAGATTGATTGATTGATTGATCTTTACTTCAAAAGGGTTAAGAATTGGGCACGCAGGCCCGTCTGACATTCTGCCCTTTATCATACATCTTTTTCACTCCAAGGTTCCTACGAAGACCTCCGCTGACAGCAGGACTCATGGAAGCGACCCAGCTTCATGTTTAGAAAGGTGAGTGGTAGAAGAAGAAGAAGAAGAAGAAGAAATTCTGAAGCAGGCAGAACCAGCAGTCTGTGAAAGCCTTGCAGCATCATTTCAGCCGGGACACTTCTCTCATAAATTAATTCTACAATATGACTGGTACAATAACTGATCACAGAAACAACGAACTATCTTTCTGCTGCAAGGCCTGGTCTCTTTGCACCTGTATGAATCAAAATTAAGAGAGGAGAACAAAAAAAGTGCACCATGTTGAAGATAACAACAGTTTTGTAAATTCGTGACTATTAATCATCACTTGAAATATTTATCCTGTGGAATAATATTCTGTGACAGAGACAGAAACGCAACTATGTGTATGCAACATGCCAGTTCTTAGACTGAAAGAATTTGTTTCCAGTGCAGCACACGGGTCAGTGTGACATAAAGTTTCCTTATTCTTGGTAAGCAAACAGAAAGCTAACACATATTTTATAAGAGTGACCAGCACATGTTTATACATAAAACAGAAATGTATACACCCTATTCACGTATAAATATACATTTTGGAGGTCTACAATTACACCCTTCAGAATATACAGTTTTGTTTTGCTTTTTGATTTCCTTTTGTAACAACAACAACAACAATGAAGGCTACATTACATATCAAACACCCAGCTAAGTCCAGTTCACATCCTCCCTGCACCTCAAAAAAAAAAATATGACTTATTAAAATGCTGTGAATAGTGATTACCGCTGTGAGGTCACACAACCCATGACATATTTGTTATCATTATCAGTTACCTCTTATCTGTGCTGATGAAAAGATAATAGCTGGACTTGTACCAATCTTCCTATCTTTTAACTATCTTTAACTAGCGGCTCCCAACCTTTTCACATTAAAAAAAAAACACTTTTTTCCACACGCGTAAAATCTGCAGAATACCTGCTTATAAGCATTATCACAACACCATAAATCCTTAACTGTTTTTATTTAACTGGTGGCACTGAATATCAAATTGACAGCTCAGCTGTAAACCACGTGATAATGCACCAAGACCACCTGTGCTCCACTGATTAAATGTTGAGAACCACTGATCTAGGCCACTTCTTGATGTTTCAGAAGAAAAAAAAAAATCTATTCATCAATTTTATTTGTCACTGAAAATACTGCATAAGCCAGCTGTGAAGTAAAGAAAGATACAGTAAGTTGATGCCACAGGGACTTACCTTCAGATGCTGATGCATGCAGAATCTGCAGACCTGATTTGACTCTTGTGAATCTGAGCTGACCCTGGTCATGAAAGCTTTCTTTGGCTGAGGAGGAAGATGACATTTACTGCCTGGAGGTCAAGATGCATCCAGCTATGCAAACATCATCAATGAACATACCATAATAATCCTTGTGATGCTTCTCTATGATACCCCACCCTGTCAGACAATACAGCTTTGATGCTATTTGGTATTTTCCATCTGCCTACAGTGCCAGCTTACCCAGAACTCTGGGGCACCAGAGTTGCTGGGATGGTGATGACTTCTGAAACACAGGCATCCTCAAGGATTGGAAGCAAGTCATGATGACTTTAATTTCCTGAGCAGATCTAAGAAATACGCTTTTTTTTTTTTTTGCAAAAAATTCACCTCATTGATGAACACAAAAATCCTTACACCAAAACTAGGATACAACATCCCACCAGCAAGAACACCGCTTGAAGGCTGGATATATTTTACTTTTTTTTCAGACTCCAAGCACAATACTACAGGCTTCAAACCCATCTATACAAAATAAAGGCCGTTCACAACTGACTCTGCACATGCCAGAAGTCTCCAAAACTACAGAAAACATCCTGTAAAGTCTGCACAGAAACTTCCCAAACCTGACCCACCCCTGCCCCCAAGAAAAGATCACGGACGGAAAAGTATGGGCCATCCATGAAGAACTACAGCAGACAGCAGCATCCAGGGTGGCTACTTGTCTCCTTTTTTCTAGATTACTGAGCACATGAAAACTGAACACAGATGAAGAAGAGGATGTTTCAACCAGCTATGATTCACTAGATTATGATGACTGTGGAGAATACTATGAACTATATGGGCTGAAAATGAAACAAAATTAAGAAGTGCTAAATGAACTCAACTGAAAACAGACATAATGAAAGATAAGAAGAATCAGACAGTTAACCACATCAGTCAAGAGGCACAATACAATAATGAAAAAGCCATACTTGAAAGAGAAAAAACAAAAAAGTATGAGAATGACAAACAATAAGGATGGGTTGACAACATAAAGGGATGGACTGGATTCAGTTTTCCTGCCTGGTTGCAATGATGGAAAAAGGGATGTAGCAACAAGTTGGTGGGGGGGGTTGCATTTCAGCCAACTTTCCGTGCCATATGATGATGATGATGATGATCTCCTTTTACTCTAATTTTCCCTTTCCATTCTGGATTCTAACAGCATTTTGCACCATCTTTTTTTTTTAAACATAACCCCTACCTCCATCAATTAATTTTTTTTTACCTTCTTAAGTCTTGCAGCCACATATAATGATATTTAAAAAGAAAAAAAAAATGAACTGAAATTCACAATGTGACAAGTTTTCACGCAACATTACACAGAAAATCTGTCTTACCTTGATCTCAATACTGAGTGTAAATTGCACATCATCTCTACGCGGGTCACTACTGCCACCCCGCTCTGGGTGTCCCTCGTGAATGCTGTAAATAGTGGTATCACCAGGCACTCTTCTGTTGCTACGCCTCCCTGTGGGGACACATATATGAGGCACTGAGTCTTCCCTCCCATCAGCGCTATTAACGTAATTGTCTGAATGATACGTATAGGATGCTATGTCCTCAGCATCATCAGCACAGACCGACAGGCCGAGATCCACACTCTCATCAAGGAAGTCCGACGCTGATTCCTGGCTGTCGCCCGAACAGCAGCTGTTGCTTCGGCTGATTTTCTGTGACTCTACAATCTCTAAATCTGTACGGCCGGGCCTCTCTGAGCAATCACTGGCCTCTGTGCTGCCTGGATTTATCCTGTGTCTCAGGCTATGAGAGTCTAAATGCCGAACAAAACAACAGTCGGGAAGAACTAATGCATACCGGATATCTGGATCAACAGAATCGCGTTGTGAATTTTTTCTGTGAGCTGAAATGCAAACAAACAAACAAAAAATTCACAGTATTATACCTTCCACATAAGATAATCATAGATGTTTCACTGCAAGCTATATCTAAAAAACAAAAACAAAATTTCTTTTTAAATATTGCTTTTCAAGTCCGAGCAATAATAAACCACAGATTGTCAAGTCCACATTTAGTCAAATAAACATAGACCACAACAAAAAAAAAAACAAAACAAAAAAAAAAGAGTCTTCTTCTTATGACATTATCACATCAATTTCATTTTTAATATCTTTTTAAAAAACATTTACATAATTTATAACATTTATTTCTAAGAACATACAGACATAAAAACAAAAGATTGTAACGTAAAAAGTGTGTAACTTTTGGGGAGGTAAGTGAGAACAGAGAGAGAGAGAGAGGGAGAGTGAGAGAGAGAGGGGGAGAGAGCAAGGGGGGGAGAGAGCAAGAGAGAGAGTGAGAGAGAGCGAGAGGGAGGGAGAGAGAGAGAATGGGGGGAGAGAGAGAGGAAGGCTGCAGGATTGGAATGAATAAACAAATGATATATATAGTGCTTACCTGGACGAGCTTGTCCAGCCAAAGCAACAGCACTTTCACCAAAACCTACTGGGATGCTTGTTAGAACCTGTAAATAACAACACAACACAAAAATAATGAGACTAAACATGAATGACAAGAATGGTGAATGAAAAAAAACAAACAAACACACAATAAGAGATGTATCTGACTCAATGGGACAAAAACAACTAGAGGTTAAGAACAGATAATGATATAATCTGAGAACAGACCAAAAAAAAAAAAACTAGTCTTAGAACAAATAAAAATAACTAGAGACCGAAAATGGCTAAAAATAACTAGAGGCTTAGAACAGGCAAAGATAACCTGATACTAAAAGCAGATAAAAGTAACTAGAGGCTTAGAACAGACAAAGATAACCTGATACTAAAAGCAGATAAAAGTAACTAGAGGCTTAGAACAGGCAAAGATAACCTGATACTAAAAGCAGATAAAAGTAACTAGAGGCTTAGAACAGACAAAGATAACCTGATACTAAAAGCAGATAAAAGTAACTAGAGGCTTAGAACAGACAAAGATAACCTGATACTAAAAGCAGATAAAAGTAACTAGAGGCTTAGAACAGACAAAGATAACCTGATACTAAAAGCAGATAAAAGTAACTAGAGGCTTAGAACAGACAAAGATAACCAGAGACTGAAAACAGCTAAAAATAACTAGAGGCTTAGCACAAAGATAACTAGAGGCTTAGAACAGATAAAAATAACTAGAGGCTGTGCACAGATAACTAGAGGCTGAGAACAAACAAAAAAATAGTTAAAGACTGAGAACAGACATAAAAAAATAACTACAAACTGAGAACAAACAAAAAAAAAGAAGACACTGAGAACAAACAAATAAATAACTAGAGGCTGAGAACAAACAAATAAATAACTAGAGGCTGAGAACAAACAAATAAATAACTAGAGGCTGAGAACAAACAAAAAAATAACTAGAGGCTGAGAACAAACAAATAAATAACTAGAGGCTGAGAACAAACAAAAAAATAACTAGAGGCTGAGAACAAACAAATAAATAACTAGAGGCTGAGAACAAACAAAAAAATAACTAGAGGCTGAGAACAAACAAATAAATAACTAGAGGCTGAGAACAAACAAATAAAATAACTAGAGGCTGAGAACAAACAAATAAATAACTAGAGGCTGAGAACAAACAAAAAAATAACTAGAGGCTGAGAACAAAAAAAAAAATAACTAGAGGCTGAGAACAAACAAAAAAATAACTAGAGGCTGAGAACAAACAAAAAAATAACTAGAGGCTGAGAACAAACAAATAAATAACTGGAGGCTGAGAACAAACAAAAAAATAACTAGAGGCTGAGAACAAACAAAAAAATAACTAGAGGCTGAGAACAAACAAAAAAATAACTAGAGGCTAAGAACAAACAAAAAAATAACTAGAGGCTGAGAACAAACAAAAAAATAACTAGAGGCTAAGAACAAACAAAAAAATAACTAGAGGCTGAGAACAAACAAAAAAATAACTAGAGGCCGAGAACCAAAAAAAAAAATGACTAGATGAAGAGAAATGACAAGAACAAAAGATCAACAAAACCAGTGAAGAAAATAACATCGGATTATTCTACTCCAATTTCATTACAATATTAATCACCACTATCGTCACATTTCACACCGCTGCATTCATTTTAAGTGCACAACCCAACAAACACTAACTCTCTCTCTATAACTCATTACAGTTACATTTAACATCATCCCATTCCTCTGCACCTTCTTTTTAATTCACCTTCTGTGAACCCACACACACAGCCCTAAGCCCTGTAACACATATGGCTGATTTGTACATGAAAATCTGCTTATCACTTAATACACTGACAGCACGCATATCACTCTGAAGGTAATGGTAAGTCTTCTTGCTGTGAGCTAAAAGCCTCTGGTAGCTGATGGACAGCAAAAGAGCTTAGCTGTTCAGCAGCTGTTACAACAGCTCTGGGGCCTACAGGGCCAGTTTTGAACTCTGGAAGCAGTTTTACTCATAGCTCATCTAGTTTGGGGGCATATGAGTAAGAAACATGCAATGCCTCACACAGCAAAAGGGATATCCTCTAACTTCCAGACAGTTTGTCCCATCACAACCATGTCCAGTACAAACTTTTACAGCTGGAACTGACAGAAGCGTGATGAACGGTCAGGGATCTCAAAGCCTCTGGCTTTCATGTGAAATGTCCCACTTTACAAAAGTACTATTCACACACTAAAAATAGCACTAAGATGGACACCACAGGGGAACAGAAGTAAGGGTAGACCAAAAGAGACATGGAGAAGAACAAAAAGGATGTTGAACAATAGAGGGCTCACCTGGCCAAGAGCAGAAAAAAAGGCAAAGGACAGGCATTTGTGGAAAACCCTTGTGGAAGCCCCATGTACCCTGGGCACTTACAGTTCAGAGAGAGATTCACACACTATCATCATTTTTTTAAAAATTATCACTAGAATAACACACAGATATTTCACACAGTATGACACATGTCCATCTTTATGCTAATTCCATGAATATAAAATGAGTACTACTTACAGGAATCACAACGTATCGTTCAGTCAACAGAGGCCTCATTATATTTCTCATGTATGTGACAACACTGTCCAGTTCTGACTTCACCGCACTCTGGATATTCTGGAAATTTCCATTCATGGAGAGAAAAGTACATTTCTGGAAGATACCCAAGACCAAACGATGGATGGATGGATGGAAGGATGGATGGATGGATGGATGGATGGATGGATGGATGGATGGGTGGGTGGGTGGGTGGGTGGGTGGATGGGTGGATGGATGGATGGATGGATGATGGATGGATGGATGGATGGATGGATGGATGGATGGATGGATGGATGGATGGATGGATGGATGGATGGATGGATGGATGGATGGGACAAACAAAAACAGACTAACAGACACTAGCTGCCTGGGCAGTGCATGTACTTCTTGTGCTAGTAAAGAATAAACTCAACTCTTACTCCTAACTCACTGGACCAACAACATGAAGTGCTCCACAACAAGACACTGGTAAAAAAAAAAAATCAACATTTGTACTGAAATAAGCTTGGAAACATCAAAAACAACAGACACACACAATAAAACTTTATTGGGAAGGCAACACATGATGATGATGATGACAGTGGTGGTGGTGGTGGTGGTGGTGGTGGTGGTTATACCACTGGTACAAAGTGGTAAGTGAAAATGATGATGACAAGAGATATGAAAACAGAATTGGAAAAAAAAATTTGCAAGGAATTACCAGAATGAGGAGATGAGAGAAATGGATATGGATTACTGTAGAGAACTGTTATACTTTAATTCACCAATAGAAGGCACTCAAAATCATCAAACTCTCTAGGACACGTATGGGCAACTCTTGGCCCATGGGCCACATCAGGCCCACATCCAATCTATGTAATTTCTATGTAATTTCTTTTAGCCTGAAACATTAATACTGTTGTCATTTTATATTGTCAAATTATTGTAACTTAATAATATAGTTAATTAAATTTAATCATGTGCATTTTACAACAATTTCAAACAATTTAGTTGTGATTTTAGCTGCCTTTGCTTGAGGGCAGAAAAAGTCTTTTCTCAGCCTGCTGAACAAGCAGGACTGCCCATGCCTGCTGTAGGAGATAAACTAGATGACACAAATCATACAGATATATCAGAATACAAAAAAATTATGACAGAAAAGGCAAAGTATGGACAGTTTTGCAGTATCAAAGACACATTCAGGAGATAGTTAGTTAGTTAGTTGATCCTCTTGGGCAAGGCGGCACATAGGGTAGGACAATGCTCTCCATGTCTGGCGACTCCTTGTTACTTGAGTTAGATCTTCGGTGTTTCTAATGAGCATTGTTGAATACTCCTTGGTGATAACTCTTCTCAGTGTGTCTTTGGGTCTATCACATTTTCTTGGCCTTTGGTAGCACTAGAGGGGCAGTGTCAAGCTAGGCTGCCTTTCATTTTTAGCATTTGGTAGCACTAGATAGAAAGTGTCAAGCTTGGCTGCCTTTCATTTTTAGCCTTTCTTACCATTAGAGAGCCAGTATCAAGCTTGGCTGCCTTTTATTTTTAGTGTTTGTTAGCACTAGAGCCAGTATGAAGAATGGCTGTCTTTCATTTTTAGCCTTTGTTAGCAATAAAGAGCCAGTATCAAGCTTGGCTGCCTTTCACTGTTAGCCTTTGGTAGCACTAGAGGGCCAGTATCAAGCTTGGCTGCCGTTCATTATTAGCCTTTGGTAACATTAGAGAGAAAGAATCAAGATTGGCTGCCTTTCATTTTTAGCATTTGGTAGCATTAGAGGGCCAGTATCAACCTTGGCTGCCTTTCATTTTTAGCATTTGGTAGCACTAGAGGGCCAGTATCAAGCTTGGCTGCCTTTCATTTTTAGCATTTGGTAGCACTAGAGAGCCAGTATCAAGCTTGGCTGCTTTTAATTTTTAGCCTTTGGTAGCACTCGAGAGTCAGTGTTAAGCTTGGCTGACTTTCATTTTTAGCGTTTGGTAGCACTAGAGGGCCAGTATCAAGAATGGCTGTCTTTCATTTTTAGCCTTTGTTAGCAATACAGAGCCAGTATCAAGGTTGGCTGCTTTTCATTTTTAGCCTTTGGTAGCACTAGATAGAAAGTGTCAAGCTTGGCTGCCTTTCATTTTTAGCCTTTGGTAGCAGTAGAGGGCTAGTGTTAAGCTTGGCCGCCTTTCATTTTTAGCGTTTGATAGCATTAGAGAGCCAGTATCAAGCTTGGCTGCCTTTCATTTTTAGCATTTGGAAGCATTAGAGGGCCAGTGTCAAGCTTTGCTGCTTTTCCTTCCTCAGCTCCAGAATGAACTAGGTATTCAATCCTACAGTCATGTGACTGGGATACCTCAGACCAGACTCACACCAACCTCCTTTGCTATGCAAGGTTAGTTGAAACCACTACTGAGGCAACCATGACAAAAAAAGGAATGAAAAAAAAAAACATTACAAAAATTCCTACACAGAAAACAAAATATTCACATGTTTTTGTTTTTTTTTTTTTTTTTGCAAAGGATGGAACACATTTTTCTCTCTTGTTTATTAAATAACAGCACAGCTATATTCTGTGAAGACAGATAGCTCCTCATATTACAGCATGTCCTCAAATAAAAGGATACAATCTTCACATTACAAACTAGACACTGCAGACTTAATGCTCATCTGCACAAGATAAAGTCTTCACCAACAGCCCATTACATGTGTCACAACACCCCCCCAGACTCCCAAAAATATATTACAGACCTGCACCATACACAGAAGCCTCAGAGACCGGGTGTGGCCCCAAGAGAGAAGCAAGCCCCCCCCCCCCCAGATGAAAGAAAGATTCATGGAGTTGACCCAGCTCCCTGTTTAGAAAGCTGAGCATAAGAAACTGAGTGGAGAAGAAGAAGAAGAATTAGAAGATAATGATGATATATAAAAAGATAACGTATAACATTAAATATGGTACCCTACCTTAACATCTCTGTGGATTTCACTGTTAATGCCATTTTTTAAAAGTTTCCTGATCTTGCGTGTTGCATTGTATTTGACTAGCCTGTAAACATGTTTATTCTGGGGGAAAAAAAATGGATTAAATTTTTATAACTGCTATATCTGACAAACAGACCCAAAAAAAAAACAAACAAAAAAAATTAACTAATTTGGGTTTAAGTCATTGTATCAGATCTGTTTTGTCTTTAACTAACGTGGGCTTAAGATACTGCATCAGATCTATTACAGTCTTTAAATTATCTCCTGCACGAATCATGGAACTGAAAAATTCTACACTGAAAAGGCTAACACAAAGATATGCAAGATAAAATAAACAAGTTAACCCAGAATGCAAACAACATAGGACTAAAGATCAACGTAGGAAAGACAAAGTTAATGAAGCAAAATGTGAACAACAGAAATGTACTCAGAGTAGATAACAAGTTAGTGGAGGAGGTCAACGAATTTGTATACCTTGGCAGCAGAGTAGTAGAAAATGGAGACAGCACAGAGGACATCAACAGCAGACTTACTAAAGCAAACCAGGCTTTTGCAATGCTACAGAATATATGGAAATCAAATAAACTAAGCATAAATATGAAAATCAGGATATTTAAGAGTAATGTTCTAAGTGTACTACTCTATGGAAGTGAATGCTGGAAAATCACCAAAACCATAGAAAACAAGTTGAATTCTTTCCAGACTAAATGTTTACGTAGAATTAAAAAAATATTTTGGCCAAACACCATAAGAAATAACATCTTATTGGCAGAAATGCAGATGAAACCACTGACAACAATTATTGAGGAAAGACGCTGGCGATGGTTGGGACATGTGCTCCGAATGACTGACAACTCACTACCAAAAATAGCACTAAGATGGACACCACAGGGGAGCAGAAGTAAGGGTAGACCAAAAGAGACATGGAGAAGAACAACAGAAAGGATGTTGAGCAATAGAGGGCTCACCTGAGCAAGAGCAGAAAAAAAGGCGAAAGACAGGCATTTGTGGAAAACCCTTGCGGAAGCCCCATGTGCCCTGGGCACTTAAGGTTCAGAGAGAGAGAGAGAAAAGGCTAAATCAACTTTAGAAAATATGCCTTTTGATTTATTTCCATTACCACAACTGTGATTAATGAGGCAAAGATGGGCATCTTTTGTTCTTATTCACAAGCAGTCTACCCCTGATGCAAGTGCTTAAGTAAAACTTTTAAAAATATACGAAGTTTATATCCATATGATTCAACCACGTGAACACCGGGGTGATCAATTCAATCAGAGCTGGTGTGACTAGAACATCTGCGGCAAAAGAATATTGCTGAGTCACATGTGAATAAGAACTTGCACTTTCTATGCTAGTTTCATATCGTGATAAACTCTTTTAGTATCTAATTCCTTTCGTGACAAGCTTGCGTATATTTCTATTAACAGACTAGATTAATTTAACAGATTCAAATCAATTACTTGCATGGAGACTGCTACTTTAACAATATACGACACATGCAACTCTGTACAGTTACCTGAGGATTGGCGAATACTATTGCACAATTGCCTTCGCCCCTGAATTCCAAATTAAGAAACTTTTCCATTTCAGAACAACACTATATTAGCCTTGTTTTCATCCTAGCAAGCGGCCATGTCGGACAGAAGTCGGAAGTTTCTAAGGGAAGCTACTCTCAGCCTGCGTAGAAGAACAGCACGTATTTCTCTGAGTTTTGTACGGGTTCTTATATACGTAGTCTCTTGGAGACCACTGCTCATCTGTTAATTAACAAACAGTTAATCAACGTAATTTTAACAAATATTGCCGCAAAAAAACGAATATTTTAATGACATGAAGCGTGCAAACAGGCGCTTAGGTGCTGTCTTATCTCATAGGTACAAATAAACTGCATACGTGCTATGTCAATAATACTCGAAACTGTTAAGTGCGGTTACAAATGTGCTTAGCATGCAACGTCGACACTACGTTTTATATACGTTTGGCTATTTAAAGCATAAATCTTTTGTCAACTGTGCCTTATATGACTAATCTCCAGTTGAGACACTGCGCAGCTAGAGACTGTCGTATTCTTCTTTTGTATGGTCTAATACGATATTCGCAATTAAGTTTCACATTCACCCTATTCACGTGACAGTATGTTCTGTGAACATCTTTTCTCTTCAAGCAGCGGGCGTGCCATGTGTAAAATCAACTAGTTCGTTTGGTTTTGTTTTTTTTTTTTTGGTCGAATTACATAGTTCGGGGGAAGTTTACTATCGACTGCACAGTAAGTTAATTTCTTTCCCGGCATGAAAACAGAACTCATCGTGTCTTTGCTGACAATATTCATTTAAATAAAATTAAATTACATTTTCATAACAAGCTCACGGGCGACCGGTTTGACTCTCTAGATCAGTTTCCCAAAGTGGGCAATAACGCCTGCCTCCCCCCCCCCCACCCCCCGCCCCCCGGTGGGTGTTAGAAAGGATCGGGGAAAAAAAAGGGGGGGTGTAAGAAAAGGGGGCATTAGGGTGGGGGAAGAGGGGGCTTGAGAGGGGGAAACGAAGCAGCAGACGGGGACAGTAATACCTTCCTTCCTAGCACTTTTCAACCTGATATTGAGAAACTTGTGTCCCTACGTGGAACTCACCCCGTCACATTAAAGATTGAGAAACTTGTGTCCCCTACGTGGAACTCACCCCGTCACATTAAAGATTGAGAAACTTGTGTCCCCTACGTGGAACTCATCCCGTCACATTAAAGATTGAGAAACTTGTGTCCCTACGTGGAACTCATCCCGTCACATTAAAGATTGAGAAACTTGTGTCCCTACGTGGAACTCATCCCGTCACATTAAAGATTGAGAAACTTGTGTCCCTACGTGGAAATCACCCCGTCACATTAAAGATTGAGAAAATAATGCAGTAGGTGAGCTATAAACGTTAAAATGGTTTACTTGCAGAAGCTTTTAATTTGTGTAATGCATGTCCTGGTTTAATAGGCCACTGTACGAGTAGTTCATAGCGGAGTTGGTGTGGGGGGAGGGGGTGACGTTGAGAATGTGGCCTGGGAGAAAAAGGGGGGGGGGGGGGGCGGCAGCCCGAACAAGCCTGGGAAACGCTGCTCAAGATGTAGACATTCTCCTGTTTCAGGTACCCTTTCCCTAACACGTGCCAGGTGCCTGTATTTTACCGCTAAATCAGCTACAGCGCCCAGCTGTAACTCCGTTCGCTTTGTATAGGAAGTCTGGTAGCTTTGGCCGGGCCGTTCTTAACCAGAGAATCTTGTAGTCTGTAATAGCTCAAGTTCATTTTATCTTACACGATCAGTGCTTCTTATTATTACTATTATTTTCATTTCTGACCTGATCCCCCCCCCCCCCCACCCTATCCCTTTTCCAACCTGAGAACAGCTGTGGACCCCTTTCCACCCTGAGAACGGCTGCGGACCCCTTTCCAGCCTAAGAACGGCTGCGGACCCTTTTCCAGCCTGAGAACGGCTGCAGACCCTTTTCCAGCCTGAGAACGGCTGCGGACCCCTTTCCAGTCTGAGAAGGCTGCGGACCCTTTTCCAGCCTGAAAACGGCTGCGGACCCTTTTCCAGCCTGAGAACGGCTGCGGACCCCTTTCCAGCCTGAGAACGGCCATTATGCACTCCTTACTAAAATAAAAGAAAATAATTAGGACCCAAATGATGCTAAGATTCAATCAAGTCAATTCATTTGTAGGTCTGTGGACCCCCCAAAAATCCCTCCGTGGACCCTATGAAGGGTCGTCCCTGTTTTAAGGGATTAAAACATTTGGAAGAGGTGGTGGATAGAGAGAAATTGTACTGGTATGACGATATATTGAATTTCTCTTGGAGGCCCTGGTGCCGATAGCTCATTCGAAAGTTATTTATGTCCCCAGTGATTTAGATCTCTGCCCAGTGTCATGCAGTCGACGCCGTTGTTAAAAAAAAAACATGTTTGAAACTAAAAAAACACAAATGGTTGAGAACTATGTCAAAAAAATTGTAGAATATTTGCCGGCTTGGCGAGGCATATCGGTTTATACTGTATTTTGTAGTCTGTCATGCCTTGCAGGCGTATGTACTTCTATTTCAGAGACAACTTCGAAGCTAGTCTGTTCCAAGTCTGGATTAACAGGGCAGCCATTTTTTTATGGGAGGGTTGACTGGGACGCTTCTTCCTTTTACTTCATGACAGTCCAGTTCACTACCATTGTGCACTGCTCACGTGCTCTTACGGTATATTTAGTGGATAGAGCGAGTTACAGAGATGAGGAAGGTGCTCATGATGGTGATTATGACGCTCTTATAATGCTAGTTTATTTATTAGAGTTTTCGGCGCTGTCCATGAGGCAATCAGCGACCCATAGCTGACATGCTAGCGTCAGGGTTAGCGACCCATAGCTGACCAAGACCACGTCCCACCTCTCCGTTGGTACCCCTAGTAACAGGCATAGCCTGGCTAACGGGGCAGAAGTCGTCGTAGTCCCCATAGTGATGGAGTCTGCTAAAGAAGCATTGCACACACCCTTTGCCTGATACGTGCGCATGAAACTCTCTACTGTAGAGAGCGAACAACACAACTCTTTCAGATCATCAGCGGAAGTACCCCCCACCCCCACCCCCTCAGACAAGTGTTTCGGCCCTATTAAACTCCTGACACTCTAAAAGGGGGTGGGGGGGGGTGTTACCCTCTGGGTTATGACTCCCAGAGGTATGTAGCTCCACTCAGTGACTGAAAAAAAATATAGCAGCCGTAACCTAGCCCAATCCGATTATGTCCCTCAACACCTTCACTGCATCAGCTGCAGAAAACATCAAGTTCGCAGTTCCAAGAAGAGGAAGAAGAGTCCTTGTACCCTTCAACGCTCTGGCCACTTCCTACACCCATACTTTAGTTCCAGCCAATCAGATTAATATCACAGTTCACATGTCTTCATATAAGCTTTTACAACCTTTTTCCTAAACACGGCTTTGAAAAACAATATCAACACAAGTAACTTCAGGCTTTCTATTCCTCCCCGTTTCTTGGTCCTGTATTCATGAAAAAAGGCGAAAGCTGAAATGTTACTTCTGTGTGCTCCGTTAGCGAATAAGGATGTCCCCAGTATTTGAAAATAGTCTTAAGTACACCTGAACTGGAGCACAGCTGGAAATGATAAAGACGAAACAGGGGTTTAGAACTGAAGTAGCAACCATTAACAGATGTGGGATGACTTAAGAGGTATGCGGTGTAGAGGAAATTACTATTACAAGTGTAGTTATGCTTTCTGCAGCGATTTGGTATCACGATGTATACCGATCTTAATTGTGTACAGTTACTTCGTATCATGTATACGTTGTATCCGCCAAAGTGTGTGCTTTTGTATGTTCCTGTTTATATTTACATACTGGTGTATCTCTGTTGGGATACACGAATAATTAGTGTACAAGTATATAAAACTACATACATAAGTATACACTATGTTGGGATAGGGGTAGAAAAGAAAAAGGTGTCCCCCACCACATCTGCTTGCTTCAAACCGGTCCTTCAGGACGGAAAACTATTATTATCCTACCCATCTATCTTTGACAGCGAGTTTGAAGCTTTTCGCATATAATGCTGCAGTAATCCCTATCATGTATTACGTCCATTAGAACTTTTAAGTCTCGAAAATGACCTAAAAAGGAAACTTCTACCACTACTGGAGGTACATCGGCACCAACTCCAGTGTCCTGCTTGTATAAATATACAACTGCGTCTATCACCTTCATAAATCTCAGGTAGTGTTGCACATTATCTTTTATATAGTTCTCTGACGTTAATGTTACGTCTCTCACACAGCTGTCTTGGTTATTACATTCATTCATTACGTGCCGGACAGTGTTTGTGTTCATGTTTCACCATCTTATGACATAAATTTGTGAATCATGATTTGACAAGAAAATGAAAGTACGGGGGAAGGGGGGGGGGGGGTGATTTACCTTTGTCTTCCGTTCGATTTTTTTTTTCCTGCTGACCTTTGTTTTTGTCTGAAGAGACTGGCATACCAGGTAGATGTGGTACTTGTTTCGTAGTTCATGATAAAGATTTATAAATAATAAGCTAGGCACAAGAACAATAAGGAATAAAGAAGTTCTGTTATCTTCATCTGTTATTACATGCTTAAATGTGGCTGTCACAGTGGAACTTTGACTTAATACAAAAATGTGATAAGCTTGTATATTACTGAGATATTCATTAGAGTATGTATTTCCAAACCCCAGCTGAAGAACTCCAGTGCATAAAAGATGTTTCCATCTTAGAAGATAATCAATAGATATTTGTGGAAGCAGCCGAGCATAATTTTGCTGATTATCTGCTATTTTTGGTGGTATCGGGTTCAAGTCCCAGCAGTAAGATTTTTTTTTCTAGTAGACGCCAAAAAAAAAAAAAAAAGGCCACGGGGTTCACAAGGCCTCTAAAAATAGGTACCAGGGACATCTGGGAAGGTAAATCGGCCAGGCGTGATACTGACCTCATCACATTTTCACGTGCTTAAGGAAAATGCAGGGCCTAACACCGTATTCCCCAGTGGCATGGAAACGGGAATTTTACCTTTTTTACCTATCTGCTATTTTGGCTGATTCTACCTATATCTGACTAAAATAATTAACGATAATAGTACACATCATGCTTGCTCTGTGAGGTCCAGTTTCAATGTGCTGGGGGCATCAAACATTTTCCCTTAAAATTCTGATAAAGTCTATGTTGTTTTTTTTTTTCTTCAGCGTTCGCCCCCCCCAAAGGACGCCATTAAAGCGCCTTGCGTCACGACACATCCGACTTCGGCTGGATATATGAGTACATTAGAACCGGGTCAGTCTTCCGGCTGTTCACTTGGTCAGGCTACTGTCTGTTTTCAGGGGACACTCCTTGGAGAAAGAATATGGCCTTGGTCTTTACGTGAGTCTTTTCTGCGGTTGGTAGCACCCAAGCCGAGTGACTAGTGAGAACGTGTTCATTGTTCTGAGACGAATCCACGATCATCATGTGACAGGTGCAGTTAGTACAAGTACCTATGTTACAGGTTTTCGTGCCATGGGTCAGGGATGAAAACTGACATGAGTATGTCCTGACTGCTGTGTCGCTACTCCCCATGAGGTGCAGGGTTTAAGTCGGCTATGGTTCACGAACCCTGACCCAAGTCCTAACCGCAGTGTCTTTCAGTTTGAGCAGGACATAGTTTTCCCTAAGGTCGTGTTTAAAGCTATTATGATCCTGACTTGCAGAGAGAGAGAGAGAGAGAGAGAGAGAGAGAGAGATATCAGAAAATATCAAAACTGAAACACAACGCTAAAGGTCTAAGAATAATGAAACTGCCGTTGTATCATCTCCGTGCCGTGATTATACATATGTAGCAAAGACATCACATTAGACGGAGCAATGTGTGCTACAGGCATTTTCTGAACAGGACCAAAGAAACTGATTCCTTACCACATGGCTGTATATTAGGAAACAATTTTGAATGGAGTCAGTGGAAATGCTCTGTTTACGAAGCTGTTGGACTTAGGAAAGTAAAAAAAAAAAAAAACCAAAACAGAAGAACAAAATTTAAAGCAATTTTTAATACAGTCGGAGTTGGTGGAAATAGACTACCTATGAAGAGTCGGAGTTGGTGGAAATAGACTATATATGAAGAGTTTTAGTTGGTGGAAGTAAACTATCTAGGAAGAGTTTTGGCGGAAGTAAACTATCTAGGAAGAACTGGAATAAGTAAACTATGTATGAAGAGTTGGAGTTGTTGGAAAGTAAACCATCCACGAAGGAGCTGGAGAGTAGGTAGAAAATCAGAGAAATCGGAGTTGCTAGGAAGGCCTGGTTTACAATAATGAGTCGCAGCAGCAGTTATGACTAAATATCTGGATTATGGACATATTTAATTTAACATCTACTGCCACAAAGAATTCCGTGAAGGCGTAATAAGGTCACCTGCCATGTTGATGCTATTTCTATAGTTGCCCTTGCTCTCTTATGAAAGCAAAACGATTTAGAATAAAATGAGCCACATAATCAGGAATGAATGCAGATGTTCTGGTTCCTGGACAGTTTACTGTGCCTTAAAAGAACCAAGATTGGTCGAGTGAAAAGCGCCGAAGAACCGGTCGTTGCCTTGAAGATAACCATAACGATGGTACTAAAACACTACTGAGTTTTGCGAAAGTCGATACTGTTGTACGCTTTCACAATCTGCAAATATATTTGTGTTTCGTCACATAGCAGGTCAAGTCTACAGGAGTTGAGAATGCCAAGCTAGGGAAGAAAGAGAGACCGCTCACATTGGAAACTTTTGTGTGATCGCAGCTTGAATAAAATCAATACACTCCAGTTCGCTTCCAGAGCCAAGGGATGTCAATAAATCGTTATGTTTCCAGTGCTGAATTCTCATCAGTGTTATATATAGGTATGTACACACGTACAAGGGCTGACAATGACGGAATGGGTGCGCCGTCAGTATTGACACTTGGCGTGTTAGGCTGAAAATAGTCCAGTGTTTTCGCTGCAGGACACGTACGTGCGCCCCACATACGACCCCGATGAGGTTAACCCGACAGAATAAAATTATCGCTGACGTAGTTTTGGGGAGTGTGTTGTTACCTTCCGCCCCGGGTTACACGCAGCAGCAGCCAGGTTTGCCTAGGAGAACCAACAAACCGTTAGGCCTCGGGCTAGAGAAAGGAAGATGTCTACACTCACCTTAAGCAGCTAGGTTTTGTTAAAGTATTCAGTGTTTCGCGTTCGTTCCCCCCCCCCCCCCCTTCAGATTGGAAAACTTCTGGTAGAATGTCTTAAGAAAGATTTTTAAACATTTACTGGCCACAGACAAATAAATAATAGAGACCCACTTGCTTATTGTGAACTAAGAGGTAGAAGATAACGCATGCTATAATAGCAAAATGGCTACCTAGCAGAGAACTGAAGAATGTAACAGAATGGCATTAGGGGAACAGAGTAGAATGCAGTGCAGCTAGGACACAAAACAAAAGCGCCGAGCAAGGAAATCGAGTGGATGGATGGACTGTTGTAGATATGAGTGGTGTGAGCATAGACTGGATTTTTTGTTGTGAGGTCCCCCCCCCCCCCCAAGCTGTGCACCAAAGCCTTTGGCAGCAAATACTATGGCGAAGAACTGTTGACGAAAAAAAACTATACTTAATAGGAAATCTATTGCCGGACAGATTTATAACGCAGGGGGTGCCATTAGACTCAAGTACACAAAGTGATCATTTTCTCCAAACTTAACGCCACAAAAGAGGATAGACCTTTGCATGTAAACTAGTTTAAGAGTGAAGTTTTTCAGAGGACAACAAGGATAATAGTTTAGAAAGTATATATCATACGTCAGGATTACAATGTATAATGTTCATGCTGTGATTTCTCGCCAGTTATTATTATTTTGTTGCAGCTGATGTCATGATGATGCTGGTAGGTAGAACCCCCGTTCCCATGCCACTAAGGCTTATGGAGGATACGGTATTGGTCCCGTATTTCCAAGACCACCTATACGTGAAAGTGTGGTGTGGTCAACGTTACGTTACTTACCGTCCCAGATTTCTCTGGAACCCTTTTTTTTTTAGCCTGGGTGGACCTCGGGGCTTTTTTTTGGGGGGGGGAGGGGCAGAAAAAAATCCCCACTGCTGGGACTTGAACTTGGTACCACCGGTTTCATAGACCTAACCACTCACCCAACCAGGCCAACGATAATGATGAAGCCCAGGAATCGACCGAATTTTTGGTAGCCTGCATGAAAACGCAGATTATCAACGACAGCTTCTTAAGGACATTTAGAAGCCACGACGTGCCCATGCCTTTGTTAGCAGGAAGCGAATGAGCATCATAGAAAGTTGTGATACCAGCCCGTATCGGTTTTCTTGGACAGTTGTCTGCTCGTAAATGATGGGGGTTTATACAGCTGACAAGAGCATGTGGCTCTTAGACAGGACCTAGACAAAGAGACTCGCACACAAGCTTGCCATGCGTGGAGAAAATCTGTTGCTGCCCGGCAGTTAGTATTGGCTATAGCCGATGACAGGGTGGGTATAACTGTGCATCATCGCCCAATATTTTGCAGTATCGAATATGAGCTGAAAATCCATAATGCAAATTGGTTGACTCGACATGCTACAGGCCAGGTGGAAGTAGACCACAATAAATGGGTGTGAAATATATGTGGCACGTGAAATAAGATTTCAGCAGCCGGAAGTTCGTCTCGACAGAAAGAAACTTCGGAGATCTTTCAAATGAGATGAAACAGATGATAGTTATAAAAAAAAAAAACAGTGTTAACAAAAGTGCTGAAAATTCACTCCCGCCCATGTTCCTGCAGGGACAGTATAGACAAATAAATGCTACAATATACATATATCTTTGCTTAATTATAGCTGGAACAGAAATCCAGGAAACCCGTATCTGTCTATGGCGCTTTCAGTTTCACAGGATACTGGTGCCATCTGATGACATGCTTTGTACGGGAAAAGCTAATAAATGTTTCAGAACGGAAGTCCAAAATCTGGCTAGCGAGTTTGTTTCTAGTTTTTCTTTGAAACTCTGTGAAACAGTAACTTAAATACATAAAACGCTGACAGTGATAGAAATGCCTAGTTATGCAAATGCAAAGAACATTTATCTGTACCAACATTCTGAGAATGACATAACATTTTGTATTTGTCCCCCTAAACTGATCCCATACAGCTGAACCTGTATGTATAATTTGTCTGTATTTAGAAGACAAATATCTATGTCGAATCTTGTCCTAGTCTTCAACCTGTTTTAAAAGTCTATGTTCTTGTTTGGTCATCATGAATATCTCACTACCTGTTGGCTAAAATCAACGAAGAACTGGGTTGCCATTTGTAGTTGTTCAGTGGCTTCATAATGAAAGGTGGCATATATTTAACCACCTATCATTGCCAGCAACATTGGTTACTATGCTCTTTACCAGTATGTTATTTTTCTTTACCAATATGCTGCTGCCACATTATGATGTTTTTTATCAGTGTATTTTACACACTATTTCTTTTGCCAGTATGTTATGTTACCAGGTTACAGTTTTCTTTATCACTATGTTCAGAGTTATGATATGTTCTTCACATAAATTATTTCACATCAACTTCTAGCTGCATAAATTCAGCTTAGTCTTGAAATCTGCCTAAAACTACAAGAATCAGAACTGACTTCTGGGCAAGCCTAAACTCTGATCTCCTCCTACAGATCTCACAATACCTCAGACATCAATTCACACACAATAAAACACAAGCAGTGTTCCATATCTGAAACTAAAGCAATATTTATTCATTCATTTAACATATATAGAATTGAACAACATATCTGTACAAGGTCTTTTTTTTTTGTTTTCTGCTTTTCTTCTGTCATGAATATAAGCAAGTTTACATTTAGGTTAAAATGTTACATCTGTATATACTCCATAGTTAATCAAACAATAGCATTCATATAGTGGATTTTAAATCAGACTTTGAACACTGGACACACAGAAGGGCTTATGAAAGAAAAACAAACAAACCAAACAACAACAAAAAAATACTAATGTAGAATTCTGGGGGAAGTTTCCAACAGATACACACAAAATGCTGCCATAGTAGAGTAATGCCATCACTGAAACAAGACTGCTGATGCTGATATGTGCCACTTAGATAAGGAAACCACCATCAACTATCAAGACTAGCTCTTCTTTCAGATGCTTTGTAGTGTACACTGGAGAATGAAACATTTTTATATACAGTGGAACTGGTTTTTTTTTGGGGGGGAGGGGAAGAGGAGAGAAAGTTGGTGTTCAATCACTGCTTGATGTTGTATCAGATGCATTCATGCTTTTTCTGAAAGCTGTTTCATTATCTCTCTCTTTTCTTTCACTAATGCCAATGTTTTCCTTAGGCTAGGAACAATCTAGAAAAAAAAATATGCTGAACCACTAACTCCGGCTGTATAAGATCTATTGCTACATATCTGTATACACCAAATTAAACAAAACATAACAGAATACACAGATGCTGAGACCTATAAGCAGAAGGCGCCAATCACTGCAAAAGGTTATTTCAATTTAACAGGAAAAAAAAAAAAAAGGTTAAAATGAACTCTGAAGTCTACCCTGCATGTGCTTTCAATCGAAACGATGTGCTTGAACTTTTGTTGCACTAGCCTTCGGTAAATGCATTATGCATGCACGACGAAACCCGAAACTGGAAAGGCTTAGTCTGGTGAGCAGTTTGCCAGTAACAGCAAACTATGGGCCAGTCAACAGGTCTCACCCCTGCCACAGTTCAATGTCATTTTAAACATAACAGCCTTTCATGTCGGAGCCTGCATCAATCTAAACATATCATGCTTGTGGTGTGCTCTTGTATGTACAGACTACACTGACCATTCGCTGCTTTTAAAGAAATGAGCATATATGCCTATATATGTGCTTGTTACAATTTCTTGCCAGACACAATTCATTTTATAATCAAAACTAAAAGTATCAAAATTCTGTTTTCCCACAATATGTACAGACACTAATATATACACACACATTTACCTTCCCTAATCAGACCCAATGCCATCTGTTTCCTTCCAAAATGTATATGTAATTTTCAGGCACACCAAGTCTCTGCCGGTAAATGAGACTGGCTTCTGGGCAGAAATGGCAACCCACACAAAACAGCTCCAACAAAACCTACATGAGCAGCACAATCACTGAAAGACTTCTGTTGCAGATGCACAACTGAGATAAAAAGGAGGGGGAGTGTGGGCGGGGGAAGGTTGTCTGTACAAAAATTAACATACAAAAGATGGCAGTGATTGAATTAAAAAGAACATATTTTTTTTCCTTTGTATACAATTTACATCAGCAAAGTGATCACATTACAGGAGCAAAAGTGTTAGATGTCCAGGTGAACATAACGAGAGCGGCCCTCCCCAAGTTGTTAAATTTAGCACCAAAATCTCTTTATCAAAGTACTAAATGGCATACACAAGTCGGGTAAAATTCTGCCAAAGGGCTGTAAATGTTCCTAATGTCAAACCACTGATGTTGAAATGTATTTTCTGTGCTGGTGGCTCAGCACTGTGGAAAGCTGATCAATCAACTACATCAATAGCTACGTCAGCACAAAAAAAAAAAAAAATCAAATTTTCACATTTTTAAAAACTGCTGGTTCAAATCAATAACACCTTTAATCACTCACAACTCACATGCTGCTGTTACGACACTGTCATCAAACTACAGCAGAACGGTGGAAATACCCAAACTGTCGATACATTCAAAAGAGTACTAAAAATTAAGATGATCATAAAGGATGATAAATTTTTCTTTTCTTCCTAAAGAATGTGGATGACCAAGTGCTCGATTTATTAACATAATGGGACATGATATGCAGTACATACTGCTAATATCAAATTTGTGAAGGCATTAAAACATATCACAGTTACCGCTGGGCTGGGTTGTCAGCTGAAGATTTACACATTATTTTTAAATGCTACAAAACTAATGACACTGGAATTATTCACATAATAACAAGTTTTTAAAATTTCCGTTGTGAACTGCCATTTGGACCTGAGATCAGCATTCCTCTGTAATAATCCAGGCAACAAAAAAAAACTGATATAAAATTCACCAGCATGGATATTCCACACAAAACACATTGGATAATCAACTATGGAAGCAACAGTGCAAAACAAATTTCTCTGCTGTGAAAACACTGCCCGTTGGTCTTTAAAAAAAGCGGACACGGTCTCCTGTACAGATAGTCCATTATTCAAGGGAGGAAAAAAAAACTCACAAAAACAAATGTACATGCTGCAGAACATTACAACATCTATAACAAATTAATCAGCCTATGCCAAACTGATCCACTCAAGAGGCTACTTTGCATATATGGCTTCAACGTGAACCGTATATAAATTTCATGGACAGAAGAAAGGAAGAGTGCCTAACTGAGCAGGTGTAACTAAAAAAAAAAAGTGTGCAACACCAGGATTATTTTACAACATCATATTTTGGCATTTAGAATCCTGAACACTACTAATTTTAATGACTGGTGTGAGGATTAACTTCTTCAAAACTTAAGCACAGCTAAAAAAAAAAAAAAAAATTAAAACATCCCCAAAAGGATTAAATCTTTACTGTAAATAACAAATTTATCTGGAGGCAAGTCTACAAAACCTAATTAACTATGTCAATTTAGGTCTATTAAAAAAAAATTTTTTTTTTTATTCTCTGTAGTAATCGTGATGTTATAAATTACTTATGAATCCACCATTTGCTACAGTATGTGTCTGCATCAGTGATAGTGGCATGAAACTCTTGCTTTTTTTTTTTAAAGTTCACGAAAGTCATACGCATTCAGAAGTTGCCCCAAGAATGACATTTTAGTGAATTTATAGAATTATGTTACTTAGAATAATATACAAGATGCCATTACTGAAATCAAATTCAAGACTCTCTCTCTCTCTCTCGGATACAGACAATATTTGTGGCAAAAGACTGTTAAAGTGGACAAAGATTCTTAAACACATAACAATAAAGCCAACCTGCAAATGTTCTGACACTAACCGATACTGGAGGGGAGAAAGAAACAAAACAAAACAGGACCTTCCAAAAAAAAAAAAAAAGAGGGGGGAAAATGTTCACCGTACCAAGGTCAGTTTGATTACTAAAATTATAACACACAGACAAACAAACAGAAGCAATACTAAGCTGGGCACTGGCCTCTGCTAAGCCATGGCTGGAATGTCAAAGAAGCTAGACTGCGGTAGGTTGCCAGCATACATCATGGGCGCTCCATGATACTGATTGAAGGCCGCCTTGCCAACACTTTCCAGAGAAGTTTTGAAGGAGCTGCTGTTATCCTGAGCAGTGAACAGTGCTCTTGGACGGGTGTATGAAGTACGCTGTGCTGATGAAACTGGAATGTGACCTTGCTGGCCAAGAAGGTCTCCATTGGGGGTAGGCATCATGGCTGGTCCAAAAGGAATATTGGATCTTCCCTGAGATCTTCCCACGTGGGACTGGAAGTGACTGGCTGCTGGCGACAAGTTTCGATGGCCTTGCTGGGCTGGTGTTCCTACTCCATGGTACAAGTTTGGGTACGAAGCATGAGAACGTGGGGTGTAAGGGTTGAATTCTACAGCAGCTGGAGGAGGAGAGACTGCAAGCTTTGAAGGAATGGGGGATGAACTCATAGATGGACTAGATGACCAAGACCTTTCAGATGAACTTGACTCTGGACTTGAACTGCGGGATGAGAATCCTTCATCGGACTCCGAGCCAGACTGTTTCTGTGGAGTCTCTTTCACCCGCCTGCTCATGTTGTAGGCATCCTCATCAACTACTTCAGATCCAATACTGCCATCTTCTCCAATACGAACGGAAACAACTCCAGGGTCCACCCAGATAGTCAACTCTGTGCAAATTAAACCTTTAGTAAGATCAATATTTGCACGTCTCAAGCCTTCTACAATAGTTGGATCAATGCACTGGCTGTTGACTCGAATACAGCGATAACCACTGCCTCGGATAGGGTTTTCTGGATACCAATTTTTCTCGTAACGTGCCGTTAAGAGTTCAGTGAGGACAGTGACAAAAGCCGCAAGCTTGTTTTCTGGCAACTTACTGGCATTGTGCTTGGCTCCGAAAGCTATTCTGTGGAATGTCTCCACTGCTTTATGAATCTCTTTAAGCATAACTTTAAATCCACACCTTGATCAGACTGAATTTTGATGTTTGTGGCTTCAGCTTTATATTCAACAACCTGAAATAAAGAAAATTCAAATTTTTCTTTTTTTTTATAATCAAAAGCATTAGCTTTCTTTAGCTGATATTTGTAATTAATATACAGTTTTCATCAGCGCAAAGAAAGGATGATGACTATTCCTCACATATGGAGCTTATTTCCATGACAACTGTCTTGGCTCTATGTCACATAATGTCCCACATGTTATGCCATGTGCACTGGGAATCAATACTCATAGCTCAAAAACATTTATCTGTGTCCATAATTATCATATATCAGAAAATGAACTGGACATGTATTTGAGGAAGAAATTTTGTTCTTAAACTTCTGTCCATCAGATCTTCAACAGCATAAAAAGACACTCCCATAAACATTTTTTTAAATTCTGCTACTCAGAATATGAAATATGTCACCATGTACAACTACTGAAGAAAAAAAAAAATGAAATGTCTCCACACTGAAAAAAAAAAAAAATGGGTTGAGGGTGCATCCAGCTGCAAATCTGTAGCATAAACAACCAAATTAGATCAGATGAAGAGATCCAGGAAATAATATTTACACAGTCATAAGATCACTTATCCAGCCTGAATTTGTAATGAGTGTGCCTAAGATCACTGCCAGGAAGATCTAAAACAATGCTGAAGGTCAGAGTACTTGTACTTAAAACTACACAGCAAGAAGCCCTCTAATATGCAGGCCTCTTCCCAGTAACAGATGGCTCAGCGCTGGAAGAGGCGACATTTTATGATATTTCAGACCAGTGGTTCCCAACTTTTTAAATCTAATGACCACTTTTCAAACTATACATAAAAGTTTCAGACCAGCATCTTATATACAATACTGCAACGCCATGAACACTGAACTGTTCTTTATTTAATAGTCTCTAATCACGTCACAGAAGAAAAAGGTGCAGACCACGTGAAACTCTAAAGAGGACAGTGCTGAGAGGCCAAATTAACAGGCATAAAATCCCTTGATGAGGTTGAAAAGCTCGCTGAAAAGAGGAAAAATTGGCGAACTACCTTGCGAGTCCATGTGACGTTTAATGGCTCGGAAAGGATACAAGATAAGAATTGCTTCATATAAGACTGATAACACGGCCAAGACCACCTGGGTAATGCTCCAAAGACCACAACTTGGAAACTACTGCCTTAGACAATGCAAGAAAGTGGCAGATTTCAATGGCAAAGTAGCAAACTATCTGGAAGAATGTGTAGCTGGAAATAATGGACTTTGAAAGTTCTATGAAATAACTGAAATATGTAGCAATGAGGAAAAATTGGAAGAAATGGAGATTTGAATATCTTGGATCATTACTAACTAATAATGGAGATACAATGAAAGAAATAAAAGGAGGACATCTATCACTCTTCTGAAAGTAAAACAACTAAAGAATCTGTGGAGAGGACAAAACTACAAAAATAAGATTTTTAAGGGCATGCATCCTTCCCATTGCCTGTGAGACCTACACACTTAACAAAACAGCTGAGAAACACATAAATGCCTTTGATTGTAAATGCTACAGAAGAATTCTTCAAATATCATGGACACAAAAAAAGAACAAATATATCCATATTACAAGAACTTAATATTGAAGAAGGCTGGCCAGTAAAGAGGATTAAAGAGATATAACTTAAATATTTTGGGCACATTAAACGTCATGATAATCTAGAGAAGACCATATTTGAAAGGTGCATAATGGGGAAAAAGAAAGAGAGGAAGACCAAGGCGAAGATGGCTGAAAGACATCGTTAGTGATCTGCAAATGGATGCATCAGCAGCAGGCCATCTTGCTCACAACCGAGAGGCCTACAATCCTATTTTGTAAGTGTGACCACATGCTGGATTTTTTTTTTTTTTTTTGTGGTTGGGAGGGTTGTTTCTTGTGTTTAAAATAAATTAGTCACATAAAACAGTCCTTGCTAACATCGCCATGAAGCCACTAGAATGTTCCCAGCAGATGTCGTCATGAGTATTTTTGAACATAAAAGGAGCGACTGGAGCGTTTTCGGCTGCCCTTGTAACAAGTTGACTAGCTGGGGGATAGCGTGCATATTTTTATTTTCACCATTAAATCATTACATATATCACAAAAATCGCGTTTCTTACTTCCAAAACTAAACGTAGCTTGCACGATCGTCATATTTCAGTGGTCCCTGAAATGATTTTGTTTAGAGGGCGACCAGCATCGCCCACGCCATTCTTTGCGGCAGAAGATCGCTACCAACTGGATCAATACAAATATGGCTAGGCTGGTTTTCATGGCTCCAGACAACTGTAAAATTACACATTGGCTATATATTAACAAAGCGGTACTTACGCTGGTTTTTATTAAACGTCTGTTGATGAAACTTTCGTTCTTAGAACATCAATTTCACACAACAATCACTCTCACACACAAAAAAGGAAAGCAAAGCTGCTTGCTACGAGTACATGTCCTGGCCGAGATCGTCTGACTAGTGCGCACATCCGCTATGGCGCAGCTAGGTTTTTTTGCCAAGATTTCAACCAATCACATCGCTCGACACACCAGGACGTATATTTCGTGCACTCTGAATGGATGAGTGATAACTCTGGTCAGCTTTGTTTGCCTTTGCTAGTAAACACTTAATAGGTTAAAGGTTATTACGAAAAAAACCACTTTATTAAGTCAAAAGTTGTGGTTCATTCTAAATATATCTTATAATGTTACCTTAACGAACACTGAAAAACAGTGCTACAGGTTAGGTGAACGAATAGTTGAATAAAAATCGGAGTCCTTTTTTTTTCTATCCTTGATGGAGCCTCACCTACTTTTAGAACAGAAAGGTTGACCTTCATCTGTTCCTACGCGCGTCAAAGCCACTTATTTGAAAATCCGTCACTTATCAAGCAGAGGCGTAACAAGGGTGCGGCAGGTGGGGTACATGCTCTGGGATTATTAACTTAGGTGCCACCAATGTTTGAAAGTGGGAATGTTACAGTTCTTTATACAAAGTGATTTTTTTTAATCATTCATATTTTTCAAGGGGCACTTAAAAAAAAATTCCCAGGCACCGCCAACTCACTACACTTCTGTTGTCGAGCAGTTTTCGTCTTGCCCTTATGTTGTCACTACACTCTTCTTTCTCCCCTTCCCAAATAAAATCTGCTATATTACAGTGATATCTTACGGCGGATACAGTACAGTGACAGAGTACAGTGCTGTATAATTGCCACGTGTGGTCTACTCTTTAGACCGTATTGGAAGGATACATAATGGGAAAAAGAAAAAGAGGAAGACCAAAACGAAGATGGCTACAAGACATCGTTGACGATCTGGAAATGGATGCAGCAGCAGCAGGCCATCTTGCTCACAACCGAGAGGCCTACAGGAGTACTGTTTGGGAGGCAAAGTTCCGCAAGGGACATGCAAAGGAATGAATGAATGAATGGTCTACTCTTTAGTGTTCGAAACTTCGTTGTTTCATATTTGAAAGTTTTATATCCTGGATACAGGGATGGATGAGTCACCATCTAGGCTAAACTTACTAATGGCTCTCCACTCACTCAGGCCTGTAGCTGATATGACCTGATTCTCCTCTAGTTATGACTTCTACTAATGATGATGACTCTGCTAAATGAGTGTTGTATTACACAGATCACACGCAACTGATACTTCATTATCTGTTGGATAATATAATGTGTTAGTGTAGCAATCTTCTTCTTTTTCTCCTTCTGCTGCTGCTGCTGCTTTCCGAGCAATTAAGGTTCATTGCTGCAGATACAGTTCGCCTCCATTCCTCTCTATTCTAATATTCAATCTCCAGTTGGTGACACCAATTTCTTTTATGTATAAACTAGGAAAAAGGTAGGAACAGCTTTATTCCTTTTTTCCCCTAGTTTATACACAGCTTATATATAGGAAGATAAACTCAGATAAATATACAATAATATATTCAGGAAGTGAGAAACATGAACGAGGAGTAGGAATTATATTTGATGAACAAACGGCAAGGACAATTGTAGGATATTTGAACATCTCGGACAGAGTCCTGCTAGCCCAACTGAAAGGACAACCAATAAACATAAATATTATACAAGTGTACGCTCCAACATCTGAAAGTTCTGAAGAAGATGTACATCTATTTTATAATGACATAGAGACAGCACTAAAATACACAAAGCCACATGAAGTTACCATAGTCATGGGAGATTTTAATGCCAAAGTTGGTAAAGGAAGAACTTCAGACATCGCTGGTGACTATGGATTGGGGGAGAGGAATGACAGAGGTTATAAATTAATTGAATGAGCAAGAATACACAGCATGATTATAGGAAACACCTGGTTTAAACAACATCCTCGAAGACTGCCAACGTGGTGCAGCCCAGACAAAAAGACTTTTAACCAGATAGACTGCATATTAATCAACAAACGATTCCGCAATGCATTACTGACAACAAAAGCCATGCCAGGAGCTGACTACAATAGTGACCATGATCCACTCTGTGGAAAAATTAGAATGAAACTAAAGAAAGCATGCAGAAAAGTGAGAAACATCAAACTGAATACAGAACTTCTTAAAAATGACCAAGAACTGCGAGAACAATACAAAGTTATTATAACACATAGATACAATGCAATAGCAAAGATAAATAGTATAGATAAACAATGGGAAATGTTAAGAGATTCTATCCACCAAACTGTTAAGGAGATAATACCACCAAAAAAAGAAGCCTCTAAAAATAAATGGATGACAGACGACATCTTAGGACTGATGGACAAGAGGAGGAAGAGTAAAAATAACGAGGAAAAATATAGCAAGATATATAAAGAAATAAGACGCAAATGCAGAGAAGCAAAAGAAAGTGTGGTTAAATGAACAGTGCAGACAGAGGACTCATGTTAAAGACAGCAAAAACATGCACAAACGAATTAATGAACTCACAGGCAGGAAAACAAAATATACCACAGGATGCCTGAAATTGAAAGAAGGTAAAATGTTAATGGAAAAAGAAGACAGTGTGGACAGGTGGACAGAGTATATCGGGGAGCTATATGGAGGAGAAAGACCAGAACTAACACCAGGTACTGAAAATTGTGATGGACCACCAATATCTGAAGATGAAATCATAGATGACATCAAACACATGAAGAAAGGAAAAGCGACTGGGCCTGATAATATAACAATAGAAGAAATAGAGGCACTAGAGGAGACAGGAATAAAAATAATAACCAAGTTACTGAATGACATTTACAACAGTGGTTATATTCCCAGTGACCTGATTAAATCCACGTTTATAGCACTACCAAAGAAACCAGGTGCAAAGGAATGTGATGACCACCGGACTATCAGCCTCTCATGTCACATAACGAAGCTATTTTTGAGAATAATTATGAGAAGAGCAAGGAAAAAGATAAAAATTGAAATAGCAGATGAACAGTTTGGATTTGTTGGAGGAAAGGGAACACACAATGCCATTTATGCTTTACGAAGACTAACAGAAAGAGCTTTAGAAGTACAGAAAGATCTCTACTTATGCTTCATTGATTACACCAAGGCATTCGACAAGGTGAAACATAATGAAATTATGAAAATGCTTGAAGACATCAATATAGACGGCAAAGACTTGAGGATTGTAAAACATCTATACTGGCAGCAAGAAGCAGCAATTCGAGTTGAAAATAGAACTGGAAAATATCAACCTATAAAACAAGGGGTGCGACAGGGATGTGTACTGTCTCCAGACCTTTTTTCTCTGTACAGCGAGAATATTCTAAGAACGATCATCACAGAACCAGTTATAAAAATTGGAGAATACAATATTAACAACCTTCGGTATGCTGACGACACAGTACTGACAGCTGAGAACCAACAAGACCTGCAAAATCTCTTGGATAAAGTCGCCAAAGAAAGTGAACAGAAAGGCCTTACTTTGAACATCAAAAAGACAGAGACTATGGTTATATCTAAGAAACAGAATCCACCAGCATGCAGTATAAAATTAAACAGAACTATTCTAAAGCAGGTGCAGAAATTCAAATACCTTAGAGCAGTAATAACTTCAGATGGGAAATGCAGAACAGAAATTAGGAACAGAATAGGCCAAGCAAAGACTGCATTTCAGAGAAGGAGAAACATATTAGCCAACACATCCTTCTCAATAAATGTTAGAAAACGAGTCCTAAAATGCTATATTGAACCTATCTTATTATATGGAGGTGAATCATGGACAATAGGCAAGCCTGCACAAAAATCATTGGAAGCAGCAGAAATGTGGTTTATTAGAAGAATGTTGCGAATCCCCTGGACAGTAAAAATAACTAATGAAGAATGTATGAGAAGAGCTGGAGAGACAAAAAAAAAAAAAAACCTTGTCAAAAAGATAAGAGAGAGAGACAATGTACTTTCATATGACATGCAATGAGAAGAGGGGGCATAGAAAATATTATAACAACAGGAAAAATAGAAGGAAGAAGATCAAGAGGAAGACCAAGAGAAATGATACTGGACAGTCTGACGGGAAGGTGTGAGAGGAGATCACCAACTTAGCTGATGGCCTGCATGAAGGATCGTGTACTCTGGAGAAGCATAATAGCCAACGCCAGTCGGCACGGCACCTGATGATGATGATGATGATGACCAGAAAGAAAAACCTAATGCTGTGACTTGAACTCAATACCACCAGTAAACCTAGCCCCTAACCATTCAGCTATCTAGACCACCTCATATGGCAATGTAAATGAAACAAATATTCTAAACTTTATCATCTCTATTACTACACCATCCTATTTACTAGCTATCTAGATGATTGTGGCTCGCCTATCACTCCTAGGCAAGGCATCAGGCCTCCCTTTGTGATAGAAGGTTGCCTTGCTTAGCTGTTTCAGTTAACATCGATTTTTCTAACTACCATCGTATTAATATCAGTGTTTACAGTCTCTTCTGTGTTCCTTGTGTTGTTAGATTTCGTAATATTAACAAAAAAAGCATTAAAAAAATTGAGGCTAATTTTCCTGAGATTTTTAATGGAAAATTATAAATTACATTGCTCCAACATAACTCAGTCAATATCAGTGGAGGAAAATATAGTAGCTGAAAGTGTTGTAGAGTATATGTTCATGTGGTAATAGACCAATTTCAGAATAATGAGAGGAGAGACAAGCTTCGTAGACCTTGAAGTACAAGAGACCGAAGCTTGGCCGCGCGTCAAAGTAGGAATTTACTGCCAGAAGAGGTGATAGTTCAGGCGTCCATTTTAGCGAAAAGTACGGGGAGTTAAAACGCACAGCCATTGTCTTTATCGGTCTGTGGCAGTCACTCACGTGCGACACGTGCGCAAACGTTTTAAGGGGGGGGGGGGGGAATGACTTTGAGTGATAACTTTTCTTTGTTATGAATTCTTAAATTCAGTCTCAGTTTTATATACTCCCTCCCCCCTCCCAAGTTCATATTTTTTTCCCTCCCTGAATTTCTACCTTAGTGGGGGGGGGGGGGGGGGGTTTAATAACTTCATTTTTAGTTAACTTTCCAAGCTCTCACCTTGAAGTGGTTAAGTCGCCAGGTGTCGTTGAGCTCACATTTGTAACAAACTGCCTGGACATAAAACTCTTCTTCTTCTTGTGCTAAACTGCGAGCTGGTGTTATTTGCAGCCGATGCAGTGAAGATTACGAGGTACAGCTCCTTGTCAGATTTGAAGCGGGTTACGACATTTTTTTTTTCTGCCCTAAGTGGATCTTAAAAAAAAAAACCGGACTCCACCACCACGGGGGTGGGGGGGGGGGCTATGGTGGTCTCTGCCCCTTTGCCCAGGCTAAGCCTGCTACTGGAGGTACCAACGGAAAGGTTGTTCAGAGTCTTGATCAGCTATGGTTCATCAGTCCTGATCTTACCATATCAGCTATGGACCGCTGACTGCCAGATCAAATGGCGTCTTTGTCTCCTCTTGCTGTTGAAAAAAAAAAAAGTCTACTACCAAATATTTGTTGTTTTGTGGCACAAAGCCCAAAAAAGTGAACCCTGGAGCAAAACTCATCCTAATACATCAAAAGTTTCTAGCTATGTTTTTTTTTTTTTGGTCCTCACAAAGGACAAAGCTGACAAAGAAGGCCAGGTCTCCACGGAGAAGGCAGTAGCAATGATGCGTGGAGCGGTCGCCTGTGACATCTGACGGTTGGTTGAAAGCGTGTCGAATCTTTAAAGCAGTTGTGCCAAGCCTAGTGTGTCTAATAACAGCCGTGCGCATGGGCGAGAGAGAGAGAGAGAGAGAGAGAGAGAGAGAGAGAGAGAGAGAGAGAGAGAATAATGATGTATCGAGACCTCGACAAATTAAGCCATTTTTTCTTTTGTTTTGTTTAGTTTTAAACAGAAGGAGAAGGTAGCGAAAAATGAAATGCTCTTCAAAAGTTTTCTTGTTAAAAGAACACACGCTCACCAAACGTATTTAACCGAGATGGCGAAATTTTATCCTGGAACAAGGACATTCTAGAATATAAAAAGCTGACCAGTGCGTCTCATCTTACAGACAAATATAGCGCATAAATGGTCTGTTATTGAGATGGTATATAGAAACCCTGTACAAGACCACAGCGCCACACCAAACTCCGTCCAAGAAAGTATTTTATCGGCAGCTTTTTCATTTGTTTGTAATGAAAGGATACAAATCTGCTTTCTTAAATATAAAAGGTAAAAATCCTCGCTTTCATGTTAAGTCACACTTGAGAGACCGTGTTAGGCCACACCCGTGGGAAAAATGAAAGTATGATGTGGTCACTATCAAACCTGGTCGCTTTTTACGTTCCCAGATTTCTCTGGTACCGTTTTTAGAGGTTGGGTGGTCCCGGGGGGTCTTTTTGGGTGCAGTGGTACCAGAAAAAAAAATTTCTCATTGCTGGGACAGTAAACGGGACAATACTGAAAACAGGTGGACACGTTTAGATATCTGGGGACATTATTAATCTCAGATGGAAAATGTCTAACTGAGATAAGGAGAGGGACAATGCGAGCCAAAATAATGTTTCAGAAAATGAAGAGCACTGTGTGTAATAAATCACCTTCATTGGAGTGAGGACAAGAGTGTTCCAGTGCTACATCGAACCAGTTTTATTTTACGCTGCGAATACCATGGACAAGAAAGAAATCAAACGAGGAGGTTCTGAGAGAGACTGGAGAGACGAGGCAAACAATAACGAAAAGTCGAAAAAAAAAAGACAACCCAAGCCTTGGGGACACGTTCTACGGCGAGGCAAGCTAGAATTGTGACAACGGGAAATCGAAGGCAAAGGAGATCGAGGTAGACAGAGAAATGCTGGACGGACTAACTAGATGCCACAAAGAACGCCAGCACAGGTTATAATCAGCGCTCGGAGCAGGGAGTTGTAGAAAAGCATGATAGCCAACGACAGACAGACAGACTGACTGACGGACGGACGGACGGATAGATAGATAGATAGATAGATAGATAGATAGATAGATAGATAGATAGATAGATAGATAGATAGATTCAGGTTTCCTATCTCAGAATGTGATGTGATGTTTCATTCATCTCCTAACAACCTCACATCACGTGGTTTCTCTCTTTCTTTCTGCCCATCATTTTACCATCTTTGTTCTCGCCGTGTTTCTCACGGCCCACGGGCGAGATTTGGACCCTCTTTGTGCACCTGACAAACGCTGAGTAGTGCACACGTGATCACATCTGTTACCTTTAGGCTAGCCATTGTGGTCCCCCCCCCCCCACCAACCGAAAGAGCTTCACGAGCGATGAATCACTAACACTTTGTCATGTTTTAAATTTATTGAAACTTGTATATGAAAGGAGAATTTGGATTGACTGCTGTTAGATATTGCTTTCTTCATTTTCTTCATGAAAGGTATTTTGAAACAACCAAATTCCAACATTTTGAGTGAAAAAACACTACGCAGAAGTAAACGAAGAAAACGTATAATTTTGATCATTATGACCCCCCCCCCCCGCCAACCCTGATGTGGTTGTTCTTTTGTCCACTGATGATAGATATGAAGACAACGTTAACGAAGACAGCGGCTTGCCAAGTTTATTCTCATCTTTTGGTCTGTACACATGAAGATCTATGCCCTCACAAAAAAGCAACAATGTCAGATTTCTAAGCAACTGAAAGGAGGACTTTGTCATTCAGGCGTCTGTGACATATAGTGAACATAGGAAGCACAGCAAGGTGAAGAAGTATTCCCCCCCCCCCCCCAACCCCTTACCCAAAACGATATGTTACCCAGGCTACAGACAGGTTGAGTAGTAGTTGCCCAGGCTACAGAGAGGTTGGGCAGTAGTTACCCCAGGCTACAGACAGGTTGAGTAGTAGTTACCCAGGCTACAGAGAGGTTGGGCAGTAGTTACCCAGGCTACAGACAGGTTGAGTAGTAGTTGCCCAGGCTACAGAGAGGTTGGGCAGTAGTTACCCAGGCTACAGACAGGTTGAGTAGTAGTTACCCAGGCTACAGAGAGGTTGGGCAGTAGTTATCCAGGCTACAGACAGGTTGGGCGGTAGTTACCCAGGCTACAGACAGGTTGAGTAGTAGTTACCCAGGCTACAGACAGGTTGGGCGGTAGTTACCCCAGTCTACAGACAGGTTGAGTAGTAGTTACCCAGGCTACAGACAGGTTGGGCGGTAGTTACCCAGGCTACAGACAGGTTGGGCGGTAGTTACCCCAGTCTACAGACAGGTTGTGCGGTAGTTACCCCAGGCTACAGACAGGTTGGGCGGTAGTTACCCAGGCTACAGACAGGTTGGGCAGTAGTTACCCCAGGCTACAGACAGGTTGGGCAGTAGTTACCCAGGCTACAGACAGGTTGGGCAGTAGTTACCCAGGCTACAGACAGGTTGGGCAGTAGTTACCCAGGCTACAGACAGGTTGGGCAGTCTCTGTGGATGTTTGTAGCGAAATTCTGCCAAAAGCAAAATGTGTATGCGTGTGTCAACTCTGTCAGGCTAAAGACCTTGCCCAGATCCCAGCTCCCTTCAAGAAAAGCTCTGGGATGATGCTGAAAACCTGAGACGAACTGCCACATTTGTGTGTGTGTGTGTGTGTGTGTGTGTGTGTGTGAGAGAGAGAGAGAGAGAGAGAGAGAGAGAGAGAGTTTGGGGTCGATGTCTGAGCGAACGACAAAGAAGAAGTATGCATGTGTGTGTGTGCGTGTATGTGAGCGTGTGCGTGCGTGTATGTGCCTGTGTGTGCATGTATGTGTATTAGGGGTTATAGTATAAGAAAAACATGTCTAGACAGTTTGGCTATAGAAAATTTAATATCATTATTCAAATCATCATCATCATCATCATCTTCTTCTTCTTCTTCTTCTAAAGAAAGAAGAATATCTTATTATATTATAATTATATATTATATATTACATATCTAATTATATCTGATAAATAAAGATCAATCAATCAATCAATCTTCTTCTTCTTCCTCTTCTTCTTCTTCTTCTTCTTCTCTGAAACTTGTTTCTTGCAGCCGATACTTTGAAGATGTTGAGACACAGCGTAGTGTCGGCGTGGGAGAGGGATATGGCAGCTATTTGTTTCAGTCTCTGAGTACAGCTGAGATATGGCAGCTATTTGTTTCAGTCTCTGAGTACAGCTGGAAAAAAAAACAAAACAAAGGGGATGTGGAATACTTCTTTAGCAGACTGCACCACTACGGAGACTATAGCGACCCCTGCAGCGTCAGCCAGGCTAAGCCTGTTACTAAGGTTACCAACGGGCAAGGGTCCTGATCACATATGGTTCGCCAGCCCTGACGCTTGCCACTATGGGTTGCTGATTGCCAAAAGTGACAGCAGTAAACATTGTCACATGCATACAAGTTTGCAAACTGAAATGAATTTACTGTTAACAAAAAAAAAAAAAAAAAGAAACTTCACGAGGTTATGTCTGGAGAAAGCTTTATTACAGTTGATTTAGATTCATAAAATATGCTTTTTTAACATTAACAAACTGCTATTATTAATTTGTTAAAATGCAATTTGGCCAAATCCTCCACATAAGAACGTTGCTCTAGAATGATTAGACTTTGTAAACACCGAAGTAAATGCTTATAATATAGTAGATTAACGGTAATGCAGAAGTATCTTCAGTTTCAAAATGTTCTTTTATTATTTACAGAAAGAAAATCCTACCAGGTAGTCGTAGCTCTCTGACTACAATGTATTTATATAGTTTAATTTTTTTTTAATAATAACTGAAGCAACATAGTATTGTTCCATTGCCGGGAATTCATAATTTTAAATTTACCTTGCAAAATATGATTAAATAAATAAATAATTACATAATTTCCCAAGTAAAATATGGTGAACGTGAAGAATGATAACAAAGAATGTTCATGTGTGTTGTAAATGTGATGTGGTAGTCGAAGAGTTAAAGCCATAAATGACTTCCTTTGGTGAAACCTTCTACAGCAAACTGAGGTAATTCTCAACTTTGGACTAAACTACGAGATAAGAATTTAAATGCTGTATATACCGTTCATAGAAAGTACACACAAAAAACCCCCCCAGGATGCAGTGATTTTATGCACCAACAGTTTCTCTAAATAACAGAGAGAGAAAAAAAAAAAAATAACGCGATACATAAGAAGTACAACTAGTTCTCTGTTCGAGAGCAATGGAAATTTTAGTCAGTTTATTCAGTATAGGCAAAAATTAACAGAAGGGAAATAACTGCTGTTTTTTTCTGATTCACACTGTCGTTCTGCTTATGTCCTCTTGTTCCTGCTTGTGTTTCAAACTTTTCAGTGCTTCTAATGCGAGTGTACGGTCTTCTACGAGTATATTCTGTGCCTGATCCATTGACGATTTAGAGACATCTGGTGCTGCCTCTTCGTTTTTATTGGCTGTTTCCAACATCTTTCTTTTCAGCTGTCGCATCTCCCCGGACTTCATAAGAATATAGTGGAAGCAATAGGAGCCAATAGAGTCCTCAGAAATAGCATTGCTTTTTATATCGTCATAGATTCCTAAAGCTTTCCACAATGCTTCGTCATGAGTTCGCAGGAAGGGGTTGTACATCTTCTCCTCACCTGACAATAGTTATATCTGCTTATCAGTCATGCAATAGATACTTGCCCACAGTAACATTCAAGAATATGTAAAATATGAGAACACGGTTTTGTAGGATTAGACCTCGAAAAAATCGTAGACAAAGCACTTTAGTGAGACGCGAGAGAAAGAAAAATCACAGGGGAACTACATTGGATTCGAACCACGGACTCCGGTAGGACGAGCAGCCGTCTAGCCACGAGTAGCCACGCATAGTAACAAACTGCGCTATCTCGCACCTCCCCCCCCCCAAAAAAAAAAAAAAGAAAAAAAGGTGTTTGAAAGCGAAGTCATTAGTAACTGTTCAGTCGACAGGAGGATCGTGATACCCGGAAAGAAACGAGGTCGTGACACACAAATTCCGTGGCCTAGAATAGATTCAGTCTCTCTAGCAAGTACCAACTTTTAGACAAACATACACATTGCCATGTCTGGTGCATACTTGAACAACAACAACAACAACAATAAACCAACGAATGCTTTTTACATTAAATTAGTTTCAGGTATAGTTTCGGGAACAATTTTTCTTTTTTTAAAATTATAAATAGGAAGCAACGTCCTACCGGAGTCCGTGGTTCGAATCCCAGGTAATTCTCTTGTGCTTTTTATTTCTCTCACGTCTCACTAAAAGTGCTTTGTCTACAATTTTTTTCGAGCTCTAAACCTACAAAACTGTGTTCTTTTACCTTACCGCAGCAAAGCCTCGTTGTTTCCTATTTATAATAAAAAAAATCGTTCAAGAACTTGAAGAGGCAGACATACTGCCAACAGAGAGAGAGGAAGAATGCAGCAGATCGACAGAAGCACAACATACAGAGAAACAAACAACAGACTAAAAGCCATAAATAAAGACAAATGGGTAAAACAACAGCAGAAAAAAAACAGATGACGAATAATATAAACTCTCAAAAAGCCACCAAGTGATAATTTTCCGAATGAGAACAGCCTGTTCTCAACGCTGCGGGCTGGGACTAGAAGCTGAAAACTGGCGGCTACACAATCTTTTTTTTTTAGGCAAAGGACCTGCCCTATTATTCAAAGCACACTTGGTGAGCTGTCCTACTCTGCGATGCACATTGGGTGAACTGCCCTACCCTTCAATGCACATTGGGTGAACTGCCCTACCCTTCAGTGCACATTGGGTGAACTGCCCTACCTTTCAATGCACATTGGGTGAACTGCCCTGCCCTTCAATGCACATTGGGTGAACTGCCCTACCCTTCAATGCACATTGGGTGAACTGCCCTACCCTTCAATGCACATTGGGTGAACTGCCCTTCCCTTCAATGCACATTGGGTGAACTGCCCTACCCTTCAATGCACATTGGGTGAACTGCCCTACCCTTCAATGCACATTGGGTGAACTGCCCTACCCTTCAATGCACACTGGGTGAACTGCCCTACCCTTCAATGCACATTGAGTGAACTGCCCTACCCTTCAATGCACATATACGACTTTATTTGGGAAAAATTAATGTAACCGTTTCTTATCCTGTATTAATTATTTGTTAGACATACCAGTTTTCGTGGTTTTGTTTTCTCTTTTGCTGTATCAGTTTTTCTAGACAAATGATAACTGGCAATGGAAAATTACAGTAAGAACATACTGGCAAAGGTTCACTCAAACTAATTCTTGGTTTACGTATGAAATTAGTTGTCCACGTTGTGACAATCAGAATAGAAGAAAACATGAAAATAAAACAAAATATACAAAATAAAGCTATAAACAAATACAGCATCTGTAGTAGTATGGGAGGCATAACATCCTTTGATGAGGTTGAAAGACTCGCCGAAGACAGGAAAAATTGGCGAACTACTTTGCGAGCCCTATGTGACGTTTAACGGCACGGGAAGGATATAAGAAGAAGTAGTATAGGAGATTATTTGTTTTTTATTTCTCTACAGAAAGGGAATTTCTCACCTTATGAGGCTTTATTGTGAACGAGACGGTCACGTGGTTTGAGAATCAAGTGACTGAGAATTGTGGGAGAAAGCCTGAGTGATTTAGTCTTGGTCTGAATGTATACCTGTGTGGACGCTTGGTGTGGTGTCTCCGTGGAGTATATGGACGTTATATCTGTTCTTGACTTTTGTAGTATGAATGGACTCGCCACGTGGCAGGGGTAACCTGCCGGCAGTTGGATTATTGTCATCTCCATCAGCATTATCATAATTTGCATGAATAAAATCCTCATGTTCAAGATTCCTCGGGACTTGCTTGATGTCTGTACCAGTTGGTTGCTAACGTGAGTTTTTGTACGAGCCTGGAAGTGAAGAATGCCTGGAGATAGTGTCCAGCTAATCTAAAGAAGTGAAGCTGACGGCTGAAATTCTGTACATAACAAATCCAGCAACACGGCTTCAAGGTGAATGTACAACTTGGTATCCAAGTGCCCAAAGGCAGCACGACACGGCCATAGTAAAGAGTGCCCGCCCCACCACAGAACACACAAGGGAGAGAGAGAGAGAGAGAGAGAGAGAGAGAGAGACGGTCCCCATACGTCTTCATATTTCTCTGGCCCTTTCAAAATATAAGAGAAAGGTAAAAAAAAAAAAAAAAACGAAACATTGTGGAAAGATTCGTCAAAAGAAAGTCTTAAACGACAAAGAATGTTACCTATAGTGGACGGACACGTGCACAGCATTTGGTCTCGTTGACTGGTAGCCCACACTAGCTTAAGTACAGCGTAAATGTTGTCTGGCTCAATAAAAACTGCGAGCTGAAGGCTGTCATTGCCCATTTCGTGTCCCGGCCACACCAGTGTGTCGTCTGGCAGTACCGTCAGCAGATGCAAGGAAGCTATCAACTGCTTGACTGGACCTAGGAAGTCAATCGTGGAAGTCAAGTAACGAGGCATTCAGATCAGAGCTTCTAGGTGAAGCATGCATCAGTTTTTGTTTGTTTGTTGTTTTTTTTTGTTTCGCTTTTTTCTACCCAAAACTAAATGAGCTAAGAAGAAAACTGCTTCTAAGTCATCCTACAATTCAATACTGCTTATGTTCTAAGTCTGCACAGCTGCGAGGGACAGGCAAGATCTTCACTACAGCAAAAGGTACCAAAAGCTTGTATCTCACAGCAACACGCATATTCATCACCATCACCAGCAGCTTTTCTTTCCACGATCTGTCGCAATTATTTGTTTGTAATGCCGCATATTGTGAGTTTTTTTTTGTCTACAGTATATGGTTCAGTCACTGTTTACCTGTTGCCATGCCGACTAGCGCTGGCGATTACGCTCTTCCACATTTCTCTGTTTCGAGTGCTACATTATAAGATATTGCTGGGGTTCTTTGTCCCTGCCATCTTCTTATCCCGTCCAGCTCTCTCCCTGTCTCTCTCTCTCTCCCTCCCTCTCTCTGTCTACCCAGATCTCTTTTGCTGTCTCTCTTTCCCGTTGTCACGATGTATGTTAGCTTGGCACGGCGTAGGACATGTCCTATGAACGTGGATGGTCTTTTTATGACTTTTGTTCTTGCTTGTCTCATCTCTCCAGCATGCCCCAGAACCTCCTCATTTGATTTTTTTTTAAAACTGCCCGGGCATTCTTCTAAGGTTCAGTCACTGGCATTTGAAAAAGATCGACTAATACATAGGAACAGTAGCTGTAACCTAAGGGAATAAACCAGACAACAGTGGAAAGTACCAAAGTTGGAGTCCTCAGTGTAGTACATGATCAGTCATCTCATTACCCTCGTCCATCATCACAGAGAAGAGTTTGTGCCTCGTTACCCTCGTACATCATCAGTCATCTTGTTACCCTCGTACATCATCAGTCTTATTGTTACCCTAGTACATCATCAGTCATCTCATTACCCTAGTACATCATCAGTCATCTCATTACCCTCGTACATCATCAGTCATCTGATTACCCTCGTACATCATCAGTCATCTCGTTACCCTAGTACATCATCAATCATCTCGTTACCCTCGTACATCATCAGTCATCTCATCACCACTGTTAAACTTTATCAGAAGAAATGTTAAAAAAAAAACAGTCACGGAAAAAGGAAGAAAGAGAGGATGGCCATCCCTGGACAGTTTGTGCCAGTTCAAGAGAAGAGTTTGTGCCAGTTCAAGAGAAGAGTTTGTGCCAGTTCAAGAGAAGAGTTTGTGCCACTTTAAGAGAAGAGTTTGTGCCAGTTCAAGAGAAGAGTTTGTGCCAGTTCAAGAGAAGAGTTTGTGCCAGTTCAAGAGAAGAGTTTGTGCCAGTTCAAGAGAAGAGTTTGTGCCAGTTCAAGAAAAGAGTTTGTGCCACTTCAAGAAAAGAGTTTGTGCCAGTTCAAGAGAAGAGTTTGTGCCACTTCAAGAGAAGACATGGCATGGAATTCAAGACATTACGAGCCATGAAAACTGTACAAGTACAGAACTAACATAAGGTGCTGAGCTTCATCCATCAATGCCCTGTGACTTAGGTTACTGATAAGACATTATGTGACTTTCCCGCACTCGCCCATAGCATAGAGGAACTAACAAATGGTCATGGCCAATCAGGATCTCAGGGGAAAAAAAATTCTCAAAGATCATCTGCCCCAGTAACGAATGCTAAAACATGCTTTCGAATAAAGGGACATGTCGCTTGACAGAGAACAGCCGAGAAAGGGATAACAGAAAAATAACGACTGGGAATCATCTGGCAACATCAAAGTCCTTTTAATTCTCGCCTTAATCTTTATGTCTCAGACACTTCTCTCCGTTCTGGACGCTGGAAAAATCTGAATGGAAGGAACAACTGAAATGCAACAACTTCTTCTTCTTCGTTCACTTCTACCACCAAAAACCGCACTGTGAACCTACTGAATTCACGCCTGTGGTCCTCGTTAGGTCCCGTGGTCCCCTGTGTGGTCCAAAATAGACCACACGAGATCCACGAGAGGACCACAAGGGGTTCAGAGTATCACAGTGCTTTAGCCTGTATTCTTGGTGGGTCTCGGAAGCGGGATTGCGTGACACCGTGGTTTTCATTGCACCAGTTTAGTCTAGGGTTGGACTTTCTCACCGGAAGACCTCGACGTGTTTAGGATATCAGTGCATCCCCGCTGGGTGAAAATGCAACAACAAATCAGATGCAATACACCAACTACAAAGACATCAGCAAACCATATTCTTTCGTCTACGGACAGGCCACTGTAGACTACTCAGCCACCTACATCGACCCAAAACGTTTCACATAGATGAGTGTCCACGTGGCAGTGGAGTCCAGATTCCAGAACATCTTCTTCGTTCGCTTCTACCACCAAGATCGACCCGTGATCCTCCTGAATTTACTCCCGTGGTCCTCGATAGGTTCCGTGGTCCTCCCGTGGTCCCCGAAAGGACCACACGAGATCCACGAGAGGACCACAAGACGTTCAGAGTATCGCGGGGCTTGAGCCTGTATTCTTGGTGGGTCGCAGAAGCGGGAATGCGTGACACCGTGGTTTTCGTTGCACCAGTTTAATCTGGACTTGGACTTTCTCACCGGAAAACCTCGACGTGTTTTGGACATCAGTATATACCCGCTGGGTGAGAGGTGGTTGCCCATCTAGCCTAGAGTTGGACTTTCTCACCGGAAAACCTCAGCGTGATTAGGATACCCATATATCCCCGCCGGGTGAGAGGTGGTTGCCTCTCTAGACTGCACTGGTCCAGTGTCTCCGACTTCAGCATTTTGTAGTCGTGGCCGCTACCCTTCATAGTTGTGACCAGAACGGAGCTTTTGTCCGGGAGGACGAATCCTCGCCACTAGTGAGTTTCACCCCTGGGTTGAGCCGGTTTAGGCATATTGTATGGGCGTGTTTAGGACGTGACTGACCTTTAGAGCCTAGGTACCGTGACATGCGTAGCCGTCAAATTTCACCACTGGTTTAAGCCGGTTTAGGCATATTTCACCAGTAAGGGTGTATATCGGACGTGGCCGGCCTCTAGAGCAGAGGTGCCGTGGTATGAGTAGCTCTCGCCGCGAGACCACTGGATATATCGACTAAGCTTCACTTTATCCTTTTCAACACCTTTTCACATCGTCGCCGCACAACGTCCCTAATTTCTTCTTCGCATTTTCTTCATTGGCCGGGAGGCGTTTTACTCCACGCGCGGCATCCGAGGAATCTCACCAGCAGTGTCTTAACCTCTGGGTTAAGCCGGTTCAGGCATTTCGCCCGATAGGAGAGCACATAGGACGTGGCCGACCTCCAGACCAGATGTGCCGTGATTTGACTACTGTTTACTTTGCTTAATCCTTTCTTTCACCTTTTCCACAGTGGTGCTGCACGGCAACCCCATTTGCATCTTTCTTCACTGGCTGGGAGGGGCCCACCCCATGCACGGCAGCTGAAGAGTCTCGCCAGCAGCGGTAGATCTACTACCAAATATGACTCTCATCTACCCGAAGCGCCTGATTTTCAGGCGCCAGATATTCGCCTTCGTCCCTTCTCCTGTCAGTTTGAACAGTTCTGCCACGAGAAAGTCAGGAGCTGGACTTCACTGTCAGAGGCTATTTGAGACGCACGCCATTGGAGTGGAGAGCGTATCCCCCACTCCACCTCCAGCTATAATAGTTCTTAGAACCATTCCAGAACATAACCTCTAAGAGTGCCCAAACTATGCGGACCTGAGGCGTGATACATAGCCAGAGGACACAAGCTTGGGGCAAAAGCTTTGTGGCTCCTATCAGGATCTAGAGAGGACTGCGAGCTTTGCCATGTCGACAGTGATCAGGGATCTGAGGAATTACACGATAATTTAGAGCAGTGGTTCTCAACCTGGGGTAGGCGTACACCTGGGATTATCCGGCGGGACGTTTAGGGGTACGCGAGAAGCTGCATGACGGCGGAAACAGCAATTATGATAGTAACAATTTTGCTAATATGAAGGGGGTACAATTTATAGAAATAGGCTGACAAGGTGTACGCAAGCGAAATAAGGTTGGGAACCACTGGTTTGGAGGGTCAGATCTAAAGTTTTTGATTTACGCCCTTCCCAAACTCAGCTCCCCCCCCCCCCCCCCCCGCAAGGAGGGGGAACAAGAGATTTATTCCCCTCGCCAGATAACACAAATCCTTCCATGAATGATAGTCTTAGTTATATTTTTAGTTATAGAAAATGATAATTTTAGTTATAGAAAATGATATTTTTAGTTATAGAAATGACAGTTTTAGTTACATAAACATGATATTTTTAGTTATAGACACATGATAGTTACACAAACATGATATATTTAGTTACAGACACATGCTATTTTTAGTTATAGATACATGATAGTTTTAGTTATTGAAACGTGATAGTTATAGAAACGTGATATATTTAGTTATAGAAACATGGTACGAATATTTTTAGTTATAGACACATGAAACATGATAGTTATAGTCATAGAAACATGGTATTTTTACTTATATACACATGCTAGTTTTAGTTATAAGAAACATGATAGTTATAGTTATAGAAACATGGTATTTTTACTTAAAGACACATGATAGTTTTAGTTATAGAAACATGGTAGCACTTAAGAAAAAGAAAGGTGATATTTTTTATTGAAAGAAATAAAGTAACTATGAGCTGGTAGAAACAAAGATTCCCTACGTTCAAACGCAGCTCCACAAGCTGCCATCATGAGATGGTCTCCAGTGAAGAGACTGTCTGAAGTTCCAAACACTTCCCCGTGCAGTCTCCACACGATATGTCCTCGCGTATGACCAGGAGTCCAAATTGACGTGAACTTTAATCGGCCGAAACTAAACAACGATACAACAGATTTTGGTAGCAGATGATGAGGGAGGGGTCTAGAGCAGGGATGATAAGTGCAGATAAGGAGGCGGATATGATGGGAAAAGTTAATAACTGGAGCAGGGATGATAAGAGGGTTAAGAGACGATAAAATCAGACATGGCAGAAGCGGATATTTTGGGAGAAGACAATGATGGAAGCAGACATAATGGGAGAAGGCGTGATAAGGGCAGACATGATGAGAAGGATGAAGGGGAGCTGAGCAGTGATGACGGGAGAAGAGATGATGGGAGAAGAGATGATGGGAGAACGGATGATTCTGTCAGCGGAATCAGTAAACTTAAACCGGTGAAGATTCTCTGTCTACACCTGGCTCCCAAATTCCTTCTCCTTCCTCTCCTCCATCCACCCCCCCCGACTCCCTCGGCAAGCCGTGACCTGTAGCACCGTGTTATGTTGCCACACCCTTGTCAAAAGGGCCAGAATCACCGTATTTTGCCTCCACATCAGCAGCCTGCTTCTAATTTGTTCTGGATGTAAAGCGGGCCCCAGTCTACATTCTGCCTTCGTCTCAAATAATCCCAGTATTCCAAGATCTTTTACCAAAGAAATCAGCTGCTCTGGTTGTAATCTACAGTAAAGTAAGAGAACACAGTTTTGTAGGATTAGACCTCGACAAAATCGTAGACAAAGCACTTTAGTGAGACGTGAGAGAAAGAAAAATCACAAGAGAATTACCTGGGATTCGAACACGAGCAGCCGTCTAGCCACGAGAGAACAGCGCACTAACCAAAAGCGCCAACTAGCACCTCCAAAAAAAGGTGTTTGTAGGCATAGCCATTAGTAACTGTTCAGTAGGCAGGAGAGTTCGTGCTTTGTCTACGATTTTTCGAGGTCTAATCTTACAAAACTGTGTTCGCTTACTTTACCGTACGAAAGCCTCGTTGTTTCCTATTTACAAAAAAATGTTACTGAAACTATATCTGAAACTAACGTCTTGTAATAAGTATTCGTTTGTTTGTTGTTGTTGTTCAAGTATGCACCAGATATGGCAGAAGACCGTGTGTATATTTGTCTAAAAGTTGATACCTGCTAGAGAGACTGAATCTAAGTTATGGAATTTCTGTGTCACGATTTCATTTCTTTCTGGGCGTCACGATCCCTCGTGTCTACTGAACAGTTACTAATGACTATGCCTACATACACCATTTTTTGGAGGTGCTAGTTGGCGCATTTGGTTAGTACGCTGTCCTCTCTTGGCTAGACGACTGCTCGTCCTACCGGAGTCCATGTTCGAATCTTGTGATTTTTCTTTCTCTCACGTCTCACTAAAGATGGTTGTTATCTAAATCGTTCAATAAAAGTGACATCAGGGGTCGACAACCTTTTAGTAGTGTTGTGTGCCGAAGTAATGTTTCAGAGTGCGAACCTAACCCCATCATATTTTTTAATATACTACAACCACTGAAACACATGAAACAACTATGTTACTCTTTGTTGATTGTTAATATAAACAGTGTAAATAGAATATAGAATGATAGAAAGAAAGTTCGTTACGTCTTCAGAGGAAGGGTACCGAAGGATAGAATGATAAGTTAAGACAACTCATCACAGAATGGGAAAGGTGGTATGAAAAGGGTTATATTCCATAGAAATCAATAGTTTCGTGCTTAGATTTATGCCCCTTTAAGCCTGACTCTTGCATATTTCGTGCCAGGCATGCTTCACGGATAATTTATGAAAAAGAAAAGTCCTAGAACAGAAATCAGATTCATGAGCTCAGATAGAACAGGTTAGGTTAGCTTGTTTGTGTGAGAATGTAGTTTTGGTTACTGTATTAAATAGTAGAATAGAAAATGTAGTTAGAAATTCTGGTGGAATTCATTCTATGTTGTCTTGACTTGGAATTACGTCCTGTCACGTGTTCTTAGATTTGTTTATGCCGCTGTCGAACTCGTCACATCGTTCACCGTCATCTAGTGCACCAGTAAAGTCATTGTAACTAACGCTGCTACTGTGCTGCTATTTGCCGCTGAGAGAGTGATCGTTCCTGTGAAAGTATGTCTGTGAAGCGAGTAGTTAAACAGACGAAAGGAAAAGAGACGGAGCTCGACTGTAATTCTTATCTTATATCTTATATCCTTCCCTTGCCATTAAACGTCACACAGGGCTCGCAAAGTAGTTCGCCAACTTTTCCTGTCTTCGGCGAGTCTTTCAAGCTCATCAAAGGATTTTATGCCTGTTAATTTGGCCTCTTTTAATAATGTCCTCTTCAGAGTTTCACGCGGTCTGCCTCTTTTTCTTCGGCCTGTTGTGTTCCACTTGATAGTTTGTTTTGGGATTCATCTGATCATTTCTTCTCATCAAGTGGCCAACATATGTCCATCTCCTTTTCCTGATCACCCATGAGACTGGTTGTTGTTCAGTCATCTGTCTTATCTCTGCATTGTTCTTGAATTCATTCCACTTGATGCCGAGTATTTTCCTTAGGCATTTGTTTTCAAAAGAGTCTAATTTCTTTTCTATTTCTTTATTTGTTTTCCAGCTTTCGCATGCATAAATGAGGGTGGATATTACATTTGAATTGAATAGTCTTAACTTGGTTTTTGTGCTTATAACTTTTGAATTCCATATGTTCTCAAGATTCTTGAAGATTGATGCTGCTTTTGCAATTCTGATCCTAACTTCCTTTCTAGTGTCACCATCCTGGTCTATGTAGCTGCCAAGGTATGCAAATTGATTGACTTCTTCAATATCTGTCCCTTCTATGTGTATTTTTCCATTTTGATTGAGAGGAATTTTCATTATTTTTGTTTTGTCCATGTTAATTTCAAGTCCTATTTTGCTAGCAAGTGAAGACGGCTATCTGTTTTTTCTTGCATGAAATTCACATTAATACTGATAAGAGTTATGTCATCAGCAAAATCAAGATCTTCTAGTTGGGTCCCATGTACCCAGTCAATACCTGTGTTACCTGTGCAGCATTTTTTCATTATGAAGTCTATTGTAATCCCAAAAAGTAAAGGAGACAGTATACATCCTTGTTTCACGCCTGTTTCAATCTGGAACCATTCACTCATCCCTTCTTCTGTCTTGACTGCACAAACATATCCATTGTATAAGTCCTTAATGATGTTGACAATTTTAGATGGTATTCCATATAGACATAAAATTCTCCACAATGAATCTCTGTATATGCTATCAAATGCCTTTTTAAAATCTATAACTGTAACTGAAAGAGTAAAATCTCGACTGTAAGTGAAGAAAGTTGGTAGTAACTAATAACAGAAGTGAAGATATCTTGAGAAGCAAAAAGTAGTATCCAATGTGTAAACATAACATTCCGCCAGTTTAACATGTTCCAGCCAGTATATCAGTGTGATAAATATAAGAAGCGGCATTGCTTTATCGAATAGAAAAAAAAATCTGTTTTAACAGGAACAAATACAAACAAACAAAAAGTATGTTTAGGAAAAGGTTAAGTTGTGAATACAACATTTTGAAATTTTATGACAAAATTGTCAGATGTATACTTTGTTAACACAGAAAGTCCAACAGGGTGAAGTCTCTGAATCAGATTGTACAGTCTTACCTCCAGTGCCTAACAACTTTCGTTTTAAAGAGGTTGGAAAAAAAACAGGAAAAGCTGTAAATAATTATATGCTTCTATTTAATTAGAGATTTTTTAAAAAGGAGATCATAATTACCATATTTCATCTCAAACACTTGTCACTGTAAATCGTTCCCCCTCCCACATTTGGCACTCGTGCCCCTTGGTTGTCGACACCTGAGCTACATAATTCAAATATATAAATTTACACAATCATACTCTTTCGCATTCTGTCTGTTTATTCTCTCTTATTGACTTAAGCATGATTTCTTTAGCTAATTTATCTTTCCGAAAATGACAGTGGGAATCTAGAAGGAAATCTGAAGAAAATTGGTCCAATTGAACGTTTTCTACTGACGGCACACCATACCCCAATTTTCGCACCGTGTAGCGGCGCTTCATGATCTGCTCCAAATACGATTATTTTGGCTGTTAACGTATCCAGATAGATGAAACCATGCCTCATCAGAGAAGAATGTTAAATCGAGAACTGACTGGGCTCCTTCAGCTAAGCTTGAAACCACGTGGAGTAGTTGACTCTGGATTGATTGTCACACTCTTTTAGTTCAGACACAACAGAAATCGCACGCTGTTAAGTTACTTCAGCAGTGGTTGTGTATTCGGCTGTTAAGTTACTTCAGCAGTGGCTGTGTATTCATAGTTTCCCCCCAACCAACCACCACCCCCAACCACCCTGAACACCGTAACCATTACCGGTACTTACTGCAGGACATCTCCGTCTGCTACACTGTCTGTGCTGTCCGGAACGTGGTCCACAGCCCCGCCATAGATCTTCAGATTTGGGAAGATTGCCCTCATGGTTTTGTTCCCTCCGCTGTGGTCCCAGTGTTTGTGGGTCGTCAGAATGGCTTCCGGCTGGTAGACTATGTTTCTAATCTGTGAGGCAACAGAAGAACGCACCAGCGAACTGTATGGTCTTTAGAACCTTTAACTTGTGGCTATTAACTATTGTCAGTCCAATGTTCCCTCTAAGCTGCGCGGCTGCGCACAAAATAAAAATCTTACCCCGCACAAAAAAAACCCAACAACAACAACAACAACAAACAAACATACAAACAATAATAACTGCTACTTTTCTTTTCCAACTTCCAGATGTTACCCCATGCTATAACTGCAATCAAGAAAAATACAGTGATGTACGTTTTTCTTTACTGTTTCTTTCTTGTTGAGATAATGATTTTCGGGTCCGATATCTCGATTGGTCTTTTATTGCAAAGTTTCGGTAGTACTGTAGCAGAATCATGACGAGGAAAGTAGGCACGCAGAGAATAGAGGGTCATTAAAATAAACAGGCAGATGAATTTCCACTGCTGAAAAGAAAAGTACACCAGGTCTATCCTGTTATTAAATGTACAGACCGTTACAAAATATATATAAGGGTGTTTTTAAAGTCTAACTACACTTTCTATTTTTAAAAATTGAAAAATGAAGTAAATGACATCATCATAAAATGTGCTAAAAGGTCATTTAATTAGTTACAATAGTGACCGCAATGATACAACACTGTTTTGGGTTAGCTGGAATGTACCACTGAAATATTCATTATAACAGGTGTTGGAAATGTCCTCCACGGGCTTCAAGACATGATTGTACACGTCTCTTCATATTGTCAAATACCTTGTCCAGCATGTGTGTTGTTATTTTTTGAATGGTAATTCTGATTGCTTCTTTCAGGTCCTCATTTGTTTGTACATTATTTTTGTAAACATTTCCTTTCAAGAAACCCCATAGGTAATAATCTAATGGGTTTAGATCTGGAGAACGAGCAGGCCAAATTCCACGAGAAATGTGATTTGCTAAAATTTCATCCAAAAAAACCGTGTGTTGCTCTAGGTGTGTATGCAGCTGCACCATCTTGCTGGAACCACGCTTCTTCAATTCCATGTTCATTCAGCTGTTCTAAAAAAGGTTCCAGAATGTCAGTACGGTACCTATCGGCATTTATAGTGTTGTTGAAGAAAATTGGTCCAGTTGAACGTTTTCTACTGACGGCACACCATACCCCAATTTTCGCACCGTGTAGCGACGCTTCATGAACTGCTCCAAATACGATTATTTTGGCTGTTAACGTATCCAGATAGATGAAACAATGCCTCATCGGAGAAGAATGTTAAATCGAGAATTGACTCGTCTTCTCAGCTAAAAATGCTTGAAACCACATGGAGTAGTTGACTCTGGATTGATTGTCACACTCTTTTAGTTCAGACACAACAGAAATCTTGTGTGGATGAAAATTTAACCGATGTTTAAGATTTGTGCACTGTGCTCAGTGAAACATTCAGTTCTTGCGACATTTTCCTTAAGGACGTGCATGGGCTTTTCAAGATTCTGTCTTGGATATCTAGACATTTTTCTTCAGACACAGCAGGCCTACCAGATTGCGGATTATCTTCCACAGTTCCCGTATCACGAAACTTATTCAACAAATTTCTAACCATAGTGAGATGTGGAGGTTGTTTATCAGGAAATTTTGCTATAAATCTTTGAACAACCATCCGTGTGTATCGACCGCCATTTCAAAACACTTGTTCAACCAAAAAAATTATTTCTTCCGTTGATAACACCATACTGTTTTGAGTGCAAAAAATTACTCTAGCAGATGGCAACCATTCACTGCATTTTTCTTCACGATTGATTGTATAGCACATTTTTTATGACGCCATTTTCTTCATTTTTACATAGAAAGTGTAGTGAGACTTTAAAAACACTATATATATATATATATATATATATATATATATATATATGCGTTGTTACTACGCATATTTGCACATACAATATTTTTTTGCACATGAGCTGAACATTTTGCACACAGACCTTAGAGGGAACATTGGTTGTCACTAATGATATATCAAAGCTTACGACAGTTCATTTCTTATGTAATGTTAATATACTATTTTGCACTTACAACAACATTTTTTAAGATTTGGCGTTATCAAGATAAACTTTTTATTTAATAAAATGTTGCTTTTTTAAAAACAGTAACTGGAGTGGTTAGGAATTAACTTTCGTTAACCCAGGAGGCGCAGCGAACAGTGTATCAGAGGAGTTGTTGATTGAGAAAGGAAGATTCAGTGTGCCTTCTAAGGTTCTGAGGTTCGTCAGCAAAAAAAAAAAAAAACCTATAAAAATGGGTATCAGAGAAATCTGGGAAGGCAAAGCGGCTAGGCGTGACACTGACTACATCACGCTATCATGTGCCGAAGGCCAAGGAAAATACGGGCCTTACACCGTATTCCCCAACATGCCTTAGTGGCATGGGAACGGACATTTTAATTACTACTGATGCTAATACTACTAATGCTACTACTACTACCACCACTACTACTACTACTATTAATACTACCACCACCACTACCACCACTACTGCTACTACTCTCACTGTATATGTGTTTATAATACATAATAATACATATACACCTAAAGTTAACATATATACCAACGCACTAGGGTTGCGTCCCCTACATCCACCAGAATAAAGTTGTTGAACTGCATGTCCCCCACCATGTAGGCGTAGTTACTGGTGAGCACAGGGATCGGTAGAACTAGCAGATCATTGAACCTGGTTGCAGGGAAACAACAGGGAAACAACGTTATTACATTCGCTGGCAGAAGAAGAAGAAGAAGAAGAAGTAAGAGGAGGAGGCGATGACGTTACTTATGTTAAATCGTCTGCTGACAATATCTTTAATCAGTACAAAAGACGCCCCTAATTGTTCTCTGACAAAAAAAGCACAAATAATACTTCACTACTACATACAAGTAACCAAAGTTTTGAACTGAAGTATTAGGCCCTGCAAATCTGAAATCTCATCCAGCATTTTGTCGTTTGTCCTCTTCGTGCAGTCAAGACCAGCATCGCAGATTTGTTTTGACTGAGGCGTATTGAAAAAAATAGCGAACTTCGTGCTCATTTTACAACATTGTAAGCATCGCCCCCTTCAAAGTAGTCTCCTCTGATGGCGATATACCGTTTCCAATGTTTCTTTCATTTTTTTGGAATGCTCGTTGGAAAGCATTTTCTGTGATAGCGCGCAGTGTCGCATTTTTCCTGGATCTCCTCTATGGTTTGAAAACGACGTCCTATCAAAGAAAGTGGTTTTAAGTTTGAGAAATAGGAGAGTATCTGCTGGGGCTAAGTCCGGAGAATAGGGTGGATGGGGCACAACGGATATCTGACTAAGTGCCAGATGAGGAGGCTACGCGTAAGCCAGAACATTGCCGGGTGCAAAATCCAGGTCTGGTTCTCCCACAATTAAGGCCTCTTCCTGGCATCCCTCAAACAGGCTAAAACTTCCTGGTGCAATTATTTGTTTATTATTTGCCATGTCTCCGTAATTTCTTTTTACCATGTCTGCAGAACAATTTCGCATACACGTTGTTCTTCAAGCTTCTTCATTGTCACTTTGTCACTACTTGGAAAAACAGCTTGTGCACGTGTTCACTTCGGGGGAATGTAGCTCGGCGACTAATGTTCATAACGAAACGGAGCAAATAGCAATACCCTGCTACTTAGTGATATGGTGCCAGTGATCATATTTTCCTTCATCTGACGGCAACACTAAATTATGATGTGGACAGCACCGACTCTAGGTGCTTTTCCTTTCCACTTCCAAAAAAAAAAAAAGTCAGTACCAAATTCTACAGCTGGGTGATTAGGACTTTGAATATTCACGAGCCATCGGAAGACATAATCTTCCGCGTATCTCAGAATCCGCCACACGGAGATCATTTTAAAACCGGTCGCCCACAGCACTACTTCTAACACACACATACATCAAAGTTGTAACTGTGTTCTAATCAGCTTTAGCTACTTTTTATTGAACAGACACACACACACACGCACGCGCGCGCGCACACACACACACACACAAACAAAATCTCTTTAGATCAGCCAATCTTTTTGCCTCTCCCCCCCCCCCCCCCCGAATCTTTTTTTTTCTTTAACCCCCGAGGAACCTCTCATTAAAATAGCTTATTTTTCCTCTTCATGCGTCCCTCCTCCATCCCCCCACCCCGAAGCTATCACTGACGCGCCCCTTCCCCGCATTATAAAACATATAAATTCTAACAAAGCCAGCAATGTAGGCACAAAAATATGTTTTTCTCTTTCGGTTTATCTAGTAGAGGCCGCCGCCACGAAGATTAATAAATGTTAAACAAAATGTTAATCAGGTTAGGCTTGCTGTTTATGGCAGGTGTAAGAGCAGGTTCTTTTTTTTTTTCTTTGTGCATAACTTGAAATTAGACTGTTTTGAAAACAAATGCCTTATACTTGGTATAAGGTGGAACGAATTCAAGAGCAACGCAGAGGTAAGGCAGATGTGAGAACAACAACAACCTGTCTCATGGGTGATCAGAAAAAGAAGATGGACCACATGATGAGAAGAAACAGTCAGATAATCCTAAAGCAAGATATCAAATGGAACACAACAGGCTGAAGAAAAAGAGATCGAAGAGGACATTGTTAAGAGAGGCCAATTTAGCAGGCATAAAATCCCTTGAGGTTGAAAATCTCGCCGAAAGCAGAAGAACTTGGCGAACTACCATGAGAGCCCTACGTGACGTTCCATCAATGGCAAAGACACACGAGTCTGCTGTAGCAAGAGATTTCCACTTCTGCCCATGTCAGTCCTTTGTTTACCAGTGTCTTCTGTGCTGTACGTCCTCGTGTCTCTTTGGGTCGTCCTATGCTTCCTGTGCCCTGTGGCTTCTTCTATCATTCTCACAATGTGACCAATCCGATGCCAATTTCTGCTGTCAGTCACTGCTGACAGCGGTATCGTGCCCGTTTCTCGTAACAAGAGGTCATTACCTGCGATATTTGGTAAGAATACTCCTTTGATCTTACTGAGACACTTGGGTCTGAAAGATGTTAAATGTAGGTGCCATTTTCCAGCATTTGCCCTCATATAATAATGGCACGGGAAGGATGTAAGAAGAAGAACTAGAAACGATTTCTATAGCGCAACCCCTGCAGATCCACCGCGGAGCCCTAGGATTCAGCCGAACCAAGTTTGCTAAACCCTGATGTTTACGATCTACAACAACGAACCGTGACAAACTCTTGTACGTACGTAAATGGAGTCAGCTTTGTGTGGATGGCATTTTCTCCAAACTGCCTCCAGAAAGAGTTAATGTACCTGTTGTGTATACATCGGCCGATGCAGGTGTCCGCATACAAGGTGTAGCCACACCGAAAAACACATCTGCCTACACAGCTACCCATCATTTCGTCGAGATCATCATTCTGTGGCGGAAAAGTGCCGAAACAAGCTTGTAGCTTGTTTCGCGTGTTGTGGTTGCTGTGTGGCCATGCGCTGAGCTGAACAGCCTATTTTCGGACTTATTTAATGAACACATAAGGGTGTAGCGGCAGACAGGGGCCGCGTGTGTTAAGAAAAAGGTCAGCAAAACATGTTAAAACTGATATAAAAAAAAACCTGAGGTACTTCTGTAATCAAACCGGAAATTATCTATCAGATGACAGAGCACCGAGTTTAGATTATGTTAACGGAAAATCCCGTTCAATCCAAGCGGGGAAAATGATTTAAGTGACAGATATTTACGTGTCACAGATTTTACTTCCTTTCATAATTGTTGTGTCATAAAAGAATAGACCCCCCTTTTTTTCTGTTTAGAAAATGATGCGAGGTGCGAGATAGCGCAGTTCGTTAGTACGCTGTTCTCTCTTGGCTAGACGCATGCTCTTCCTACCGGAGTCCGTGGTTCGAATCCCAGGTAATTCTCTTGTGATTTTTCTTTCCCTCATGTCTCACTAAAGTGCTTTGTCTATGATTTTTTCGAGGTCTAATCCTACGATACTGTGTTCTCTTCCTTTACTGTTTAGAAAATGATATTCGAGAACACAGTCTCGTGAGATGTATCTTGACGTGGTGAGAGAGTTGGTGTGTCCCCATGACCCAAAGAGTTATGCTGGCGAAAGCAGCAAGCCTGTGGCAGGGTCACCCAAGCCAGACAGTCTGAGGGTAGGGGCCAGACAAAGACAACTCAGACTCTGCTGTCTTACAGGATGTCTGAGGACAGTCAAAGGCTACGGAAAGGACTGTCTGCTGAAGAGGGATATACTGGGCATAGGGCGCAAAGTGACGCAGATGTGGGAACTACTTTATAACTCAGCTCTTGATCACAAGACATATTCGAGAACTGACATACGAAGCACAGTACACAACTGCGATTACTCTGATCACCGCGCTTGAAACTGTTATAATGTTGCTATTCGCGGCCGAGACTATGATGATGTTAACAGATGCAAAAAAAAGAGAGAAGAGAGAGAGAGAGAAGAGAGAGAGAGAGAGAGAGAGAGAAGAAGAAGAAGAAGAAGAAGAAGAAAGGTGGTTATGTTTACCAACTTAAAGAACCAGTCAATTATGTTTACCAGCTTGAACATTTTGAAGAACCAGTTGGTGATGTTTACCAGGCTGAAGAACCAAATGGTTATTTTTACCGGTTTGAAGAACCAGTTGATTATGTTTACCGGTTTGAATAACCAGTTTATTGTGTTTACTAGCTTGAAGAACCAGTCGATTATGTTTACCGGCTGTTAAGTACTACACAGGGATGATACAGGTCGTCCGTCACAGCAAAAGACCTGTAGCGGGTTTATAATAATAATAATAATAATAATAATAATAATAATAATAATAATGCCAGGAGACTGATGATGTTAAATTTGCATGGAAAGGAATCAATCAGTTTTGATTGGTTCAGCATGTGAGAATTTTGTAAAGATCCCAAGATCACACTCCATCTGGCCGAGAATATAGTAAGAAACAAAAATACACGCGAACTTTTCGCTCTTGTTTGTAAAGTGTGTTTAATTTCACATGTAAAGTACCGAATGTTATATTCAGAAAACCAGTATTTTGGAAAGTACCTCCTGTAAGATGAAAGACGGGTGCAGTTGTACCGGGTTAAAAAAATCATACGGCAAAGTAAGAGAACACAGTTTTGTAGGATCAGATCTCGAAAAAAATCGTAGACAAAGCACTTTAGTCTCCTTCTTCATCGTTCGCTTCTACCACCAAGACCCCCCTGTGATCCCACTGAATTTACGCCTGTGGTCCTCGCTATGTCCCGTGGTCCCCCATGTGGTCCCTGAAAGGGACCACAAGAGATCCCCGAGAGGACCACAGGAGGTTCATAGTATCGTAGGGCTTGAGCATGTATTCCTGGTGGGTCTCAGAAGCGGGATTGCGTGACACCGTGGTTTTCGTTGCACCAGTTTAGTCTAGAGTTGGACTTTCTCACCGGAAGACCTCGATGTGTTTTGGATATCAGTATATCCCCGCTGGGTGAGAGGTGGTAGCCCACCCAGGCCAGAGTTGGACTTTCTCACCTGAAAACCTCAGCGTGATTAGGATACGCATACATCCCCGCTGGGTGAGAGGTGGTTGCCTATCTAGACTGCCCTATTCCAGTGTCTCCGATTTCAGCATTTTGTGGTCGTGGCCGCTACCCTTCCTAGTTGTGACCAGGATGGAGCTTTTGTCCAGGAGGATGAATCCTCGCCACTAGTGACTTCCACCCCTGGGTCGAGCCGGTTTAGGCATATTATCCCAGTATGGACGTGTTTGGGACGTGACCGACCTCTAGAGCAGAGGTACTGTGACATGTGTAGCCTTCAAGATTCACCCCTGGTGTGAGCCGGTTTAGGCAAAATTCACCAGTATGGGTATATATCGGGCGTGACCGACCTTTAGAGCGGAGGTGGCGTGACATGCCTAGCCATCAAGTTTCACCCCTGGTGTATGCCGGTTTAGGCATATTTCACCAGTGTAGGTGTATTTCGGACGTGGCCGGCCTCTAGAGCAGAAGCGCTGTGGTATGTGTAGCTCTCGCAGTGTTATTACTGGACATACCGATTAAACTTCACCTTATCTTTTCCTTCACCTTTTCACATCGGCGCCGCACAGTAACCTTTATTTCGTTTCCGCAGTTTCTTCCTTGACCGGGAGGAGCTTCACTCCACGCGCGGCATCGGAAGAATCTCGCCAGCAGTGTTTTAACCTCTGGGTTAAGCCGGTTCAGGCATTTCACCCGATATGAGTGCACTTAGAACGTGGCCGACCTCCAGACCAGAGGTGCAATAATTTGACTGTTTGCTTCGCTTTATCCTTTCTACCACCTTTTCCGCAGTGGTGCAGCGCGGCAACCCCATTTGCACCTTTCTTCACTGGCCAGGAAGAGCACCGCTCCACGCACGGCACCTGAAGTCTCACCAGCAGAGGTAGATGAACTACCATACGTGCCTCTCATCTACCATAAGTGTCTGGTTTTCAGGCACCAGATAATCGCCTTCGCCCCTCCCCATGTCAGTTTAAACAGTTCTGCCACGAGAAGGCCAGGAGCTGGACTTGACTGGCAGAGGGTTATTTGAGACGCACGCCGTTGGAGCGGAGAGCGAAATTCTCCACCCCACCTCCAGCAATAACAGTTCTTAGAACCAAGCACTTTAGTGAGACGTGAGAGAAAAAAAATCACAAGAGAATTACCTGGGATTCGAACCATGGACTCCGATGGGACGAGCGGCCGTCTAGCCACGAGAGAACAGCATACTAACGAACTGAGCTAACTCGCACCTCCATCATAAAATCCATAAAAAAAATAATAAGGCGATCACTCTTGCTCACTGACTATTATATGAGGTTGAGTCAAACAAGTAACCGTATATCAAAGTAAATATAACTAGTAAATATATATGAAAAAAAAACTTTTAGACTTTTCTCGAGTCTTTTCACTGGTAGCATCCATAGATTTGCTGTTACTTTTTGACTCGCTCTTGTAATTCACATGTAAATTTATAATCTTACATATCTTGTCTTGTACTATCTCTAATTACGAGCTGGTGTTCTTTGCAGCCGATGCTGTGAAGGTGTTGATGCATAATATCGTAAATAAGAGAGAGAGAATATACTTTCATAGGACATGCAATTAGAAGAGGTAAAGGTAATCCTGTCATGCATTAGAGGTGCAGAGGGATGTGGTGTTAGTGTCCATATTTTCCTTGACCTGTCAGCACACTAGAGGGTGATTTGGTCAGTATCACGCCTGGCTGCTTTTCTTTCCCCAACTCCAGAAGAAGTCGGGTACCCATTTCTACAGCTGGGTGACTGGGGGTGCCTCCTGTCGGATTCGAACCCCCGACCTTCGCCATGAGTGACCAGTGCACTAACCACTTCGCCACTCAGACACCCAATGAGAAGAGGGGCATTGAAAATATTATAACAGGGAACATAGAGGGAAGAATATCCAGAGGAAGACCAAGAGAAATTGATACTGGACAGTCTGAAGGGATGGTGTGAGAGGAGATCACCAACTGAGCTGATGGCCTGCATAAAGGATCGTGTACTCTGGAGAAGCATAATAGTCAACGCCAGTCGGCACGGCACCTGATGATGATGATGACGACCAGTAAGCAAAAGTTAGAAAATTTGTGGAATATTGTGAAATAATTCGCTTTGGTAAACTACTTTCTGGAAACATACCAAGAAACCCAAGCAGCAATCATGGAAAGTCAAATAGGAAAAAGATCTGGTGGTGAGTCCCCCAGGCCAGATAGATCTAATTTTAACACTGGGGAAGAGTGTGAGGCAGAGGTCGGTACTAGTAATTGTGATGACGGACAAAATCCTGACGGTGTTACCAAGGAAAACCCCTGTATCAAACTAAAAAGAAAAATAAGAGTAGGAACATGGAATGTAAGAAGTATGTATGAGGGAAAATATCAAGTAATAAGTGACGAGATGAAAAGAACGCGGATACACATTTTGGGAATCTGCGAACATCGATGGAAAGGATCAGGACACTTTAAGAGGAGAATGATAATATATTTATATATTCTGGCGGAGAAGTAGGAGGAAAGAATGGAGTGGCTTTTTATTTGGACAAATCAACATCAAAAGCATTACTAGGCTACAATCCAGTAAGTGATAGAATCCTAACAATCAGACTTAAGGGCATTCCTAGAAATGTAACAGTCATCCAGGTATATGCACCTACATCAGCAGCAGAAGAAGATGAAGTAGAACATTTTTATAACACACTGCAGACGACAATGGACCAGGTACGGAAAAATGATATTGTATTTATAATGGGTGATTTTAATGCAAAAATTGGTACAGAAAGAGCAGAAGATGAAGGACAAGTTGTAGGGAAATTTAGCATAGGACACAGAAATGAGGCAGGTGACAATCTAATGGCGTTTTGTATGGAAAATGAGCTAATGATCGCTAACACACTTTTTAAACAACATCCAAGAAGACTTTACACATGGACATCACCTGATGGGAAAACCAGGAATCAAATAGATTACATTTTAATGCAGAGAAGGTGGAGGTCAAGCATAACATCAGCAAAAACTTTACCAAGTGCTTATTGTGACACGGACCATGAGTTATTAATAGCAGACATGAAGATAAAGATAAAAAAGATAGTTATGGGATCAAGACCACTCCGCTTTGACCTTACAAATATACCAGAACAATACGGTATAGAAGTGAAGAACCGTTTCGAAATCCTGATGGCTGTACAGGAAGAGATGACACCAGATGAATTGGCTACGCAGGCCAAAGATATCTTAGTAACAACAGCTAAAGACATGGTTCCAGTAAAGAAAACACAAAAGAATAGATGGATCACAGCAGGTACACTAGAACTGATAAAACAATGTAGAGAAATGAAGACGCAATGGAGAGTGACAAACAACAACAAAGATAAATATAAAACTTTAACAAAAGAAGTACGAAGAAACATAAGAAAAGACAAAAAACAATACATACAAGATTGTTGTGAAAGAATAGAAGAACATCAGAGGTGTGGAAGAGATAGTGAAATGTTTAAAGAAATGAAGACATTGACGAGAAATGTCACACCTAAGCTAAATGTAATTTGTGATGAGATGGGGAATACCCTGACAGAGACAGAGGAAATTCTGGAACGATGGAAGGAATATTGCAAAAGAATGTATGAAACAACCGACTGTGGAAGCAGAAATCAACAGTGTGAATTATTATTGGAGGAGAAGAACCCGAGCCGACAATGGAAGAAGTTTTATGGGCAATAAAGAGTCTGAAAAATGGTAAATCACCAGGATGTGATGAGATAACCGCTGAATTTATTAAAGCAGGAGGAAAGGAGTGTGCAACAATCTATCATGCACTATGTAAAAAGATATGGCATTCAGGTATTTGGCCAAAAGAATGGAAAAGAACTGTATTCATACCACTGCCAAAAAAGGGTAACCTGAAATTATGCACCAACTACAGAACTGTTGCCCTGATTAGTCATGCCAGTAAAATTCTGTTAAAATCATAATGGGTAGACTTCGAAAGAAAATAGAAGAAGAAGTCAATATGGTCCAAGCTGGCTTCAGGCAAGGAAGAGGATCAAGAGATCATATATTCAATCTAAGATTAATAATAGAGAAATGCAGGGAGTTTAATGTGAATCTATATTTATCCTTTATAGACTACTCAAAGGCATTTGATTATGTACAACACCAGAAACTTTGGGAAATAATGGAAAAAATGGGATTTCCAACACATTTGATACAATTAACATCACTGCTGTATTTAGACCAACAAGCAGCAGTAAGAATAAATGGTGAAACAACAACTTGGTTTGACATAAAACAAGGGGTCCGTCAGGGGTGCATATTGTCACCCTACTTATTTAACTTGTATACTGAAAATATAATGAGGAATGTTAGAGAAGATGTAGGCAAAGAATATTACGATGCCATAACAGTTGGAGGTTATGAAATACCAGAGATTAGATATGCTGATGACACAGTATTGCTGTCCACAACACAAGAAGGAATGGAAAAACTAGTTATGTCAGTCCGCAAGAACAGCGAAGAGCAGAACCTCTATCTTAATGCAAAGAAAACTAAAGTGATGACAACTGACAAAACAAACAAGGCAACTGAAATATGTATCAGTGAGGAAAAACTGGAAGAAGTGGAGAGTTTTGCAAGACATCGTTGATGATCTGGAAATGGATGCAGCAGCAGCAGGCCATCTTGCTCACAACCGAGAGGCCTACAGGAGTGCTGTTTGGGAGGCAAAGTTCCGCAGGGGACATGCAAAGGAATGAATGAATTCGCTTTCTTATAAAATTTTGTTGGATTTAAAAATAAATAGGTTTCGGATACTAATATTGTGTAACAAAAAAAAAACAAAAACAAAACTGACTTTCAAAACAACAACACTCTTTGTGAGAAAGCTTTGCAAGGGAACAGTGGTTGTTAAGGACCAAAATATCGTGGACCACCATTTGAACAATGTCATTTGATTGCAGCAAGTAACGGCCAATCATCTTCCACGAAGCTGATCATGTGACTTGTGACGAGCCATTGTACGAAATACGAAGTTGTGAAAGATCTCGGATGATCTCCACCCTCGGTAGTTACATTTAATTAAATTTGTTTTACTAACGTTTTTGCGAATTTTAATGCTAGGCAAACACATTTAGAGATCTCATGCGTGTTAAAGATCTTCATCGCTGACGTCAGTCTAACAGCAAAAACAAAAAACTTCTTCCTGAACCGGTATATCAGGGCTGTCAGTTACAAGGTAACTATGCTCGCCAGAAGTTGCCAAATCGATCGATTTTCTGTCCGCATTTGTCTAAAGTAATTTATCTGAAAACTGTAGTTCATTTCTGGATTTCAGTCAGTTTATTCAGCAACTATAAATTTTAAGTATTGTTGAAGAAATGGATGCAAGAAGTAGCCATGGAGATCAAGTATTTCTTACACATGCGATATTGTATGAAAGCATGCAAATGTACAAGAGTAAAGTTATGAATATTGTTTAATTGTACAGATCATATCTTAATTCTTAACTTTTGATACTTTGCCAAGTAGACATTTTCATTTCATTTCTTTTTGTGTGTGTGTGTGTGTGTTAATTTTGTACAAATGGAAGTTTAGTTATACAGATTGTTAACATTAGTTCTTCAATGTCTGTTTCCTATACTCTGTTAATTTAGTTCTTCAGCGATCCTTTTTTATGTTATGTGTTGCGTTAGTTCTTCAGTATGTCTGTTTCTTGTTTTGTGTGTTACCTTAGTTCTTCACTATGTCTATTTCTTATATCGTGTTGCATTAGTTCTTAAGTCTTTTTTATATTGCATGCTACTTTAGTTCTTCACTATGTCAGCTTCTTATACTGCATGTTACTTTAGTTCTTCACTATGTCTGTTTCTTATACTGCATGTTACTTTAGTTCTTCACTATGTCTGTTTCTTATACTGCATGCTGCAGTAAGTCTTCACTATGTCTGTTTCTTATACTGCATGCTACTTTAGTTCTTCACTATGTTTCTTATACTACAAACATAGATTATATGCAGGAAACTCTCTACCGTAGAGAGCGGAACAACAACACAACTCCTTCAGATATTACTTGTTAGTTCATTCTAATAAGGATAGCCAGAACAAAATAAATAAAGTTTCATGTTTCTCTCTGCTGAAGTGATCATAAAATGACAATTTTCTTTATACAGCAGTGGTGATCTAGTGATGCTTTTCTGACCTAGTACAGTTTTCGTAAGTTATTTTGTCATGTTTTTGTAGTAAGTTTGTCAAGAACACCAGTTAATAAAAGTTTTTTTTTTAATCTTATGGTTTATGGTCTGTGTCATCATCATAGCACTCTGGACAAGTCTGTGGGTGCTTGGATCTCCCCCCTCCACATCTCAACATATCCATCAGTGTCCTGTGGCTGATAGTGCCTGTCCTGTGTTGATTGACAAGTTGTCTCACGTGTCCAATATGCCTCTCATTATTGGCCGTGCCAATCTGTATTCCCAGCCCTTTCAGTCTAAGCAACGATGTAGATTCACTGCCCTTGAAGTTCTTCACTCTGCTTATCTCTCTGAGCATGTTAACAGTATCAGCTCGATCCATGGTTGTCCCTCTGCAGTAATGGCAGAGCCAGCCAGCCTATCAGCTCTCTCGTTTCCCTGGATGCCAACATGCCCAGGAACATAGATGAAGGTGACTCTGGGAATCGTTGATTTCTGCAATGACTCAAGCCGCTGCTTGTGTACAGAACTTGCTGTGATCTTCCAGATCATACTCATTAATCACTTGTTTTTTTTTTATCTTTAAATCCAGTGACCAACAGAAAAATACTTAGACAGATAGACAGTGGCATAGAAGTGAATAGCAGAAAGCAGGTGACCTCATGATAGAAGCAAAGAAATGCAAGAAATTGAATGACATTTTGCTTGTCACCAAAATGCATCATTATCATAAATGCAGTTTTGATAAATAAGTTCTTATCATATCTTGTGGAGGCAAACAAACTGTCCGTTTGACACTCAGTGACCCAAAGCTGACATGCTAGCATCAGAGTTGGTGAACCATAGCCAACCAAGACCATGTCCCACCTCTTCGTCTGTATATCCAGTAACAGGTCTCCCGTGGCAGCTGGGTAGGGATTGCCATAGTTCCCTGTGGTGGAGTGGAGTGACCATAACCTGCCTCCAGTCTGACACAGTGCTGTGCCTCAACATTTCCACTGTGTTGGCTGCAAAGAATACCAGTTCGTAGTTCCCGGGGGATAGAAGAAGATTGGGTGCATAGGCTAGATAACAGATGTTAGTTGGTTGAATATATGGGCTTGATGCCAAGTGTAAGTTCATGTTACTGGGCGTTTAAGTTAGTTAGCAGCTTCTGTTTATTTTGGGCTACCGCAACTTGTGCCTGTGAGACCTGGACACTTAACAAAACAGCTGAGAAACACATAAATGCCTTTGAATGTAAATGCTACAGAAGAGTTCTTCAAATATCATGGACACAAAAAAGAACAAATATATCCATACTACAAGAACGTAATATTGAAGAAGGCTGGCTAGTAAAGAGGATTAAAGAGAGAAAACTTAAATATTTTTGACACAAAATGATAATCTAGAGAAGACCATCTTGGAAGGGTACATAATGGGGAAAAGAAAGAGAGGAAGACCAAGGCAAAGATGGCTGCAAGACATCGTTGATGATCTGCAAATGGATGCATCAGCAGCAGGCCATCTTGCTCAGAACTGAGAGGCCTACAGGAGTCCTGTTATGGAGGCAAAGTTCCGCAAGGGACATGTCCTTGATTTCATTACTTTGAGCATCCTTCATGTGCTTTTTTGAACATATTCTTTACATTTTTATTTCCTGGTCTCTCTGTGTTTATCCACGTTCCATTTAAATATCACAACCCCACCAGCTTCTTCTTATTAAAATTGGGGTTTCACTAGAAGTAATGATTTACAAAAATAAATGAACAGTGTTCTTAAGCAGTTCCACAGAGAACTATAGTTTTGTACAGAAAAGTTCAGTGAGAGTTATTGAATTATAATATCCATAGCCTACAGATCAACATGCTAATTGTTCGTGCCAGTATACTGTCAGGTGTAATTATAAGTTTTACGTGGTGATTTCCCAAGACTGCGAAATTATTTCAAATGTGCATATAGGGTTAAAAGGTTGAGAAACGCTATGGTAGAGCATAAACATTTTAACAGTGGAGAAACAATTTTTTTTTGTTATGATTTATTCTGGCATCAGTGGCATCTAAAAGCTGTGTGTTGTGAAGGCAGAAGTAGCATTAATGTTTTTTTTTTTTTTTTTGCTACTTTTTTACTTGTAGCAAGCATTGAATAAAATTAATAAATCAGGCTAGTTTTTGTCATACTGTCATTTCAGCTGAACTGAGAAAGTAAGGGACGTGTTGAAAGATGACATCACCTGAAATAAGTTGGGATGATTTTGTGAGTACATAATAATTGAGCCTACACTTAAAATCCTATTATTTAACCATATAAATAATTTCTTTATGTCTTTTAAAAAAAAATTGTTTTCATATAAACATAGAGCTATTAATATTGATTAGACATAGTAGTGTTTCTTGAATGCATAAAATTCAGTCACTGAAAGGGGAGCTAACCTATTAATTAATAATCTACAACTCAAACTGAATAGCTAAGTTTATTACTATGTCAATTAATTGCCATTTTTAAAAATTCATATGTGTTCTAAGAATTTATTCAGTAACATCCATTCAGCTTCAGGTCCTGTGCCGTGGCAACACAGTAAGGGGTGAAGTTGTCATGATTGGTTGTTATAATCCTGTCCCTGATGATTGCGTCACTCAGTTAGCATAGCTCTCATTTCTCTTGTTTATGCTCAGTAATAGCAACAGGAAATGTTGTACTGTATCTGATGTTGTCCCAAAAAAAGTCCCAGTTGTATGTTTTCACTGTATGTTGTATAAGTATCCTTAACATAGCAGCATCATAATAGCAAGCATATGTGGTACATATGTCCAGTGTTGTGGAGGTTAAAAGGTTGAGGAACGCTGTAGTAGAGCATAAACATTTTAACGGTGGAGAGTACGTTTTTTTAAATGAATTATTCTGGCCTCAGTGGCATCTAAAGTCAGTTCTAATTCAGAATGAAGTATCAAAAAGCATTTAAAATCTTGACTGTACATAATTATAAATTTAGTAATTGTACATGCATGATTTAAGAATTTAGAGAAGGCAATCTTGGAAGAGTACATAATGGGGAAAAAGAAAGAGGAAGACCAAAGTGAAGATAGGTGCAAGACATTGTTGATGATCAGCGAATGGATGCATCAGCTGCAGGGCATCTTGATTACAACCAAGAGGCCTACAGGAGAGCTGTTAGGGAGGCAAAGTTCCACAAGGGACATGCAGATAACTGAATGACTGACTGACTGACTGACGTGCATGATTATACACTAGTCCTTGTACTTTAACCTGTGTTACTTATAATTGTATCTTGCTTAGTGGGTTTTTTTTTTGTTTGCTCCCAGGGAAGGCAGGCTCTTCTTGTCCAGAATCTTCTCACAGATCCTGAAGGAATTATAGATTTCCCCAAACTGAAATCAAAGCGGATGGAGTCTGTGGACTCTCCTCAGTTTATTTCTAAGATGGATGAGCCAGTTCTTGTCATGCTGAGCCCTGGTGCTGTTTTGCATGCTGGAGAAGAGAATGAAACGCTGGGTATTTCTTCTCGCGAGAGAGTTACTGAGACAGATGGTATTGAGTGGAATGATAATTGTACCAGAAGTCCTGTCAAAGAATGTGTGAAGCAGATTGGTTCCCAGGTGAGAACACCCCTCAAAGACTGCACCAACATCAGAAAGAGAGAGACCAAAGTACCACATTGTTATGATGCACATGAAATAGTCACGTGTTCTAGGGATTTATTCAGTCCCACCTGCTCAGCAGATTTCAGTGAGTTTCTAACAGGTGTTACAGTAAGTTCTTCGGTGTTTGATGATAATCATCTTGGAAGTTCAGAATTGAGGGTTAAAAATTCCCAGATTGTCACAGATTCTCCAAGAGATTTGCCAGCAGTGCAGCGTCGAGCCAGGAAAGGAACCTATGACTTGGATACTCCACCTTGTGATCTGAGCAGGCTTATTGATTTGGAAGGTGTATCACCGCTTGTAGATGTGAAACTTGCCATGGAGTCTTCTCTTGATTGTTTGTCATTGGACATAAACAGAGAAGCCATTTTGAGGGACTCTTTATCTGATGTAAACTCAAGTCTAGAGCACAGATTTGTTGATGAAGATGATATTATGGAGTCAGTGTCTGTGGTGGTTGAAAGTGAGAAACATGGATTGGAAATGGATAGAATTTGTGATGCAGGAGATTGTAAACAAGTGGTAGAAAATGGTAACGAAGTTCAAGATAAATTATTCATTGATGATGGCTGTGATTTGAAAACAGAAGTGGCCCAGCCAGATGAGAAACGTTTGGCGAAAAGACCCAGTCTTAGAAGGCCTCAGCCGAGACATATCACCGCTGGAGACAGAAGTGTTGAAAAAACTGATCGGCCACAAGCACCTGTAGTCAGAATACCAGAGGCTGCATCGGTTTCATGTCTTTCACAAGAAAAGTCTTCCTGTGGTGGTAACATTGAGCCAGTAGTTTCAGGTGCTGACACTTCTGTAAATGAGATGACAGTTTCAGGAATAAATGATAAGTCAGAAGAGAGAAGTGAGTTGAATAGTGTAATCATTGATAAAGAGGAGAGTGTTGAATCGGGAAACACGAAGCTGGAAGGAGCTGCATCCATGATCTTGGAGGTTTCCAGCCTGGAGGAGGGTTGCAGAAAGCTCCAGGGCAAACAACTTGCTGCTCCAGAGCAGGTTTCCAAGCTGAAGAAGGTTATGCCATCCAGTCTGCCAGGCAAAGCCAGAATCAAGGTTAGTGAACGGAAGACATAATACTTACTTCACATTCAGTAGAAGTCATAGTCACACTTCACATTTTAGCAAGAAGCATTGTTGTGCCTCACTGTGGAAATGAATCACTGTGAATTAATGTAAAGATTTTGTATGAGAGTAGAGTACTTAGATTTTGCTGTAAAATGTTACAGTGACATGTTGATTAACAGAAACTGGTGTATAGTGTAAGGCTGCATTTTGTTCACTTCTGTACAAAGTTTCATGAATCCTAGAAATCTTTAGATCAAGAGCTCATGTGTTCAGATCGCTGCCAGATTGTACAATTTTTTTTTTTTTTTAATTGACCATTTGACTCATCCTTCCTTGCTCTCCTGGGCAGTTCAGTTTGATGCTAGTCTTAGAAAATGGAGAATGTCAGCATTTGGAGTGAACCTTGCCAGAGTATGCATACACATGGCTGTTAGTGGTTCAGAGGAAAGTAAATTGCATGTGGCTGTTGTTTCAGAGGAAGGTGGGGTACACTTTATACATGGTTGATGATGTTTCGTGGGAAGATTAAAACTTGGGTAAGAGAAAAAAAAAACTTTAGTCCAGTACTTGTGGGATTGTGCCAGTATTTCAAAGTAGACCAAAGACTGGATAAAAAAGAAACCAATACTTGTGGGATTGTGCCAGTATTTCAAAGTAGATCAAAAGACTGGATAAAAATGAAACCAGCCTTTGTGGGGCAGTGCCAGTATTAATAGTGAATGAATTTTGCATCTTACATACTTCCCATGCCGTTAACCGTCACATGGGGCTTGCATGGTAGTTCGCCAAGTTTTCTTTTTTTCGACGAGTTTTTCAACCTCATCAAAGGATTTTATGCTTACTAATTTGGCTTCTCTTAACAGGGTTTCCTCTTTAGAGCTTCACGTGGTTGACCTTTTTTTCTTCTTCCTGCTGTATTCCACTTGATAGCTTGTTTTGGGATTCTCTGATTGTTTTATCTCATCACATGACCAATATATGTCCATCTCCTTTTTCTGATCATCCATAAGAAAGGTGCACTCATCTGTCTTATCTCATGAATGAATGGAAACACAAAAAAATGAGACATGAAATTCAAGCTAAAACTAAAGCTACTACTTTTATCATGGTACTGAACCAGTGATCATGCTAAGATTTTTGAAAACCAGTACAATTTGTAACTGTCTTTCACTTTTTCCATGCAGGTACTTTCCAAAATACCAGTTTTCACAGTGCAGCATTGGGTGCTTTATACTTTTTTTAAAATATAAAATCAAAAACACTTTCTTTGCATCAGCAGAAAGTAAAAGTTCATGTGAATTCCTTTCTGACCTTATCTGCGGAAAGATTTAATCTTGACAAAATGGCTGACACGCTGAACTAAAGTCAAAACTGACTGATTCTCCTCCATGCAATATGAGCATTATCAGTCCACGGGCCTGATTATTGTTCAACCAGTTTCGCGGGTTGTCTTTTACTAGGTTTTTTTATCATGTAAATTAGTTATGATAACTGACAACCTCCAAAAATTTCTTTTTTTTTTTTCCTTTTTTAATTGGTAATTTCCTGTTAGCACAATCGCTGACTGAACTAATACCATGACTTGGTTTTCTTACAGGAAATCTGAGTTAACACAGATAACATGATATTCCTGCAGGCAGGAACTAATAGTATGTCATTATATTCTCATGTTTGGTATGAATTCGTAATTTATCATAATACGAGGGGTGAGTTCTCGGCCTGAGGTACAAATACTTGAAACACACAGCTGATATTAGGTGCATTTGTAGATCAGGTTAATGTAAGATTAAACACCAAGTTTCAAGAATTTAACTGCAACCAATTTTTCTACAGGCTACTGAAGTGGTAAGGGGTGGCAGAAATTGAAAAAATGGATAAAATTTCTCATCAAGCAGTCATTCGCTACCTCTGCATCAAGAGGGGCTTATCATTGAACGAGATCCATGAGGATATGGTGGAGACTAGGGAAGAGTGCCGCTTCTTACAGCACAGTGAAGAAATGGGGAGCTCAGTTCAAACATGGAAGGGAGAATCTGGAAGATGATCCCCATCCAGGAAGACCAAGAATGGTAAGCACTGATGAAACCACCTGCAGAATCCATGACATGATAATGGCAGATCGACAACTAACTGAGCAGTACATTGCTACTGAGTTGGGCATCTCCCAGGAGCGTGTTCATGCTATTATTCACAATGATCTTCAAATAACAAAGGTCTCTGCTCAATGGGTCCCGAAACTTATTGGAGTTGATCACAAACAACAGCGTCTCAGCATGTCATAGTCACAAATTGCCGAAGAAACTTTTAAGGATCTGCAGAAAAATAGCCAAGATCTTGGCCATTTTTCTGCAGATCCTTAAAAGTTTCTTTGGCAATTTGTGACTATGGATCATTATTTTCAACCAGAAACCAAAGCAGTGGAAACATCATGGATCCCCACCTCCAAAGAAAGCAAGAGTGGTCTGTCTGTAGGCAAAGTGATGGCTTCCATCTTTTGGGATTCAGAAGATGTGCTATTGGTAGACTATCTTCAAAAGGGCAGAATGATCACTGGGGCCTATTATGCTAATCTTGTGAAGTAGCTGCGGGTCAAATTGAAGGAAAAGCGTAGAGGGAAATTGACGAGAGGAGTCATCTTTCAGCAAGACAGTGCTCCACTTCACAAGCTGGTGGTTGCAATGGCTGCCGTTCATGAATGCGGCTTCCAGCTTCTTGAACATACTCCTTATTCCCCAGATTTGGCCTCTTCAGACTATTACCTGTTTACCAAACTCAAAAAAGCAGTTCAGTGGTCGCAAATTTGCTTCAGATGATGATGTCATTCATACTGTAGACCACTTTCTACTGGCATAAGATGCTGACTTTTACAAAGGAGGGATCCGTATGCTTCAGGATTGCTGGACTAAGTGCATAAACTTGCAAGGGGACTATGTTGAGAAATGACCCAAAAAAGTTGTCTACAAATAATCCATTGTACCTTATGCCAAGAACTTATCAATCACCCCTCGTACTGTCATAGGGCTGAATTAATATATGTTAGAGTAATCATAAGGAAGATTGAATGAATTCTTTATCATGATGCTCCCACAGGACAGAATTAGAAAGCTATTATGATTGTTAGTTATCATTGATATACACTCCACAAATGCCTGTCCTTTGATATACTAGGTTCTTTTTTTTTTCTCTCCATCTCTCTCTAGGCAGATCCAGGTGCTGCAGATGGTCTTTATTTGAAACCTCCTGTGACCAAACTGCCCTTGAAGGAAGCAGGTCATATGCAAATGAAACAAACTGTGAGGAGATCGTCTTCTGTATTTGTCAGGTCAAAATCACAAATGACATGTAAGCACTCTGAGTATGTGTAGGTTTGTTTTGCCTGTCATATATCCTGTGTTAAGTGGTTTGGAGTGAAGATGACTGTACTAGAGTGATGGCAAAACCCACAGCTTGACCAAGGCCACATTTCATGTCTTCATTGGTGTTTGCCTGACTGATGATGTAGGGCTTTCTGTGGTTCCCATGGTGATGTAGTCTGCTAATGATGTAGGGCTTCCTGTGGTCCCCATGTTGATGTAGTCTGCTAATGATGTAGGACTTCCTGTGATCCCCATGGTGATTATAGTCTGCTAATGATGTAGGGCTTTCTGTGGTCCCCATGGTGATGTAGTCTGCTAACATGTAGGGCTTTCTGTGGTCCCCATGATGATGTAGTCTGCTAATGATGTAAGGCTTTCTGTGGTCCCCATGGTGATGTAGTCTGCTAATGATGTAGGTCTTTCTGTGGTCCCCATGGTGATGTAGTCTGTTAATGATGTAGAGCTTTCTGTGGTCCCCAAGGTGATGTAGTCTGCTAATGATGTAGGGCTTTCTGTGGTCCTCATGGTGATGTAGTCTGCTAACATGTAGGGCTTTCTGTGGTCCCCATGGTGATGTAGTCTGCTAATGATGTAGGGCTTTCTGTGGTCCCCATTGTGATATAGTCTGCTAATGATGTAGGACTTCCTGTGATCCCCATGGTGATTATAGTCTGCTAATGATGTAGGGCTTTCTTTGGTCCCCATGGTGATGTAGTCTGCTAACATGTAGGGCTTTCTGTGGTCCCCATGATGATGTAGTCTGCTAATGATGTAAGGCTTTCTGTGGTCCCCATGGTGATTTAGTCTGCTAATGATGTAGGGCTTTCTGTGGTCCTCATGGTGATGTAGTCTGCTAACATGTAGGGCTTTCTGTGGTCCCCATGGTGATGTAGTCTGCTAATGATGTAGGGCTTTCTGTGGTCCCCATGGTGATGTAGTCTGCTAATGATGTAGGGCTTTCTGTGGTCCCCATTGTGATATAGTCTGCTAATGATGTAGAGCTTTCTGTGGTCCCCATTGTGATATAGTCTGCTAATGATGTAGGCTTTCTGTGGTCCCCATGGTGATGTAGTCTGCTAATGATGTAGAGCTTTCTGTGGTCCCCATGGTGATGTAGTCTGCTAATGATGTAGGGCTTTCTGAGGTCCCCATGGTGATGTAGTCTGCTAATGATGTAGGGCTTTCTGTGGTCCCCATGGTGATGTAGTCTGCTAATGATGTAGAGCTTTCTGTGGTCCCCATGGTGATGTAGTCTGCTAATGATGTAGAGCTTTCTGTGGTCCCCATGGTGATGTAGTCTGCTAATGATGTAGAGCTTTCTGTGGTCCCCATGGTGATGTAGTCTGCTAATGATGTAGAGCTTTCTGTGGTCCCCATGGTGATGTAGTCTGCTAATGATGTAGGGCTTTCTGAGGTCCCCATGGTGGTGTGTCTGCCAAGAATCTTACTTTTTGGGTGTGCTCTGCATCTTCAAGCTGGTCATCATAACCCTCCAGCAGCCCTGTATAATTCATGTATTCAATACTTTTTCACAGCATTGGCTTCCAGGAAAATTCTGCTGGTCACTTGAGGTAGATAAACAACATAATAAATGTTGAAACTGGAGCTGGGTGTTGTATAGAATCTTTCTGTAACTTGAATCTGTTGGCAGATGGTGTCATTTATAACAGAAGCAACCTTTTTTTCTGAATGAGGAGAGAACTATCATAGTTCTCTTTATTCATATAGTAGAGCCAGAGAAATAGACTTCTCAGCAAATTTCTGCAGGCTGAGATTACTCTAATTACTTACACCATTAGACAGGCTGTAGTGTGACAGCAGTCTGTTAACCAGGAACACCATCTGGAGGTAGGATAGAGACCAGATTGGCTATAGCCTGCTGGTGGAATTTATTTTTTCCCTGTGAAAGTGCTGGATTCATTGCCAACATGAAAAAAAAAAACTGTTTGAATCTCCTTATGATCACTAACGATATAACATTATTTTAATTAATTTATAACTAAAGAGGAGGTAGAAATTACATAAACATCATTTTGGAAACAGTTTCTACAGTTGCAGTAAATGAGGAAAGTTCAGAAGTGTGTTTTTTTTTTTTTTAATCTAGTACCAGCAAGTGAGGAAGTCATAGGATCCAGTGCTGCTTTATTACCACAAGCTGGCAAGGTGAAGACAAGGAAGTCAAGCTTGGGGCATAGGGAGAGTTTAGGAACATCCAGCCTCCCTAAAGCCTCCCAGAGACTGCCCTCAAAGAGCACATGGTCTCAAGGGTTAGTGAAAATTCAGCAGCCGACCAGCACCAGTAGAAAAAGTATTGAAACAAAACCAGTGGAAAAAACAGCTGCTGAAACCTTCCAGCACATGGGAATGAAAGTGGGTAATGTTCTGAGGAAGCCAGATGCCTCTAAGGTCGGGTCATCCGTTGGCAGAAGGTCATCTGAGTTGAAAGGTGGCCCAGCTTTACCCACTGTGACCAGACACGCATCAGCCATGTTGAAGCCTCTTGTGCCAGTGATTAAAGCAAGTGCAAAAGAAGTGAACAAAGGGCCTCTTGTACCAGGAGATGGAACTAGGGCAGTGACCAAGAAAGTACCTCCAGTGAAAGCCATATTTCCTGTTGATGGTTCCAGAACAGTGACCAAAGAAGACAGGCCAGTCAGCTCCAGGACTGTTGCTAAAGATGATGATGAGTCTGTAGCTTCCAGAACAGTAGCCAAAGAAAACCAGCCAGTCAGTTACAGAACACTGATCAAAGAAAACCAGTCAGATGGTTCCAGAACAGTGACCAAAGAAAATCAGTCAAATGGTTCCAGAACAATGATCAAAGAAAACCAGTCAAATGGTTCCAGAACAGTGATCAAAGAAAACCAGTCAAATGGTTCCAGAACAGTGACCAAAGAAAACCAGTCAAATGGTTCCAGAACAGTGACCAAAGAAAACCAGTCAAATGGTTCCAGAACAGTAACCAAAGATAAAGAAAACCAGTCAAATGGTTCCAGAACAGTGACCAAAGATAAAGAAAACCAGTCAGTCATTTGTACAACAGTCACCAAAGAAGACAAGCCAGTCAGCTGTTACTGAAGGTGATCAGCCTGCAGGATCCAGGACAGTCACAAAGAGTAAGTAGTTTCTCAGATTTGACAATTCATGATATTTTTGTCATATTTTAGTGTTAGGAAAGTTCAAACCCAAATCTACCACAGATGATGCTAAATCTGTTCTCCCCCCTCCCCCCTTTTGTGTTCTAAATGTTTGCCCGCTGTTGACTTGGCGGTCTGGTTAGCTGAGTGGTTAGGTGCTTGGAAAAGTCCATGGTACTGGGTTCCAGTCTCTAATCCAGCAATGGGATCTTTTTTCTGGTACACACTAAAAATCCTGGGGTCCACCCAGCCTCTAAAAACGGGTACCTGAGAAATCTAGGGAGGTAAATGCGGCCAGGCGTGATACTGACCACATCACACCTTCATGTGCCGATGGCCTTGGAATTATGGGCCCAACACTGCGTCCCCACTACGACTTAATGGCATGGAAATGGGAATTGTTCCTTTTTACCATTGCTCGCTGTTGACTTGGATGATTATCATGATATCTTGTTTTCCTTCATTTGTTAACAGCCATGTGGTACTGTTCTGCCTGATGTGCCTCAGCTTGTAGGCAGATATTCATTTTCAGAGGCTGTGTTCCCCCCAACATTTGTATGTTAGGTATGCAAGATCAGTACTGGAAGCTCTTCAGTGCAACAAACTACCAGACCTTAAGGATGCCTTGTCAAAAATTGGCTTACAACATGGAGTCACTTTGCAATGGATTCCCTCCCACTGTGGGATACCAGGCAATGAGAAAGCTGACCATCTGGCCAAAGAGGGCACTGAAATGGAGCAACCAGACATACCAATCACCTATAATCAGAAGAAAAGCATGATAAAAACCTACAGGAAGCCACAAACACCACCACATGATGACTATCACATGCTAAACAGAAAGGAACAAGTCACCATCTTCTGTCTCCGAACAGGACACACCCGACTCCGGAGTCATATGTATACAAAGTTTAAGGTTGGTACTACTAATCTATGTACATGTGCCCAGGTGCCCCAAACTGTGGAACATATCCTCCAGAACTGCACCAACTATGAAACACTGAGAAATAATTACTGGCCCAGTGAAACCACTAAAGAAGATAAGCTCTACGGTTCCATACATGAATTACAAAAAACAGTGAAATTTATCCAAGAGACAGGACTGCAGGTATAGACAGACAATGCGAACGAAGAAGAAGAAGAAGAAGTATGTTAGGTACTCATTTTTTACAGCTGGGTCAACCAGAAAGTGGCTGTAGGTTAAGAATACTTACAACTTTTCTAGTGAGAATGCAGATTACAAATGACATGCCATCCGTGTCACACCAGTATTTGGAATAACATGGGAAAATGGTAGAAGCACTGAATACATTACAAAAAATATATATTTTAAACAACACAAATCTAGATAATGGACAGAAGCTTCTCCAGATTCTGTACAGAGAACAGAATAAATAAGCTATGATCAGAATCCCACACAGAGAGTCAGGGTGGGTCCGAAAGGCACATAGAAGCAAACTTTTAGACAGAAAATACAGGCTGAGATACGATACATTTATTAGAATAAAGTGACTGAGAGATGAGATTGTTTTGTTTCTGTGTGTGTATGGAATGGTTGTGACTTTGATCCATAAGATGTCTGTCTACTGAGATTGTTTTGTTTCTGTATATGTATGAAATGATTGTGACTTTGATCCTTAAGATTGTCTGTCTACTGAGGTTGTTTTGTTTCTGTATGTGTATGAAATGATTGTGACTTTGATCCTTAAGATTGTCTGTCTACCTTCTTCTTGCAGCTTCCAGTGATCAACCATCAGATGCTGCTTTTGGGATTCACTTGCAGACACCAGTAGTAAGTGAGAAGTTTATTGCACCGAGGAGGCTTACAAATGTCTTTAAAACCCCTGCATCGCTAAGGTTTGTCCAGAAATGTGGTTTTTTTTGCAATGTTCATTTCTACAGCTGGCTCTAGTTGTTGTGGGTCTCATTTATTATGTGGTTAGCTGTTGGTGTTGCTGTCAGAGACCTGGATTAACATGAGTATCCAGTCGTGCTCAATATTTGTTACATAAAAATTGTCCTGTAGTTATTTTGTTTTGCAGATTGCGTTCAGGAGTAGAGATAAGTATGTTGGGGGTAGGCAGCTCCTTATCAAAGCCAGTTAACCGTCTGTGACAAAACCCTGTCTTAACCCCAGACAGTGGTATTAGGGTTAGGTTATTGCCTTGCTTCAGCCATGACCAAAAAGGGGTAGAGTTCCTTGTCATTCTTCTCATGGTGTTGGAACTAACATAGAGACCTAGTTCTAAGAGTCTGCACTGCAGCCCACAGCTAATCAGGATTTTGATACCTCGTTTCTCAAAATCTCCACTGTCTTATCATCATCTGTGAAGAATTAAATTCATAGTATTAAGTTTCTACACTAGTTTCATCAGTTTCTGTTAGTCATCTGCCTATGATTTGCATAAATTTAGCAAACTCTAATTTTATGGCAGGTTTTATTATGTAGGTAATTATGTGGTCATAACCTGGGAGAGGGGAACCGAGTGGCAGATTTATTTTGCTTCATACCCAGATAGTAAAAAAAAACAAAAAACAAATAAAAAAGCTGGTATTCATGGTTGAAATAGGCTGCCAAAGACGGCCATTGTGATATTACATTGTACAGGGGAAGAAATCCAGATTGTTTAGAACAATAACTTTTCAAACTTTTGTGTGAGTAAGCTGAACTGACACTGGAGATCATATTGAAATGTCATCTCTTTTTTAAAAATTTTCCAAATACTTGGGATGTTCAGAAATAGGAAATGTTAGGACTGAAATTACTTGGGTTGACAAGGTTAATATAAGTTCAAATATTTCATGAAAAAAAAGAAAATATAAACGCAGTGGAGAATGTTAACCGTAATGGTTGGCATTAATGTTAACAGCTGTAGCAAGAGTGAACAGATATTTGTCTTCACTGTAAGGAAGTGTGTTAAGATTTAAGAGTTACAGATTTTGTCTGATTACCAGGTTTACAATATAATTTCCCTAAAAAACAATGATTGCTTTGAGTTAAAACGGGAAATTCTCTCTCTCTCCCCCCCCTCTCTCTTTGGTCAGTACAGTGGCACTCCATACATAATCTGCTTGAAACCAGTGGAACACCCTATGTGTACAACTGGTATACTTGATTGCCATGTTTAATAAATCTTTAAATACTTTTAAAAGCTTTTTTTGAAGCTAAATTCATGTTAGAGGAAGGACAGAAAAGGAGTATTGGTTTATCAGATAAATTTGCTTTGGTTGACTGGGATTTTCATAACTTTTTAAGTGTTTTTTTTAAAACTAATTACTAATTGGATAGGTTCATTGACATTAAGCTAAAAAAAAAAAAATTTGTTTCTGCAGTAGCAATGGTAGTGATACAGAGAAGAGACACAACTCTTTGATACCTACACCTGGCAGACTCAACCGGACTTACAGGTGTGCTGCGTAATGTTTATATATTTCTGATAACATCATTTTTATTTGTTCATCTTGTGTTAATGGTTATGTCAGCATTGTTGTCAGTGGGAGATAAGTCTAAATTTACATATTCAGTTCCCCCCCCCAGATGCAGTTAGTTCCCTTGTTTATTTCACTCTATGTTGTGTAGAAGATTCAGATTATCTTAAATCTCTTTTGCTGACTTTTGTTTTTATACCTAACAGCTTAGTGGATGGTGAGAAAAAGTGTGGAAGTTCAGTCCTAGGCGGGGGGTAATGCTTGTATGGGATAGATAAGTCTCTGTGTGTGTGTTAAGGGAGCATTTTTTTTTTTTTATAATATTCAGAAATGTAGAGCAAAATTTTGAGTGGTACATACTTGGGAGAAAGCATTGAAGGACTATTCTTGATGTGCTTTGAGATGTAGAGAAATTGGCAAATGGGTGACTTTCTTAAATAGAAAGATCATGTTGTTAGGGGAAGTATGACGTGGACTGAGATGTTCTTAGTTGCAGTGTAAGAAGAGCTTCAGGATTTTATAAAACTTTACCATCGCCACTCTTCGTCTGATTTGGTGCTTCAGTTACATGTTTTCCTCTAGTTCAGTGGTTCTTAAACTTTCTTTGATCATGGGCCCTTCTTCTAGCTTGAGAACAGCTGTGAACCACTCTTTAAAAAATAAATAAACAGAACCCAGATGATGCTGAGATTTTTTTTAATTGAGGCAATCCATTGCTATGAAAATCAGGATATTTCAGAGTAATGTTCTAAGTGTACTACTCTATGGAAGTGAATGCTGGAAAATCACCAAAATCATAGAAAACAAGTTGAATTCTTTCCAGACTAAATGTTTACGAAGAATTAGAAAAATATTTTGGCCAAACACCATAAGAAATAACATCTTATTGGCAGAAATGCAGATGAAGCCACTGACAACAATTATTGAGGAAAAACGCTGGCGATGGTTGGGACATGTGTTCCGAATGACTGATAACTCACTACCAAAAATAGCACTAAGATGGACACCACAGGGGAGCAGAAGTGAGGGTAGACCAAAAGAGACATGGAGAAGAACAACAGAAAGGATGTTGAGCAATAGAGGGCTCACCTGGGCAAGAGCAGAAAAAAAGGCGAAGGACAGGCATTTGTGGAAAACCCTTGCGGAAGCCCCATGTGCCCTGGGCACTTAAGGTTCAGAGAGAGAGATCCATTGCTGGTCTGTTACCATCATGTGTCATTCCTGGAGGTGTCAGCATCCATGTCTGTTCAGTTTCTGATCTTTCATGTTTTCCATCAGTTCTGTTGTTGCACCTCTCCCATGCCATCTTGTCAAGCAATCTAAGATTTTCTCTCTTGGTCTGCCTTTTCCTTTCCTGCCTCCAGTTTTCCCTGTTGTCACAATATTTTTGATTCATCCTCTTCTCATTATATGGCCAGTGAACTTAGATAATCTCACCCACTTCTCATTAGCTTTTCTGAAGCATTCTTCATTTGTTGTTTTAGCTGTCCATGGTATTCTCAACTTTCCTCATAGGAACCACATTTCAGTTTCCTTTATTGCTCTCAGTGTTGGTCCATGAATCCCCAAAAATCCTACATTTGATTTAAAATAAACCTTTTTTAAACATTCAATCAGTATAGTATTGTGTCATAAGCTTTGGTGTAGTCTTAAAGTAAACATAATTGCTATTAATGTATTAGCTGTAGAATTTTCATGTGACATCTTCCTACTATTTAATAATAACAAAATATGGTGTATTCCTACTATTTATTAAAAACAAAACATGACATCTTCCTACTATTTAATAAAAACAAAGTATGACATCTTCCTACTATTTATTAAAAGCAAACAGCTGCTTTAAGATAATGATTGTTTCTTGCACACATTTTTTTTTATTGTTGAGATAATTTTTTAATGTGTTCATGAGTTAGTGAGGTTGGTTGTTGCCGATGTCTTTTGGGCTTCATTGATTTGTTTGTTCTTTGCCACATATAGTCAGTCAAGCCATGGATCTGTGTCAAGCAATAGTTCTTCCTTTAAACACTCATTTGAGTCCCCGTTTCCTGGAGCAAGGGTACGTATATAGTTCAAGCTTTTGTGATTGGGTTCTTGAGAATGGATATGCAGTAGTTTTTTTTTTTTTTTATTTGTTAACAATGTTTATTGAATATTGTTGAAAGATTTTTCCCACATTGATGGTTGTCACTCTTCTCTTGATATATGGAGAGCTGGGGCTAGTATTAGTTCAACTATGTAGGCACCTATGGTGTAGAGCTCAAGAGGGATGCAGTGCTGACTTTTGAGTGGCATATTTTTATATAGATTAGTTAGCCATGCTGTGAGTTTAAGATAACATGGTGCCGGTGCTGAATATACAAAGGTTTTTTTTTTTTAGCCATTATTTTTATTCTCTTCTGCATGGCCTTTTCCCCTTCTCTTATATGTGGTATCTTTCAAAGAACAAATGATTTTCTCCGCACTTTTCAGCAAACTATCTTTTTCTCCACACTTTTCAGCAAACTGTCTTTCTCCACACTTTTCAGCAAACTCTCTGAATACTGTAAGGTCTAATCTGAGTGATAATAATGTAATCATCAACATGTGCCATGCCAGGAGGCATTTGTGACCATGTCTCCACAGTTTCTGATCTTTCATGGTTTCCATCAGTTCTGTTGTTGTGCTTCTCTTTTGCCATTTTGTCAAGCCTTCCAAAATTTTCTCTCTTGGTCTGTCTCTTTATTTCCTGCCTACCATTTTTCCTGTTGTCATATTTTTTTTATTCCTCCTCTCCTCATTATATGGCCAGTGACCCTACACTGTCTCCCCAGTTGTGTGTTCATTAAAGTTTGTTTCTTATTGGCTTTTCATGCACATTCGTCATTTTAGCTGTCCATGATGTTTTTAACATTCTTCATATTTCAGTTTCCTCTATTGCTGCCATTGTTGTTTTTATTAATGACTATGTTTCACACCCGTTTAGTAATACTGGCTTGATAATGATTTTCAGTACCTTTTTCCTGGTATCTATTGACAGATATGAACTGCACAAAATAGTTTTCTTTTCTGAAATCCTAACTTTGCCTGGCATATTCTATTTTTGACCTCTGTGATACATCTACATGGTTGGGACATGTGCTACGAATGACTGACAACTCACTACCAAAAATAGCACTAAGATGGACACCACAGGGGAACAGAAGTAAGGGTAGACCAAAAGAGACATGGAGAAGAACAACAGAAAGGATGTTGAGCAATAGAGGGCTCAACTGGGCAAGAGCAGAAAAAAAGGCAAAGGACAGGCATTTGTGGGAAACCCTTGCGGAAGCCCCATGTGCCCTGGGCACTTAAGGTTCAGAGAGAGAGAGAGATACATCTATCATCTGATAGTATTGTGCCAAGATACTTGAATTTGTGCACTTGTTTTAATACATTTAATCAGAATTTTATTTCTCTTCTACCTTGGTTCAACATGTTCTTCTAGTTTTAGTGAAAGATCTGTGTGTTTGCATAGCATGAATGTGAATCTGCAGTAATTAAATGTGGTCATTCATTCATTCATTCATTTGCATATCCCTTGAGGAACTTTGCCTACCTAACAGCTCTCCTGTAGGCCTCTCGGTTGTGAGCAAGATGGCCTGCTGCTGATGCATCCATCTGCAGATCATCAACAATGTCTTGCAGCCATCTTCGCCTTGGTCTTACTCTTTCTTTTTTTCTGATTATGTACCTTTCCAAGATGGTCTTCTCTAGATTATCATGAAGTTTAATGTGTCCAAAATATTTAAGTTTTCTCTGTTTAATCCTCTTTACTAGCCAGCCTTCTTCAATATTAAGTTCTTGTAGTATGGATGTATTTGTGGCAGCTATGATAAATTGTAGCAGTTTTTATATTTTGACTGAAAGGCTGGGAAGCAGAAAGTTTAGTGGGTGTGAGAATGTGAAAACTGCTGAACACAGCTGCGTAGTTTCATCTGTTTGGAGTATAGGCCACTCTGTTCCAGAGTCTAATTGTTCTGAGATTATTTTGACATGATTATGTCACATAGCTTTTGACACAGTTATGCCACAGCTGATTTATGTTGATAAAGCTGTGTTTTGACACGGTTATGCCACGTGGGTGGTTTATATTGATAAAACCGTGTTTTGACACGGTTATGCCATGGCTGGTTTATGTTGATAAAGCCATGTTTTGACATGGTTATTCCACTTGGGTGGTTTATGTTGACAAAGCTGTGTTTTGACACGATTATGCCACATAGGTGGTTTATGCTGATAAAACCATCTGGTAGAGACTAATTTTGTTATTGTAGTATTTAGTAAACAGGGTGATCACATTTCACTTTTAGCATGAATGGAGATTTGTATTTACATCACTTAAGTTTGTGTTATCTCAAAAATGCGACCCATAGCTGATATGCCAGCATCAGGGTTAGCGAACCATATCTGAACAAGACCCTGTCCCACTTTTCCATGGTACCCCCAGTAACAGGCCTAGCCTGGCTAACGGGGCAGGGATCGCCATAGTCCTCATGGTGGTGGAGCCTGATAAAGAAGCATTGCACACCCGCTGCTTTTTAGCTGTACTCCAGGACTGAAAAAGTAGCTGCCATAACCCGCTCCCACGCTGATACGATGCTGTGCCTCAGCACCTCTACAGCATCGACTGCAAAGAACACCAGCTCGCAGCTGCAGGGAGTTTGTACAAGTACAGTCTCAAAAATTCCATCTTACTACTTGCTTCTTTGTACATTTGTGTATGTTTATGTGCTTTAGTTCAGATGTGTGAATCTAACCATAAAAGAGGCATTGTTAGACATTGTAGAAATCACAGAAGTGTTGGGAACTGCAGAATCACACTCTTATTATGATCCACAGGCTCTGATTACCACACTGAAAAAAAAAACAAACAAACAAAAAAACACTGAAGCCTCTTTTGCAATGGGAAAATGTTGTTAATACAATTTCAAGTTGGAAGCAGAATTATGAATTCCCTGCGAGAAATGGCCAGTTATGGATGTACTTATAGTCTTCACTGTGATGTTTGTTTTTAGAGTTGTTTTTATGAAAATACTTTTACTTTTTTTTGGATGTTGCTGTTTTGAAAGTATTTTCACTCATACAAGAGTTATGTGTGTTTTTTTTTAAAAATGAACTACATCTTTATTTGTAGTTTTTTTTTAATGAAACATGTTTTTAATGGAGGGTTTTGTTTCTTTTTGTTTTTCAAAAGTTCATAAATGAAGTTAAAAGACTTTAAATTATTCAAATTCAGTTATTATTTATGAATGCTGTTTAGTTCATTTGGACAGAATTTGGAAAAATAAATCCATTCTGCCTACATATCACTCTGACCATTGATTCGTGTTTGTGTGCAAGATCTACCAAGCCTCCTAGTTTTGTTTTGGTATGAAAGAATTAAAATTTGTGGATTGAAATACAGACTGTGGGATACTCAGTCAGATCTGTGGGGCCCAAGTAATTAAATATGAAGAAGACAGTAGATAACTAATAGAGAACAAATGAATGGATACCAGCAGACAGTTTTGAAGAGAACATATTCCCCTGGGAACAACTGTGTTAAGAACACATTTATCTTAGCATAGTCTTTGTAGCAATCAACACTAATTGTAATTGTTATTTTTGTAAAATGTAATATCAGGTTGGTAGACGGGTGGTGATATGGGTTTCGCTGGCAGGGATGAGGAAAATCTAATGTGAAACCAGTGAATCCAGGATGTGACAAGCCTATGGGTCTTTACAACAATGGCTGTCAGAATGATATAAACAAAACAGAGCCAACAGACTATAGGTGGCGGGGCATGGATATCGTTGAGGCACTCATCGGATTCCTCATCCCAAAGTCGGAGTGTTTCTGTGGAACTGTCTCAAAGCCGTCTGGCCAGCCAGTGTTGCATGCTGGATCTGATGTGGAGAAGGGGCTTAAGTACAGCCACCAGAGGCTGGAAAACAAATTTTTGGCCAGGCCAGCCTACACCACTGTCTTCATAGCAGTCCGAGCAAGACCAGTCTGCCCTAGCAAGGAAAGGTGCTGAAGTCAGAGGTACCCAGCCAAAAGGTGCATGCAGAAATCAGGGTACCACACATCATCACCAGTGTGCGTACAAAAAAGAAGAAGAGAACATATAGGATAAAACACAAATAAAACATCACATATTATATATTGGTGGGTGAAAATCAAGGGATATAACCATTGAATACTATGTGAAAAATTAAAGGGTAAGTCAGAAAGTCTTTTCGTATATTTTTCAATGGTTACACCCCTTGATTTGCTGATACTTTTTGATTCTTAATCCTTTGAAAATAAAGTATGTTCATTCATTTGTTTGCTGTATGTATATATATATGTAAAGGAAACTCAGCACTAGGTAAACATGCTATTTGAGGCAAATAAATTTACAGTTGAATGTGAAAAGCAATAATAATTACCATGAGTCATTTAATAGTGATTTACTGTGCAAATTAGAATGGGCAAAATAGAAGCACCTAGTGTTCATTATAACTGCACTTCCTCCAACTTTGTTTTTTAACTGATACATGTGCTACATACATTGACATGTACATACATATGTTCTTCAGTTAATGAACACCCCATGGAATTACATGTGTTAATTTGTTGCTTTTTTTTTTTTTCTTGATTTTCTTTCAGAGTGGAGATGAGTCTGAAGCTTTCAAGGTAATGCCTGAATTGTTTAGCATTTTCCTTGTAGTTTTCCTGATGATTGACAGCAGCTGCTAGAATGTTATGTTTTTTTTTTTTTGTGATGTTGTTTTGTTCAGGTCGTACAAGTTTGTGTCCTACACTTTTCTTTTGTTGTTGTTAACTTCTGCATTTGCTGCCAGCTGTCTTGATGCACTTTTGTAATGTGGTGAAAGTTGCTTAGTGCTGCGGCTTTCTTGCTGTCATGACATGTAGGTGACTCAACGTACTCTCCTGTTAAAAAAAAAAAATGCAGCACATTTTTGTCGATGTTGGTGTCAGAAGCAGGAACAGCTTTATTACTTAACGAGCATGCAGTTGTTTTCATGATGTGTGCTCGTTAAGTAATAAAGCTGTTCCTGCATTTTTTTCCTCATTTATATATTTTGCAGTTAGTTTCTGTTCCCTCATTTCAGCAAGCAGAGAGCATTCATGATTAAAATGCATCAGCTTCGGTATGAAGTAGGAAAGAGCGTACAACAGTAATTGGTTACTTTATGCATGTAACCAAGGTCAAGTTAAAAAAAAAAAAAAATAAATAGACCACTTGGGGTAGATGAAACCTTCTAATAGAGTTTTAGATCACATAGGGTTAACTGAATCCATCTGACAGAACTGTGGATCACAAGGATAGGTGAAACATTTTGATGGAACATTGGATCACATAAGATAGGTGGACCTTTCTGTTAGTGCTTTAGATCACACATGGGATAGGTGAATCCTTCTCATAGAACTCTATAGTGGGATAAAAAAAAAAAAATCAAGTTTTTGCCTCATTTACTCCTGGATACAATGAGGAAAGTTTAGGTTTTACCACATTTACCACTGGGTATAGTGAGGAAAGTTTGGACTTTACCATGTTTCTAGTGATGATAGGAAATACTGAGGACTAGTGATGATAGGAAATAATGAGGACTGGTGATGATAGGAAATAGTGAGGACTAGTGATGATAGGAAATAATGAGGACTAGTGATGATAGGAAATACTGAGGACTAGTGATGACAGGAAACAATGAGGACTAGTGATGATAGGAAATACTGAGGACTAGTGATGATAGGAAATAGTGAGGACTAGTGATGATAGGAAATACTGAGGACTAGTGATGACAGGAAATAGTGAGGACTAGTGATGATACTTTACTTTTTGGGATTACAATAGACTTCATAATGAAAAAATGCTGCACAGGTAACACAGGTATTGACTGGGTACATGGGACCCAACTAGAAGATCTTGATTTTGCTGATGACATAACTCTTATCAGTAATAATGTGAATTCCATGCAAGAAAAAACAGATAGCCTATCTTCACTGGCTAGCAAAATAGGACTTGAAATTAACAAGGACAAAACAAAAATAATGAAAATTCCCATTAATCAAAATGGAAAAATACACATAGAAGGGACAGATATTGAAGAAGTCAATCAATTTGCATACCTTGGCAGCTACATAGACCAGGATGGTGACACTAGAAAGGAAGTTAGGATCAGAATTGCAAAAGCAGCATCAATCTTCAAGAATCTTGAGAACATATGGAATTCAAAAGTTATAAGCACAAAAACCAAGTTAAGACTATTCAATTCAAATGTAATATCCACCCTCATTTATGCATGCGAAAGCTGGAAAACAACTAAAGAAATAGAAAAGAAATTAGACTCTTTTGAAAACAAATGCCTAAGGAAAATACTCGGCATCAAGTGGAATGAATTCAAGAACAATGCAGAGATAAGACAGATGACTGAACAACAACCAGTCTCACGGGTGATCAGGAAAAGGAGATGGACATATGTTGGCCACTTGATGAGAAGAAATGAGCAGAGGATCCCAAAACAAGCTATCAAGTGGAACACAACAGGCCGAAGAAAAAGGGGCAGACCGCGTGAAACTCTGAAGAGAACATTATTAAGAGAGGCCAAGTTAACAGGCATAAAATCCTTTGATGAGGTTGAAAGACTCGCCGAAGACAGGAAAAATTGGCGAACTACTTTGCGAGCCCTATGTGACGTCTAACGGCACGGGAAGGATATAAGATATAAGATATAAGTGATGATAGGAAATACTGAGGACTAGTGATGATAGGAAATAGTGAGGACTAGTGATGATAGGAAATAGTGAGGACTAGTGATGACAGGAAATACAGAGGACTAGAGATGATAGGAAATACTGATTTCTAGTGATGATAGGAAATACTGATTTCTAGTGATGATAGGAAATACTGAGGACTAGTGATGAAAGGAACTGGTGAGAAAAAAAAAACTGTGATGGAGGAATGAGTTTGTAGAATAAGAAATAGGTGAAAATTATTAGATATTCTAATACTCTTTGTTTTCATTTATTCTTTTTAGCCTAAGCACAACTTGGTCCAAAACACTCCAGAAGTGCCACTGAGGAGGCGGTCCATGTGGTCACCTGTGAGAAAGAACAGAGTTCTTGATGAGGATGTGGCTTACCAGTGCACGAAGAGGCTGAAAGACCAGGGTGGTTCACAGTGAATGTTGTTAGTTTGTGCTATTGTTTTGACTCATCTGTGACACAGCACAGTCTTTCTGACCCATCTCTTGATGACTTTGCATGGATTTGTTAAACCGATATTTGATAACAAACTAAGTGATGATTTTGCTTGATATGTTGTAGATATGTGTGCAATCATACACACAACTGTACACAATCATTGCTCTGAAGGTTGGGAAAATAGTTCCAGCTTTAAGCTTTACAGTGGTAGAAAATAGTATTACTGTTAGTTCACATTGTTGTGTTGCTGCAGATAAAGCTTTTACCTACCAGTTTTTATGCTTAAATAATGACTTACAGGTTGTCCCATGGTTAATGAAGGGGTAGATGAAACCTTCTAATAGAGTTTTAGATCACACAGGTTAACTGAATTAGTGTGAATGGTTAAAAGTGTGATCTGTGGTCATTAAATAGATCCACAGGTCACAACATTTATGACAGTCTGTAATAGATCATCTTTCATGTTTATCCATGAACAGCTGAAAACTTGTTAAACAGTTTATTATTGTTATTATTATTAGAAACTGTTTTTTTTTCAATGTATTCTGTTAACTAAAAGCAAACAAAAGTTAATTTCAGAAACCAGTATTTTTTTCCCCTCAAACGTTTCTTTCTTCTTTTTTTTTTTTTTTCTTCAAATTCTGTGAAGATTAGAGATGCTTCCCTCATTATGCTAAATTTTCCTAGAATGCAACAAACATAAATTGTTTATTGTTAAAGTTGAATTGGTAAAAGAATTGTTAACAGAAGTATTCATTTCTTCATCAATGGCATTCTTTACAAACATTTGCTGTTTTTTTGTTTTTTTGTTTTTAAAAGATGGAGACCTACAGTAGAATTCAGTTTCTTTATATTTGTTTTTACTAGATTTTTTTTTTTTTTCATCGAGATATCAGAATCTCATAATGTCATCACCAGTTTTTGCGTATTATTTGTTAATATACAGATTCTCAGTGTACCTCAGTAAATTTCATAGGTCTAAAATTGTACCGGAGGAAGTTGAGAGAGAACTCATTCAGCTATGAATTTCATTAATCACATCTTGAAATTTCATTCAGTGTCTTAATAAAATGCAAGCATGTTAGCATATTTGTAATTTTTTTCTTCCTTTTTTTTTTATATTTTGAATTTCTATTTGATTAAACAAAGAAAACTTAAATATATTGGACACATTAAATGTCATGATAATCTAGAGAAGACCGTCTTGGAAGGGTAGATAATGGGAAAAAGAGAGAGAGGAAGACCAAGGCTGCAAGACATCATTGATGATCTGCAAATGGATGCACCAGCAGCAGGCCATCTTGCTCACAACTGAGAGGCCTACAGGAGTGCTGTTAGGGAGGCAAAGTTCTGCAAGGGACATGCAAATGAATGAATTTGATTTGGTATATAATATATGTACAGTAAAATCTCTCTTAACCAGCAACAACGGGACTTCAGTGATTCCAGATATGAGATTTTGTCAGATAATCAATTATATTTTGAGAACTTACCTGTTCATGTTTTGTGACACCATCTGTAGAAACTGAAAAATGTAAAGTTCGTTGGTCATGTTTTTTTATCTGCTGGCCATAATTATATAAATAACTTCAGAAAGCAAGTGGATTTTTTAAAATTCAAAACATATGCACATATTTTTATATTCACAAAATCAAATTTAAAAGCATTGAAATATGCTACATATTATCACAGGCGTGATACTGACCATATTACCCTCTAGTGTGCTGACAGGTCAAGGAAAATATGGGCACTAACACCATATCCCTATGTACCTCTAAGGCATGACAGGATTACCTGTACCTTACCTTTACCTTTATTATCACAAGAAAATTGTTGTGAATTTATTAATGTGACGACATAACATAACATCGAGTGTATGCCGGATTACCAGATTGTTAAAAATTCACTGGGTATACAATGAAGTCTCATAACATCATGTGCTGACATAGATGAACAATGCTCGGCAAATCTTATAGAAGTCTGCAGTCCTTCATGAGGTCCTTCCAAGTGCCTTTCTTGATCATCTGCGTGCCGTCGTCCTCATCTTCATCCTCCTCCTTATCATCTTTCTCCTTTCTCAGTACATGTTTGATTATTTTGTCATCATCAAGAGAGAGTGATGGAAATGGAAATGTCTACATCCACCCAAGCCTGCACCTAATTCACTAACTAAAGTTCGTTACATCCTTCCAGGCAGGAGACAAAGTAAATAAACATCTTTGCCAGAATATGAGCTCATTGCATATTTTTCTTATCTTATAGGCCTAAATTTCCAGTTTAAATTAGACCTTTGAAAGTGCTGTTGTTTTGAGTTTGCTGGTCAACTGGTTGCTGGTTAGAAGAGCTTCTGCTGTACTAGCAGGGGTACCTGGCACCAATCGGGCAAATAGGCTGCAGGAAGATGTCTGTCACAATGTGTGGAGTATTATTAGCTGAAAGCATAAAATGTACACAACAGTGTTACGAAGAGTTCTTTTTTTTTTTTTTTTAATGAATAAATTACCCATGATTCAAAATTCATGAAACAGTTTCGCATCCATTTGGCAATGCTAAGTGAACCATCAAATGCAAAGAAACCACAGACCTATAAACAGTAATAAAAGTCAAAGAAAAAGCACAAATTGTACACCACATTGTTAGAAAGAAGTTCTTAAAATGAAGATACCCACACTTCAAAGCGAGTGAACCAGTTTCACATCTGATTTGCTATACTGAACAAAGTGCAAAGACACCCTATCCAAGCTGCAGTAATAAAGAAGCAAAGAAAGCATTTGCGATTAACAGCGCGGGAAACAAATTCAAACACAAAACATCCAGTTGACAGTAATAAATGTAAAAGTTAAATGTGAAGAACATTTATCTTATTTTGTGCTGCCAAGTACATCTGTTTTTAATTGTGAGTCTTCATTCATTTTAGAAGTTTCTTTGTAGCGTTGTGGTGTATAATAAAATTTAAGAGCCCATCCTATTCACGTTAAAGAAAAATTAGATAAAAGTAGCACTTGTGTTTTAACAGTAATAAATTATTACATTTACCTTATAATGTGCAGTCATGTTCTTGTGTCTCATGACTGTCTTCCATTTCTAGTCCATGTCTCAATATTTTTGTTACTTCATTGTTGAAAGTACATCCAATTTATAGTTCTAAGTGAACAGTTGAAGTATAGAAGATCGTTTATATTTTGAAGCACATCATTTCTCCATTGTCATGAAATTTCAGTCTGTTTAATTTGATACACAGTGAAGAAAAGAAACAAAAGTATTCATGTGAATGAAGTAAATTCAGTCAGAAAAAAACTCAGTGTGAATCACTCATTTGTGATTCATTTGAAAGCAGGGGACGTTGCCACTTTTTATTTTTTTCATAGAAGAAAGTACTTCAGATTTGCACTAAATTAAATTTCAAACAAAATCTACTCACATTAAAGAAAAAAAAATAGAGAGATCAAATAAATTTTTAAAAAAACCGTTTCACACCAAACCGGGGCTGCCATTTGTTGTTGGGTTGTATCCATTTATCCATTCATGTCTTTGGTTGGTGGTTGGCTAAATACACCCTGTGACATCCTGCAGGGAAGTAACAAATTCTGTCCACCTCTTACAGTCAGCCTTTGTATTGTGCTTCTGCTGTACCGCATGCTGCTCATTTCAAGCGTCCTTATTTCTTCGCCAGGTAGACTTTGGTTGGTTCCTCTTTCTTCATTGGGTATCCATTGCACGGTTGTTTTAGTGATGGTGCTGGGGTCTCTCTGGAGCTCATGACCAGTACATTTCCAGCGTTTTTTGTCGTCGTTGCTATTATGACATGCATATCTTCTAGTTCACACTGGGCAAGTAGGTCTCTGTTATTTAATGTCTTGAGACGAGTACAATTATAACCTTTCTGAGGCAGTTTGTGTGGAATGAGGATAATTTGCTCATTTTCTTTTCAGTTGTTCTCCGGCATCTCTGCTCTGTAGAGGAACAATTTTGGTACAGCTTTATTTTGGTTCTAGCACTGCTCTGGGAGGACTTCCAGATGTTTCTAAGATTAATGAAAGCTGTTCTTGCTTTATTTATTCTACTCTTTATATCTTTATTTCTTCCTCCATCCAGTGTTAGTATGCTGCCAAGGTATATGAATGTATCTGTCTGTCATTATTTTGGCCATTAATTTTAATTGCTGTTTGGTTTTCTGTGCTCACTTTTATTATTTTTCACCTATTTATAGTGATGTTCATCCCCACTTGTTTGCTGATTGTATCTAGAGTGCTTGTTTTTTACTGTATGTGGTCTTGAGTGTGTGCTATGAGTGCTATAATCCAGATCCTCAACATGGAGAACATTGTTGGCAAGAATGAGGCCCACCAAACTCCTCGGCCAGGGAGGCCAAATTAGAAATGGTGATATTATTTGTTATATGACAAATGGAGTTTGTTTTGATGTTCACTATTAGTGATCTAATTAATTATGCATGAAACCTTGACACACAAGTGTCAGAAATTTGCATAATAATAAATTACGTGATTTGACAAAACGCTGTAAAATTAATCTCAGGGTATGACTAAGGTCTTTTCTGGATCAAAATGATTAGATTAGCCCTAGTTTTTAATGAAGTTTAATCAAAGCAATGTAGTCTAATTGAACATCTGGGATCTTGGATATATATAAAGCACACACGCTGTAGGCCACGAAAGTCCATCCCACTTCACTTATTCTGCGATGGCATCATCGCTTATTTGTTGAATTCAACATAGAAACGGAGGTGGACTCATGAAGAAGGCTGGTACTTTGTGGCCTATCCTTTGATACATAATTTTGAAAATCCTGTATGTAAGTAAACAACAGGATATGCTAAACACATATGTAAACACCCATTGCTATGTGGTACAAATCATCATCATCATCAGGTGCCGTGCAGACTGGCATTGCCTATTATGCTTCTCCAGAGTACCCGATCCTTCATGCAGGCCATCAGTTCAGTTGGTGATCTCCTCTCACACCACCCCGTCAGACTGTCCAGTATCATTTCTCTTGGTCTTCCTCTTGATCTTCTTCCTTCTTTTTTTCCTGTTGTTATAATATTTTCAATGCCCCCTCTTCTCATTGCATGTCCTATGAAAGTACATTGTCTCTCACTTATCTTTTTGACAAAGTTTTTTGTCTCTCCAGCTCTTCTCATACATTTTTAATTAGTTATTTTTGCTGTCAAGGGGATTCGCAACATTCTTCTAATAAACCACATTTCAGCTGCTTCCAATGATTTTTGTGCAGACTTGCCTATTGTCCATGATTCACTTCCATATAACAAGATAGGTTCAACATAGGATTTTAGGACTCGTTTTCTAACATTCATTGATAAAGATGTGTTAGCTAATATGTTTCTCATTCTTTGAAATGCAGTCTTTGCTTGGCCTATTCTGTTCCTAATTTCTTTTCTGCATTTCCCATCTGAAGTTATTACTGCTCCAAGGTATTTGAATTTCTGCACTTGCTTTAGAGTAGTTTTGTTTAATTTAATACTGCATGCTGGTGGATTCTGTTTCTTAGATATAACCATAGTCTCTGTCTTTTTGATGTTCAAAGTAAGGCCTTTCTGTTCACTTTCTTTGGCAACTTTATCCAAGAGATTTTGCAGGTCTTGTTGGTTCTCAGCTATCAGTACTGTGTCGTCAGCATACCGAAGGTTGTTAATATTGTATCCTCCAATTTTTATGCCTAGTTCTGTGATGATTGTTCTTAGAATATTCTCGCTATACAGAGAAAAAAGGTCTGGAGATAGTACACATCCTTGTCGCACCCCTTGTTTTATAGGTTGATATTATCCAATTCTATTTTCAACTCGAACTGCTGCTTCTTGCTGCCAGTATAGATGTTTTACAATCCTCAGGTCTTTGCCGTCTATACTGATGTCTTCAAGCATTTTAATAATTTCATTATGTTTCACCTTGTCAAATGCCTTGGTGTAATCAATGAAGCATAAGTAGAGATCTTTCTGTTAGTGTTCGTAAAGCATAAATGGCATTGTGTGTTCCCTTTCCTTCAACAAATCCAAACTGTTCATCTGCTATTTCAATTTTTATCTTTTTCCTTGTTCTTCTCATAATTATTCTCAGAAGTAGCTTCGTTATGTGACAAGAGAGGCTGATAGTCCAGTGGTCGTCACATTCCTTTGCACCTGGTTTCTTTGGTAGTGCTATAAACGTGGATTTAATCAGGTCACTGGTAATATAACCACTGTTGTAAATGTCATTCAGTAACTTGGTTATTATTTTTATTCCTGTCTCCTCTAGTGCCTCTATTTCTTCTATTGTTATATTATCAGGCCCAGTCGCTTTTCCTTTCTTCATATGTTTGATGGCATCTATGATTTCATCTTCAAGTATTGGTGGTCTATCACAGTTTTCAGTATCTGGTGTTAATTCTAGTCTTTCTCCTCCATATAGCTCACTGATATACTCTGTCCACCTGTCCACAATGTCTTATTTTCCCATTAACATTTTACCTTCTTTCGATTTCAGGCATCCTGTGGTATATTTTGTTTTCCTGCCTGTGAGTTCATTAATTCGTTTGTGCATGTTTTTGCTGTCTTTATTATGAGAGTCCTCTATTTGTATGCACTGTTCATTTAACCACACTTTCTTTTGCTTCTCTGCATTTGCGTCTTATTTCTTTATATATCTTGCTACATTTTACCTCGTTATTTTTACTCCTCCTCCTCTTGTCCATCAGTCCTAAGATGTCGTCTGTCATCCATTTATTTTTAGAGGCTTCTTTTTTTGGTGGTATTATCTTCTTAACATTTCCCATTGTTCATCTATACTATTTATCTTTGCTATTGCATTGTATCTATTTGTTATAATAACTTTGTATTGTTCTCGCAGTTCTTAGTCATTTTTAAGAAGTTCTGTATTCAGTTTGATGTTTCTCACTTTTCTGCCTGCTTTCTTTAGCTTTATTCTAACTTTTCCACAGAGTGGATCATGGTCACTATTGCAGTCAGCTCCTGGCATGGTTTTTGTTGTCAGTAATGCATTGCGGAATCGTTTGTTGATTAATATGTAGTCTATCTGGTTAAAAGTCTTTTTGTCTGGGCTGCACCACGTTGCCAGTCTTCGAGGATGTTGTTTAAACCAGGTGTTTCCTACAACCATGCTATGTATTCTTGCCCATTCAATTAATTTATAACCTCTGTCATTCCTCTCCCCCAGTCCATAGTCACCAATGATGTCTGAAGTTCTTCCTTTACCAACTTTGGCATTAAAATCTCCCATGACTATGGTAGCTTCATGTGACTTTGTGTGTTTTAGTGCTGTCTCTATATCATTATAAAACAGCTGTACATCTTCTTCAGAACTTTCATATGTTGGAGCGTACACTTGTATAATATTTATGTTTATTGGTTGTCCTTTCAGTTGGGCTAGCAGGACTCGGTCCGAGATGTTCAAATATCCTACAATTGTCCTTGCCGTTTGTTCATCAAATATAATTCCTACTCCTCGTTCATGTTTCTCACTTTCAGGAACTGGTACAAATACATTTTCTTTTAATGAGAAAATATCTCTGCATCTATGGAAGGAAAGAAAGCAAGAGTAACACAGTGTGTATTCTTTGTTTCTTTATTCATGTTTATAGTCTTGTGGCAGTAAAACCATAATGCCGTACCTAGTATTACATAAACTCACACAATTTAGAACAGACAAAAATAACATTTATATCTGTTGTTACTGTATTCATACACACATTCTGACAAGAAAAAAAGCAAAATTACATTACTGTTATTAATTAAACCATGAAATACAGCAAGAAAAAGAACACATACTATTTATTTTTTTTTTATATACAGTGTTGTGAAGAATGAATAAAAATGACATATTAATTATTTCCTCACACAGTCTATGGATCCAGTTACTTTATTTTATGTAGACATTTTAGAAAAAAAAAAGAGATAAAATAACATTTATATATGTTACTTTCACTGATGCCACATCATTTTATTTTTCTCTTCATATTTCCTCATATTCAAAATTGAAACTTTCACAGCTATTTTAAACTAAATTTCTGTGGTACACATAATGAAGAGAAGTGTTTTTTTTTTGTTGGGGGGGGGGGGAAGAGAGAATTGTGTCTAAATCAGTAACTCACATTGAAAGTTTAAATGTCTGAAATGCTTGATTTTGTGGAGAGAGGGGTGGAGAAGAGAGGAACTCCTCTGATGGACTGAGGAGTTTTAGTAGTTGTTTTATTTCTCTGTATATGTCAGCTAAAGTTATAGAATAAATTGGAAAATAGAATCCCAGTGAGACATTAAGTCAAAGCTTTACAAAGACTTGGGTTAAAAAACAGAAAGAGAAATTAGATTTAGCTCATAAATGAAAGGATGTAGTAAAAGACTCATAGATGTAAGGGCTTATAGGGGTGCAGATGTTAACAGTGATCACAACCTGTGCATGGGGAAAATTAAACTAAAAGTGAAAGGCCAACACAAGAAATCGGTACACAGAAAGATAAACAGCCACAGCCTACGAGAAGAGAATACTAACAGCAATTTCAATCAGAAACTTGCCAATCATTCCAAAACACTCAGTGAAGTAAAGGAGATAGGTATAGGTGAATTATGGAATTCTTACAGCACAGCCATAATCACAGCAGCAAAAGCAAGCGCTGGACTGAAAAAAACCAAATAGAAAAGTATGGATATCAGAAAACACATGGAAGTATATACATGAAAGACAAGCAGTCAAATTAGACATATTGAATGTAAAAATGGATCTTGGAAAAGATCTGGTGAAAGCAACATACAAAGAACTATACAAGAAAGTAAAAAGTTCAGCTAGAAGGGATAAAAGAGAAGGCATAGACAATATGGCAAAAGAGGCAGAAAAAACAGGAGACATCAAAACTTTATATAACATACAAAAGAGGCTCTCCCTCTCTCTCTCTCTGAACCTTAAGTGCCCAGAGCAATGGGATTTCCACAAGGGTTTTCCACAAATGCCTGTCCGTTGCCTTTTTTTTCTGCTCTTGCCCAGGTGAGCAAAAGAGGCTAACAGGTACTGTTACATCTAAAGAAAGACCAATCCTTAGCAAAACTGGAACCCTATTAACATCAAGTAAAGACCAAAAGCAAAGAAGACTGAACACTTCCAAGAAATACTTAATCGACCACACCCAAAAGAATTGTTAAACCTTGAAACTGACTTACCAGCCCCACAACTAAATGTCAGCCTAGATGAAATTAAATTGCATGAAATTGAAACAGCAGTGAATTTAATGGCTAACAAAAAAAACTGCAGGTGAAGATGAAATAACATCCGAAATGCTAAAAGCTATCAATAGTGACAACATGAGACAACTACAGAGAATGTTTAACAAGATTTGGAAAGAAGAAAAGCTCCCTTCTAAATGGAAAAAAAAGGAATCATTGTTAAAATACCAAAAAAAAAAGGCAATCTCAGTGACTGTAACAATTAGAGAGGAGTAACTTTAATATCAGTTGTGTCAAAACTATTTTGCAAGGTCATTTTGAACAGACTTAAAGATATAGTGGATACTGCAATGAGAGAAGAACAAGCAGGATTTTGAAAAGGGAGAAGATGTCTCGACCAGTTTTTTACTCTAAGAATAATACTTGAAGAACATATTGAAAAGCAGAAACCATTAATACTGAACTTCATAGATTTTAAAAAGGCATTTGATAGCATACACAGAGATTCATTATGGAGAATTTTAAGTCTATATGGAATACCATCTAAAATTGTCAGTATCATTAAGGACTTCTACAGTGGATACGTTTGTGCAGTCAAGACAGAAGAAGGGATGAGTGAATGGTTAAAGATTGAAACAAGTGTGAAACAAGGATGTATACTGTCTCATTTACTTTTTGGGATTACAATAGACTTCATAATGAAACAATGCTGCACAGGTAACACAGGTATGACTGGGTACATGGGACCCAACTAGAAGATCTTGATTTTGCTGATGACATAACTCTTATCAATAATAATGTGAATTCCATGCAAGAAAAAAGCAGATAGCCTGTCTTCACTGGCTAGCAAAATAGGACTTGAAATTAACAAGAACAAAACAAAAATAATGAAAATTCCCATTAATCAAAATGGAAAAATTCACATAGAAGGGACAGATATTGAAGAAATTAATCAATTTGCATACCTTGGCAGCAACATAGACTAGGATGGTGACACCAGAAAGGAAGTTAGAATCAGAATTGCAAAAGCAGCATCGATCTTCAAGAATCTTGAGAACATATGGAATTCAAAAGTTATAAGCACAAAAACCAAGTTAAGACTATTCAATTCAAATGTAATATCCACCCTCATTTATGCATGCTGAAAGCTGGAAAACAACTAAGGAAACAGAGAAGAGATTAGACTCTTTTGAAAACAAATGATAAGGAAAATACTCAGCATCAAGCAGAACTAATTCAGGAACAATGCAGAGATAAGACTGAACAACAACCAGTCTCATGGGTGATCAGGAAAAGGAGATGGACATATGTTGGTCACTTGATGAGAAGAAATGATCAGAGAATCCCAAAACAAGCTATCAAGTGGAACACAACAGGCCAAAGAAAAAGAGGCAGACCACGTGAAACTCTGAAGAGGACATTGTTAAGAGAGGCCACATTAGCAGGCATAAAATCCCTTGATGAGGTTGAAAGACTCGCCGAAGACAGGAAAACTTGGCGAACTACTTTGCGAGCCCTATGTGACGTTTAACGGCACAGGAGGGATGTAAGACAAGTAAAAGACACATTCAAGTATGAAAAATTTCTTGAAGAAGTTTAAAAAAAAAGAAAAGATAAAAAAAAAGAACAAAGAAATGGACCCCTGTAAATTTAGAAAACATCTCTGTGCAATACTATATAGTTAGAAAACATCTATGGACAATACTATATAGTTTGAAAACATCTTTGGGCAATTCTATATAGTATGAAACATATTTGGGCAATCCTATTAGCATCATGCAGCAGGGTGTTTATGTATTGCAACATCTGATAAAACATTCATCATCAGAGCTCCCTGTAATTAGCTAAATTATGGATGCTTATGACTGATTACTGTATTTATACATACAGGCTGAGGAGATGAACAAAATTTTTTTGCTGTTGTTATTTAAACATACTTGTCTTTTCTCTCTCTCTCTCACTCACTAACTCACTCACTTACTCACACACACATGCGAACACTGCCCTGCCACAGCCAAGTAATTGCCCAAGGATGTGAGAGATATAACAACTGAACTGTGAAGTCATATACATAGAATTATTGTACTGAACTTTTTTTTTCTGTTCTTCACAAACCATTTGTAGAAATTATTAACTTTAGTGTTACTGAATTCCTACATGGAAGATAATAGTTGATGAAGTTTTGTTGTTGTTCTGAAACGAAGTACACTGATTGTTAATCTGATACTATAATTTGCTAAATTTGTGTAGCAGACTCTCTCTCTCTCTCTCTGAACCTTAAGTGCCCAGGGCACATGGGGCTTCCGCAAGGGTTTTCCACAAATGCCTGTCCTTCGCCTTTTTTCTGCTCTTGCCCAGGTGAGCCCTCTGTTGCTCAGCATCCTTTCTGTTGTTCTTCTCCATGTCTCTTTTGGTCTACCCTTACTTCTGTTCCCCTGTGGTGTCCATCTTAGTGCTATTTTTGGTAGTGAGTTGTCAGTCATTCGGAGCGGACTAGCATCTGTTATATCACAGTTAGGGGAGGGGAGGTTGGTGTGTGTTCATGTAGATTCTTTCATTTTCATTTGCCAGATTTAAGCTTACAGAAAGGTGTTTTATTGAACAGAACCGTCTCCCCCCCCCCAAAAAAAAAAAAAAGTCATGAGATTTTCAGTGGTAATAATCACTTAGCTGGCATGTTTTGTGGTCAGAAACAAAATCACGAGGCTGTTAGCATTGTTCTCAGAGGATAACAACATTAAAAATGTGGGGAAAGAAAGAAAGAATTTAAGCAAAAATTATATTTTCATTTTTTTTCCGTCATTTTTTGAAGGGTTATACCTTGTTTATCACTGTCTAGTACCTCAAACACGTCAATGGAAACAATAAATTGACATATGCAGTTTTAATGTCAAAAATATTTCTGCAGTTGAGAAACAGTGTGGTTTATTTAGGACTGGTACATGTTTTTGTGTTGGGCTGTGACTTTGATAATCGCCTGTTAGCCTACTTTCTGGAATGAAGCAGCCAGCACAGCTGATCATATTTTTATAGAAATAAGCTACAAACCCTGCATTATTTTTCCTGTTCACATATTTGAGGTGAGAACTGCTATGAGACTGACTACATGACCAAAAGAAAGAAAAAATTCCAAAATTCCATGATCACTCAAATTTAAAATAAGCATCACCTACCATCTTTTTTTTTAACCGACCAATAACGCTAGGCCTATATCTTATGCCTATAACCATATGCCTATATCTCTATATGACGCCTATATCTATATCTCTATATCTTATGGCTGTATCTCACTTGTAGTTTCTGAATTAGTCAAACATTTGAATCTCCAAAACCATGTAAGTGTTTTTATTTTATCTGCATTTTTTTTAAAACGAAGTCATAAATATAACTGACAGCAAGAAAAGAGTTAACGCAAGCTCCGAAAATCGAGTTCCCCCCCCCCCCCCCCATGTCCAAGTTTTTGTTTGTTTCGTTAAGTAGTATTACCTCAGATATGGGTGCTGTATCCAGTTCACAGTTTCTTTCATCTTGTCTTCATTTCTTAGCATTCACCAAATCGACCAACTTTATCAACACTAACCCCAGATTAGAGTGCATCTGCCGCATATTTTGTCGCGATTCCCCGTTTAGTAAGTCGGTGTGGAAAGTTTGGCGTTGTTACAATGACCGCACCTAGTGACCACAGCGTGTTACATACGTCCTGTTACTACAAATATTTCTAAAAACTGTTTAGCATGTGTATTAGAGAAATAGCCTTTCAGGAAACTTCGTAAGTGGGGAAAAAGATTTCTTTAACTTAGTCCTGTTTGAGGAAAGGATAAATAAATCGGCTGTTTGTATATGGTGAGTTTATATAGCGTAGCTTCGGTTTATTGACGTAAAACACAGACAACCTGATAGTGTTTACATTGCCTGCGGCAATTTACGGGAGCAACAGAAAATGAAAATCTAACGTTGTCAAGGGTAACAGGCATTTATGCTTTCGTGTTTTCTTGGGGGGGGGGGGGGGCTGGGGGCTGAGGTTATTTGTTGAAATGTAGGGCTAGTCCATGGATTCAGTAGGCTGCCCGTGAGTTCTGTTCCACTCTGTCGATCTAAACAGGGGTCGAGTGATGGACGTGCACTGAACGTTAACTAATGCAGGCTCTGTGGGCCATTCAGTGCGATCACCATGTCCCAGATATCGGCGGCTAACAAGCACGCACATAAGATTTTTACCAGTGTTTTGTTTCGTAAAGAAGCGAACATAACACTTTTCATACTACGAGGCACTTAAATGGCTTTTAAAAGAATACTAATTATAATAAATAAATAAATGTAAAATTATGGAGTAAAGTAATTCCATTGGGAACAGTTCTGTTAAGAACACACTTATCTATGTTAAGATAAAACATTTCTTTGTGAGACGGGGAACATAGATCTGTTTGCTTAAAAACTCTGACCTACTTCTGTAGTCCAGAAACCTGTAGCGATCAACACTAACTGTAATTGTTATTTTTGTAAAATGTAATGTCAGGTTGGTGGACGGATGGGGACATGGAGATTGCCGGCATGAATGAGGAAAATCTGGTGTGAAACCAATGAATCCAGGACGTGACAAGCCTATGGGTCTTTACAAAACGTATATGGGTATCAGAATGATGTAAACAAAACAGAGCCAACAGACTATAGGTGCCAGGGGATGGATATCGTTGAGGCACTCATCGGATTCCTCATCCCAAAGTCGGAGTGTCTCTGTGGAACTGTCTCAAAGCCGTCTGGCCAGCCAGCGTTGCATGCTGGATCTGATGTGGAGAAGGGGCTTAAGTACTGCCACCAGAAGCTGGAAAACAAATTTTTGGCCAGGCCAGACTACACCAATGTCTTCATGGCAGTCCGAGCAAGACCACAGTCTGCTCTAGCAAGGAAAGGTGCTGAAGTCGGAGGTACCCAGCCAAAAGGTGCATCGCAAAAATCAGGGTACCATTTACCATTGTTAATGTGCATACGAAGAAGAAGAAGAAAGAATAAAGTAAAATAATGAATAAACTGTTATTTCCCCCTTTGTTCAAAATTTACAGTACAATCTGATCCCCCTCTCTCTCACTCTCTCTCTCTCTCACTCTCTCTCTCTCTCTCTCTCTCTTGTCCCTTCTATGCCTAAGACAAACGGGGCTGCTGACAGCAACAGACACTTTTGTCAGTTCCTTAAAACTAGCGAAATATAGGCATCAAATCATTTTCTGTTCGAATTCGGAGGTGCCCCGATCACCCATGTATAGAAATAGGTACCTGACTTCTTCTGGAGCTCTGGGAGGAAGCGCGGCCAGGAGTGATGGCTAACCACATCACCCTCTAGTGTGTCGACGGGTCAAGGAGAATACGGACGCTAACACCACATCGCCTTGGTAACCTCCATTGCGTAAAAGGGCTAACTTTACTTTTACTTTAAATCATTTCTTAATAAAAGTACGGGGGATGAACACAATTTATTATTTCAGCTTGGGATTATAAAAAATCTGGTTAGCAGAAGAATTAAAAAACGCTGCAGCAATCAGCATCTCTCTTCAAACAAACCCGATTTCATAGCTTCTAATGATTTTATGCTGGTTTCTAATGACTTTATGCTGGCTTCTAAACGAGGCAAAAAGAAAAAAAAAGCTCTGGGCAATTTCTGCTATATATGCGCGCTGACCTGGTTTGGCGTGCGCAGACTATGATTCATTTCCATATAAAAATACTATTGTACGAGTACAGCCAACTTCAATTAATTCTACATTATGCTGCAATGTTTCCTACAACTGCAGTCTAGGGACCCACAACATATTATACTGGGAAATACAAGATAAAACGTTGAAAAAAAAAAGGATGTGCAAACAAAACGTTTTTTTTTTAAGGGAGCTCAAATATTGAAAATAATAAGTTCGGATTTCTTTCAAGGTCCCTGCAGACAGGCATAAGATATCATGCCCTTCCATAACCCTCGATCCCTTGTACATCTCAACAGGCTTGTCACTGAGCATTTCTCGTGCCGAGATGCCAAAACATCAAACATTTTTTTCTCTCTGTCTACCTCTGTCTCTTCTACCTTCGATCTTCCCTGCTGCCATGAGCTGCTCTAGCCCGTCTCTCCTTCAAACATGGCCTCGGCAAATCTGGACTGTCGTTTTCTGATCTTTGTTATAATTTTCCTTGTTTCTTATGGCTCTTTCAGAACTTCCTGGTTCGATTTTGTCCACGGTACCAGCAGCAGTCTTTCTAAGAAACACATTCAACGGATTCCAGCCTTCTTTGTATCTCTTTACAGGTATCGTAGTTAAACATAGTGATTTCTTTTTCGAATGTTGTTTATTCATATCTTTGTGCGTCTATTTGCGATCATGTATCCCCCCCCCCCGTCTGTCTCAGTAGATCCCCGCTAATGGAAGCTTTATTGCGAGTTGTTCTCCCCCCTCCCTCCCCCTCCCACAAATAAAACAGAGAAGCATTTTCAAAGCGCACTTTTTCAAAGAATTCCATGCCTGTTGTGTTAGGCATCCCAGATCTTCTCGTTACACACAATCTCTTTACACATATACACGAGTATTTACAAATGTCGAACAGGCAACTAGTATACGACTCAAACTTCAAAACAACAATTAGATCATGAGTATTTGTCAATACCTAGTAAAATATACACGAAAATAGTTTTTGAACACCACATATTTTCACCTAAACAAACCACTGATTGCGGCCGCTTACCAAAAAAACAGCAGCCTTTTTTTTTTCTCTAAAACGTGATACAATGCTGCTGATTTATTACGCTTAATATCGATATAAACGTTAACAAGACACTAAACGAACTTTAACAAAGCATTGTTAAGTATAACGTGTTGGTTTTTTTTTTTTTTGGTCTGTCAGGGTTAGCTCAGAAGTGTACCTACAGTGTACCAGGCATCAGCTTAAAAGAATTTGGACAATGGAATTCAATGTCGGGTTCATGCAATACTGTTTCACTGATTACTTATTCATGCAGTTTTTCCTCTTAAGCATGTAGTCTCGCTGCAGTAAGTTAGTTATAACGGTGTTGTATTTTTACTGATAACTGTTTAATTCCACTTTTAAACCTTTTTTTTTCCTTTTGCGCAGATCCGAAGACCTTTTTTTTAGGGGGGGGGGGGAGGGAAGGGGGGTGTCATTCTATTTCATTCCATACTGACATCTTTATTGTGTTGGATAAAATATGCTTCTTGAAACACCGGTGTTTTCATTTGCTTGGTGGCTTTAAAGTACCTGATATACTTTCCATGTATTTTCCACTTTAAATACTTTCAGAGTATTTCCTACTTTATATAATTTCCATGTATTTTCCACTTTATATACTTTTAAAGTATTTTCCGCTTTATGTACACTTTGAGTATTTTTTTCACTTTATATTACATACTTTCCTACTATTTTCATCTTTATGTACTTTCCGGGTATTTTCCGCGTTATATAATTTTCTACTATTTTCCACTGTCTTTAATTTGTGAGTATTTTCCTACAGGAATTTATATTGTGAGTACTGCGGCCGAACAACAACATATTCACGTGATAAATCTTGCCCAGGGGTAGGTGTGGCGAGTGTAGGGAAGCAAAACCTAGGAGGCGTGTCTCTGACAAGCTTGGATAGGTCAATACACGAACGAAGATGTCAATCAAAAAGAAAATCGTCTTTGATCCTCCGACAAAGGCAAACGGCAAATGTCATCCCCATGACCTGCAAGTGAAAAGGAAAACACAGATGAAGAAGAAAGTTTTCGTGACTGAACGGTGAGTGGAGCAAAGACCAGGCTGTCGTGACAGTTTGTACGTGTTGCATGGTTTAATAAATAAACTCTGCTTTCATTTGACATTACCCTGTCAGCTATGTTTTTTGTTTTCCCTAAGTTTCTTTAACGTTTCCATCGAAAACTTGCGAAGGATGAAAAATGATCTGTTTTTTTTTAAATTGAAAGAGAATAGTCCTGGAGAACTCTAAGGCTGTCAAGACATACTGCTTTTCATTCCGGGGGAGGGGGAGATATTAGAGGCTGTGCCACAGCAACCTGGTAATAGAGGCGACGCCCTTCGAGAGAAGATTTGTGAAGGCTCCAGTACAACCCCCGCCCTCATTTTTAAATATATAGTCCACTTCAGGTCCACTTCTTCTTCTTCTTCTTCTTCTTCTTCTTCTTCTTTCGAGGTTAGACCCGCTGCAACCTTCTGTGCCCACCCCTATTTTAGGGGTAGGGTCTCCCCCTCCAGGGCCACTGCTCCGGATGGACCCGCGCTCCTCCCCTCCCCCCTCCCTCCGACTCAGACCATAATAGAATAGAGGGAAAAGTGGATTTCATTCGTCATGATGGAGCTTAGCACGAAATGTGCTGGGAGATATCCTTCCATCTTCTTGCCTGCACGAAAGACATGAGGAAAACCATCATCATCATCATCATCATCACTTTTTTTTGGGTTGGGGTGTCATTACTCCGGCCCCCGATGGCTTTCCTTTTTTAAGAGGGGGTGGTGGGGGCATAGCGGATGAAATCAGAATAGCTAATATAAATATAATAGCTAATATAAATATAATAGCTAATATAAATATAATAGCTAATATAAATATAATGGCTAATATAAATATAATGGCTAATATAAATATAATGGCTAATATAAATATAATGGCTAATATAAATATAATTACTAATATAAATATAATGGCTAATATAAATATAATGGCTAATACAAAAATAATAGCTAATATAAATAATGACTAATATAAATATAATGGCTAATGTAAAATAAATGGCTATACGAGACTTGGGGACGGAAGAGGGGGTGGGAAATAGAGAAACGCTTACATTATTTCTTTCGAAAATAACCTTCATCATCATGTGTGATTACCTTCACCGAAACGACGGGTTTTATCATTTTAAACAACATCAGCGGAAACGGCGGGCAGTAAATAAATAAATTAGTCAAAGCCAAGATTTAGAAACTGTTACCTCATAACGAATGTTAACTAACGTTACCTCATAACGAATGTTAACTAACGTTACCTCATAACGGATGTTAACTAACGTTACCTCATAACGGATGTTAACTAACGTTACCTCATAACGGATGTTAACTAACGTTACCTCATAACGGATGTTAACTAACGTTACCTCATAACGAATGTTAACTAACGTTACCTCATAACGAATGTTAACTAACGTTACCTCATAACGAATGTTAACTAACGTTACCTCATAACGAATGTTAACTAACGTTACCTCATAACGAATGTTAACCACGCTGTTTACGGTAACAGAGATAAAGCCTTTTCACTTGTTGTTTAATGTTCTTGTCTTAGGAGAGGAGGAGAAAGACACTAGGCAGTCCCCAAGTTAGGACCGTACAACTCACGCACAACTCGTAGCTACCCTTACAGCCTGCTATATTAAACATTCGAGTTACACACGCTGGTTCAATAACACAATGGGCGCTACTTTTCGCCAAAACATTGCGCGTCAACAGCGGTTCGTTGGTTTCTTAGTTTTCTATGCACAAACAGGTACATTATATACAATGTACTATAACTAACTGACGTTAGATACAAAAAAATAACTGACGTTAGATACAAAAATATCTGACGTTAGAAAGAAAAGTAGCTAACTGACGTTAGATTAAAAAAAATAACTGACGTTAGACAACAAAAAAATAACTGACGTTAGATACAAAAAATAACTGACGTTAGATAGAAAAAGTAGCTAACTATTACGACTTAACGTGCAAATTCGACTTTAGAACAGATTTAGGAGCGGAATTTGTTCAGAATTCGGGGACTACCTGTATGACACAGACAAACAAACGGTTGCATAATAGTGTCAGTTTGAACAGCACGTTATGTGTTACTCTTTTCTGGTGCTGTTACTATCTTCAATTTAAAGTCGCCCATCATAGGACAAAGGTTTCTTTGGCCTTGGAGATTTTCGTGATCTTTGGGTCAGATTTCCCTCAGACCGGCTGGTGTAAACATTCTACAGACTTTCAATACAGTCTCGTCCGAGTCTTTAGTTCTCTGTGTGTATGTGTGTGAGTGTATGTGTGTGTGTGTGTGTGCGCGGGCGCGACCACCCATACTGATGTTGTTTAATATAAATCTGTAGCAGTTTTAAATATTTTGGACGCATTAAACGTCATGATAATCTACAGAAGACCGTCTTGGAAGGGTACATAATTGGAAAAAGAAAGAGAAGAAGACCAAGGTGAAGATGGCTGCAAGACATTGTTGATGATCTACAGATGGATGCATCAGCAGCAGGCCATCTTGCTCACAACCGAGAGGCCTACAGGAGTGCTGTTTGGGAGGCAAAGTTCCCCAAGGGACATGCAAATGAATGAATGAATGAGCAGTTTTAGTTTATTTTTCAACAATTTCAGATAATGCCCTTGATGACGATACTACTACTACTACTACTACTACTACTACTACTACTACTACTACTACTACTACTACTACTACTACTACTACTGTTACTACTATTGCTACTACTGCTACTACTACTATTGCTGCTACTGCTACTACTACTACTACTGCTACCACTATTACTACTATTACTACTACTACTATTGCTACCACTACTGTTACTGCTACTACTACTACTACTACAACTACTACTACTACTATTACTATTACAACAAACAGCTACTACTATTACAACAACAACAACTACTACTACTACTACTATTATAACAACAACACCTACTACTACTACTCCTACTACTACTACTGCTACTAATGCTAGTGCTACTACTAGTACTACTACTACTATTACTAGTACAGCTACTACTACTAGTACTACTACTACTACTACTACTACTACTACAATCTACAATTACTACTACTCATAAACATACTACTTTATATTACTACTATAACCACTCCGAATACTACTAGTTTCTCTTACTGACACCACCATCACCAATATTACTATTATAGTATATAGTATATATTATAGTACTACTTTTATATCACTAACACTACCACTTGCTTTCCTACTAGTATTACTTGCGCCATTCCTACTACTACTACTACTACTACTAATACCACTACTACTACTACTATTACTACTAATACCACTACTACTACTACTATTACTACTACAAATACTATTGCTACTACTATTACTACTAATACCACTACTACTATTACTACTACAAATACCACTGCTACTACTATTACTACTACAAATACCATTGCTACTACTATTACCACGAGTACTAAATACAGAAGAATATACAAGAACTCCGATAAGGACTGTTTGGGGGTTGGGGGGGGGGAGAGACAAATCATTTCTATCTGTCTGTCTGCCTGTTTGTCCATCCTGCTGCTTCTCTGTCTGCCTGCTTCTCTGTCTTCTTTCCTGTACACGCTCGCAAATAATTAATAATTTAATTTCTTCTTTGAATCTTGAATCTAGGAGTTAGAATCGTCACACTCGGGACACGCCCATACATGCCCCGCCTCTCTGTTTCAGCAACCACAGAAGGGTATGAACACTAACTGTGCCAGCCACCTGCTGGTTCTGCCAACCTCGAATTCTACCAATCGGCCACCCAGGCCTCTTCCCACCCCCACCCCAATTTAATTTCTTCTTTACCAGTCCGGAGAAGTCTTTTTCCTCCTTATCTTTGTTGGTTTTTAACAAGGTGATAGTTCACAATAATGACATTCTGAACTGCGATTTTTAATGAAGAACTGCCACATATCAGTAGGCGTGTTATCACAGCAAAGTGCCACGGGGCAAATCAATTGGTCTGCTCATGATTTGCAGCGATTCATCGGTGTAATGACGGACAGTTTCTCATGTACTTAACATGCACGCGAATCTTACCATCAAGATCGATATACCAGCTGCCAGTCCCGCGAAAATTCGAACATTGTCCGTTAGGAAGTCAATGACAGCAGTGTAGCAACCCTGGAAAAAAAAAGTAGATTGATGATAATGACAACAGTGTAGTAACCCTGGAAAAAAAGTAGATTGATGATAATGACAGCAGTGTAGTAACCCTGGAAAAAAAGTAGATTGATGATAATGACAGCAGTGTAGTAACCCTGGAAAAAAAGTAGATTGATGATAATGACAGCAGTGTAGCAACCCTGAAAAAAAAGTAGATTGATGATAATGACAGCAGTGTAGCAACCCTGAAAAAAAAGTAGATTGATGATAATGACAGCAGTGTAGCAACCCTGAAAAAAAAGTAGATTGATGATAATGACAGCAGTGTAGCAACCCTGAAAAAAGTAGATTGATGATAATGACAGCAGTGTAGCAACCCTGAAAAAGTAGATGATGATATTGACCACGATGGTTAATAGGAAGAAAGAAAAAAATAATGGCAGCTGGACAAAACATGGACATGTCTGGGGACAAAATATGTCACCAGTTAATTAAGTCTAACACAAAACTGAAGTCAGGAGTAAATGTCAGCCCAAAGGTTCAAGAGGGTTCAAAATCAGACTCCGGCGTCATTGGATTCAGGACAGCCCCCATACATGCTCCGCCATGTACCGCAGCTTCCATCCAAGAGTATGTTTGCTGATAGTTCCCATTAATAGTTCCCATCCTTACGATGCGTTTTCTGCCACACAGTTCAGATTTCCTGTCAGCACCCTTAATTTGTCCTAGCTCCAGCAATCGTTTCACAATTAGATTGTTCTTCCATTCCCGCTCTTCATTTTCCCGCAGTCTTTCCAATACGGCTTTGGCAATGTCGCCATTGTCAATTATACGCATGCTATTTATATAAGCCTGTCCAGCAAGTCTGTCTGCCACTTCATTGCCACGTACTCCGCACGCCCTGGACAATAAAGCCACCTTATGATCATCACAGATGACTGACTTAACAGATGAATCCATTCTTTTCGAAGCAATTTTTCTTCTCAATCATACTCTGCGAATCCGCCACAATGACACCATTCACCATATCATGAGCAACTAACCATTCTATTCTTGCCGGCATAGCCTCAATTTCCATTCCTATGCTTGATGTGATGACTTCAAAGGCTCCCGAATCCTGTGCCACCACTCCTCCATTGTGGTAGACAACAAAATCCCAACCACTTCTGCTGTTCCACGTCAGTGAGCCATCAGTATGTATAACCGTGGCAGAAGATCCACAGTGATGCTGGATGAGATCTTGAACCCAAAGTTCAACAGCCCTCTATGCCCAGTCTCCATATTCGAAGCCCTTCTGTATAAATAACGTTTGTTAGCTGAGGTTGGTCCTGTACCCGTAACCAATCATCGCCTTTAGGCACTTCATCTAGATCTCACACTGACATTATTGTATATACAGCCTCAGCCATCCAGAATCTGCCTCGTTTGATGCGTCTGCCCTTTATCAACCCCAGCTCCTTAAGGAATAGGTTCATGCCAGCAACCCTGATGTATGTCTTTACCTAAGCATACCTGTATTCTGACCTCACACTCAGCATATGATGCAGATAGCGCATGGCCGCTACAGGAGTATCTCTGGTGCAACCCAAGCCCAGAAAGGCCGAGTAAGTGTTACCTTTCTTTCTTGACCATGCTAAACATTAATTAATTAATTCATTCATTCATTTGCATGTCCCTTGCGGAACTTTGGCTCCCAAACAGCACTCCTGTAGGGCTCTCGGTTGTGAGCAAGATGGCCTGCTGTTGGTGCATCCATTTGCAGATCGTCAACAATGTCTTGCACCCATCTTCGTTTTGGTCTTCCTCTTTTTATTTTTCCCATTATGAATCCTTCCAATACGGTCTTCTCTAAATTATCATGACGTTTAATGTGTCCAAAATATTTCAGTTTTCTCTCTTTAATCCTATTTACTAGTCAGCCTTCTTCAATATTAAGCTCTTGTAGTATAGATATATTTGTTCTTTTTTGTGTCCACGATATTTGGAGAACTCTTCTGTAGCATTTACATTCAAAGGCATTTATGTGCTTCTCGGCTGTTATGTTCAGGCATATGTTGCGATGGGAAAGATGCATGCCCTTAAAAATCTTATTTTTGTAGTTCTGTCTGCTCCTCTCCAAAGATTCTTTATTTGTTTTACTTTCTGAAGAGCAATAGATGTCCTCTTTTTAATTTCCCTCATTGTATCTCCATTATTAGTTAGTAGTGATCAAAGATATTCAAAACTCTCCACTTCTTCAAATTTTGATATATATTTCAGCTGCCTTGTTTGTTTTGTCAGTTGTCATCAATTTAGTTTCTTCGCATTAAGATAGAGGTTTTGCTCTTCGCTGTTCTTACGGACTGACATAATTAGTTTTTCCATTCCTTCTTGTGTTGTGGACAGTAATACTGTGTCATCAGCATATCTAATCTCTGGTATTTCATAACCTCCAATTGTTATGGCATCGTAATATTCTTTGTCTAAATCTTCTCTAACATTCCTCATTATATTTTCAGTATACAAGTTAAATAAGTAAGGCGACAATATGCACCCCTGACGGACCCCTTGTTTTATGTCAAACCAAGTTGTTGTTTCACCTTTTATTCTTAGTGCTGCTTGTTGGTCTAGATACAGCAGTATTTTCCCTCATACATACTTCTTACATTCCATGTTCCTATTCTTATTTTTCTTTTTAGTTTGATGCAGGAGTTTTCCTTGGTAACACCGTCAGGATTTTGTCCGTCATCACAATTACTAGTACTGACCTCTGTCTCACACTCTTCCCCAGTGTTAAAATTAGATCTATCTGGCCTGGGGGACTCACCACCAGATCTTTTTACTATTTGACTTTCCATGTTACTGTTTGGATTTCTTGGTATATTTCCAGAAGATAGCCAAGCTAAACACCAGTGTTAAATCTTTGTGTAATATTCCAGCGGCTATTCTTGCTGATTTTTTTCAGGATTCATGACTCTCTTTTTTTCTCTCTCTCTCTCTCTAGAGGCGAAGACTGAAGGTAACAAGAGACATCAGCTTGTGTAAGTTCTTTGTTATCTTCTTGACTGTTTACCACGTCAGTTTCTTCGTTTTCCAGCATTTTCTCTGCTTCCAATCTCCATGTCTCCTTGGGGTCGTCCCAATCTTCTTTTACCCTGTGGAGTCCACAACACAGCTGTTTCGTGGATAAGGATTCGTCTGTCATTCTCTTGATGTGGCCAATCCGTTGTCACCTTCCTCCTTTCAGTCACTGTCAACGATGGTGTCCTGTCTGTTTCTCTTAGCATGATGTTATGACTTATAGTATTTGGTCAGAACATTCCTTTTGACTTACGTAGACACTTGGTTTTGGAATATGTCGAATGTACATGCAGCTGCTCTCTGTGCCATTTCCCAACATTCGCTCCTGTATATAAAATACTTTAAACATTACTCTTGTGTATTCTGTATTCATCCTTCTGGCTTATCTTTTTTTTTTTGGGGGGGGGGGGACCTCCAGATGTGATTAAATGATCACAGACTCACCAGGCTTTTATCTTTATCTCTTATGCGTGCTTTAGTCTCCAGCCCCGTAATCTCCAGCGATCCTCAGTGTCTGAACTAAACTGAACTGGCCATCATTTCATAATCCTATTCAAGCTGATGCTTCATAATAAAATTAGAACTGATTAACTTCATTGTTGTTTTTATTATTGTTGTTATTGTTATTATTAGTGTTGCTGTTGCTATTGTTGTTGTTGCTATTGTTTTTGTCACTGTTGTTATTACTGTTGTTTTTGTTGTTATGCTATTGTGTTGTTCTTGTTGTTGTTAAACTATTGTTTTTGTCACTGTTGTTTTTGTTGTTATGCTATTGTGTTGTTCCTGTTGTTGTTTTTGTTGTTGTTGTTGCTATGCTATTGCTTTTGTCACTGTTGTTATTATTGTTGTTTTTGTTGTTGTTGTTATTAGTGTTTTTTATGTTGCTGTTGTCATGCTATTGTTTTTGTCACTGTTGTTATTACTGTTATTTTTGTTGTTATACTATTGTGTTGTTATTGTTGTTATGCTATGGTTTTTGTCATTGTTGTTATTACTGTTGTTTTTGTTGCTGTTGTTATTACTGTTTTTTATGTTGCTGTTGTTATGCTATTGTTTTTGTCACTGTTGTTATTACTGTTATTTTTGTTGTTATACTATTGTGTTGTTCTTGTTGTTATGCTATTTTTTTTGGCACTGTTGTTATTACTGTTATTTTTGTTGTTATACTATTGTGTTGTTCTTGTTGTTATGCTATTGTTTTTTTGTCATTGTTGTTATTACTGTTGTTTTTGTCACTGTTGTTATTACTGTTTTTTGTTGCTGTGCTATTGTTTTTGTTGTTGTCGTTGTTGTTGTTGTTGTTGTTGTTTTTGTTGCTGTGCTATTGTTTTTGTCACTGTTGTTATTACTGTTGTTTTTGTTGCTATGCTATTGTTTTTGTCACTGTTGTTATTACTATTATTTTTGTTGTTATAATATTGTGTTGTTGTTGTTTTTGTTGGTGTTGTTGTGCTATTGTTTTTGTCACTGTTGTTACTACTGTTGTTTTTGTTGTTGTTATGATATTGTTTTTGTCACTGTTGTAATTACTGTTATTTTTGTTGTTATGCTGTTGTTTTGTTGTTGTCGTTGTTGTTGTTGTTGTTGAAGTCTTCGTTGTTGTTGCACACATAATAAATTCAGACTCCTGCCCTGATCTAATCACTGTTAAAAGGTGGATGCCAAAGACCCAAAGACTTACACGAGAAAACGTTCTTTTGACACGGAGTGATATTTTTAAAAAAAACATCTTTTCTTTGGTTATATTCTTCACACGAAGAAATAAATAAACACAGCAGACAACTGACACGAACTTTGACCTATGGGTGGAGCTTTTCAAGCAGAGTGTAAGTTTTAAACTCCAGTTTTTTTTTTTTTGGTTATTTTTTTAGCTACAACACCTTCCCTCAATTTCGTTCCCATTAATCTCAACCGTTAATGGATTTCTAAGCTCGATTTCTCAACAGCCGAAACAGGAATAGTTAATTATAGTTTCTTTCCCGGCGATTCTACTTGACATGAGTTTCTCTTTACCACAAAGTTTCTGAGATAAAGGATTGCAAATAGCCATGGACATTTATCTGATATTTTTTTTGTGTGTGGCTTTTTCAACATTTTGCAGGAACATTCTCTTCACATATTGACACAAAAAATTTAAACTGGTGTAATTAAAGTTCATTTTCAATGTTTGGATGTATTTTTTTTTTTTTTTGGTTTCATTACAATTTTATTTAGCAGGCGCATGATATAATGAGATATTTACGATTCTGCCGAGAACATATATCACTTTCCCGTGTAGTGGTCTTTCATTTTTGTCTGTTCTTTGTTCAAGAATCTCATCAGTTCATTAGAACAGATTCTAGGAATAAAAGTTTCATTTCAATTATTATTTTGTTTCCTGTTTTAAAAGTTAGGAACCACACGTCAAGAACAGGAACGGCTGAATGGGAAGCAACTCGGCTTCTCAGACGTAAGAGGGCTCTCTGGCTTCCATAACACGCCCGGATTCATTTTTGTTAGTGTTCTCGGGCGGAAACTTCGTGCACGGTTCTGCGGTGTTTCTCCGAAAGAGAAGACGACTAGGGCATCTACGGCTTTGTCCAGAGTTATTTTAGTAAACAAAACATCATTTTCCTGACCGTAGTTGGTTGGAAGTAAGACTTACAGTAGTAAACAAAACATCAATTTCCTGACCGTAGTTGGTTGGAAGCAATACTTAACAAAACATCATTTTTCTGACCGTTGTTGGTTGGAAGCAATATTTACATTAATAAACAAAACATCATTTTTCTGACCGTAGTTGGTTGGAAACAATACTTACATTAATAAACAAAACATCATTTTCCTAACTGTAGTTGGTTGGAAGCAATACTTACATTAGTAAACAAAACATCATTTTCCTAAATGTAGTTGGTTGGAAGCAAAACTTACATTAATAAACAAAACATCATTTTCCTGACCATAGTTGGTTGGAAGCAATACTTACATTAATAAACAAAACATCATTTTCCTGACCGTAGTTGGTTGGAAGCAATACTTACATTAGTAAACAAAACATCATTTTCCTGACCATAGTTGGTTGGAAGCAATACTTACATTAATAAACAAAACATCATTTTCCTGGCTGTAGCTGACTGGAGGCAGGACAGCGGGTATTATGTTCTCGTACCCTTGTCCGCCAACACATTTGGTTCGGTTAAAAGCATACACGTTTCTACAGCAGCTGTCAGGGACATACTCTTTTGTCTCTGCTGATGAGAGGAAGGAAAACATACGGTGTATAGTTAAACTATATGTTCATTTATTTCTTATTGTCTTTTCGGGAGGGGTAAAAATATCAGTGCCAAAAATATAATGTCAAGTCTTTCTGTCCTGTCGTATAGATTTAATCCTGTGCTGACAGCACAGACCAGGCTATTGACTGTCTAATTGTGATCCTGGGTAGGTGAGAGTCCGAGGACATTAGTCTTTCGTCGGGGCTTGGTTTCTAGAAACTTATAGAACTTCAGAGGCATTTTGTGCCCGTTTTTTTTTAAACAAGAAAGATAAAGAAAAGGTTTAGGTTTAATTTTTCATGTGTTTTTCTTCTTTTTTCTTTCCTTATCTGTTATGTTGTTTATGTATGTGATTCATGAAAAAAGGCTTTTGCCGAATTATTGGATAGTTGTATGTTCTTCAAATTTATACACGCTCATCTTGCTTTCTGCCACTGTCTGTCTGTAGCCTGTATATCTGTAATCAGAGACTGGTATCCCAGTTCTCGGAGCATTCCCATACCTTCTCCGCTTTCCGTTCCAGCATCCACTGAAGTGAGCGCCTGCTGATGGAGCCAGTCACACCCTGGTTGTGGATAATGCATGCTCAATCACTTCTTTCAGAAAAAAAGAAAAAAAAAACGTCCACTTCCCCTCTCCTTCCTCAGTTCAGCCATCTTCCTGAATGTGATTGTTGTCAATCAGCCCGATATCGTCCTTCAGTACGCAGCCTATCCCAGGTGGCTCTTGCAATCTCCTCCCTGTCCATTTTTTTAGGGTGCCCTGAATTGATGCAATGCCTGCCAGCTTGTCTGTTCTCTCATTACCTTTGACCCCCGCATGACCTTGGAGTTCTCGTTTCTGCCCACTTTACTTCCTCGTTCTATTTTGTGTGTGTGTAAAACTGAACCATGCACCTCAGTGTACTCCTATTACTAGAACTAGTTTATCTCTCATAGTTCTACACAGGAACTACAAAACAATCCAAGACAAAGAACTGCACATACAGAACAATTTTGAAATGCCACTTGTTGAGCAGCCAGCCATTGGTCTAGAAAAACTATGTGACAGCTTCAAGGGAAGCAACTGAAAATATCATGAGAGCTTAGAGAAAGAGTTGTTAACGTGAGCGACTGCGGCTAGTAAGAGAAAACTAAAAGTAGCTTTACATTTTGGCCTTTTTTTTACAAATCTCCATGCAACTTTAAATTTAGGTTCTTTGTTACTGATGATGAGGTGAAGATGAGCATCAGATCGGATGGAGACTTCTTCTTCTTCGTCCCTGCCGTCGTGCACCCTCAAAAAATGGCGTTGGTGGCCTTGGTTGCATTGTGTCGCAGTTAGCGTCTTTCGGCCCAAAGCATCCGACTTCGGCTCTAGGTATTTTTAGGACTTTGATCCCTTTTCACTTTACTCCTGTCTTGTCTCCAGAAGTAGAATAGGGTCTTGCTCGGATCTGGCTCACCAGCGACGATGCAAGCAGCCAGATATGGGTCATTGACCTCTATCTCATTCAGCTTGAGTAGACCGCCAGCCCCCGGTGTGGAGACAGAGCCAGGGTTGGTTTCCTCCTATTCCTGGACCAGGTACAAGAAGCCGTGTCACCGAGGAGAACATCTCGACCACCGCACCATCTGAAGTGGTCCAGCATGATGCTTTCATCAGCAACGCCATGGGCAGGTAGGTTGTGAACTTTGTCAGCTAATGTGTGAAGCAGCGCAGCATGATGATGATGGCTACTCGCACCAGGTGATGAGCCACAAGGGAAGAACTTACCATCTGTCTGGTTCCGGAACCACACGGAGTATTCTCTGTAGTATGCCCAGGAAGTTGTCGAGTTTATGCCCCCTACCACGCCACAGCATTCAGTCTGTGGTCCCAAGTCTGCCTCCTCCCCCCTAGTCTGAGTCTGTCAGTCTGTGGTCCCAAGTCTGCCCCCCCTAGTCTGAGTCTGTCAGTCTGTGATCCCAAATCTGCCCCCTCCTCCTAGTCTGAGTCTGTCAGTCTGTGGTCCCAAGTCTGGCTCCCTCCCCCTAGTCTGAGTCTGTCAGTCTGTGGTCCCAAGTCTGCATCCCCCCTCCCAGTCTGAGACTGTTAGTCTGTGGTCCCAAGTCTGTCCCCTCCCCCTAGTTTGAGTCTGTCAGTCTGTGGTCCCAAGTCTGCCTCCTCCTCCTAGTCTGAGTCTGCCAGTCTGTGGTCCCAAGTCTGCCTCTCCCCTCCTAGTCTGAGTCTGTCAGTCTGTGGTCCCAATGCTCTCCCTCTCCTCCTAGTCTGAGTCTGCCAGTCTGTGGTCCCAAGTCTGCTCTCCCTCTCCCCTAGTCTGAGTCTGTCAGTCTGTGGTCCCAATGCTCTCCCTCTCCTCCTAGTCTGAGTCTGCCAGTCTGTGGTCCCAAGTCTGCTCTCCCTCTCCTCCTAGTCTGAGTCTGCCAGTCTGTGGTCCCAAGTCTGCTCTCCTTCTCCCCTAGTCTGAGTCTGCCAGTCTGTGGTCCCAAGTCTGCCCTCCCTCTCCTCCCAGTCTGAGTCTGCCAGTCTGTAGTCCCAAGTCTGCTCTCCCTCTCCCCTGGTCTGAGTCTGCCAGTCTGTGGTCCCAAGTCTGTCTCTCCACCCCCTCCCCCTTCTAAATCCCTAGAATTCCTTCTAGTGGGAAGGCGAAATTCCTCACTGGTTGAGAACCTCTGAATTAGACGACGTAGCATCTGTGGATTTTCTCACGATCCCTAAACCCTTTCAAAATCAAGCAAAAATTTATAGGGAGGACACAAAAACTGAAGATCCTTCACCACTCTCCACCCCATTCAGAAATTATTTTAACAAGGGAACCCCCGAAACAAAGAACAAAACCAGCTACGTGCAGCAAGTAAAAAAAAAAACTAGTACAAAGTCATTTAAATGATACATATCAGAGGAAAATTAAAGTAGCACAAGGAACTTTATAATATTTGCTGATATTCTTTATACAAGCAAGCAAATTAAATAGTAAGAATAACAATGTACACGTGGTTCTAAAGATCCAAAGTAAAAGCGTTCCAAATGCTGCAATAGTTTTCTTCCTGCAAGGCGAGGCATACCTTAGAAATTTATGAATTCATATTTACGCACTTTTTCTTTCTTCTTCTTCTTCTTTCTTTTTTTTCTTCCTCTTCTTGTTTCTTCTTTTATTCCTTCTTGTTCTTCTTCTTCTTCTTAGCGCTTCTTAACTCTTCTTCTTAACCCTTTTCAAATAAAGATCAATCAATCATTCAATCAATCAATCTTCTTCTTCTTCTTCTTCCTTCTTCTTCTTCTTTCTTCTTCTTCTTTTTATTATTATTATTTAAAATTTAATATTTTATCCAAACCGCAGATTACTGAAACCGCAGATGGTGACTCCGCGGATAAATAGGCGAAAACACAGACAAAGTCCCAGTCTTCAGCGTTAAGAAGAAAAACAACAACTATATCATCATCATCATCAACAACAACAACAACTCACAAATTTTTGCATTATATTCCAGGCATCTGTGATCTCCTTTCTGCCTTCGACGCCGTAGGACGTGTTCAGAGAGACGGACAGCTCATTCAGTATGGCGTCGCTGATCTTAAAGAGAGAAAGAGCCTGATAAAACATACTGAGTACAGGTCATTGAACGGTCATTTCTCTCACAAATGATCTACTTTATAAAAGTAACGGAACCCAATTCATTTATTTAACTGACTGCACTTATCTCATGTTTCGTTATATTTGCTTACATTTTATTGTCCGTTTTTTTTTCTGATCTTGTTGTGCTTCTCCATTTCCAAAAGTCAGCTCCCATTACCGTGGGCATGGCGACAGCCTTGTAAGATCAACAAGCAGGCGCATCAAGTACAATTATTCAGTTCACATGGAATCGTGTGTCCTCCTCCTTCGTCATCATCATTTGGCATGTCATGGTGAAGGTTTGGCGGGTAGTGATGTCGTGGTTACAATTCTAAATCTTCTAATATTTTCTACGTAACGTATCATCCATGTTCGTCCATGTTACTGTGTCATACATCCGGGGATGAAGAATGTAGCCTGAAATAGCAGCCAGTGCCACGTGACTGACGGCTGACGTCGTAGCTGACCAGCCATAGTCGACCTCGTTAGTGTTGTCAGTAACAAGACAGTCTGGGTAACCGGGCAGAGATGGCTGTAGTCCGCATAGGGGGAGGGATAGAGTCTTGCTAAAGAAACCTTGCCCTTTTCCAGTTTTTCGACTTTATGCAGAGTCTTCGCAGACAGCCATAGAAACCCGCTCCCCATCCAGCATGAAGCTTGTGATCACACCTTCACCGCATCTGCTGAAAGCATCCTCCTAGCAGCCCCAAAAGAGACAAAACGAGAGCAAGTCGTCAAACATCATATTTTTTTTTTCGTTTTTTGCCACTAATATTCCATCTGTTATGATGCTTTTAAAACGTGGTTTGATTAACAAAAAAGTATCCGGAGTGAAGGCATAAGTCCGGAACCGACTGACACAACAGAAGGAGAATAGGCAGAGTTTGACCTTGACATATACCGTGCATGCGGTATAAGTCACGTCTCCCCAGCTTGTCTGCTTTGTTTACAGTAGTGCTTTGTTCTTATGTAGCTGAATCTGTCCGTCGCAACTGTATCAGAAAAACTAGGTCAACGAATATGCCCGTGTTTCGGTTGCTGGTTTCTTGCTTGAATGCGTCGAAAACAACGAAAACTTCTTAAAAAACAATCATAACTGGTGATGATTCGTGGGTTTATGGGTATGACACCAAAACCAAGGCCCAATCTTCGCAGAGGAAGACCCCGATGTCTTCTAAAAAAACACGACAGAGCCGCAGCAGTTTCAGCACAACGCTGACTTGTTATTTTCGATTACAATGAATATACTCCATCAGGACAGATAATCAACAAGGAACACTACTGTGGAGTTTTACAGCGACCGAGGGACTCAATTCGTAGCAAAAGGCTCATATTCCATGAGAGTGGCGAGTGACAACTCCACCATGAAAATGCGCCTTATCCATGCATCACAACTTGTGCAGCAGTCTCTTGCTAAGCACCGCATTCCACAGGTCCAGTGGATATCGTTGAGGCAGTCATCAAATTCCTCATCCCAAAGTCGGAGTGTCTCTGTGGAACTGTCTCAAAGCCGTCTGGCCAGCCAGCGTTGCATGCTGGATCTGACAAGGAGAAGGGGCTTTACAGCCACCACAGGCTGGTTTTGGCCAGGCCAGCCTACATCACTGTCTTCATGGCAGTCCGAGCAAGACCACAGTCTACCCAGCAAGGAAAGGTGCTGAAGTCGGAGGTACCCAGCCAAAAGGCGCATCGCAAAAATCATGGTACCACGCATCATCGCTAATGTGCTGAATAATAATAATAATAATAAGAAGAAGAAGAAGAAGTAGAAGAAGACAGTTCTAGTATTCGCCTGATATCGCTCGCTGTGGCGTTTTTCTATTTCAAAAAAATAAAATACTACAAAGGACAAAAGACTTCATCATACCGAGGAAATTCAACTGAGCCGCGTTAGCGCAGTGGATTAGACACTGGCTTACCGACCAGGCGACACGGTTTCGATTTCCAGTCACCATTGGAGGGGGGGGGGGGGTCTGACCTTGGCTGGCAAATAAATTTCCGGGGTTCACCCAGTCTCAATGGAAAAAAAATGGATACCAGGGTTAACGATCTGGGAAGGAAGAGGAATGATGCCGGTAGCTACGGAGTTCGTGCTGATGGGTGACAATAGTCGGCAGTTTCTCGTCAACTTGTGGTTTGGCCGTGTGCAATGACGCAGATTCACAGCTTTTACCTTCACCTTTACAACAGAATGTGGCAAGGCAACTATTCTCCATGTCAGAACATTACTTTAAAAGATGCTTCGATCAGTGGAAACATCGTGGGGCTTCGTGTGTAGCTTCAGAAGGGAACGATTTTGAAGGTGATTAAATTACAAACGGTAAATCTCGTAGTTAAAAAAAAAAATCCGTTTCGGATACTTTTTTGTTGTTGTTGTAATCATATCTCGTAATCTTTCTGATCATACACACATTGTGCTATTGTTTTTCATTGCTGCATCCAAGTTCAGTGGCGGGGGGTGGGGGTGGTTGGGAGTGAAGGTGGGTCCAGCCGGTGTATTGATCGTGGGCCAGGAGGAAAAATAGTTAAAAGGTAAAATCCTCGTTTCCGTGCCATTAAGGAATATTAGAGATACGATGTTAGGTCCCGTATTTCCAAGACCTTCGGCGCATGAAAGTCTGATGTGGTCAATACCGCGCCTGGCCGTATTTTACCTTCTCAGATTTCTCTGGTACACATTTTTAGAGGCTGGGTGGGCCCCGGGGCCTTTTTTTTTTTTTTGGTGTGATGGTACCAGGAGCAAAAAAAAATCACCGCTGCAGAGATTTGAACCCAGTGCCACCGGGTTAGTAAACCGAGTATTTCTCCGGGTTCAGGAGGACTTTTAAATATGGCCCTCGTAGAGGATAAGAACAGAATGGCCAATCATTAGAGTAAGCTTGGGAGAGGGGGGAATGAGAAAGGGAAGATAATTCTATGCCAGGTTACAAAATTCCTCTTGAAAGCTTTTGACTGTATCCCTGTATCCCATGTAAGTTTACTTATTGTACTACATTCTCTTCCTCGAAATTTTCTCGCGAACTTCCTCAGCTTGTCATTGTTGCTTAAAAAAACCCCCCAGATTTATGTGAATCCACACGTGAGATAAATCTTTCACTCAAAACGTGATGTCTGTTTTAAATTTATAATGGGTTGAGCCCATGAGTAAAATTGAAATAGTAAGTTTCTGGGTAACAACTTTGTCTGTTTCACACTTATTATTATTATTTTTTAGTCAGTCAGGTACCTGCCTACCTGCCTGTCTGCCTGCGTGCCTGCCTGCCTACCTACCTACCTGCCTGCCTGCCTACCTACCTACCTGCCTGCCTGCCTACCTGCCTGCCTGCCTGCCTGCCTACCTACCTACCTACCTGCCTGCCTGCCTGCCTGCCTACCTACCTACCTGCCTACCTACTTACCCGCTTGCCTGTCTATCTGTCCTATCTGCCTGCCTGAACAAGATGACGGGTGAATCACCAACAGAGTCGACATGTGATTTTAAACTCTTCAACATTTTGTCGAATTTCTAAGTTCTAAAGTTACATAACTCATTGTCTCGGTGTCGCCGTTTTTAAGTACATGAATTACACGTTTTAATCATACACCCGTTTGCTGCTGTCTTACTACCGAATCTTCTCGACGATCAATTTCTGTTTTTGTTGTGGAAAACGTGATCGATGTTTTCAAGAAAGCTCCAAGCTGTTTACATTGTAACATGGTTTTGCTGTTTAAACTACTTCGCTAAGATCTCGTCCGAGAGCTGATACTGTACTGCGTGCGTTATTTTTCTTCAATGTTCCTGCTGATGGCAGCTTTTACTTCTGTTTGCAGCAGCTGCACTTCGCTTCTCAGTCTTTTGACCTCTCCTGCATTATTCTGCAGCGCTCTGATTACCTCCGAATTGCTACGTGAGTTGTTCTGAATTAGTTAACATACTCTCTCCAGACTCACTATTCACTCCCAGGTTCGTTTACCCCCCCCCCCCTGAGTTGGCAACAAACGCTGTAACTTATCCAACAAATCCGGCGCTGACACTGTATGCACGTTTATTGATGGCGTAATGATAGATGCTATCAAGTAGAACACAACAGGCCAAAGAAAAAGAGGCAGACCGCGTGAAACTCTGAAGAGGACATTGTTAAGAGAGGCCAAATTAACAGGCATAAAATCCTTTGATGAGGTTGAAAGACTCACTGAAGACAGGAAAAATTGGCGAACTACTTTGTGAGCCCTATGTGACGTTTAACGGCACGGGAAGGATATAAGAATGATAGATGAAAATGTCAACCGACTGCTCTGCCATATGACTTTTCATTCATACGTTCCACTCTAACCGATGAACATTCCACAGCTTACAAGACGGGACGCCACATGTTCTCCACAGGAACACGAATCCCAACCACGCTGGTCCACATCCAAAAGTAAACTTGACTCGACGCAAGTGTCTTCTTCCCACAATTCACCCGGTCACGTGATTTTCTCATCACGTGCCAGCCTTCTGTAAACACGTCGACCCTACCCCGGAAGTCAACAAAAACAATACCACAAGGGCGACAACTGTAAACAAGTTTCTCGTTATAAACTGGCGACCTAAACTGACATGAGAAAAGACTGAATTTAATTGCCACTTATATTTAAGCCACCTGCTTCATCATCCAACTTATTTGTTTATTATGATGTTCATATCGAAGGTCGTGAGAAAAAAAAATTTAAAAATCAGAATTTATAGATTGAGAAAATATAAATGTAGCACTTTTTACCTGCATACTGTGCACTTCATGTAGAGGTCACATGACGACACCATCATGTGTCACGTGATCACGCGGGTTCTGAAGTTTCGTTTCGTCAACGTGCTGTTATTGAGTTCCTCGTTAAAGAGGAAATCCCCGCTGCTGAAATTCACCACAGACTTCAACTTGCTTATGGAGATGTGTGTATGGGTGCTAGCAGTTTTAGGAGGTGGGTGAAACATTTCAAAGATGGAAACACGAGCATCCAAGTTATGCTTCGCAGCGGTCGCCCTCGAACTGCCTCCACTGAACGCAACGTGGAAAAGGTTGACATCATTAAAGAAGACAGACGTGTCACAGTATCTGAAATCGCTGTAAATCTTGGAATAGGACACAATGCAGTACAGGAAATGATTGAAAACCTAGGCTGTAGAAAAGTTTGTGACCGCTGGGTCCCACGTTTGTTGACTGAAGATCACAAAGCTGTGAGAAAAACTGAACAAGTGAGGAAATTCAGAAAATAGGCTGGGAAATTCTTTCACACCCTGCCTACAGCCCCGATCTGGCACCCAGTGATTACCATCTTTTCGGTTTTGTGAAAGAACAAATGCGAGGCCGTCACTACGACACAGGAGAGAACGTCCAGAAAGCAGTGCGACTGTGCCTTCGGTCAGCTGGAATGAAATTCTACCGAGAGGGTATTTTCAAACTTGCAGAGCGATGGGAACAATGTGTACAGAGAAATGGAGATTATATTGAAAAGTGAAGAAAAGGATGCAGATAAGGTGATGCATTTATATTTTCTTTATATATAAATTCTGATTAAAAAAAAACTTTTGCTCACGACTTTGGTATGACCCTCGTATTATTGTTATAAAATCATCGGCGCCAATGTTTGCAGATTTTTTACCTGGTGTTCTTTGCTATCTTAATTCCTTTTTCAGATTAGCGTTCTTTTGTAGAGTCAATAATACGTTTTCATATCTAATCTCTTGCTTGAATGTTTCTAGACAGAAAAGCTCCATTACCAAGAGTAAACTGTGTATCTCATACATCAAACAGCCAGACAGATTCCCAAATTGCTATATTTCCTGCGTCTTCCTTAAAAAAACCCGAAAAAAAGCCAAAACCATTTTGATCTTAAATCCAGAAGCCTTTGTGACTTGATACGTATTTGAAAGAACAGCAAGAACTCACTTGTCAAGAACGTTCAGTGGTTTTTTTTTTTTTGGTTCTTTTTATTTCGGTTGAAGAAAATACAATATGAAAATAGCAGGTGAAAGCTATAATGATATATTATTTTACATATCTATATTTTACATATCTATATCTTGCGGTACAGCTCGCCCTTCTAAGTATGTTATTACACGAGTCTTGTTGGATTTTTGAGGTTATCTTCAGATAACTTCACACAAACATACCACGAAAGCATATTTTTGCAATTTAGAATGTGAGGTTTCTTTCTTTCTTTTTTTCTTTCTTTCTTTCTTTCTTTCTTTCTTTCTTTCTTTCTTTCTTTCTTTCTTTCTTTCTTTCTTCATGTCCGTTTACTGACTGTAGCTCGGTGGGGCCGATGTATCAACATGGTCTCAATGTTTACCGATTGTAGCTAGGCGGGGCCGATGCATAAACATAGTCTCAATGTTTACTGATCATAGCTCGGCAGGGCCGAAGTATCAACATAATCTCAAAGTTTACTCATTGTAGCTCGACAGGGCCGATGCATCAACATAGTCAAAATGTTTACTGATTGCAGCTCGGCAGGGCCGATGTATCCAACATAGTCTCAATGTTTACCGATTGTAGCTCAGCGGGGCCGGTGTATCAACTTAGTCTCAATGTTTACTGATTTTAGTTCGGCAGGGCCGATGTATCAACATAGTGTCAGTGTTTACTGATTGCAGTTCGGCATGGCCGATTAACAACATAGTCTCAATGTTTACTGATTGTAGCTCGGCGGGGCCGATGTATCAACATGGTCTCAATGTTTACCGATTTTAGTTCGACAGGGCGGGATTATTAACATGGTCTCAAGACCAGACAGAAAACACTGAAAGTCTGAAATGAAGGATAAATTCTGCATCCTACACTTTAACAGGATGGTAACGCGTGATATCGTTTTCTGAAAGAAGTATCCTCAGATTCTCAATTTTTTATTCCAGTTCCTTGTATTATCTTAGAAGCTAAACATAGGATTTCTTGTATTATCTTAGAAGCTAAAGACAGTGTTTCTTATATTATCTTAGAAGCTAAACATAGGATTTCTTGTATTATCTTATAAGCGAAAGATAGTGTTTCTTGTATTATCTTAGAAGCTAAACATATGATTTCGTATTATCTTAGAAGCTAAAGATAATGTCTCTTGTAATATCTTAGAGACTAAAGGCAGCGGGTTTTTTTGTAATATCTTTGAAGCTAAAGGCAGTGTTGTTGTACTATACTGGAAGCTAAAGATAATGTTTCTTGTATTATCTTAATGAGAATAAAGGCAGTGTTTATTGTCTTATCTTAGAAGCTAAAGATAGCGCCTCTTGTATTACCTCAGAAGCTGAAGATAGTGTTTCTTGTATTATCATAGAAATTAAGACAGTGTTTCTTTATTATATGTAAAGCTATTATATCATCGTTGATGATCTGCAAATGGATGCATCAGCAGCAGGCCAAAGTTACTCAAGGGACATGCAAATGAATGAATGAATGAAGATTAGTTGCTTTTTTCATTCTCGTGAAAATAGCTGACGTTTATTTGAATATAGCTTAGATCTCTTATTTTGGTGAATATAGCTGAGATATCCTGACATACCGAATATATCTTCATTTATATGGATTTATTTGGCGGTTGTATGAGAACATAGTTTTGCTAAACATCTGAAACGTGTATCTAGTATCATTTATCTGTGCTGAAAGTATAAAAGCCATGATCATTTCTTGATGGTGTTGCCAGGCGAATCTCAAGTATGAAATATTCGCACACTCACTGGAATAGAAAACACTCACTAAATGGCTACTTAGATGCAGCTCTGGTTGAATATTACATTTGTAGTCTTCTATACCCTGGTTAGCCGAATGGTTAGGCCCTCGGTTTACTAATCCGAAGGTGCCGTGATCAGTCCCAGCAGCGGCATTTTTTTTCTGGTACACACCAAAAAAAGACCCCGGAGTTGACCCAGCCTCTAAAAATGGGTACCAGAGAAATCTGGGAAGGTAAAGAGGCCAGGCGTGATACTGACCACATCACACTTTCATGTGCCTAACGCCGTATTCCCCAATATGCCTTAATGGCATGGAAACGGGACTTTGACCTTTTTTTTTAAAAAGTCTCCTATATCTGAGAAAAGGCGCAGGTCTCCACTCTGGGATGCTGCAAGCGTAGGCTTTAAGTGTCCGCTATAGATCTTTTTTTAACACCCACAGAAAAATAGGACTAGGAAATAGTCTCGGGGAAATGAAATGATGCTGGAGCCAAGAGACCACATCCTCGGAGAATGTTTAGATTCGGACCGGAGGACCAGCAAGGGTGGTTGAGTACACGGATGAGGGGGAGGGGGGGAGGCTATAATGTAGAAAATTTCCATCGAGAGTAAAACAAGATGTTAATTCTTTCGGCTCAGGTGTATGTTAAGGGCATCGAAAACAGACTGAATTTTCGACTGATAATCGACTAAAACACACAGAAAACCAGGTTCCATACACTTCAGGACAGGATAGGCTGTAATGAAAGATGCAGTTTTAAAAATATTCAATAAAATACAATAATAATCAGTCAGTCAGTCAGTCATTTACATGTTCCTTGCGGAACTCTGCATCCATAACAGCTCTCCTGTAGGCCTCTCCGTTGTAAGCAAGATGCCCTGCTGCCGATGCATGCATTTGCAGATTATCAGCGAGGTCTTGCAGCCGTCTTCGCCTTGGTCTTCCTCTCTTTCTTTTTCCCATTATGTTATCCTTCCAAGACTGCCTGTCCTCTAAATTCTCATAACGTTTAATGTGTCAAAAATATTTAAGTTTTCCTTGTTTAATCCTCTTTACTAGCCAGCCTTCTTAAGTTCTTGTAGTATGGATATATTTGTTCTTTTTTGTGTGTGCTCATGATGTTTGAATAACAATACAGCAAAGAATTCACTTGAGGAAGATGACTATATTTCTAGACAGTAGATTACAATAAAGGCTATGTTTCCAGAGGGTTAAATTCTTAATGAAGACTACGTTCAGCGTTTTGTGCTTGGCTAATTTTCCTCAGTACTGAACAAGTTCTGAAACTTAACAAAGACATTCTTTTAACTTGTTCTTTTCTTGTGCACGCGTGCAGCACACTCGCTGTATTAAAACAGTTGCTGTTAAATAACCATGGCATGCTGGGATACATCTTTGGTTCTAATATGGCGCCAGGTGGTGCTGCTACACACCGCCAAAAATAAGCAATGAATTTTTAATTGTTTTCAGTCTCCAAGCATCTGCGACTTATTTATTGACTTGAACTCGTAAATATGGCGTTTCTATTACAGGTCTGGTGGGGGGGGGGGACTTTAAACACCTTGAAAAAAGTAACTCGTGAGTAAATGCAATATTGCGCAATAGACGGACCTCAAACTTGCTGGAAGAAGATCAAAAAAACTTTCATGCTGTTGTACCAGATAGCGATAAATTAACCCTAAATTCGGATCAATGAACTGTTTTCCTTCATGCTCTTGTTTCCTCAGTAGGGTTAGGGGTAATATGTCGTGCAAAATTGCTCTGATGGAAAGCAGAATGAAGATTAATGAAGCGATACCAGAGATCGGCGCTGCTCAGAGTTCCGGCTATTTCTGTCCTGAACATTTTGTTCATTTCACAGTTGATCGCTTGAGGGCTCTCTAGACTTTGCTTGCCACAACAGCATGTTTAGACAGAGTGGTTAGAATTATTCGCTAGCATTTCTCTCTATCCCCTTCTCTTTTTTTTGGTTTTGTTTGGTTTTTAATATTAGAGTCCATTTTATGCAAACTGCCATAAATGCACAAAGCAGTAGGTGAACCGGCAGCTATCGAATGCACATTTCCAAAATTTCATGTCGATTCGTTCTTTCAATCACATAATCAGTTATTTAACCAAATTATGACGAAATTGTTCAGCTAATCACGTGATCACTGATTAACTTACCACTTCTTCACAGTTTCTGAATATTATGAACTTTAAACGAGACCCACTTAATAATCATCCACCAGACATTCCCTTAACCAATCCATCAAACATTCCTGCAGCCAATCCAACAAACATTTCCTTAACCAATCCAACAAACGTTCCCTTAACCAGTCTAACAAAAACAATCTATTAACCAATCCAACAAACATTTCCTTAACTAAACCACCAAACATTCGCTTAATAAATCCACCAAACATTTCCTTAATCAATCCACCAAACATTTCCTTAACCAGTCCACCAACAAACATTCACGGTTTTGCGAGACTTACGTTGTTTCTGAACACGTACACGACAATGGCTCCAATGACCATGCCCAGCAACATCACGAAAAGAAGGATGAAGAACTGCAAGATAAGAAGCGAGAACATCACAGCAATCAATAGCCAGTTTCTCAGGTGAAGACGTCACGTTTAATACCTAGACGTCAGTTAGGATTTTTATACTGTCACTAATTATTCATTGATTCGAGCTAAAGTGGATTAAAATCTATGGGAAATAACCTTCTTATGCGAATGCGCTCCAAACAGTCAAACTGTAAAAAAACTGATCCTTAATCCGCTTTATGTAAGATGTCCTCCTTCCGTAATCAGTAAAGCAATCACCACCCAGTACGCCCTTGTGGCGTTCTGCAGGGCAGCAAAAAAAGATTCTTTTCCACTTCTCATGGTCCCTGGCCAGTCTGTGTATTTTAACCCAAGCTGTACCGCATGCTATTCATTTCTGATTCTATAGTTCTTGGGCAGGAAGAGTTTGTTCGGTCTCTCTTTCTTTTTTCTTTCTCGGGTCCGTCTCGTGGCTGAGTTATCGATGTTGTTGGCCTTCTTTCGGAGCACATGATTTGTGTTAGGACTATCACCAATGAAATCAGAGAGTCAGCGCCTGCACGACGTAGCGCAGTAGAATACACTGTTCACACGCCTGTCTGTGCATTAAGGGATAAACATATTCTCAGCAAAAAAAAATAATCTCACATGTAAAGGTAGGATCACTATCATTCTAACATCTTTTTTCCTTATGTTAATGAAATATAATCTTCGTGAAATTGCTACATGTTTCTGACCATCATCTGGAATCTCTATTATGACAGTGCTAATGTGAAGGCACGATTATCAGTGCAAGCGAAGCAGAGCTAACCAAACTGTATCATTTCACTCCCGTTGGTGCTTCTAATAACAGACTCCGCCCTACTAATGGGGCGGGGCCAGCTTTTTTTTGTTTTTTGTTTTTTCAAAACCTAATTTCGGGTTTTCAATACCGCATAGCCGTAGGCCAATTCCAATTCTGTATGATGCTCGTATATCAATACCTTCGCAGTTCCAGCAATAACTTCCTACCATCTCTATGGGGGGGGGGGGGGTTGTGCTATAGTGCTTTACTTATCTGCCATCTTACTAAGAGCTTTTAATAGCGAAGATACTGCTCTAGATAATCCACTATATAGTCTCACCGTTCCCAACATGCACTTGACTTCCTTAATGGCGCCGCAACATCCCATAAAGGAAATGACGATCACCACACCCCCGGAGATGATAAGAGCCAATGACAGCGCCGAGTAGTAGTACGTGCCAAGAATGGACGACAGCTGGGTCATTCGGGTCTCGCTGGTGCGAGTGTAGACCCCAAACCCAAGTAGCCCACATCCTGCAATCTGCGGGGGAAAAAAAGCAGTTAAAACATCCAACAGGTAGCGAGGCCAGCGAAAACAACGAAACAGTTAAAACACCCAACAGGTAACGAGGCCAGCGAAAACAACGAAACAGTTAAAACACCCAACAGGTAGCGAGGCCAGCGAAAACAACGAAACAGTTAAAACACCCAACAGGTAGCGAGGCCAGCGAAAACAACGAAACAGTTAAAACATCCAACAGGTAGCGAGGCCAGCGAAAACAACGAAACAGTTAAAACACCCAACAGGTAACGAGGCCAGCGAAAACAACGAAACAGTTGAAACACCCAACAGGTAACGAGGCCAGCGAAAACAACGAAATAGAGAAAATGACGGGGCATATTTAATTATTAAAAATGATATCACGAACATCAAACTCAAAACGAACATCTGATAACTTAATAAATATGTGAGCTCGCATGTATTTATCAGGTTCTCGTTCACAAACTAAAAACAAGCCTTAAAAAAAAAAAGGAATAATGTCATGTGATCCACGGCATCGGACTTAAATGTCAACGAATCTTCTAGAATATAATTTAGAACATCGAAATCGATTTTCTCCCCTCCTATCCTTAATATCCTTGAATTAGATCCAGACGGAGCTACAGAAATGAAACAGAAGTAACAGTGTACCTCCCCTGTGCACAGAAAACTATACCTTCCCGTCCTTAATACCCCAGGGTTAGACACTAGATGAGATAAATCGAGCGTAGTTTTCCAGTTCTAAATTCACAGTGTCTCAGATTAAGTGTCAGCGACTTGTGATCTCCACAGAGTTTCATCAATCTCTTGTCTTTACTACAACAAACTTCCCCGGAGCTGTGGTTTTTAACACTGGATCCACAGAACCCCCCCCCCCCCCCAACCCCAGGGAAGATCCAGGAAATGATTCTTCGATGGGGGGAGGGGGGAGGGGAGATCTAAGGATCAGAAAATAGACTGACTTTAGTAAAACAAAAATCTTAGCATCTTCTGTGTTCTATTTGCTTCGTTATTTTTTAATGAGGGGCCCACAGGTGTTCCCAGGCTCAAAAAGGGGTCCACTGTCAAGAAATAGTTAAGAACCACTGCCCTAGAGGGTTTTCTTTCTTGTATTTGTTTGTTCCTTAAATCACTAACCCCAGGCTATAAGACTCTGTATCATTATGTGGAGTATGCATGACATCTGAGACAAACTAATCATGATTTGCTAGTCTGGCCTCTGTAACACACTACAGACCCCCATCTGAGGGCGCTGTCGTGGTGCTGTAGCATTGCTATCAAAGCAGAGATGGACGTTTTTCTTATGAAATGAAGGAGGCTGCTTTTAAATAAAAAGTCCACATCTCTACTTCGTTATCAAAAGCATTGCAATCCAGTAAGTGATAGAATCCTCACTATCAGATTTAAGGGCACTCCTAGAAATGTAACAACCATCTAGATATACACACCTACATCAGCGGCAGAAGAAGAGAAAGTAGAAGACTTTTATAACACACTGCAAACGACAACAGACCAGGTACGGAAAAAATGATAGTGTATTAATAATGGGGGATAATAATGCGAAAATTGGTACAGAAAGAGCAGAAGATGAAGGATATGTTGTAGGGAAATTTAGCATAGGACATAGAAATGAGGCAGGTGACAATCTAATGGCGTTTTGCATGGAAAATGATCTAATGATCGCTAACACACTTTTAAACAACATCCAAGAAGACTTTACACATGGACATCACCTGTTGGGAAAACCAAGAATCAAATAGAGTACATTTTAGTGCAAAGACGGTGGAGTTCAAGTATAACATCAGCAAAAACTTTACCAGGTGCTGATTGTGACATGGACCATGAGTTATTAATAGCAGACATGAAGATAAAGATAAAAAAGACAGTTACGGGATCAAGCCCACTCCGCTTTGATCTTACAAAATTACCAGAATAATACGGTATAGAAGTGAAGAACCGTTTCGAAATCCTGATGGCTGTACAGGAGGAGATGGCACCAGATGAATTGGCTACGCAGGCCAGCAACAACAGCTAAAGACATGGTTCCAGTAAAGAAAACACAAAAGAATGGATGAATTACAGCGGGCACACTAGAACTGATAAAACAACATAGAGAAATGAAGACGCAATGGAAAGTGGCAAACAACAAAAAGGAGGAATATAAATCTTTAACAAAAGAAGTACGAAGAAACATAAGAAAAGACAAAAAACAATACATCCAAGATTGTTGTGAAAGAATATAAGGACATCAAAAGTGTGGAAGAGATCGTGAAATGCTTAAAGAAATGAAGACATTGACGAGAAATGTCACACCTAAGCTAAATGTAAGTTGTGATGAGATGGGGAATACCTTGACAGAGACAGAGGAAATTCTAGAAAGATGGAAGGAATATTGCAGAGGAATATATGAAACAACCGACTGTGGAAGCAGAAATCAACAGTGTGAATTATTATTGGAGGAGAAAGAACCCGAACTGACAATAGAAGAAGTTTTATGGGCAATAAAGAATCTGAAAAATGGTAAATCACCCGGATGTGATGAGATAACAGCTGAACTTATTAAAGCAGGAGGAAAGGAGTGTGCAACAATCTATTATACACTCCGTAAAAAGATATGGCATTTAGGTATTTGGCCAAAATAATGGAAAAGAACTTTATTCATACCACTGCCAAAAAAGAGTAATCTGAAATTATGCACAAACTACAGAACTGTTGGACTGATTAGTCATGCCAGTAAAATTCTGTTAAAAATCAAAGTCGGTAGACTTCTTTAGAAAATAGAAGAAGAAGTCAATATGGCCCAAGCTGGTTTCAGGCAAGAAAGATGATCAAAAGATCATATATTCAATATAAGATTAATAATAGAGGAATGCGGAGAGAGTAATGTGAATCTATATTTCTTTTTATAGACTACTCAAAGGCATTTGATTGTTTACAACACCAGAAACTTTGGGAAATAATGGAAAAAATGGGATTTCCAACACATTTGATACAATTAACATCACTGCTGTATCTAGATCAACAAGCAGCAGTAAGAATAAATGGTGAAACAATAACTTGGTTTGACATAAAACAAGGGGTCCGTCAGGGGTGCATATTGTCACCTTACTTATTTAATATGTTTACTGAAAATATAATGAGGAATGTTAGAGAAGATGTAGACAAAGAATATTACGATGCCATAACAATTGGAGGTTATGAAATACCAGAGATTAGATATGCTGATGACACAGTATTACTGTCCACAACACAAAAAGGAATGGAAAAACTAATCATGTCAGTCCGTAAGAACAGTGAAGAGCAAAACTTCTATCTTAATGCAAAGACAACTAAATTGATGACAACTGACAAAACAAATAAGGCAGCTGAAATATGTATCAATGAGGACAAATTAGAAGAAGTGGAGAGTTTTGAATATCTTTGATCACTACTAACTAATAATGGAGATACAATGAAAGCAATTAAAAGGAGGATATCTATCGCTCTTCAGAAAGTAAAACAACTAAAGAATCTGTGGAGAGGAACAGATGGAACTACAAAAATAAGATTTTTAAGGGCATGCATCTTTCCCATCGCAACATATGCCTGTGAAACCTGGACACTTAACAAAACAGCTGAGAAACACATAAATGCCTTTGAATGTAAATGCTACAGAAGTGTTCTTCAAATATTATGGACACAAAAAAAAGAACAAATATATCCATACTACAAGAACTTAATATTGAAGAAGGCTGGCTAGTAAAGAGGATTAAAGAGAGAAAACTTAAATATTTTGGACCCATTAAACGTCATGATAATCTAGAGAAGACCATCTTGGAAGGGTACATAATGGGAAAAAGAAAGAGAGGAAGACCAAGGCGAGAGGCCTACAGGAGAGCTGTTTGGGAGGCAAAGTTCAACAAGGGACATGCGAACGAATGAATGAGGAGTATGGATATATTTGTTTTATCCCCTTAGAGTGTCAGGAGTTTAATAGGGCCGAAACACCTGTCCTGGGGGGGGGGGGAGGTACTTACTCTGATGATCTGAAGGAGTTATGCTGTTGTTCCGCTCTCTATAGTAGAGAGTTTCCTGCATACACATCTTCTTAGTTGTTTTATTTTTTGAAGAGTGATAGATGTCCTCCTGTTAATATCCCTCACTTTGTCTCTATTTATTAGTTAGTAATGATCCAAGATATTCAAAACTCTTCACTTCTTTCAATTTTTCCTCACTGAGACATATTTCAGCTGCCTTATTTGTTTTGTCAGTTGTCATCAGTTTAGTTTTCTTCGCATTAAGATAGAGGTTTTGCTCTTCGCTGTTCTTATGGACTGACATAATTAGTTTTTCCATTCCTTTTTGTGTTGTGGACAGTAATACTGTGTCATCAGCATATCTAATCTCTGGTATTTCATAACCTCCAATTGTTATGGCATCGTAATATTCTTTGTTTACACCATTAGCTGAACTAGGAGAAAAAAAAAGTAAAGTGAGTTTTAAAATTAGGTGGCAACCACAAAGGATGGAAACCGACACAATATACACGTTCGCAATGTTTCATGGGTATTTCAAGCACAAGCAGTACAGCGATCTGCCCTTAGTCTGATACCAAGGTCAAATAAGCACGGACGCTCAGCCGCCAGGATTGCACCATTGTTGAGTAACGTGCCGGAATGAGAATTCTTTGGGCAGCGAGAGTGAAACCTGCTGAAATTCACCGTAGATTGCTGGCTCAGTAAGAAAGTTAAAAACAGTATGGCTCAGTGAAAAGTTTATGAATGAGTAGAAAGGTTTAAAGCGGGAAGAACAAGAAAGTTGATCAGGTCGTGTTTTCCTATAGCAAGGTTGATTAGAACAAGAGATTCTATCAGGTAGTATTTTCCTATAGCGAGGTTGATTAGAACAAGAGGCACGATCAGGTCGTATTTTCCTATAGCAAAATTGATTATCAGAAATCTGCAACGACCTGTTTTTAACTTCACATACATATGGACACGCTGTTTCACTTACGGCGACAGATATAACATATTTCGTGAAAACCTCCTTCCAGGAGAATCACAAAAACGTCCTGATGGACCAGACTCGATCAGGTTTAATCCGGGGTTTTTAATATCTTGGAAAGAATGGATTATGAGGAGACTCAAACTTTCAATTACAGAGTAATAATTACAACGACAGCCAGCCCCCGGTAGTAGCACTTCAAAATTTATTTGGTACTTCCAGTATAGAGCCCCTAACGCTGTATTCAGTATTTCCTTTAACAGCAGTGACACACTGGGTCATCCGGTACTAGTCCGAGCGTATTTTAGATGTTTCTTCTCTTTATCCTTATCTTGTTAATTATCAGTTGAATTTCTTCTTCCTGCCGTTTCTTGTCGCTCATATTGACCAGGTGCTGCCTCGTGTACTTATTTGTTTGGTTCCACTCTCGTTGAATGTATTACTTCTTCTTCTTCTTCTTCTTCTTCTTCTTTTCAGCTTTCCGAGCCATTAAGGCTCATTCCCGCAGATAAAGTTCGCCTCCATTGAAAACAGTCGTCACATTCCCAATCTTCTCTCTCCAGTTGGTGACACCAATTTCTTTCACATCCTCTTCTATTTTGTCTTTTCATCTCTTTGTCTTGGTCTACCCCCTTGCTCTTGTTTACCTCATCTCTTGTGCATACACAGTTTTCCTTTGTCCGTTCTCTTCCATTCTTTCTACATGGCCCAGCGTGGTCTGTTCAATTTCAAGACATTTATAATTTGTTACGATTTAAATAAGATGTTCAGGTCAGTGTTCTTTCTAGCTCCTACTTATTACACTCATCATCATCATCATCATCATCATTAATAATTCTCACTCAAACTAGCTCCTGCTTCACGTCTATCAGTAACAAGAGAAAATGGCCTCACCCTTGACGCCCAGAGGGTAGAAGGATGGAACAGAATACATCGGGAAGAAGAGAAACAGTCGGAACAGCCAAAATGACGTTCGCGGTGTAACAGGACTCTGATGAAAGTTCTACGAGGGACTATCTGACCAGGGGCAATGTCTGATCGAAGACGATTACCTCCCCTAGATTGACAATTCAGTAGATTGTGTCGGGGGTTTACTTGTGTTGACGCTGACATATTTTTCTCAAGATGTTTTCATATTTCATAATTTTTCCGAGTTTTATCTCCAAATCTCGTCTTTTTTAAAGAAAAAAAGCTTTCCTTATCTCTTTGCTAATATTTATTATTTTTTAATGGTTTCTATCCTCAGTTTGACACATTTCCATTTGACAGCTTCATCAAGGATTTCTTGGTTGTTCGACTTTCTCTGTATGTGTGTGTGTGTGGTTTCATACTTCTTACTGTTGTTCTTGTATGGTTTCTCCATCATCCTTTACGTCGCATTATTCTTCCTATACGGTTCTCTCCGTATTATACATGCCAGTTATTCTTCTTTCTCCATGTCCTTATATCTCCGTTATTGTCCCTGTACATTTTTTTCCCATATTCCTATGTCTGTTATTATTCTTGTAAGGTTCTCTCCATGGTCCTATATGTCTGTTATTCTTCCTGTACGGTTTCTTCTATATTTCTATATGTCTGTTATTCTTACTGTACGGTTTCTTTTATATTTCTATATGTCTGTTATTCTTACTGTACGGTTTCTTCTATATTTCTATATGTCTGTTATTCTTACTGTACGGTTTCTTTTATATTTCTATATGTCTGTTATTCTTACTGTACGGTTTCTTCTATATTTCTATATGTCTGTTATTCTTCCTGTACGGTTTCTTTTATATTTCTACATGTCTGTTATTCTTCCTGTACGGTTTTCTCTATATTCCTACATGTCTGTTATTCTTCCTGTACGGTTTTCTCTGTATTCCTACATGTCTGTTATTCTTCCTGTACGGTTTTCTCCATAGTCCTGTTCTTTGTCTTGTTATTCCACATCTGTAGTTCTTTCCTCGATTCAGTATCTGAACTAGTAGATGACAATGAACTAGTAGATGACAATGAACTAGTAGATGACAATGAACTAGTAGATGACAATGAACTAGTAGATGACAATGAACTAGTAGATGACAATGAACTAGTAGACGATTATCACGAAACAGCTCAAAGAACGACCAGCTGAACGCATGCGGCACGAGATAGTCTAATATAATAAACGGAATCCTCCTGTATTTCATCATCAACATTCTTTTATTTCTTATCTGCCATCTCCTAATTTCCCCACAGTTAATTATCTGTTCAGCTGTGTTCTACTACCACACGTATACAAGCTTTAAAAAAGTACAGGATAAAAATAATTGCACTTACGGGGTTTTGTTCTGACTTTTGAGGATTCAAATTTAAAAAAAAAAAAACCCAACATACAAGCAGAATCTGTGTAATTTCCACGGAAAAAAAAGACGGTATGTTTTGCTTATGCAGTCTTGGGATTTTAAAAAAAAATCTGATATACTAAAGACACTAAAGAAAGACCTACAGCGGCCTCGAACACACACAAGCCGGGGAATCAATAAAGTAATTATTAATAAGAATGAGTGAACGAGGTTTTTTTTTTCAAAATAAAAAGAATGTAGAGCATCATAATTGCTAGAGGTTAAATTCTCTTGTCCGATCAGTAATGGGATATAATCTCGATGAATCTCATGTGATTTTTATGCTCTCTCTCTCTTTCCGGCCATTTTAAAAATCCTAGTCTCTCTGGCATCCTACCCGCCCCCACTTGCTCTTCTGAAAAACATTAAAGTTTACAAGCCCAGCGCTCTCCATCATTAATTAAACAGTCAATACAATTCTGAGACAACGTTTCAAGAGCGAGAGTTGTAGACATATAAAATATATCGTTTATGCTTAGACTGCAAGATACATAATTTATAACTAATATTTACCTTCGAAAGATAAATTCTATTCTAGGAGAAGAATGATAAAAAAAAAACTGACTACAGTCGTCATCTTTTGATTCCTCTGTTTTCTCTTTATCTCTCAATCCCCTAGCATTTAGAGTTTCATTTCCCTTCTCTCTCTCTCCCTTTCTCTCTCTCGGATAAATAGAAAGATGGACTGAAAAAGACACAGACAGACAGGCAACCAAAGAAACAGTTAGGTAAGTAGACAGTCGGACAGATAGACAGACAGACAACCAGGCAGTCAGACAGACAGACAGATAGATAGATAGAAAACAGGCAAGTAAGCAGCCGGATAGACGTAAACAAGCAGGCAGCCGGATAGGCAGACAGACAGACAGATAGACAGGCAGACAGATAGATAGATAGACAGATAGATAGATAAATAGATAGATAGTGTCTTCTTTTCACTTGTCCCAGTCAACCATTAATGAAGACCCATTATAAAACGTAATCGTCAATGGCACAGTTAGAGCACTGGTATACAGAACATTTGTAGAGCCCTGGTATACAGAACATTTGTAAAGCCCTGGTATACAGAACATTTGTAGAGCTCTGGTATACAGAACGTTTTTAGAGCCCTGGTATACAGAATATTTTAACAGACCCGATTGACGCTGTCTGTATTTCCTCTAGAGGTGATCTTCATCTCGAACTCTCTATAAATTTAATCCTGGTTTATTAAGCCGTGGCTTGTGTGCTGGAAGGGAATACCTCGCTTTCTGATGGTCAGACACTTCTAAATTTCTGCTACAAATAGAATGGCCCTGAAGCCGCCATATCAAACTGACACTCCTGGGTTCTATAAGAAATTAGAAGATCAATGGAAGTGAGGAATTGGTTGGTAGAAGTTATTTCTGGACAAAAGCCAGGGGAAGTAAGTTTGTATAAACGTATAATGGTACTAGGAAGACACATGAAGAGCAGCAGAACGTTGTAATAAAATATGAAACAGTTTATAAGTTAGGTGTACTCTAAATATTTAAGTAAACTTTTGGCTGCGGAACGTCGTATTTATTTATTTTTGTATCTTTTGTTGGAGTACCGTCTAGTGTCCCCCACGAAAGCTACCAGATTGATATACTTTTCTACTTGGTTTATACTCATCTTTACTTTTTAAAATTGGGACTAGGAAAAAAAGCCAGTGAAAAAAAACGGAATCTAATTAAATCTATAGGCCAAAGAAAAAGAGGCAGACCGCGTGAAACTCTGAAGAGGACATTGTTAAGAGAGGCCAAATTAACAGGCATAAAATCCTTTGATGAGGTTGAAAGACTCGCCGAAGACAGAAAAAATTGGCGAACTACTTTGCTGGCCCTATATGACGTTTAACGGCACGGGAAGGATATAAGATATAAGAATTAAATCTATAAGAAAACCGAAATTAACATTCACTGGAGATAAAACGAGGAGGGGAAGATTTGACAAAAAAAAAAAAAATCATGACAACAGGAAAGATAAGTGGGAAAGAGGCAGGGGGAAGAATGAGAGAGACTATCATGTATAGTCAAACGTGATGACTTGATAAAAGGTCATCAGATGAACAGTAGGAAAATATTCAGAATGGAGATGAACAGAGAAGGATGCCTGACAGGCAGGCACGCACACACGCACGCGCGCCACCACACCCACCCACACACAAGCACACGCGCGCGCATATTTCATTTTAGATCTTCCATGTGGCCATGTATGCAAGAAAATATACGTTGAAAAGTACAAAAGTTTCTTGGATTATCGAGGAACAGAAAGAAGCCTAGAACATAGGTATTGAAAGAAATGTCTATATTAGTAGATAGTTTTATTTCACATATTTTGATACCTGTATGATATATTAGAAACAAAGCCAGAAAAGTTATACAAGTAGAAGACTATAACGCCAGACTGTTGAACTTCCTTTATTGATGTTGCATAAATGAAGGACATTTTCTGCACAGCAACATCTGCGTGTATCGAGTACATTCTAGACGGTGTAACAACGCTGGAGAAAACGTTGAGTATGAAAACTTTAAACAGCGCTGACTGGAGCTACCCTGTGATCGTATAGCTCGTCACTGCAGCATATATAATTCGTCAGTGTCATAGTATAACCCGTCACTGTGATTGTATAACTCTACCCTTTGGTAGCATAACTCTTCACCGTGGCAGTATAATTCTTCACTATCGTAGTATAAGTCGTCATTGTGGTCATATAATTCGTCACCGTGGTAATATAACTCGTCACCGTGGTCATATAACTCGTCACCGTGGTCATATAATTCGTCACCGTGGTCATATAACTCGTCACTGTGGTCATTTAACTCGACACTGTGGTAATATGTAAATGTAATTCGTCACTTTGATAGTTATAATTTGTCACTGTGATCACATAACTCGACACTATGGTCATATAACTCTCACTGTGGTCATTGAACTCGTCATTGTGATCGTTATAACTCGTCACTGTGATCGTTATAACTCGTCACTGTGGTCGCTATAACTCGTCACTGTGATCGTTATAACTCGTCACTGTGATCGTTATAACTCGTCACTATGATCGCTATAACTCGTCACTGTGATCGTTATAACTCACCACTGGAAAACATAACTCGTCACTGTGGTCACATAACCTGTTAGTGCGGGCGTATCACTCGTCACTGTGATACTATAGCTCGTCATCGTGGTCATATAACTCGTCACTGTGATCGTCTTGTCCTGTTGATTAGTTAAACGTGGTTTGGTTTTGAAGTTGTGAATGATAGTTTCTACGAACTTCGAAAGTAAAGAGGCACTAAGTTTGTGTTTTTTTTTTTTGGTGCCTATTCGCCTTGTATTTATTTATTTACTTTTTGAAAACAAATCTGTCTGAGCACTGGAAAACAAAACAAAACAAAAGAAGCCATGTTTTTAATTAGGGAAAATAAATCAAGATCTATAGTACAAAGTTTTGAGAACAGAATCTGAATCTCGGAAGAGTTCTGGCCCCTTCAGATAATACTGTAAGACAATGGAATCTGAAGAGTGAGAACTTATAGAAATATCTATTAGTATGTACAAACAGCCACTGATCTCACTAATATCCTCCATTTTGTAAAATGTGATTATAATAAAAGGTGATAGGATGCGGTGGTTGGGTTAGGTAGAAAGAATGGAAGACTGTCGTCGTTATCCAACGTGTGTATATACATGAAATGAAATGGAAGGGAAAAGATCAAGGGGCGTAGACCAAAGGCAAATTTGAGGAGACTTCAAGAGAAAGTGAAGTAAATAAATGGAGATAGAAAGCTAGAAAGAAAGAGAGAGAGAGAGAGAGAGAGAGAGAGAGAGAGAGAGAGAGAGAGAGAGAGATTGGTCTTTATTTCAAAAGGGTTAAGAATTGGGCACGCAGGCCCGTCTGACATTCTGCCCTTTATCATACATCGTTCACTCGATTCCACACATTCTACAAATATGCTGTTCATGTAACAAACATAATTAACATTGAAGCTGAGAGATATAAAATAAAATATAACATTTACGTTTCGCTCTTATCCATTCACTCAGTACAGAAGTAACTACATACATGTATAAATGACTATCTACTAACAAAAAGTTCGGGACTATTGAGAATAAACAATTACAGTAACTGTATTCGGTGTCTGCAAGAGCAATCTAAAATAACTAGAGAGAGAGAGAGAGAGAGAGAGATCAATGGAGATTAGTGTCTGCACCAGTAGCTTCGAAACTGAAAGTGCTGTTGAGAAAGAGAAAGAAAGAGCTTGAGAGAGGGAGGAAAGGCGGAAGGTGAGGGTACGAAGGACAGAGGGAGAGAGAGACTGACTTTTCCAATCCTCGGGTTTACGAGTTTTCACTCTTTTTTCCTTGTGCCAGATAATGAAACGTACAAGTCCTCTTCATCTGTTCTACATCTCCATACAGAATGTCAGTGATTGAGGAGTTTGGTGGTTTCATGTTCTTCCGAAGGTCCTTCAATGCACTGCAGTCCAGCAGATAGTGTTTAACAGTTTCTTCTTCTTGTCTGTTGCAGTGCATGCAGTATGGTGTGTGGTTAGCAGTCACTGTGTGTAAGTGCTTATTGAGGGTGATATGTCCTGTTATCAACCTGAAAATTGTGCACTGGTCTCTGCGACACAAGCTGTTGATGTGTTCTCCGGGGTTAGGCTTTGGTAGTTGGATTACTGGCCCAGCTGTCCATCCACTGCTGCTTTCAGTTGTTGCGTATAATGTGTTTAGCTGTTCTCATGTTGGTGGAGATGTGAGGCTGTGACATGGTGGCTCCACTCTTTGCCAGTCTGTCAGCACGTTCATTTCCACTGATATCTATGTGCCCTCGTATCCACTGTAGGGTGGTCTTGATGTCATAGGAGGTGAGTTGGTTTATTGCACTGAGTATGTCAGTTGTAATGTGATCAGCTGATGGTATCCAGTTTTCAAGGGCCTGTAGAGCAGACTGGGAGTCTGAGAAAATAACAAGGTTTTTGGGATGAGAGGCAATGTATTTGGTGGTGGTGGCTGCCAGGGCTGCTAATATTGCCTGCATCTCTGCATCATAATTGGAGCAGCGAGATCCACAAGGAGCAGAAATGTGACTTGTTGTTATATTTGGAAACATCAGGAGTACCCCGTATCCTGCATTGTCTGCTTCCTTTAATGCTGACTCATCAGTGTATACATGGATCCAGTCCTTGGGGTTCTATTCTGTTGTTCGTCCTTCGTCTTCATTGATGACCACAGATTCATCTTAGTCAAAGTAAGGAGAGGTGTGTCCTTGCGTGACCAACTAGCCCTATAAGACCTCTAAAAGTTTTGCCACACACGGAACATAAATGTCCAGATTCAGTTGTGGGTGCCTGTGCTGCCTTGGCTTTACGCATTGCGCGTTTGTGCTGGGCGTGGTCCTTGGGGTAGGATTCTATGGTCTCCAGTGCACACAGCTTCAGGGTGTTGGGATCTGATGATCTGTTCACTAATTTGTTCTTGAGTCTGGTGTTAGTTTGAGGAAGTGTGTAATTTTTGTTTGGTGGGATGTCTGGTACTTTTGTAAGTTCTTCTCTGTCTTCAGGGAGTTTGTGTCTTGTGTTTAATTGTTCTGCTATGTGCACTGGATTTTCAGTTTCAGTCTAGTATTATGCTTCCATTTATCAACCACTGTCCTGTTAGGATGGTCTGGGGGCATGCGTTTGTGTCTTTCTACTGCCTCAGTGGTTGACTTTTCGCGTCTTATATCTAATGGCTCTATGTTTGTATCAGTTTCACATGCAGCTGTGGGTGTTGATCTCATTGCCCCACAAATGAAATGAATGGCTTGGTTCTGGATTCTGTCTACTTGTGTACAAGAGCTCCTTGATGCTGTGACCTGTAGGGGGAGTTTGTAGTCTATTATAGATCTAACATATTCTGTGTAAAGTTGTCTGAGTGTTGCTGTGTCAGCACCCCAGGATGTACTTGCAAGTCGCTTGAGTAAGTTTAGTCTTTTGGATGTTTTTCTCTGCTAGTCCATCCATGAACTCTTTAAAGTTCAATTTTCTGTCTAGTTTCACACCAAGGTATGTTGGATTTTATTCTTTCATGATTAGAGCACCATCAAGAGTTATTTTCAGTTCAGTCTTTGCTAGTTTGTTGCTAAGAGTGAAGACTGTATATGTAGTTTTACTAACATTGATCTTCAACTTCCAGAAACTGCAATAGGCTGATATGGTGAGGAGGGCTCCATTAAGTCTCTCAGCAGCCAGCTGCAGGTCTGTTCCACCAGTCCATATGACAAAGTCATCAGAAAACATGGCCTTGTGGGTGTTCAACAGGTCGGGGATGTCATTTATAAAGATTAGGAACAAGGTGCAGCTAAGAGCAGAATCTTGTGGCAGACCTTCCTCCAGGGTGCATTTGTTTGACAATCTGTTATTGACCTGAGTGTGTATGGTCCTGTTACACAGGTAGTTTTTAACCCATTGATACATTTTTCTATGTATGCCCATGTCATCTTTAACAGTAGGCCTTTTCGCCACACCCTGTAATATGCCTGCTGGAAGTCTACAATTACAGCTACAGAGTTTCTGTTGTGTAAAAAGACTTTGAGTGAAGGGAAATAGCTGGTCTTCGGCTCTTGATCCTTTGTGGAAGCCTGCCTGAAAGTTATTGAGGGACCCCGAGGATTCCAACCACCAGTACAGCCTATTGTTATGCATTCGTTCTGCTAGCTTACCAATGCTGGAAGTCAGTGAGATTGGTCTAAAGCTTTTTAGGTCACCTTCTGGATTTCCTTTTTTCAGAATAGTTCTGGCTATGGCTGACTTCCAAGATTTTGGTAGTACTCCACTTTGCCAGTTCTTGTTAATGAAGTTGAGCAATGTGGACTTTCCTACAGGGCCCAGATGAAGGATCATTTCATTTGATATTTTGTCTGGTCCTGGTGCTTTTCTTGGCTGTAGCTTACCCATAGCACTCTGGAGTTCATGGATGGTAAAGTTTTCCCCAAAAAGTGGAATGTTTGCCAAACTAGATTTCTCTTTACTTCTCAGAATTTTTCCCAGTCTGCTTTTCTATAATTACAGCGAGGGGGTTTGTGTGGTCTTTGGTTTCGTGTGTCAGAAATTTGTAGAAGGAAGAAGCGATGGTCGCTTCTTGTGTCATCAAGCACTCTCAGAGTACAATCGTTGTGGATGTCTTCTGAGACAATTGTGAGGTCAAGTCTGTATGTGCATCCAGTGGCTCTGTGGAGGAGTGATGGTGAGGAGGAAGAGTCTTGCAATAGTATCATGTTGCTGGTGTTGCACAGCTCTTCAATGTTGTTTCCCATAGGGTTTCGGTCTTTGTATCCTAGTGATGGTAGATGTGCATTAAAATCTCCTGCAATGATAGTGGATGCATCAACAGTAGGGCATCTTGCTTACAACCGAGAGGCCTACAGGAGTGTTGTTAGGGAGGCAAAGCTCCTCAAGGGACATGCAAATGAATGAAATGAGTGAATGCAATGATAGCTTTCTGCATGTCTGTGCTGTGTATGTTGATTCGACTTTTAGAATTTGGGGACAATAACCATTATACAGAGTGTACCGTAGTCCTTCATGCCATATTGTTATCTCTCGGATATCATTCTCATTGCACTTTCTGTTTTTAACTTCTCCTTGGATGTCATTTCTCAAGAGTGTGACAATACCCCTGCATTTACCACATTCACATGTGTACATGGTGTATCCAGGCACTGAGTGATCTTTTCCATATAGAAGGGTTTCTTGTATGATCGCAATAAGGATGTTGATTTTTTTTTCAGCTGTAGCTTAATTCTGAGGCCTTTGGCCTAAATCCAGAAATGTTGATTTGAAGAATGTTTAGTGTGCCGCCCGTAGCTGATTTTTCGCTCAGCGTAGCCGGGGGGAGGGGGGGGGGCGAACCACCTGGCGAGGACCTTTTACGAGGCGACTTCCGGGCTCGTATGGTTTTCTTTTTGTTTCTGACACTTTCATTTTGGGGTTTTTGTCACAAGTCTTTCTTTCATACGAAGGAGGTCTTTCCAGTGAGAAGCTGAGATCAGGCCCCAAGTGCAACACCGGCCCGTCCGACGGCTTTGAGAGTGGTGTTTCACAGAGACACTCCGACCTTGGGATCTGATGGTATTTCAACGATGTCCACTACCAGCCACCTATATTCTGCTATACCTATAGTCATGCGTAACCAGACAGATTACATTATGATCAACAGAAGATTACATTATGATCAACAGAAGATTACATTATGATCAACAGAAGATTACATTATGATCAACAGAAGATTCAGGAACTCGCTAATATCCGTGAAAAAAAGACCAAGCGCAGACTGCAACAGTGGCCACATCCCAGTCGTAGGAAAAGTGAGAACCAGGCTAAAGAGGTTAAAAGTAGCAGCTAAAAACAAAGAACTAGATAGAGAGCTGTTAGGGAAAGATAAAGCAATACAAGAACAATATAGTACCATAGTACATAATAGATATAATACAATAGAAAAGATTGAAACAATTGATGAAAAATGGGATATGTTCAAAAACTCTATTCAGCAAACATCTATCGAAATCCTATCTCCAAATAAAAGACACGCTAAACAGGAATGGATGACAGAAGAACTTTTGCAACTAATGGATCGGAGAAGTCTTAAGGACGATAAAGATGAATATGACAAAATAAATAAAGAAATAAGAAACAAATGCAATAAAGCTAAGGAGGAGTGGCTAAATAAGAAATGTAGTGAAATAGAGACGCACCATCATGGAAAGGCAAGAGATATGTACAAACAAATAAAGGAGTTAACAAACAAAAGGACATATCACAAGACTGGTTGCCTGAAGTCAAAGGAGGAGCATACAATAATGGACAGAGATGAAATAACGGCAAGATGGTGCGGATACATTAGAGAACTCTATGAGGACAATAGAAGCGAAATAGATATGCGAAATGATAATGAATGGCCTCACGTATTAAAAGCAGAAGTGGAAGAAGCCATCAAACACATGAAAAACAACAAAGCACCAGGACCAGATAAAATCACCAAGGAAGAATTGGAAGCATTAGGAGAGCTTGCCATAGAAATAAATACCAGATTGCTGAATGACATCTATAACTGTAACTATGTCCCATCAGACCTTTTGCAATCAATTTTCATTGCTCTACCAAAGAAACAGGATGTAGTTGAATGTGAAGACCATCGGACCATTAGTCTTATGAGCCATGTTACCAAAATCCTACTTCGTATTGTTATGAGAAGAGTCAGGAGCAAAATAAAACCAGAAATCGCGGAAGAACAGTGCGGCTTCGTCGAAGGAAAAGGTACAAGTAACGCCATATATATAATAAGAACATTGATGGAGAGATCAATAGAAGTAAAGAAGGACCTATACTTATGCTTCATAGACTACTGTAAAGCATTTGATAAAGTGAGACACACAGAAATTATAAGAATGCTGGAAGTCATCAACATGGATGGGAAAGATATGAAACTTATCAAAAACATATATTGGCAGCAATAAGCAGCAATGAGGGTTGAGAACCAAACATGATCATTCCAAGACATAAAATTGGGAGTGAGATAAGGATGTGTTTTATCTCCTGACCTCTTCTCTTTGTACAGAGAAAACATAATGAGAAATATAGAGAACATGCCAGAAATATCAGTTGGAGGGTACAACCATAACAACTTAAGATATGCAGACGACACAATCCTGATTGCTAAAAGTGAAGGGGAGCTACATGCTCTTCTGGACATCGTGGTTCGTGAAAGTAAAAGTAAAAGTCTCAGCCTAAACAAAAAGAAGACTGAAGTGATGGTCATCTCATAGAAAAGAATATCACCAAAATGTAGCATTACCATCGATCTCACAGAACTGAAACAAGTTGATAGATTCAAATAATTAGGAACGATTATAACAACTGATGGGAAATGTCACAACGAAATAAAAAGCAGACGTGCTCAGGCCAAGTCAGCATTCCAGAAAATAAGAAACATTTTGTACAATAGATCCGTATCAATGGAAATAAGATTCCGAGTACTTAAATGTTACATCAAGCAAATTTTGTTTTATAGATGTGAAGTATGGTCTATGAATAAGAGAGTACAGCGAGAAATGGAGGCCACGGAGATGTGGTTTATAAGAAGGATATTGAAGGTACCATGGACAGCCAAGAAAACCAATGAAGAAGTGTTAAGAGAGGCTGGAGTTAAAAAGCAAATTATAGCAAATAGCAGAGTGCAAACAAGCGAGATTTATAGGACATTTCCTGAGAAGAGGAAAACTGGAACACACTGGGGCAACTGGAAAAACTGAAGGAAGAAGAGACAGAGGAAGACAGAGAAGTTACTGGATGGGCTGTCAGTGTGGCTAGGAAGAAAGTCACCGGCGAATCTCATAACCAAGTCTAAAGACAGGGAATTGATCGCCTACGCCAAGCGGCATGGCACTTGAACTGAAAAAAGGCTGCTTTGTTTGCCTTTGTGATAACCATTGTTGTAGAGACCCATAGGCTTGTCACCTTCTGGGCTCGTCGATTTCCATCAGACTTTCCCCATCCCCGCAAGTGGTCTCTGTGTCCCCATCCATCCACCATCCTGAACAGCCCAGCGCAGCCCCAGGCCAAGATCTCAGTTAAAGCTATTGACGGGTGTGCAATGTTAAAAGCTGGAGGGCCTTCTATCTTAGGAAGGGTATTTGTGCTTGTCATTTTTCCCACAGGCGAGTGGGTTTCTTTGCGCACATAGCAATTTTCCTGAGTTATCTGACACTCCCATAATAAACAAGAGGCTACTAGCAGATTTCCCAGTTATATGTTCCCTCTTTCTTTTACAGCATGTTCTGTTATCTAAAAATTCTGCCTTATAAAAGGATGACGTTATATTTTATAACAATAACAAATAGTGTTGGTTGCTACAGGTTTCTGGGCTACAGAAGTAAGTCGGAGTTTTTTAAGCAATCAGATCTGATGTTCCTTGTTTCGCAAAGTTAGGATAAGTGTGTTCTTAACACAGTTGTTCCAAGAGGGAGAGAGAGAGAGAGAAAACACACACACACATACATACACACATACATACATACATACATACATACATACATACATACATACATACATACATACATACATACATACATACATATATATATATATTTCCTCAAACAGCACTATCCGTTTCGAAGCTACTGCTGCAGACACTAATCTCCATTCATCTCTCTCTCTCTCTCTTTCTACATATATACGTATCGTATGTTCCTAATATATGTCGTTAAAGTCAGCGATCGCGTTAACCGGCATTTACCGGAAAATTATCGATTAGAAAAAAAATGAAATAAAAAAAACTAAACTTTTTGGAGGGGAGTTGGTTATCGTAACTGGTTTATATTATCAAAAAACCTATATAAAAAAAAAGCAGCCAGCGAAACCGGTTAGAGAATAGTCGGATCAGTAGAACGACGATATCCAGTTTGTATGAAGAAGAATCAGCCAGTTAGACCCTAGCTCTGCATGTGAGAGTATTCTGTACATCTTGGTGCAAATAAGAAAAGAGAAACTTCACACGAACATTCACTTTTCGCTGATATTTGTAAACTGTGTTTAATTTATTTTACTTTTTGAAAAAAAGAAAAGAAAACGAAAGGGACAACGTACAGAATTTTGTTTTGAGAAAACCGGTATTTGGGAAAGTACTTTTATGCAAAGTGAAGGATAGATAACAGTTGTGCCGCTTTAAAAAAAAAAAAAAAGATCCTAGCGCCAAAGTTATAGCCTTGTCTAAAAATATGTACCTGCGACTAATCACCCAAAGGACAGAAACAAAGAAAAAAAACCTAACAATTACATTATGTACACGTGTATATATATCTTATCTTATATATCTTATATCCTTCCCGTGCCGTTAGACGTCACATAGGGCTCGCAAAGTAGTTCGCCAATTTTTCCTGTCTTCGGCGAGTCTTTCAACCTCATCAAAGGATTTTATGCCTGTTAACTTGGCCTCTCTTAATAATGTCCTCTTCAGAGTTTCACGCGGTCTGCCCCTTTTTCTTCGGTCTGTTGTGTTCCACTTGATAGCTTGTTTTGGGATTCTCTGATCATTTCTTCTCATCAAGTGACCAACATATGTCCATCTCCTTTTCCTGATCACCCGTGAGACTGGTTGTTGTTCAGTCATCTGTCTTATCTCTGCATTGTTCTTGAATTCATTCCACTTGATGCCCAGTATTTTCCTTAGGCATTTGTTTTCAAAAGAGTCTAATTTCTTTTCTATTTCTTTAGTTGTTTTCCAGCTTTCGCATGCATAAATGAGGGTGGATATTACATTTGAATTGAATAGTCTTAACTTGGTTTTTGTGCTTATAACTTTTGAATTCCATATGTTCTCAAGATTCTTGAAGATTGATGCTGCTTTTGCAATTCTGATCCTAACTTCCTTTCTAGTGTCACCATCCTGGTCTATGTAGCTGCCAAGGTATGCAAATTGATTGACTTCTTCAATATCTGTCCCTTCTATGTGTATTTTTCCATTTTGATTGATGGGAATTTTCATTATTTTTGTTTTGTCCTTGTTAATTTCAAGTCCTATTTTGCTAGCCAGTGAAGATAGGCTATCTGTTTTTTCTTGCATGGAATTCACATTATTACTGATACGAGTTATGTCATCAGCAAAATCAAGATCTTCTAGTTGGGTCCCATGTACCCAGTCAATACCTGTGTTACCTGTGCAGCATTTTGTCATTATGAAGTCTATTGTAATCCCAAAAAGTAAAGGAGACAGTATACATCCTTGTTTCACGCCTGTTTCAATCTGGAACCATTCACTCATCCCTTCTTCTGTCTTGACTGCACAACCATATCCATTGTATAAGTCCTTAATGATGTTGACAATTTTAGATGGTATTCCATATAGACATAAAATTCTCCATAATGAATCTCTGTGTATGCTATCAAATGCCTTCTTAAAATCTATGAAATTCAGTATTAATGGTTTTTGCTTTTCAATATGTTCTTCAAGTATTATTCTAAGAGTAAAGATCTGGTCGAGACAGCTTCTCCCTTTTCGAAATCCTGCTTGTTCTTCTCTCATTGCAGTATCCACTATATCTTTGAGTCTATTCAAAATGACCTTGCAAAATACTTTTGACACAACTGATATTAAGGTTACTCCTCTCCAGTTGTTACAGTCACTAAGGTTGCCCTTTTTTGGTATTTTAACAATGATTCCCTTCTTCCAATTAGAAGGGACCTTTTCTTCTTTCCAAATCTTGTTAAACATTCTCTGTAGTTGTCTCATGTTGTCACTATTGATAGCTTTTAGCATCTCGGCTGTTATTTCATCTTCACCTGCAGCTTTGTTTTTAGCCATTAAATTCACTGCTGCTTCAATTTCATGCAATTTAATTTCATCTAGATTGACATTTAGTTGTGGGGCTGGTAAGTCAGTTTCAAGGTTTAACAATTCTTTTGGGTGTGGTCGATTGAGTATTTCTTGGAAGTGTATATATATATATATATATATATATATATATATATATATATATAATAAAACCACTGACAGCAATTATTGAGGAAAGACGCTGACGATGGTTAGGACATGTGCTCCGAATGACTGACAACTCACTACCAAAAATAGCAATAAAATAAACACCACAGGGAAACAGAAGTAAGGGTAGACCAAAAGAGACATGGAGAAGAACAATAGAAAGGATGTTGAGCAATAGAGGGCTCACCTGGGCAAGAGCGGAAAAAAGGCAAATGACAGACGTTTGTGGAAAACCCTTGCGGAAACCCCTTGTGCCCTGGACACTTAAGTTTCAGAGAGTGAGTGAATGAATGAATGAATGAATGAATAATCTTTATTTTTAAAGGGTAAAGAATTGGGCACGCAGGCCCGTCTTACATTCTGCCCTTCGTGTGTGTGTGTGTGTGTGTGTGAGAGAGAGAGAGAGAGAGAGAGAAAGAAAGAGAGAGAGAGAGGAGATTACAATGAATATGATTTTTACACTGTTCACTTTTCGTGCATGACTTTCTTACAAAGAGGAAGGCAAAAAGGTAAAACGATATATTTTTCATATAGTTTTCATATATTTCTCGTGTTTTTATCTGTTGTGCTGTTTTTTTTTTATGTGGTCCTTGAAAAAAGGCTTTTGCCGAAGTATTGGATTGTTGTATGTTCTTCATTTATATGTACTCAACCTGCTTTCTGCCATTCTTGTTTCTGCCCTACTTTCCTCACTCTTTCTATCTTTTTTTTTTATTTTTGTTTGTAAAACGGAACCATACGCTCATCTATTTTCATTACTAGAACCAGTTTTTACTTCGGTTGTCACTTCTGTTAGCGCTTGGAGATCGCACCAAAAAAACCTGTGGTACAGGAATCATTAATATGAAAGCGCCCATTAACCTATTTTCTAAAAACTTTTTCTTGTGCACTTAAACTCGCTAAAAACAAAAAAGATTTCGCCATTCGACGTCATTCGACGAAATCTTTTCGTTTTTAGCGAGTTCAAGTGTAAAGTCTTGCCGGAAATGTGTGCCTTTACTCCGTTCCTAAATGGCAGTGTAAGGTGGGCGAAGTCCTCTTCTAAATACGTGTTATCTCGGAGTTAACCTTCAAACTTGATAGTGGTCTATTTCCTTATTTTGTAACAGCTCTATCCGAAGGTACTTTAATAACAAATAATGTTTGGTTACTTAAAACTTTCAAAGTTATAACTGTTTACTGTCCTATTTTGATGTTTTTTTTAAGCCCACAATTCAGCTGTTTGACGCTGCGTTTCCTACTCGTTTCTTGGATACGAATTTTGCAAACAGTAGACGACGTGGCTGGGGCACGAGTGATAGAGCACAGCGTTTTATAGTTAGCTTCCCCGAAGAATATTCTTTCTTTCTTTTCTTCGTTTTCCTTTTTTTTTATTCATTCTTCTTCTTCTTCTTCTGTTTCTTCTTCTTCTTCTGTTTCTTCTTCTTCTGTTTCTTCTTCTCCTTCTTCTTCTTCTTCTGTTTCTTCTTCTTCTGCTTCTTCTGCTTCTGCTTCTTCTTCTCCTTCTCCTTCTTCTTCTGCTTCTTCTTCATCTTCTTCTGTTTCTTCTTCTTCTTCTTCTTCTTCTTCTTCTGCTTCCTTCTTCTGCTTCTTCTCCTTCTTCTTCTGCTTCTTCTTCTTCTGTTTCTTCTTCTTCTTCTTCTTCTGTTTCTTCTTCTTCTTCTTCTTCTGCTTCTTCTTCTTCTTCTTCTTCTTCTTCTTCTTCTACTTCTTCTTCTTCGTCTTCTTCTTCTGCTTCTTCTTCTTCTTCTGCTTCTTCTCCTTCTTCTTCTTCTGCTTCTTTTTCTTTTGCTTATTCTTCTTCTTCTCACTGGAACTGCGAGCTAGTGTTCTTTATAGCCCATGCGGTGAAGCATGGTGTCGGACTGGGAGCGGGTTATGTCGGCTATTTTTCCAGTCCCTGCGTGGAGCTGAGAGACGGGGGGGGGGGGTGTTTGCAATTCTTCTTTAGCAGACTCCACCACCAATGGAACTATAGCGATCCCTGTCTCGTTTGCCAGGCTAGGCCTGCTACACGGGACACTAATGGAGAGGTTGAACAGGGTCTTGGTCAGCTATGGTTCGTTAACCCTGACCCTGGTATTTCAGCTACAGGTCCCTGACTCCTAAAATGTGACAGCGTTTTCAGCCTCCTGAAAAATGCACTTAAATCGTGAGAGAGGTAGAAATAGCAAGAGTGTGGCCGTGGGCTAGAACCACAGATTCTGGTGGAACAAACAATCGCCGTTGTCTGTCTCAGTAAAAAAATATATATACTGTAAACTTTTGGTTGTCATAACTAATCTTCTTCGAAAATCGTTTCTAGTCTACAACTGAAGCTCTGCCTCCATGTGGTTAAATTAGACAGTATTTGTCAAGTCAAGCAACCTTTTGTATCTTCCAACATAAGCGTATACTTCTCCACCAATCAAATGCGAACTGGTACTTATCTGACCTCATTGCTTCCATCCTATGCGAATACAGAGGCCACTGCTTAAGACATCTGCCCTTTTTAATACATTGTACACGACTACAGACAGAACTACAAAAATAAGATTTTTAAGGGCATGCATCTTTCGCATCCCAACATATGCCTGTGAGACCTGTACACTTAAAACAGCTGAGAAACACATAAATGCCTTTGAATGTAAATGCTACAGAAGAGTTCTTCAAATATCATGGACACAAAAAAGAACAAATATATCCATACTACAAGAACTTAATATTGAAGAAGACTGCTAGTAAAGAGGATTAAGCAGATAAAACCCAAATATTTTGAACACATTAAACGTCATGATAATCTAGAGAAGACCGTCTTGGAAGGGTATATAATGGGAAAAAGAAAGAGAGGAAGACCAAGGCGAAGATGGCTGCAAAACATCGTTGATAATTTGCAAATGGATGCATCAGCAGCAGGGCATCTTGCTTACAACCGAGAGGCCTACAGGAGAGCTGTTAGGGAGGCAAAGTTCAGCAAGGAGCATGCAAATATACACTACTTTCTCCTGTGTGATGCCTGGAAGAGCACCCAGCTACAAGAACAGATGGGAGAAATAGCACCCAGGTCACCAAAGAAGCGATGCCTTCTACCTGGTGAACTTAGGCAGGTAAACAGAGAAGGACATTACCCTAAGGCTACCTACCGGGCGTAACAAGCTAAGATACCATTTATACAAGAAATTCAAGGCAGGATCACCGACGAATATACATCTGGCACAGATAAGATGAGCGCAGACCTCATACTACATGAGTGCCCAACATAAGAGCAACAGAGGAAGTAAATATGCTCGACTACCACACCTGTCCAAAACAAACTATTGGGGTGTCCATGTCCTCCAGGTGGCTACCAACTACTTCAAAAGTATATACGTCGTCTGAAACTTTAGAAGGAGGAGGAGGAGGAGGACGAGGAAAAGAAAAAAGAAAAAGAAAAAGAAGGAGGAGAAGAAGAAGGAGAAGGAGGATGAGAAGAAGAAGAAGAAGCAGAATAAAAAGAAGAAAGAAGAAGAAGTAGGAGAAGGAGGAGGAGGATGAGGAGGAGGAGAAGAAGAAGAAGCAGAAAAAAGAAGAAGAAGGAGGAGGAGGATGAGAAGAAGAAGAAGAATAAGGAGGAGGAGGAAAAGAAAAAGAAGAAGAAGAAGACGAATAAGGAGGAGGAGGAAAAGAAAAAGAAGAGGAGGAGAAGGAGGAGTAGGAAAAGAAAAGAAGAGGAGGATGAAGAAGAAGAAGAAGAAGAAGGAGGAGGAGGAGGAGGAGAAGAAGACGAAGAAGAAGAAGAAAAGAAGAAGAAGAAGGAGGAGGAAGAATAGGAGGAGGAGGAAGAGAAGAAGAAGAACCAGAAGAATCTCCTGGCATAGATTACTTACATGACACCGCACTGTTACAATTGTAATGTTTTAGTAACAACGAGGGAAAAAAAAGCCTAAACGTATGTGGTTCTGCTCTTTCCTTAGTATACCCAAACATTTAAATATATAATCCATTTCCATGGCGACTGCGTTTATTATATATTTTGATGCGTTCTTGATGATTTTGTTAGTCACTGAGACAGTTTTCATTATAAGGTTATAACGTTTATGTTTCTGACGTTATTAAAAATTAGAATTTTACGCGGCCGTTTTGGACACCATTCGCTGAAAAGAAATGTTAAATCTGTGCAGTTAAACCTAACAAAAACATAATAATAAAATTAGTTGAACAACATCAGATGAAAACAAATAACTGCCCATTTTTTGTTTCGTTTATTGCGTGCGTCTGCTGACTCTGAGAATTCCGCATAAATAAATGTCAGAGTCAATATTGTACGAGCTTTATCCATTCTAGTAATCTCCTCTTTGATGAGGCCATCATAGGGTGAGAAAGGAAAGAACGAAGAAACAAACGATGTCCGCCCATTGCATGCATTGAAAGATGCACGCTTTTAACAACAGGGTTAGAACACATGTAGAGGAAAATATAGACCGAAGATGAAATCAAGCAAGGGCTAACGAGTGCGGATCCACGCCACACTGAGATATTGAGATCGTGGGTTTGATAGACGGGAAGAGTTCCTCTTCTCAGGCTGTGCGCGTGGGGAAGGTCTGTTATTCTGTCAGGTATGACTCCACCCGTTTCACAGTTTCAAAATGTAAGTTTTGTAGACAATGCGGATATTGCCCCAGGTAACTAGACGTCAGTTCTAGGAAATAATGTAAGGGCACTACTTTATTTATTTACTTTTTTTTCTGATATCCTGCAGGTTGTGATTACAAAATGAGGGGCGCTCATGTCTCATTCATTCATTTGCATGTCCCTTGTGGAACTTTGCCTCCCTAGCAGCACTCCTGTAGGCCTCTCGGTTGTGAGCAAGATGGCCTGCTGCTCATGTCTACGGGGGACATATAGATGTCCAATCAGCGACCAATAACTGACATGTTAGCGTCAGGATTGGCGAACCATAGCTGATCCCAACTCTCCTTTTATACCCCTAGTAAGAGCCCCAGAGTGACATAGTTCTCACAGAGGTGGGATCTGCTCAAGAAATGTGGCACCCCTCCCTCCCCCACCTCATTGCTTTTTAGCAGCAATCAGGGTTTGGAAAAAAAAGCTGTCATGATCCACTCCCAAGCCGACACGATGCTGTTGCCTCAGCATCTCCACTGCATCGGCTACAAAGATCACCACTTCCAGGGAAACTGAAGAAGAAGAAGAAGAAGTAATATAAAAGCACATTCAACCACAGAAAAGAACGAAATTATGCGCACAAGAAGAAAATCTGGAACAAAGGGAGAGAAGAAACAAGATATTCATCATTCGTGAACGAGAAATAACCACCAGGATATAATTCAGATTTAACTTCTCTCGTAGTAGATAAAAAACTTTCAAATAAACTTCCTTAGTGGAATATGAAAGTTAAGAATAAAGACAGCAGAGACAATGAAACAACAGCAAACAGCCTGCCCAGGAAGCCGTGCATGAAACAGGTACAATTAGTAAACCACATCATTTGAAGTTACTGCCCTTCTTTACATTCTGATTACACCAAAAAAGGTTATAATAACCATAAAAATGAATTAATAGTTTAGCTTTTATTTTATCTATAGGCTGCTAATTTTTTTTTTAAAAACCAAAGGTCGTTGTGAACACACGACAGATGGGACATATATAGGAAGTTCTCCCGGCACAGCTACTTATTTTGATATTTTTCTATGTTTTAGCACATAGTATTCAATCATGGTCATAGAATGTTTTTATGAGCTATAGAAAAAAAACTGCAAAATTTTTAATTTCACTGAAACAATAGCAAGAAATTTATTTCAGTTCCAGATTAAAATACTGACAGTCATCTCTGAGATTAACAGAAAAGGCAAGATATCCAGTTGAAGAATGTTTAGTTATTGTCTATATCCGAAAGAAAATAACAAACACGTAAATGAAGGACCAAATACAACCATCCGATGGTGAAGACGGACAGCAAGAAAATCGAAAGAGGAAGCTCCGAAGGGAGGGCACGGGAAGCAAAGAAAGTCATAACGAAGATCAGAAAACGACAGTTCAAATTTTAGGGCTTATTTGGAGGAAGGGCGGGCTAGAACACCTAATTGCAACAGGGAAGATCGAAGGCAGAAGAGGCAGAGGTAGACAGAAAGGAAAGATGTTTGATGGTTTGGCCTCCTGGCACGGGGAATGGTCGGTGACGAGCCTGTTGAAACGCGCAAGGGCTAGAGGGTTATGGAAGGACATGACATCCTACGCCTGTCAGCAGGGACTTTGAAAGAGATTGATTGATTGATCTTTATTTCAAAAGGGTTAAGAATTGGGCACGCAGGCCCGTCTGACATTCTGCCCTTTATCATACATCTTTCACTCTATTCCAGACATTCTACAAATATGCTGTTCATATAACAAACATAACTAACATTGAAGCTGACAGACATAAAATAAAATATAACATTTACGTTTCGCTCTTAAACATTGACTCAGTACAGAAGTAACTACAGAGAGACAGAGAGAGACAGAGAGAGACATAGAGAGACAGACAGAGAGACAGAGAGATAGACAGAGAGAGAGACAGAGACAGAGAGACAGAAAGACAGAAAGACAAAGAGACAGAGAGAAAGAGAGACAGAGAGAGATAGAGAGAGACAGAGAGAGACACAGAGAGAGACAGAGAGAGACAGAGAGAGAGACAGAGGGAGACAGAGAGAGAGACAGAGAGAGACAGAGAGAGACAGAGACAGAGGCAGACAGAGAGAGAGAGAGATGGTAAAGATAAACAAAGAATATAGAAAGGAAAAGCGAGAAGCCATTAACCATTTCTCTCTCCATCACAGATTAATAATCCTAAGATCAGTTTTTATGCATAGAGATATCAGTGTCTGGGAAATCACCAGACTGAACAAAGAGCCCCCACGATATTATGCAACAGGCAATAGGAAGTTCAGTTGTAGCTGGCTCGGAACAGGTGATGATAAGATAACGGGATCGATCATAACTTTGTAGAGCGCTGGGGCACAGCCCAAATGAAAACCACGGGAATAATTTATAACTCTTGGACGCTGGAAAACGCCTAAATTGAAAAAAAAAACAGAAAGAGGCAGAAACCAACCGAAGAACTAAAGCGGCATCAGCAGCTAAGTCACCACGTGAGAGAAGCATTGTGGATGAACGCACAAAGTTTATCCAGCCTCCACGAAGCGACCAAAGACAAACAGACCTGGTCCACTGGAAGTCGTAACCCAGAGTTGCTCGCCCCTGGCAGCCAGTGAAAAGTTAAGAGCGCCGAAACGTTTGTCTGATGAAAAGGATGCAAAAAAAGGGGGGGGGGGGAGGGGAGGGGGGTGTTATTCCTCTGATGAACTGAAGAAACATCTGATTGTTTCGTTCTCTTAATGCTTTTCAGGGTTAACTGTGGAGAATTTTCTGGGTATTAAGTAACCAACGGAAGGAAAGAAATGAATCTCATAATCTTCTCAGAAAGTTTTCACAGATAAGAGAAAGGATGAGGGAAAAAAACAAAAACAAAACATCAGAGTTTGAAGTTTCAGCAAAACTAACGTAGAAATTATCATATTTTGAACGAAAAAAAAGGAAAACAATCTTTTTTTTTTGTTGTTGTTTTTGTAAATTTGAACAAACGGAGAAAGAAAGTTTTCCAGAAATAACATTCTCCAAAGCTTGGCTAGGAGAAACTTTACATTTGGAAAGGAGAGAAACATGCATACAGACAGAATAGATCCGAAGTATTTACGCTTTCATAAAAGATTAAATGCACGTTTTTTTTTATTAAAGACAAACATATAGGCAGTTAGACATAGAGATAGACAATATAAACATAGACTGGAGTAGACAGACATAGATAGATAGATAGATAGATAGATAGATAGATTTATAGATATGATGCGTTGGTGGGTGGGTGGATAGATAGATTGATAGACAGATAGATGGATAGATGGATGGATAGTTAGATGGATAGATAGATAGATTGATAGATAGACAGATAGATGGATGGATAGATAGATAGAATATTAGATAGATAGATAGATAGATAGATAGATAGATAGATAGATAGATAGAATGAATGAATGAATAATCTTTATTTTTCAAGGGTAAAGAATTGGGCACGCAGGCCCGTCTTACATTCTGCCCTTCATCACTCCATCTTTCATTCTTCCCACACACTTGATTTAGTACAAAAATACAAATTAAATTAGGAAAAACATACCAAAAGAGTGTAAGATTTAACTATTACATTCAAGGTAAAAGAGAAGAAGTCATTAACCTAATAAAATAGCACTCACACACACATACACACGCAGACATATACATAAATAAAAATACATTGTAAATCATCTTCTAACATATGTTTTTTTTTAACAAACATTAAAATAATTTCTAACAATATCTAGCAAGTTGCTTTTCTAACTATGTCATTGAAGTACTTGATGGTTTACGAGCCATGTGTTGAGAGAGTGCTGGCTATTTTATGGAGGCATATAATTACAAGCAAGTAAATAATGAAACAGGTTTGAGTTAAAGGATGAAGTATTACCAATGGATTTTAAATTGTAGGGGAGGGTGTTCCACAGCTGTACTACAGAGTATGCAAGGCTTTTCTTGTACAGATCAATCCTGGGTTTAGGAAGAAGACAGTTTTTTAAACGCTGGCTATGTTTAGTGTTATACGTAAACAGTGACCACAAGTAAGGCGGAGCATTGTGCGACAGAATTCTGTGAACAAACTTAACTGTTAAAAATGATTCTATTTTTGAGGGGTAGAATTTTGAGTTGTTTGTGTTGATCTACAGTCTGTACTGGGTGTTTGTCACAAATAAGATTTAATGCTCGCTTGTGAAGTGAGTGGAGCCTTTTTGTGTTTGAGACTGAGCATCCATCCCAGATTGTGGAACAGTAATCTAAGTGTGTTTGTATGTGTGATATGTAGTATATTTTTCTTGCGTCTTTGTCGATAAAGTGTTTAATTTTGGCTAATTGGTAAACTTTCTGTGCAATCAAATTTGTTAGGTTATGTACGTGAGAATTCCAAGTTAAATGCTGATCAATGATGAGTCCTAGGGTTTTATGTTCATGAACATTTTCTATTGCCTTAGTCCCAGCACAAAGCTGTAGTGAAGTTTTAGTTGCATTTTGCAGTTTCTGTCTTGTAGTGATGAGCATGGATTTTGTTTTGTTGGTGTTTATCAACATACCATTTTTATTACTCCATTTAATCAAACTGTTTATATAATTTTGGAGCGTTGTCTGTAGTTTATTGATGTCATATTCACTATTGTAAACAGTACAGTCGTCAGCGAAAAGATCACATGAAGAGTGCTTTAAATGTAGTGGTAGGTCGTTAATATAGATAGCAAAGAGAAGAGGACCAAGAATGGAGCATTGAGGAATACCAGTATCAACCACAGACGAGCCAGATATTTTGTTTCTAAAGCAAACTACTTGCTTTCTACCTGAGAGAAAAGATGTAATACATTTTTTAGGTCAGGGTGTAATCTATAGCCTTCCAGCTTTTTTGCAAAAATTTCATGATCAATCATATCGAAGGCTTTCTTAAAATCAACAAAGACAGCACCACACAATCTGTCATCATTTATATTAGACAGCCAGCTTTCTGTCATTTTAGTTAATGCTGTGTGGCAGGAGTAATTTGGTCTAAAACCTGACTGACTGTCTATTAGTAGATTGTTTTCTTGCATGTGGAGCAGAGTTAACTTTTGTATATGTTTTTCAAGAGGTTTTGATAGTGATGACAGAATGGATATGGGTCTATAGTTTGAGAGGTCACTAGTCAGTCCAGATTTAAAAAGAGGAAAGGTTCTAAGGACTGCAAACGCGCCACAAACAGCCTCTGGCAGTCAAGTCCAGCTCCTGGCCTTCCCGTGGCAGAACTGTTTAAACTGACAGGAGAAGGGGCGAGGGCGAATATCTGGCGCCTGAAAACCAGTTACTTAGGGTAGATGAGTGTCACGTTTGGTAGCTCATCTGCCGCTGTTGGCGAGATCTTCAGCTGCCGTGAGTGGAGCGGTGCTCTTCCCGGCCAATGAAGAAATTTGCAGATGAGGTTGCCGCGCAGCATCACTGCGGAAAAGGTGGTTGAAAGAATAAAGCGAAGCAAACAGTCAAATCACGGCACCTCTGGTCTGGAGGTCAGCCACGTCCTGAGTGCAGTCATATCGGGTGAAATGCATGAACCAGCTTGTCCCAGAGGTTAAGTCACTGCTGGCTTAACTTTTCAAATGCCGCGCGCGGAGATAAGCTCCTCCCGGTTAAGGAAGTAAATGCGGAAATAAAGGTTGCTGTGAGGCGCCGATGGGAAAAGGTGGTGGAAAGTGAAGTTTAACCTGGTATGTCCAGTAGTATCGCTACGAGAGCTATACCACGGCACCTCTGCTCTAGAGGCCGCCTACGTCCGAAATACACCTACACTGGTGAAATATGCCTAAACCGGCACACACCAGGGGTCGAACTCGATGGCTAGACATGTCATGCCACCTCCGCTCTAGAGGTCGGTAACGCCTGATAAACACCCATACTGGTGAATTTTGCCTAAACCGGCTCATACCAGGGGTGAATCTTGAAGGCTATGAATGTCACAGTACCTCTTCCCTAGAGGTCTGTCCCGTCCCAAACACGCCCATACTGGGATAATGCCTAAACCGGCTCAACCCAGGGGTAGAAGTCACTAGTGGCGAGGATTCATCCTCCTGGACAAAAGCTCCATCCTGGGCACAACTAGGAAGGGTAGCGGCCACAACTGCAAAATGCTGAAGTCGGAGACACTGGACCAGGGAAGTCTAGATAGGCAACCACCTCTCACCCGGCGGGGATGTCTGCTTATTCTAATCACGCTGAGGTTTTCCGGTGAGAAAGTCCAACCCTGGACTGGATGGGCGACCACCTCTCACCCGGCGGTGATACACGGGTATCTCAAAACACGTCGAGGTTTTCCGGTGAGAAAGTCCAACTCAGACCTGGGTGGGCTAACGCCTCTCACCCAGCGGGGATGCACTGATATTCCAAACACGTCGAGGTCTTCCGGTGAGAAAGTCCAACCCTAGACCAAACTGGTGCAATGAAAACCACGGTGTCACGCAATCCCGCTTCTGAGACCCACCAAGAATACAGCTAAAGCACTGTGATACTCTGAACCCCTTGTGGTCCTTTCGTGGAACTCGTGTGGTCTATTTTGGACCACGCAGGGGACCACGGGACCTAACGAGGACCACATGCGTGAATTCAGTAGGTTCACAGTGCGGTTTTTGGTGGTAGAAGTGAACGAAGAAGAAGAAGAAGAAGAAAAAGAGGAAAAACTTTGGCGAGTTTAAAAGCGTCAGGGAAATATTTTTTGTCAATACACAAGTTGTATAAGTATGTTAGTGTGTCTGTGATAACTGGTGCAGCGTAGCGTAGTATCTTGTTACTAATGTCATCACATCCTGCTGAGTTAGTGTTCTTTAAGGACCGGATGTAGTTATAAACCTCACCGACTGTGAGGAAAGGAATATTAGTTTGTTTTAGCTTTACACATTTACTGTCGCTGAAAGTTTTCAACACGCTCAGGTCGCAATTAGGGGTCGGTAATGAAGATTTTAGAATACTAATTTCTTCCATAAAATGTTCACTGAAGTTAGTGCAAGTATGTTCACCATTAAGTGTTTGTGGGTCAGATTGCTTCCTTTTATTTACAAGAGTATTAATCGCTTTCCAGATTGATTTACTATCAGTTTTGTCTTTCACTAAATTTCTGAAGTAATTTTTCTTTCCCTGCCTAATTAAATACTGCACCTTATTCCTTAGTGAACGATAGCTACTGAAATTTCTGTTTTTGAGTTTAATCCCGTTTCCTCATCAGTTGCAATATATCGGGAGTTATCCACGGGGATTTTGTTACGTGTTTTACTCTCATTTCTTTGATGAGGACATGCTTGTCAAAAATATTTCGAAATATCTTGATCCAGTATTCGATAGCCTCATCTGGATTTGTTAACTGGAAAACGTACGTAAGAGGCGAAGCTTTTAGATCAGTTAAAAATAATTCCAAGTTAAAGTTTTTAAAGTTTCTATATTTGATGCTGGTATGTTTGTGTTTCGGTATTTTATACCCCTTATGTGATCACGTACAGCAGACCGGGTAGTGCTGACTCAGCGACACATGAGGGACAGTACATTCAGTAATGTTTCCTGGATCAGCTACATAAATATGATCTATTAGTGTTGATGATGATTCAGCAACTCTAGTAGGTTCGTTAACAATTTGGGAGAAGTTGTAAGATGTTAAAATGTTCTTCCATGTAGGATTTGGCTGATTAAGATCTATACTGAAGTCGCCTAGAATGATTATGTCCTTGAATTTATGAGTTACAGCATCATCCATCATGGTCGCAAAGTGATCATACCACTCGGCTGAAGCATTTGGATTTCGGTATATAAAACTAATTAGAATTGGACTAAGATTTGATATTTTGATGTCTAGCATAATACATTCAACCTCTGATAGATAGATAGATAGATAGATATCTATAAAATCATAAAAACGGTACAAAGCCTTACCAGTATAACCGAGTTAAACAGGAACATGGAATATTTGAGGAACTTGCCACATCGGGACAGTCCCATCTTTTCATCCTGGAAAAAAAAGAAGAAGACAACAACAGAGAATTAGTTTAACAACGACAACATCGCTGACCGCTTAACAAAAACTAGACAGTTTTATGAATTTGACAAAGTCGAGAAACAGTTTCGGTTGATCCCTTCGTTTGAAGGGATATGTTTATAGAGCTTTCTGTAAATTGATGAAGTATAGTCCTTATCTCCCCCATCTCTTTATCCTATCTCTCTCTTTTTCTCTCTCGCTCTCTACCCCGCCCCCACACCCTACCCCCCCCCCCCAACCTACCCAAACCACCCCCCCCCCACCCAATTCCACATTTCGACGTCTAGAAAATTGAGCATCTGTTCTATATGTGGCGCCTAATGAAGATTCATCCATCCAAGAGATCTCGCCCCACTCAGAGCCCCAAAACGTCTGTAGTTTCCACTTCTCTTGTACTGCAAACAGTGGCTTTTGACAGAATTACTAGATTTATCTTGTGAATTCACCCTAGAGCTCCGGTGAAATCTATAGTAATTTGTCTCTGTTTCCAAGCACTGCCAATTTCCTCAGGCCAGACCATTTTTTTTCCCTCTTGATACACTTTGTGACTTGATTTGTTGCATTTAGGGTTTGTAAGACTAGTGTTTGAGTTAGGGTTTGTGCTAGGGTTTGTGTTTTCAAGGCATTCTTATACTATATCTGGATGGCCAGTGTATGAAAATGAAGAATCAGACAGAGACAGACAGACAGATAGATAGATAGATAGATATAGATAGATAGATGGATGGATGGATGGATAGACAGACAGACAGACAGACGGATAGATGGATGGATGGATGTATGGGTGGATGGATGGATGGATAGATAGACAGACAGACAGACAGACATATAGATAGATAGATAGATAGATAGATAGATAGATAGATAGATAGATAGATGGATGGATGGATGGATGGATGGATAGACAGACAGACAGACAGACGGATAGATGGATGGATGGATGTATGGATGGATGGATGGATGGATAGATAGACAGACAGACAGACATATAGATAGATAGATAGATAGATAGATAGATAGATAGATAGATAGATAGATAGATAGATGGATGAATGGATGGATGTATGGATGTATGGATGTATGGATGGATGGATGTATGGATGGATGGATAGATAGATAGATAGACAGACAGACAGATAGATAGATAGATAGATAGATAGATAGATAGATAGATAGATATAGATAGATAGATAGATAGATAGATAGATAGATAGATTATATCTCCCACCACTAAGATAACACAAATAAAACGTTAAAGTTTGGGCTTATCATGACACTGGAAGGGGGGCACGTAGGTGGCACAATGTGGGCCATATTTTACTGACCACTTATAAAACTAGAGAGTGACCTGTCACTCATCATGTCCGGTCGTCTTTTCTTCACTAGTCACAGGAGGGAGGAGCTAGGCTCTCATTTTTACATCCGGGTTACTGGTGTACCATGGAAGTTTTCGAACACTGATTCCCCCACTTACTCCCCACGAGAAACGAATGCACTATCCGCTACGCTACTCATTCGCCTCAGCAGGGGAACAACAACCAACTTTCATGTATAAGTATATAAAATAAATATACACAAAACAATTCAACAGGAAAATAAAAAGGTAAAATCCTCGTTTTCGTGTCATTAAGCCATACTGAGGATACGGTATTAGGCCCCGTATTTCCAAGACCTTCGACGCACGGAAGTCTGATGTGGTTAGTATCACGCCTAGGCCCATTTACCTTCCCAGATTTCCTGGTACCAATTTTTAGATGGGGGCTTTTTTGGGGGTGGAGGTATCAGGAAAAAAAATCTCCATCGGTGGGACTTGAAATCGGTTACCAATTGAGTAGCAGACCTAGCGCCTAAACCACCCAGTCAACCAGGAAAATAGGTTTGGATAAATGCTCATTTAACGGAATGAGACAAATTCTCATTTCTAAACAAGTAAAAGAGGAATGATATATGAGATTTTTTTCACTGTTTACATCCCCTCAACCCATTAGTCCGTCACTGTTTACATCCGCTCAACCCATTAGTCCGTCACTGTTTACATCCGCTCAACCCATTAGTCCTCCGCTGTCTACATTCGCTCAACCCATTAGTCCGTCACTGTTTACATCCGCTCAATCCATTAGTCCGTCACTGTTTACATCCGCTCAACCCATTAGTCCGTCACTGTTTACATCCGCTCAACCCATTAGTCCTTCGCTGTCCACATTCGCTCAACACATTAGTCCGTCACTGTTTACATCCGCTCAACCCATTAGTCCGTCACTGTTTACATCCGCTCAACCCATTAGTCCTCCGCTGTCTACATTCGCTCAACCCATTAGTCCGTCACTGTTTACATTAGCTCAACCCATTACTCCACCACTGTTTACATTCGCTGAACCTATTTTATATACTTTCCGTATTTTATATACACACTTTACTAGTTGTGGATCTCTAGCTCTCATAAAGAACTTCCTTGTCTTATAAATGCCTGATGTTATCTTTGTCCTTTGTAGTTTTATTTTGCTCCTACCTTTAAGTTTAATATTTGAAGAATTTTTTTTTCACTTGTCTCTTTCCTCTTTTTTGTTTTCTCTCTGTTTTTAACTCTTTGACCCCAAACAACACTGGTAATGTTGGTAGATCTTGCACAATTTTGAAAAATCAATACTCAGTGCGATAATTAGGCAATGCTATAAATACAATGAAAAGTAGCACATTTTAAATCCATATTTGAATTATAAGGTACATTTCTAAAAAAAAGAAGAAAATTTAACGCTTCAGAATTCATTCATTCATTTCATTCATTTGCATATCCCTTTCAGAACTTTGCCTCCCTAAAAGCACTCCAGTAGGTCTCTCGGTTGTAAGCAAGATGACCTGCTGCTGATGCATCCATTTGCAGATTATCAACGATGTCTTCCATCCATCTTCGCCTTGGTCTTCCTCTCTTTCTTTTTCCCATTATGTACCCTTCCAAGACGGTCTTCTCTAGATTATCATAACGTTTAATGTGTCCAAAATATTTACGTTTTATTTGTTTAATCTTCTTTACTAGTCAGCCTTCTTCAATATTAAGTTCTTGTAGTATGGATATATTTGTTCTTTTTTGTGTCCATGATATTTAAAGAACTCTTCTGTAGCATTTACATTCAAAGGTATTTATGTTTTTCTCAGCTATTTTGTTAAATATCCAGGTATCACAGGCATATGTTGCGATGGGAAAGATGCATGCCCTTAAAAATCTTATTTTTTGTAGTTCTGTCAGTTCCTCTCCACAGATTCTTTAGTTGTTTTACTTTCTGAAGAGCGATAGATGTCCTCTTTTTAATTTCCCTCATTGTATCTCCATAATTAGTTAGTAGTTATCCAAGATATTCAAAACTCTCCACTACTTCCAATTTTTCTTCATTGATACATATTTCAGCGGCCTTATTTTATTTTTTTTCAGATCTCATCGATTTAGTTTTCTTCGCATTAAGATAGAAGTTTTACTCTTCGCTGTTTTTATGGACTGACATAATTAATTTTTCCATTCCTTCAGAATATGACAATTAATTCAAGAGTAAAAGAAAAAAAAAACCACTGTATATGGACAGTTAATGTAAAAAAAAAGTAAAAGCAATCCTGTCATGCCTTAGGGGGCACATAGGGATATGGTGTTAGTGCCAATATTTTCCTTGACCTGTCAGCACACTAGAGGGTGACATGGTCAGTATCACGCCTGGCCGCCTTTCCTTCTCCAACTCCAGAAGAAATCTGGTACCCATTTCTACAGCTGGGTGACTGGGGCCGGATTCGAACCCCCCCCCCCCCGACCTTCGCCATGAAAGACCAGTGCACTAACCACTTCGCCACTCAGACACCCGGTCAAGGTAAGATGCAAGCCAATATCTAGAAACCAGTCATATCACATTTGTTTTCCTTCATTTTGTGCTTATTCGTATCTTGATCTCTGCTATACGTTCCCCATGACGGTTTCACTGGTTTTAGACCCTCTAATTTTCAGCTTTCGCTTTCCTGTTCTCCGCATTTATCAATGTCATTTTTTGGGGGGGGTGTTTTGGTTTGTTTAATGTTCTGATTTCCTGTTTTCATGCACATTAAAACTGTAACCCGTGTCTTCATGATTCTACTGCGCAGAACATCAAGAGATAAGTCTGTACTGTTGTTGAAGGCAAAGTATCTTATATCGCACGTTTTCCTGGAAACACAAGCACTTGATCCAGTAGTTTAGGGAGGGGTGGGGGAATGTGGGTGGGGGGCAAAGGGGAAGACGGAGATAGCGGTTAGCGAACCATAGCTCGCGTCAGGAGTTAGCGAACCATAGCTTGCGTCAGGAATTGGCGAACCATAGCTTGCGTCAGGAATTGGTGAACCATAGCTTGCATCAGGAATTGGCGAACCATAGCTTGCGTCAGGAGTTGGCGAACCATAGCGTGCGTCAGGAATTGGACCATAGCTTGCATCAAGAATTGGCGAACCATAGCTTGCATCAGAAATCTGGGCCAAGTTAACAGGGATCGCAGTGGGAGGAGGGAACTCGATCCCTAAAAATGGGTCGGGCCGAAGGTGGATGTGTCGGACCGAAACACGCTTAAATGCTTCTTAAGCAACCTCTGCCTTTATATGTTTCTTTTGTTGTCAGATGTATTTGTGTCACGTGACTCCACCTGTAAAGCTCGACAGCGATCACACTCCGTAGCTCCAGCCTTCTGTGGCGGTATCATCCAACCAAAACTGATTCGAACGTTTATGTCCCGTGGCGTTCACTGGTGTTGAGAAGATTTGCAGCTGCTACGTTTACCTTGCGTAAAAGGCCATCGGTCAGTTCCCTTTAACAATGTTGTCAGAGCCTGATTTATTTGTATACAAATTTCTTGTTTGTCCGACCTGTGTTTCTAATTTAACTCCTTTTGTTTTAGCGTTGATTGTTTTTTTTTTGTTTGTTATGAATTCTTGTCCTAACCGCTGGCAGTACCAACGTATTTTCAAAATAAAAATAACGATAAAATAACTCCCGTCGCGTGTCTTTGTTCCCAGTTGGGAAATAACGATTTTAGACTGCTATGAACTCTTAAAATAGACGCCGCGTAATTTTCCCGGTAACAACATGGCGGCGGTGTTGCTTGATTACAAAAAATATTCATGTGGTCTTGGGTATTGCTTAGCAGGATTAGAGCGAAATGCTGGCAGGCGCGCGCGCGCGCACACACACACACAATGCTTAAATTTATTTTCTGTCTACTTCAGTCGTAGCGAACTAGTGTATACTCTCATAATCAGGGACTTAGTTCTTAAGTGAATTGTCTGTCAAAGTTTTGGATCCAGTACAGCCCCTTTTAGGCGTTTTTCGCTTTATAAGTGTTTTCCAGGCTTCTTCGGACTGCTCCCTTCCCCCCTCCCAACCTCACCCCACTACCCCGTATTTTCCTTCCAGGCCACATCTTCAACGATTGCCCCCCCCCCCTCCTTTATATACTACACGGTTTTCATAACTAAAAACTCCAGCTAGCAAACCAGTTTATTTAACAACATTAACTATAACTCACCTACTGAATTTTTTTCTCAACCTTTAATGTGATGGATGAGTTTCATGTAGGGGCGCATGTTTCTCAATATCAGGTTGAAAAGTGCTGAGAAGGAAGATATTACTGTCCTCGTCTGCTGCTTCATTTTCCCTCATTGCCTCCCCCAACTGTCCCCCTTTTATTCCGCTGTCCCCCTACTGTCCCCCCTTTTCTTTCACCGTTCCCCGGTCTTTTCCAACGCCTACTGGGGTTGGAGGGGGGGGGGGCGTTATCGCCCAATTTGGGAAACACTACTTTACAAGAAGTCTTGCTCTGGTTAGAATACAAAAAACAAAAGCAGTTTTCCAAACCCTGTTATCGTTGGGAGATAAATTTGTTATCGATTGTGCGGTTCGCCGGCTTTCGCTTATATTTTATTTCATCCTGATTCAGATAGGTCGCAAAGCTGGCTGCAATAGGATGTGTCAGGCACCGCGTATGTCGTTAAAAACTGCGTGGAAACAGTAAAAACTGATTACACGGGAATACGACCCACTAATATCAGTGTCGTAAAAATCTTCGGGGAGTTAACGGGAAATGGATCAGCAGATCCACCTCAGAGAGGATCGCCAACGATACCGCGCCCAGTAACGAGAGCTAGGAAGTCGGTCATCCCAACAAGCCAGGAGACCAAGACTTGAATAGTTTAGACACTGGACGAGCGACATCAAAATGAACTGACAGCTCAGGCAGTGATCTGAAAGGATGACACGATGTGTTTACTAACCAATTTCAAGAACAGTTTTGTTTTTTACAGTTCTTCCAGGGTTCTCAGACAGGCGGTATGGGGGTGGTTTGGGGTCGGGGAGGAGGGGGGTTAAACCACAAATTCTATCACCATGGGGGTTAAACCACAAATTCTATCACCGGGGGAGGGGTAAACCACAAATTCTATCACCATGGGGGGTTAAACCACAAATTCTCTCACCAGGCGGGGTTAAACCACAAATTCTATCACCAGGCGGGGTTAAACCACAAATTCTATCACCAGGCGGGGTTAAACCACTAATTCTCTCACCAGGGGGGTTAAACCACAAATTCTACCACCAGGGGGTTAAACCACAAATTCTATCACCGCGGGGGGGGGGGGGGTTAAACCACAAATTCTATCACCGGGGGGGGGGGGTTAAACCACAAATTCTATCATGGGGGGGGTTAAACCACAAATTCTCTCACCAGGGGGTTAAACCACAAATTCTATCACCAGGGGGGTTAAACCACAAATTCTATCACGGGGGGGGGGGGGGTTAAACCACAAATTCTATCACCGAGGGGGGGGGGGGGTTAAACCTCAAATTATATCACCAGAATGTTCTAACGTACCAGACCTTGGAATAGTGAAGGCAATGTCGAATGGCCATTTCGTAGGAGAGGGATTGAAATGTTCTCGAAAGAGGAGAACACAGGGAAAAAGAGATTACACTGGGGACCACACTGCATGCGCCGGATGTAAGTGCATTAGAGCAGAAACTAGTCACGTGTATCCGGTCAGGGGAAAAATGTTGGGAGTTTTTTTTCCCCTCTCAGATGAGAATCATGGGAGACAACTCAGTACCTAGTGTAAGAGTTGTGTAGCTTGATCACAGTGCACTCTTTGTGTAGAAACAAATAGCCAGTGATCTCAGCGTAAGACTTACAAAGAGCAGCCCAATGTGTGATCTAAGTGTGGAAACAAATACCATTGAAAAAAAAAGTGAAGTAGCGTATAAAGTAATAATAAGATTTGAAAGAAGTAATGTATAAAGTGATGACACGATTTTAAAGAAATTGTGTATAAAGTGATTACAAGATTTTACAGAAGTAGTGTATAAAATGATAACAAGATTTTAAAGAAGTAATGTATAAAGTGATAACAAGATTTTATACCACTACCCAAAATTCTTTTTCCTTTTTTTTTTTTTTTGACTTGAAACCTCAGAAACGATGACAGCTAGAGCGGCATCCGTAAAATGATGGTGCGGTTTGAAGTCATAAATTATCAGAACAAAATGCAGGGAAGCCATGATACCTTTACTACATTAAATATCAAGTGAAGCATTTTTAGGATTTTAGTTTAGGATGCTTACTTAGTCGCGTGACACAACGTCATTCCACCAACATGTGGCGCAATACAAAACCTCATTCCACCAACATGTGGCGTAATACAAAACCTCATTCCACCAACATGTGGCGCAATACAAAACCTCATTCCACCAACATGTGGCGCGATACAAAACCTCATTCCACCAACATGTGGCGCAATACAAAACCTCATTCCACCAACATGTGGCGCAATACAAAATCTCATTCCACCAACATGTGGCGCAATACAAAACCTCATTCCACCAACATGTGGCGCAATACAAAACCTCATTCCACCAACATGTGGCACAATACAAAACCTCATTCCAACAACATATGAGGCAATAGGTTCATGAAGGCCTCATCGCAGAGGAAAGTTCAGCGTGTGTTCTTTGGCTTGCCAAAGTTGAATCTGTGACTCTTGTTCAAACGTGAATATCTTCACTTGTTTAATGAGCAACTACCACATTAAAAAAAAAAACATACGAGGGATGATTAATTAATTCGCGGCCTAAGGTACAAATACTTGAAACACACAGTTGATATTAAGTGTGTTTGTAGATCAGGTTAATGTAAGATTAAAACCAAGTTTCCAGACATTAACTGCAACCAATTTTTTTTTACAGGCTACTGAAGTAGTAAGAGATGGCAGAAATTGAGAAAAGTGATAAAATTTCTCATCGAGCAGTCATTCGCTACATCTGCATCAAGGGCTTATCATCGAAGGAGATTCATGAGGATATAATGGAGACTCTAGGGGAGAGTGCCCCTTCTTACAGCACAGTGAAGAAATGGGCAGCTCAATTCAAACATGGAAGGGAAAGTCTGGAAGATGACCCCCGTCCAGGAAGACCAAGAACGGCAACCACCGGCAGAATCCATGACATGATACCGGAGGATCGATGACTAACTGAGCGGTACATTGCTACTGAGTTGGGCATCTCCCAGGAAAGTGTTCATGCCATTATTCAGAATGATATTCAAATTACAAAGGTTTCTGCTCGATGGGTCTAGAAACTTCGTGGAGCTGATCACAAACGACAACGTCTCAACATGTCAAGAAACAATCACAAACGACAGTGTCTCAACATGTCAAGAGACAATCACAAACGACAGCGTCTCAACATGTCAAGAAACAATCACAAACGACAGCGTCTCAACATGTCAAGAGACAATCTTGGCCATTTTTCTACAGATCCTGAAAAATTTCTTCAGCATTTTGTGACTATGGATGCAACTTGGGTACATCATTTTCAACCAGAAACCAAAGAACAGTCAAAAGAGTGGAAACATCATGGACCCCCACCTCCAAAGAAAGCAAGAGTGGTTCTGTCTGCAGGCAAAGTGATGCCTTCCATCTTTTGGGATTCAGAAGGTGTGCTGTTGGTGGATTATCTTCAAAAGGGCAGAACGGTCACCGGGGTCAATTACGCTAATCTTGTGAAGCAACTGCGGGTCAAATTGAAGGAAAAGTGTCGAGGGAAATTGACGAGAGGAGTCACCTTTCATCAAGACAATTCTCCAGTTCACAAGACGGCGGTAGCAATGGCTTCCATTCATGAATGCGGCTTCCAGCTTCTTGAACATCATCCTTATTCCCCAGATTTGGCCCATTCGGACTATTATCTGTTTATCAAACTCAAAAAGGAGCCCAGTAGTCACAAATGTGCTTCAGATGATGCGTCATTCATGCTGTAGACCACTTTCTACTGGCACAAGATGCTGACTTTTACAAAGAAGGGATCCGTATGCTCCAGGATCGCTGGACTAAGTGCATAAACTTGCAAGGGGACTATGTTGAGAATAAATAAAAAAAGTTGTCCACAAATAATCCATTGTAGCTTAGGCCGCGAATTTATCAATCACCCCTTGTAACATTTGTCTCTGGGATCGTCGATTTAAGGAAACTGGTACCCTGTTACCCATACAACATTCCGGTAGGACATCTGTTAGTGACGAGTTTGGTTGTAAAGTGTACAATATAGCTACGTAAAGAGCCCTCCCCCCCTCTTTTATCTTTGCGTACACGTGCCCAAAAGCTAGGCCTTCAAAGAATCCACACTTTGTACGATACCAAAGAAGAAATGCCTTTATTTTACGAGCTGACAGAATTCATAATATCTGAGGCAGTTGAATCAGAGGACATCAGATGTGCTTAGTCGTGCCCAGCAAGAACTTAATATCTGCAGGGCAACAAATCGAAGCCATATCAATCAATCAAGTGCCGTGCCGCGTGGCTTTAGCGATCATTTCTCTCCACAATTCCCTGTCTTTAGACTTGATTATGAGATCCGCCGGTGACTTTCTTCCTAGCCACACTGACAGCCCATCCAGCAACTTCTCTCTCTGTCTTCCCCTGTCTCTTCTTCCCTCAATTTTTCTTGTTGCCACAATGTGTTCCAATTTTCCTCTTCTCAGAAAATATCCTACAAATCTCGCTTGTCTGCCTCTGATCTTTGCATCGAAACCATATAGAATTACGTTAAACGTGTGTAACCAAAACTTTGTGATTTACTCTTTCGTTCAGTGTATATTTTCAATGTATGGTTTGGAATTTCTTTCACTTGTATGTATTTTTTTAAAAAAGCAAGTAGTTTTCAAATCTCTCCATGAATTTACGGACAAACTGTACATCAATTTACAATGCCACGAACAATGTGACATACCAAGCTAAATCCTCGTGCCATGTTATAAGCGTTCCAGTCCGATATGCCTCGTCCATCATGCCAATTACGTAGCAACATTCTGCAGGTACTCAAATGCGTCATGACACGAGAGAAAGGGGAGACGACTACCTGCGCACTCGTTCACAATCACTCTAAAAAAGTAATTTAAAATGTTTTCAGAGACATCACTCTCATCACACTCGGCAGATAATCGATGGAAATTTGTTTAGTCTGAACCAAACGCCTGTTAAACTGCTTTCTCTCTCTCTCTCTCTTTCTCTCTCTCCCTCCCTGAATCCCCCCTCTCTCTCCCGTTCTCTCTCTCTCTCTCCTTCATTATCCGTTTTCTCCAAACCCGCAAGGAAATTAAGGAAATCACGTAGAGGTTCCAAAACCCCGGACAGGTGAGATAGGTATGAAGACAATGTAATACAGGTATGGGCTGTACCAGTGCTTGACCGAAATCACGGCTGTTGAGAGAATCCAATAAAACTCCATTAGGTTTTGGTTTCTATATCTCTATGTTTTGCGCAGTTATTGTAAACATCGTTTAAGCTGCAGGAGATTAGAGAACGGGAATAATCAAAGAGTTCCATGGCGTATTAATTTATCTTAGCTTCTGCCAGAGGACATGTTAGAAAATACAAGCAAAGGTAGATAACTTTGCCCGAGCAATACATTTAAAGTAGGGTGGAGGTAAGCAGTGCATTAGCTTTCTTTGTTGTCCTTTCTCGATCGTTTACTCTTTATTTAATCCACTCCTTGCTTCCGTTCTTTCGCTCATCCTCTTGCGAATATATATTTCACTTGTATTATTTATTACTTTAGGTACATTATTTGTTTTTCCTGCTTTCTTATTCAGCGCTTTATTTAATTCATAGATCTTACTTTTAATTACCTTTTTTCCTTGCACCTAGTCGTAGTTTTCTCATTTCTTTCTCTCCCTTGCTCATAGTATTTATTTAAACTGAGCGAAAAAAAGTGACGGTTAACTTTTCTTCTTTGTGTTCTGTTCCATTTAATCTTTAGGAGGTCGTCATGCAAAGATCTGTTCGTATTATAACAAATTCTGTGTTATCTCATATTTACTTCTGATCACTGTTTGTCCATATTTGTCTATCGCTCCTCAGAAAGTAAAACAAATGAAGAAGCTGTGGAGAGGAGCAGACAGAACTACAAAAATAAGATATTTAAGGGCATGCATCTTTCCCATTGCAAAATATGCCTGTGAGACCTGGACACATAACAAAACAGCTGAGAAACACATAAATGCCCTTGAATGTAAATGAGTAAAAGAGTTCTTCAAATATCATGGACACAAAAAAGAACAAATATATCATACTACAAGAACTTAAGATTGAAGAAGTTTGGCTGGTAAAGAGATTAAACAGAGAAAACTGAAATATTTTGGACAATTAAACGTCATGATAATCTAGAGAAGACCGTCTCGGAAAGGTACATAATGTGAAAAAGAAAGAGAGGAAGACCAAGGCGAAGATGGCTGCAAAACATCGTTGATAATCTTCATATGGATGCATCAGCAGCAGGTCATCTTGCTCACAGCCGAGAGGCCTACAGGAGTGCTGTTAGGGAGGGAAGGTTCCGCAAGGGACATGCAAATGACTGACTTGTCCCTGGGTTTCAGTAAGGTTAAGGTAACTTTGTACCTCTGAGCCACATAAGGATATGGTGTTAGTTCCCATATTTTCCTTGACCTGTCGACACACTAGAGGACGATGTATTAAGTATCACACCTGGTCGCCTTTCCTCCCCCAATTCCAGAAGAAATCGGGTACCCATTTCTACAGCTGGGTAACTGGGGCGCCTCTGACCGGATTCGAACCTCACTGACCTTTGTCATGAAAGACTAGTGCACTACTCACTTCGTCACTCAGGTGCCCTAACTTTCTACTGCTACATTTCTCCTTGCTTTTCAAAGGTGGTTTGTTAAGGATTCAAGTTATTCTTTCTTTCTTTCTTTCTTTCTCTCTTTCTTTCTTTCTTTGCTGGTGAACTAACAGGTCGTCGTAGCACCGAGTACGAAGCGATTTTCTGGTAAATATCTGCCTGCACTTTCATTTCTATTCTTTCACGGCGAAGACCTGATTCTAGTTATCTTGTGCTGAACAGAGCTGCTTGCTTCAAGGTTCCAAACCAGGAGTTCTTAACCAGGGGTATCAATACCCCTTAGGGATATGGCAACCAAATGATGGGAGTTTGGGAGTCGACATCTAAATATTAATTCATGTGACGTGTTCTTTCAAGAACGTTGTCCCGCTGACTTGCCTCCCTTATCTTGCGCAAGTTGACCGGGGCCTCGCAATGATGCATTCAGACTTTCCGTGATGTCCCGAGTCCACCTGCGAAGAGGTCGTCCCTTTTCTCTTTTGCCGGGCACTATGCCTTCTATTATCAACCTCTCCAAGCTCGGGCACTATGCCTTCTATTATCAACCTCTCCAAGTTCGGGCACTATGCCTTCTACTATCAACCTCTCCAAGTTCGGGCACTATGCCTTCTATTATCAACCTCTCCAAGTTCGGGCACTATGCCTTCTATTATCAACCTCTCCAAGTTCGGGCACTATGCCTTCTACTATCAACCTCTCCAAGCTCGGGCACTATGTCTTCTACTATCAACCTCTCCAAGCTCGGGCACTATGCCTTCTACTATCAACCTCTCCAAGCTCGGGCACTATGCCTTCTACTATCAACCTCTCCAAGCTCGGGCACTATGCCTTCTACTATCAACCTCTCCAAGCTCGGGCACTATGCCTTCTACTATCAACCTCTCCAAGCTCGGGCACTATGCCTTCTACTATCAACCTCTCCAAGCTACTGTGTCTCTTGATGTGGCCGAAGTATCTCAGCTTTCTAATTTGTATGATGTTAACGAACCCGTTTTCTGCGACACCTAATCCCATCAATATCTCTCTATTTGATTTTCTTTCGATCCATGATATTCTAAGTGCCCTTTTGTAACATTTCATTTCAAATACTGTTATTCTCTTTTCTAGTGATTTGCTAAGTGTCATTGTTTCTCATCTCTGAGTATATTTTATGTATAAATATAATTGAATTTTGTTTCAGTTAATCTGTTCCTACTTCTTCTTCTTCTTCCTCACTGGGATTGCGAGCCAGTGTTCTTTGCAGTTGATGCGGCGAAGATGTTGAGCCAAACATCATGTCCGAGTGCGAGAGGCGGTTACGGAGGGCTGATTTTTCGGTCTTCAGTGAAGCAAAAAGTCAGAGGGATGTAATACTTCTTTAGCTGACTCCACCGCCATGGAGACTATAGTGATCACTGCCCCGTTATCGTGGCTTGGCCTGTTACCGAAAGCACCAACTGAGAAGTGTGACAGAGTCTTAGTTTAGGATGAAAGAACGAAGAAGTCAGAAGACTGTGTGCGACTGTTGGGAAGTATGGCGTAATAGGCCAGAAAGAGAGAGAGAGAGAGAGGGAGAGAGAGAGAGAGAGAGAGAGAGGTCAATGCGGTCATAGGCATTTGTGTCGGTTGGACAAGCTGAGGCCAGACCTGTAGTATAAGGTGTTTCTCATAGATTTCTAGACAAGGTTAGAGATAACAAGTGCCTGCAAGATTGTTAAGCAAAACACGACGGGCCATTTTGAGACTCAGATCGGCGGGAAGACGCCTGCAATAAGTTTTAGTTGGCACAAAGATGGCGACAGGCAGTCCAACATAGGTCGAGTCGCAGTGAGCAGTCAGTTGTATGTGTCGTTTGCTGTCGGTTTTGGTTTAACACAAAAGGCCTGCAACATACATATCTTGTTCCAGTGACTACTGAAAGGAATCATGATCATTCGCATTGGGAGTTGTTTTGGCTGATCAGGATAACCTGGGGAGAGTGAGAGAGCTAGTTACGGTGTGTTCTGTGCTGGTGACAGTGCTGATGACGGCGTGTTCTGTGCTGGTGACGGCGTGTTCTGTGCCGGTGACGGCGTGTTCTGTGCTGGTGACGGCGTGTTCTGTGCCGGTGACGGCGTGTTCTGTGCCGGTGACAGTGCTGATGACGGCGTGTTCTGTACTGGTGACGGCGTGTTCTGTGCCGGTGACGGCGTGTTCTGTGCTGGTGACAGTGCTGATGACGGCGTGTTCTCATGAATGTTTTGTGTTCGATACTGGAGAGGAATAAATTGACTTGTATTAACTGTGGAGTCAGTTTTGTATCAAACTACATGTGTATGCTCTGTTGGGGAGTCTTCCTACATTAGGAGTAAAGTTAAAAAAAACCCAGTGGACTGATTCTGTCGAAGATATGCTCCAAATACGACTGGTGAGATGGCGATTTTGACACTGGTGAACATGGCAGAGAGTCATAGTGGACAATCCACTAGGGATCTGTAAATGTGAAACATTTAAGACCACCTGCTCTTAAAGAAGATGGAGAGAGAGAGAGAGGCAAATATCATCAAGTATATTACTTATCGATACCTGTAGTTTTCCCACCACTTGATCTCATCCAGGCTAATCTGTTCTACCGCCTCCATCTTATCGCTCTGGAGAATGTTTGAAAGCAAGCATGAAACTGCATCAGAAGTGGGATTATCACGTAAAGGTCTTAAACTGCTGGAACAGATTTAGAGAGGATATTCCTAGGAAGACACGGCTTTCGTGGACAGCGACGTCACCTGTCATTTCTTTGCTACCCAGGGCGGTAACTCATGGTGTCAGCCCTTCCCTCCACCCCACCCCACCCCAGCGACCCACCTCTATCCAGGGAACTACGACGACCTGTACACACTTATGTTGACCACAACAGATTGTGATCAAGAACATGTCGTTACAGTGGGAAAGGGGGGGCCGGGAACGGGACTAACAAGCTGTGGGCACCAACGGGGCACTTTTTTCTGTGGCCTGGATTAAAGGAATGGCTGAGTGGGATCACTGCCTGGGCACCACTTATGTCTCTCTTTTCCAGCACCAGCCATGCAGACACTTGTAAAGTATGTGTTGGTCAGAGTGTTTAATTCCACATATGTTTACGAAACAAAATCCCCAGAGCGGTTGTTTATACTGTTGGTTTTATTAAGTTATGCCCCTTTGAGCATGGAACCCCCAAGGTAATCCGGGCAAATGCTTGGCATGGGAACTTTGGAAGTCATGCTGAGAGACTGTAGGACTGAACCACAGGAGAGAGTAAGTTTGAAGAACTTGAGTTGTGCTGACGGCTGAAAGTTGTATCATAGCTAGAGAATATAGTCATATATTATCCTCGGAAGTGAAAGAATTTGGAACAAGTCTTCGTCTACCGGAGATTTTGGGTGATCTGGTGGCCTTGTTTTGTAACCCACAGGAATTTGAGCCCACGATGCCGTCCAGATCATTTTGATGTTGAACTTGACGTCTTCATCTCACATCGTCTCATCATCATCTGCCATCCATTAAATTTACTGATTTCAACTCAACCAGCAGCCTTTGTGAATCTTTCAATGCCTGATGCATACGCTTTTCCCAGGGTGTGAAGTGACATGGGGTCTGAAAAGAGTCAGGACTTGCTGTTGCCGTGGTAATTTTGCGTAATCACATCTCTGAAGTGCCCTCTAGCTAAAGCAGATTGGAGAGTGACTATTAAACAATCTTCTAAACATGCGGGCCATGCACAGTATTCACATACTGTTGGTGTTAAGCACATCTAAAGTTGAATATAGAGAAAAAAATTGCGAAAGACGAAACAGACGCCATTAAAAATAGTGTATAGTAAGTTACAGGAACATACATCGTGGTTATAAAGATGATAAATAAAGAAATGCAGAAACAATGTAATGATAACACAAGAAAGAATCAGAATCGTACAGATAATTGCTGTACAACATTTTCTGCCCATCACCTACCGCCGGCCCAGAGAAATGTCCCTGATTCATGGTACTAAACTTTCCAACATATCCTGTTTCCCTTCGCCCACAGCAGACAAGGGGGAAATGTCACTAATTCATGGCGCTAAATTTTCCCGACATGTTTTGTTGTTCCAGTATATTTGACATAAAAGGTTTTGAACGATGTCACTCTTATGGCAGAGTGAATGCCCTTGTTTGGATAGCCCCCGCAGTTAATTTAAGCTGCGCGATGACTGGGTAGTCATTGTTCAGCTGAGAGTTCTTTTCACTGATCTCGGGGAGAAGTTGAGGTAACCATGCGAGAGACCAGACGTTTTAGTCGTTCGTCTAGGGTTTGTGTCAGCTTAGGATTTGTAGCGTTGTTAGAACGTAAGAGTAGTTGTCTCTTGTTCTTTTTAGGACATAGTTGAGAAATTATTAGATGTGTTGTTGTGTAGAGGTTTTTTTCGTTTTGGATGAATTCTCGATGTGAAGTTAGTATGTACATTTCTTTAAAATGGTATTTGTATATTCTTGTGACGAAATACAGTTCGCCGGAATGCTTTGTGTATTATTTTATTGCTGATTTTTCATGCCCTTCATTTATTCATCTTCTCTCAGTCATCAGAATTCCATCCTCATTGTCCTCATTATTAAAAATTGTTGAAAGGATTTTGGTAACTGCTGATTTTGCCTGTTGTGTACATCAATGTTTTACTGTTAGTGCTGTTATTTGATTAATTAGATTGCTGAACTACTGTGACTGTTCAGTCATTCATGTTACCTCCCTTTTGTTGCTGTTTTCCATACCTGGGTGAATGCTGTTACTAAGCGCATAACAAAGTAACGTTTTGCCGTCAAGTATTTGTTACTTGTGTTGCTGTATCGCATGCAGTTAGTTAGTTTGTGCCTTCACTGTACAAAGGAGAGTAAGATTCTGCTTTACTGTTTCTCTTCATTCACTGACAGTCACGGGTGCGCAAGGCAGTTTGGTGTGCCTCGCTCTGCAGGAGGCTATTTTCTCAAACCTTTTATGTAATTCTGTCATTTATCTGATTTCATAAGAAGGAGGTTTGGGGGGGGGGGGGAAGGGCAGGAGTGTCAAGTTTTCTGTCTTCGGCGAGCTTTTCAACCTCATCAGGAGACTTTATGTCTACTAATTTGCCCTCTCTTAACAATGTCCTCTTTAGAGTTTCATGTAGTCGAGCAGCGAATCACCAACTCGCAAACTTAAGGTTTATAACACTGGTCACTATTGACTAAACATGTTCGCATGTGTTAAAGACGAGAAGTGGAGACAGTGTTGTAGAGAAAACGTGTAGGACAAAGAGCTAGACGATAACAAAGTTATATATCGGATAGATAACATAAAAAAAAACAGAATAAGGGACAGCCTGTCCAAAATTGTAGCTAAAAGAAGATGCAGAAAAGGCTGGAGAACTATTTATTTTAAAATGGGAATGCCACAAAATAATGACTCCATAAATCCCCCCAAGAAAACGTCCAATGAAAATAAGTACGGACTTGCGAGATGTGTGTGAGGCCAAGTAGACGCACTTCGCATCATTTTCACTAATATAGGAATGCAATAAATAAGGCTGCGATGTGTAAGTTCACCAGAATCATCGGCCTCTGAAGGATAGTTTATGGACAGACGCAGGCGCGTAAGCTATTGATTCATTAGCGCGAGGGAAGTCAAACGGGAATGCCACAACACCAGGTACCGACAATCTGGGAATAGAACGCCAGAACCCCCCCCCCCCCCCCCCCAAAAAAAAATCTTAACGTGCGCTCAGGCAATTAAGTGGTCAAGATGAACGTTCAATGAGTTTAGGTGTAAAAAAAAGTTACATAGAGATGACTGAAAACTACGTTTGAGATATTTACAGCGTTACATTACTCTCATTTCCAAAAGTACTGGAAGTAGAAGACCAAAACGCTGCAGAAAAGTAACATAACGTGTCCTTTGTGTCCAAAACAAACCCCACAAAACACCCTACAAATCTTAGAAAATTAGACATCACCCTTTTCTGTGCTCTTCAAATCAACAAATAAATCATTAATTCAGCTTTCCGAACCGCCGAGGCTCATTACTGCACAGAAGACTTTGTATCCGCTCCTCTCTGTTCTTGGTCCTCTCCTGCCAGTCGTCCTCTCCCAGGGCTCGTAGGTCTTCTTCCAGGTTGTCAAGTCACCATTGTCAACAGAGGATACCTTTTTATTGTTTGTTTGTTTGTTTGTTCGGTCCGGAACTGACATTTTCAATGTGGTATGTCCGTTAAATATTTTGAGCAACAGAGGGCTCACCTGGGCAAGAGCAGAAAAAAAGGCGAAGGACAGGCATTTGTGGAAAACCCTTGCGGAAGCCCCATGTGCCCTGGGCACTTAAGGTTCAGAGAGAGAGAGAGAGAGAGAGAGAGAGAGATGTCCGTTAAATGCAGCATCCATGTAATCTGTAGAACGCTGACATATGCATACAAGCCAAGTTATTCAGCAACTGTAGTAAGAACTAATGGCGAAAGCAGAGGTGAAATCAAGTAAAGAACAAGAGAGATAAGAGCAGTTTAAAATGTCAAATATACAAGAAAGCAATAAGAGAAAATAATGGGAGGAAAAGCATTACACTTATCGTAGAAAACAGTGTTTATTGATTCGTTTGTTTTAGACAGACTTTTCCCACGTTGTAACAATTCTTCGTTGATGTATGGTCAGAAGATGTTCCAGATAAAAAAGATAACGACTGCGGTAAAAATGGTTCTAGTAATAAAGGTGGGCAGAGGTGTATGGTTTAGTTTTACAAAAAAGACAGAGGGAATGAGGAAAATGAGAGGAAAATGAAAACACAAATAGCAGAAAGTATGAAATCAAGATGAGAATGTATGATTGAAAAACATAAAATATCAAAAACTCAGCTAAGTTTTTCTCATTTTTCTTCTTTTTATTCGTATGGTGTGCTGTTCTTGTATGAAATCCTTGAAAAAAGCTGACCCCCCCTCAAAAAAAATATTGGATGTTGTATGTTTTTCATTTATACACTCTCATCTTACTTTCACACTTTCTGCCATTTGTGTGTTTTTTTTTCTCTCATTTTCCTCATTCCCTCTGTCTTTCTGTAAAACTGATCCATACACCTCTATCTACCTTTATTATTAGAAGATGTTAGAAAAGACAGGATGTTGTTAAAGAGCAGATTTCACCTGTTTCAGTTCCACATTTGTGTGCGTGTGTGAGTGTGTGTGTGTGTGCTTGTGTGTATATGTGCTTGCGTGTACGTGTGTGTTTTCTTGAAAGTCAGAGAGTTAGAGCAGCTTAAGTAGTAATCCTTTCTACCACTTCTCACAACACTTGTTGCTTCCACACCATCATGTCCCCTGTTTTGTAAACGCCATTATGTCCCCTGTTTTGTAAACGCCATTATGTCCCCTGTTTTGTAGACGCCATTATGTCCCCTGTTTTGTAGACGTCATTATATCCCCTGTTTTGTAGGCATCATTATGTCCCCTGTTTTATAGACGTCATTATGTCCCCTGTTTTGTAGACGTCATTATATCCCCTGTTTTGTATATCAAGAGAGATTTTTCCTGCGCCACGCTCAAAATGAACAAAGCTGTCAGTGGCGCTGACTATGGCAGAGATGGTAGACAGTTTAGGTCTGTGCCTTTTTTTTTTTTTTTGGGTGAACAATAAGTTAACGTTTGTAAGGTATAAATTGTTAATATAGTGGGGCTGAAAAATGTTAAATGATACTGGATTATAAAATATGGATAGTGGTAAAATGGTGAATTATGATGAAATTTAACAGGACACATTCATTCTTTTTTTTCTATACGGTTTTTCAGCCATTAGGTCTATTTTTCTATTTTATTGCCTGCCTATTCTGCTGACAGAGGTTCCTTCCTTCCTTCTTTCCATCCATCCATCCATCCATCCATCCATCCATCCATCCATCCATCCATCCATCCATCCATCCTTCCATCCATCCATCCATCCATCCATCCATCCATCCATCCATCCATCCATCCATTCATCCATCCATCCACCCACCCATCCACCCATCCATCCATCCATCCTTCCATCCATCCATCCATCCATCCATCCATCCATCCATCCATCCATCCACATTTTAAATCATACAGAAACAAAACCAAGTCTGTACCCACCTCACTCATAACCAGATCATCGTATCCATATCTGTTGAGCGGAGATAAATCTTTCGTCTTGCAAGTTCACGGCCTTTTATTCGTTTTACAAAAGTGTTATTTACGGAAAGTAAGTGAACATTTATTTTCTCAGTGTTTTCTACACAGAGTCATACACAACAATGGCGGCTGCCCTCATCCACCTAACTTGTGAGCCTGATGAAGATTTTAAACACTTTAGTCACACACCAGGAAGTATATCCCGTAAATCATCTAAATCTGAAATAGAAACAACAACAAGGAAGCAGAAAAGATTACTAGAAAAATGACTCAAGTTAATGTCATTGTATCTATCGTTAGAAGTAACAGCCGAGAAATTATGCTTCTAACTCTCTGAATAAGCCAGGCTTTGTAAAAATAATACCGGCAGAAAGCTTTCGTGGCCGGCTTTTGTGTCCCATGACCGAAAATATGATCTCTTGCCTGGATCAAAACCAAAGAACTGCAAGAAAAGAGACTCTACAGAAGAACAGAGATAGGGAGGAAAAATAACACGAGAACTTAAGTGTCAGAACAGAGATAGCAAAAAAAAAAAAAAATGACACGAAAACTTTAAGTGTCATCTTGCCAAAGGGAGCTGACGTCAGTTAGACCAACAAGTCAGACTTGTGGTTAGCGCTGAAAATTTTGTGTTACAGAAAGAATGCCGACGACAGGAAAGATTTACTCTTAATATAAAAAAACTTGGAACAGTTCTACAAGAAAAGGGGGATAACTCTTCTGTTTCCACAGCGAAATTGGACATAACAAAGCAATACGCACAGATTTCAGATTTGGCCTATTATCTCGCAAAATTTATACCTTGTAAATAAAACTTAATGTTGGATTGACACATTTCAACAAAACTTCAACGTGAAATGTTGACGTGTTAAAAATTAACGCAATTCTGTCTGCAACTATTCGGCGACAAATTTATTTCTGAGCATCCATCGTTAATTGTGCAAGTCATGTTCTAGACAAGAAGGAAAAAGTTAATTGTGCAAGTCATGTTCTAGACAAGAAGGAAACACTTAGTTGTACAAGTCACGTTCTAGATGCGACAGAAACAGTTAATTGCACAAGTCATGTTCTAGATGCAACAGAAACAGTTAATTGTACAAGTCATGTTCTAGATGCGGCAGAAACAGTTAATTGTACAAATCCTGTTCTAGATGAGACAAAAGCACTTAACTGTTCAAGTCATGTTCGAATTAAGAAGGCAACGGTTAATAGCACAAGTCCTCTTTTAGATGCGACATAAACAGTTAATTGTACAAGTCATGTTCTAGATGTGACATAAACAGTTAATTGTACAAGTCCTCTTCTAGATGCGACATCAACAGTTAATTGTACAAGTCCTCTTCTAGATGTGACATAAACAGTTAATTGTACAAGTCCTCTTCTAGATGCGACATCAACAGTTAATTGTACAAGTCCTCTTCTAGATGCGACATCAACAGTTAATTGTACAAGTCCTCTTCTAGATGCGACATCAACAGTTAATTGTACAAGTCCTCTTCTAGATGTGACATAAACAGTTAATTGTACAAGTCATGTTCTAGATGTGACATAAACAGTTAATTGTACAAGTCATGTTCTGGATGTGACATAAACAGTTAATTATACAAGTCATGTTCTAGATGTGACATAAACAGTTAATTGTACAAGTCATGTTCTGGATGAGACATAAACAGTTAATTGTACAAGTCATGTTCTAGATGTGACATCAACAGTTAATTGTACGAGTCATGTTCTAGATGTGACACAAACAGTTAAATGTACAAGTCCTCTTCTATATGCGACATAAACAGTTAATTGTACAAGTCCTCTTCTAGATGCGACATAAACAGTTAATTGTACAAGTCATGTTCTAGATGTGACATAAACAGTTAATTGTACAAGTCATGTTCTAGATGTGACATAAACAGTTAATTGTACAAGTCATGTTCTGGATGTGACATAAACAGTTAATTATACAAGTCATGTTCTAGATGTGACATAAACAGTTAATTGTACAAGTCATGTTCTGGATGAGACATAAACAGTTAATTGTACAAGTCATGTTCTAGATGTGACATCAACAGTTAATTGTACGAGTCATGTTCTAGATGTGACACAAACAGTTAAATGTACAAGTCCTCTTCTATATGCGACATAAACAGTTAATTGTACAAGTCCTCTTCTAGATGCGACATAAACAGTTAATTGTACAAGTCATGTTCTAGATGTGACACAAACAGTTAATTGTACAAGTCATGTCCTAGATAAGAAAGAAGCAGTTAAGCTACCGAACGTTTTTCGCATACGCTCTCTAAATGTTTATAGCTAACCCTATTTTAACTTACTCCGTACACGTTAAAATGACGCCATAATTAAAAAAACAACTTTTTATTTTTCTTCTACAAAAAGAAAACAAAAGACATCGTTACACTACCACACATCTTGCGGGAGTGTAGGAAAGTAAAAAAAAAATTATTCGCGATTCCCACTTTCTTAAGAGAATTGTCCTGCTCTTTGTCTTTTTTTTTTCCCTGTACTCCTTGCTGTGCATGCAAATATCCTCCTTATTCCAAGTAATGAGGGACAGTGAGGTAATTACAGCCGACAAAATATCAATTGTAATTTCTCTCATCGACTTTGTACAGAAGCGAAAGAATTCCAGGAAAACGAGTTTTAAAAAAAAAAAAAAAACAAGGAGCAGAATAGAAACACCAGGAAATATGTTAAGCTGTATGTCTCTACTTACTTGCTGCACATAGAAACTGTGTAATACACGAGCGCTAGAACAACAGAACAACAAATGCACACATACAAAAACAAACGATGCTGTATAGCGTATCCAGCTATTGTTCCCCGTTCTATGATCGATTTTCCAGGAAGCCAAACAACCGCCTCGAAATCTTCCTTCACGATTTGAAACAAAAAAAAAAAAAAACCAAAATCACTGGCGTTTCAAACGTGGAAGTCTATTTCATTTACAACACTTAGCCGGAACTAGAAATTTACTGATCGGAGACTATGTTTATGTAGTTCCTCTTAAAGGAAACTGTTGTCGTGGAAGTATGACTCATACATGGCGTATTAATCTGAATGTTTTCCTTACTAGTAGATACAAACCAGGCGAAAAATAGTGCCAGTGTCACTCGTTCTTGCATGCAAACATGGCACACGAAATTATCTGTAATTACTGACACGAGGGGACAGAGGGGAGAGAGAGAGAGAGAGAGAGAGAGAGAGAGAGAGAGAGAGAGAGAGAGAGAGAGAGAGAGAGAGAGAGAGAGAGATATGGGACATGCACGCAGTTACTATAAGAAAGCGTGAATGAAATAATTTTTAATCAGTGATTTACCAGAAATGTTTGTAAAATACAAACACGAGAATGTAATGGCGTTTTCTGAGAACGTTAATTCAGACAGTAAAATAACTTGGAAATTTATTGAGCTTGATTTTAGACCCACTCGAAAACAAAAACAATGGAATATTAATCTGCTAGTTCAGCAGCCAAACCAGATCTATTTAACACAGAAGTCACTGAGAAGTTCTGAGTTTTATGTTTGTTTGTTTGTTTGTTTTTTGACATGTACAACCTTAACAATTTACATAGCTACAGGCTCTTCTGGACATCGTGGTTCGTGAAAGTAAAAATAAAGGTCTCAGCCTGAACAAAAAGAAGACTGAAGTGATGGTAATCTCATAGAAAAGAATACAACCAAAATGTAGCATTACCATCGATGGCACAGATCTGAAACAAGTTGACAGATTCAAGTACTTAGGAACAATTATAACAGCTGATGGGAAATGTCACAATGAAATAAAAAGCAGATATGCTTAGGTCAAGTCAGCATTCCAGACAATGAGACACATCTTGTGCAACAGACCCATATCGATGGAAATAAGATTCCGAGTACTTAAATGTTACATCAAGCCAGTTTTGTTTTATGGATCTGAAGCATGGTCTATGAATAGGAGAGTACAGCGAGAAATGGGTGCCATGGAGATGTGGCTTATAAGAAGGATATTGAAGGTACCATGGACAGCAAAGAAAACCAATGAAGAAGTGTTAAGAGAGGCTGGAGTTAAAAAGCAAATTATAGCAAATATCAGGGGCAGACAAGCGAGATTTATAGGACACTAGCTGATTACCCGACCTTGCCCGGGTATTTATTTATCCAAATCAACAAAATTCTATCCATTTCCACAACCTTCTAGACGGTTCTACAACGTTCTATTCATTTCCACAGCCTTCTAGAAGGTTCTACAGAGGTCTATTCAGTTCCACAAGCTTCTAGAAGGTTCAGTAACGTTCTAATCATTTCCACAACCTTATAGAAGGTTCTACAGAATCTAGACGGTTCTACAGAGTTCTATTCCTTCTATTCGACTAAACATTGGCTTAATTATCATCAGGACTGTCACCAATCAGCTTAGCGACCCCAAACACTATGGATTCGACACTAATCTCGGTCAATTTAGACATTTCATTTTTCACTTCTCACCCCCCCCCACCCCAATCCCGATGGGGGCTGAACTTGCTGGTGCCACTATTCATCTCAGCGACCCCGAAAACTATGGATTCGACACTAATATCGGTCGTTTTCGATTATTTTTACATGTCACCCCATCCCACCCCAACCCCTAGGGCCCCCCATGGCGTTGGGGGCTGAACTTGGACTTAAACGCTATCGAGAGTATCACTATTCATCTCAGTGACCCCGAAAACTATGGATTCGACACTAACATAGTTCATTTTCGATTATATTTACATGTAACCCCGACCCCTAAGGGTCATAGGGGTATCCTAGGGATGATCTAACCCCCACGGTGCACTGTCCAGATTGTAAGTCATATATATGCCAAGTTTGGTTGAAATTGCTCCAGGCGTTCCAACGTGATGCTCTAACATACATACACATATTCACACACATACACACACATATATATATATATATATATATATATATTCAAATAACCTATATATATATATATATATAGAGAGAGAGAGAGAGATTTCATGAGAAGAGGAAAATTGGAACACACTGTAGTGGCAACTGGAAAAATTGAGGGAAGAAAAGACAGAGGAAGACACAGAGAGAGACAGACAGAGAGAGGTGACTGGATGGGCTGTCAGTGTGGCTAGGAAGGAAGTCAGCGGCGGATCTCATAATCAACGCAGAAAACAGGGAATTGTGGAGAGAAATGATCGCATACGCCACTCAGCATGGCACTTAGAATTTTGATATGTGACCATTTCTGTAACCGACACTGACATATAAAATATAAACATCGTTTTCAGCTGAACACAGGATGTTTGGAGGTTTGCAAATACTCATACAGCACTTGTGGTTCATGTACGAAAATTGATGACTGAAGTCTAGAAACCTGTTTAAAAAAACGATTGACCAGCAATGAGCAATGCAGCACAGGGTAAGACAGTCAGTCGACTTTAAACAGACCCGCTTCTTAAAGATCCTCTCTAAAAGTCTTTTAACTGAAATCAGAGTGTCTCCCTACACAACATCTGTCCACTAGCCGATACCTCCTTCCTTTCCCTTTATAAACTCGGAAACGCCTGTTCAGCAGCGCTGCACTCATTCACCAGTTCACGTCCTAGATACAAAAACATAGCTCAAACATTAACACTGGGATCTAGTTTGGAACGAGCCAACGACCAATCTTCACTTTATTATGATAATCCTACAGCGAGCTAATTTCAATGGGTGATGGAACTAAGAGCCAGTAACAATGGCCATAGTTTGATTTCTGGCTGTTTGCCTCTTGTTTTGCGATGCTTAGAAACAACCAATGTTCCCAATCGTTGGTTCGGCGCTCTGTTTTTTATATTTGCATAAAGTTAGTCAAACAAGTCTTCCTGAACACAAATATTTCTTGGCAAACACTGCCGATGATCTCTGAGAATGGTTCCTCAAGTCAATGTGTCTTTTCTTTCCTTCTGTTCGCAGGTTGCACTGAGTAGTTCTCATATTTGTGTAGCCTTTGTTGCTGTCTGCATGCGCTCAATGGTGAGAAAAAAGTTAATTATGTGATGATGTTTCATGACTGATTTGATTATGCTACAGTTCATCATCATCATCATCATCATCATCATCATCATCAATCGCCTTTCACTCCCTTGAGAGCATAGGCCACGGATAAAGGCTCTCCAGTCATCCCTGTTCTTGGAATTATTCTCTGCTTCCTTCCATGTGTATCCCTTGTCTCTGAGCACTGCCATAATTTCTCTTCTCCAAGTAAGCCTAGGTCATCCTCGTTTTCTATTTCCTTGAGGATTCCATGTCAGTGCCTGTCTTGCTATGCTGGTGTCGGGTTTCCTCAGAGTGTGGCCAATCCACACCTATTTTCTAGACAAGATTTGTAGGATCATAGGTTCTTGTCCTGCACTTTTCCAGAGTTCCTCGTTCCTGATCTTGTCCTGCCATTTAATGTTTAAAATCCTCCTCAAGCTGTAGTTCATGAATGTTTGTAACCTCTGTTGTATTGTCTTGGTCATAACCCATGTTTCCGAACCATATAGAAGGACAGTTTTTACGTTTGTATGAAACTGTATGTTACAATTCATTAATTCATTTGCATGTCCATTGCGGAACTTTGCCTTTCTAACAGCTCTCCTGTAGGCCTCTCGGTTGTGAGCAAGATGACCTGCTGCTGATGCATACATTCGCAGATTATTAACGATGTCTTGCAACCATCTTTGCCTTGGTCTTTTTCTCTTTCTTTTTCCCATTATGTACCCTTCCAAGACGGTCTTCTCTAGATTACCATGACGTTTAATGTGTCAAAAATATTTAAGTTTTCTCTCTTTAATCTTCTTTACTAGCCAGTCTTCTTCAGTATTAAGTTCTTGTAATATGGATATATTTGTTCTTTTTTGTGTCCATGATATCTGAAGAACTCTTCTGTGGCATTTACATTCAAAGGCATTTATGTTTTTCTCAGCTGTTTTATTAAGTGTTCAGGTCTCACAGAAATATGCTGCGATGGGAAAGATCTTATATCTTATATCCTTCCCGTGCCGTTAAATGTCACATAGGGCTCGCAAAGTATTTCGTCAATTTTTTCCTGTCTTCGGCGAGTCTTTCAACCTCATCAAAGGATTTTATGGCTATTAATTTGGCCTCTCTTAACAATGTCCTCTTCAGAGTTTCACGCGGTCCACCTCTTTTTCTTTGGCCTGTTGTGTTCCACTTGATAGCTTGTTTTGGGATTCTCTGACTGTTTCTTCTTATCATGTGACCAACATATGTCCATCTGCTTTTCCTAATCACTCATGAGACTGGTTGTTTTTCAGTCATCTGTCTTATCTCTGGATTGTTCATGAATTCGTTCCACTTGATGCCGAGTATTTTCCTTATGCATTTGTTTTCAAAAGAGTCTAATTTCTTGTCTATTTCTTTAGTTGTTTTCCAGCTTCCGCATGTATAAATTAGGGTGGATATTACATTTGAATTGAATAGTCTTTACTTGGTTTTTGTGCTTATAACTTTTGAATTCCATATGTTCTCAAGATTCTTGAAGATCGATGTTGCTTTTCCAATTCTAATTCTAACTTCCTTTCTGGTGTCACCATCCTGGTCTATGTAGCTGCCAAGGTATGCAAATTGATTCAATTCTTCAATATCTGTCCTTTTTACGTGTATTTTTCCATTTTGATTAATAGGAAGTTTCATTATTTTTGTTTTGTCCTTGTTAATTTCAAGTCCTATTTTGGTAGCCAGTGAAGACAGGCTATCTGTTTTTTCTTACATGGAATTCACATTGTTACTGATAAGAGTTATGTCATCAGCAAAACCAAAATCTTCTAGTTGGGTCTCTGTGTTACCTGTGCAGCATTTTTTCATTATGAGGTCTATTGTAATTCCAAAAAAGCAAAGGAGACAGTATACATCCTTGCTTCAGACCTGTTTCAATAGGGAACCATTCACGACGCATCATTTCTTCTTTTTTGACTGCACAAACATATCCATTGTAGAAGTCCTTAATGATGTTGACAATTTTAGATGGTATTCCATATAGACTTAAAATTCTCCATAATGAATCTCTGTGTATGCTATCAATACTTTTTTAAAGTCTATGAAGTTCAGTATTAATGGTTTCTGCTTTTCAATATGCTATTCAAGTATTAATCTTAGAGTAAAGATCTGATCGAGACAGCTTCTCCCTTTTCGAAATCCTGCTTGTTCTTCTCTCATTGTAGTATCCACTACATCTTTAAGTCTATTCAAAATTACCTTGCAAAATACTTTTGACACAACTGATATTAAGGTTACTCTTCTCCAATTGTTACAGACACTAAAGTTGCTTTTTTGGGTATTTTAACAATGATTCCTTTTTTTCCATTTACCTTTTCTTCTTTCTAAATCTTATTAAACATTCTCTGTAGTTGTCTCATGTTGTCATTATCGATAGCTTTTAACCTGCAGTTTTTTTGTTTTTTTTTTGTTAGCCATTAAATTCACTGCTGTTTCAATTTCATGCAATTTAATTTCATCTAGATTGACATTTAATTGCAGGGCTGGTAAGTCGGTTTCAAAGTTTAACAATTCTTTTTTTTTTTGGGGTGTGGTCGATTAAATATTTCTTGGCCCATCTTTGCTTTTGGTCTTTACTTAATGTTAATAGGGTTCCAGTTTTGCTAAGGATTGGTCTTTCTTTAGATGTAATAGTAACTGTTAGCCTCTTTTGTATGTTATATAAAGTTTTGCTGTCTCCTGTTTTTGCTGCTTTCTCTGCCTCTTTCGCCATATTGTCTATGTATTCTCTTTTATCCGTTCTAGCTGAACTTTTTACTTTCTTGTCTAGTTCTCTGTATGTTGCTTTCGCCAGATCTTTTCCAAGGTCTGTTGTTACATTCAACATGTCTAATTTGGCTGCTCGTCTTTCATGTATGTACTTCCATGTGTTTTCTCATATCCATGCTTTTCTATTTGGTTTTTTCATTCCAGCGCTTGCTTTTGCTGCTGTGATTATGGCTGTGCTGTAAGAATTCCATAATTCATCTATACCTATCTCCTTTACTTCACTGAGTGTTTTGGAGTGATTGACAAGTTCCTGATTGAAATTACAGTTAGTATTCTCTTCTTGTAGGCTTTGGCTGTTTATCTTTCTGTGTACTGATTTCTTTTGTTAGCTTTTCAGTTTTAGTTTAATTTTCCCTATGCACAGGTTGTGATCGCTGTTAAAATCTGCACCCCTATAAGCCCTTACATCTATGAGAGATGTTCTGTATTGCTTTCTAATACAAAAATGATCTATCTGGTTTCTAGTTCTATCATCTGGAGATATCCACGTTGTTTTATGTATCTCTTTGTGTGGAAATATTGTGCCTCCAATGACCATGCCCTCTGTTAGACATATTTCAATGAATCTTTCTCCGTTCTGATTAACCATGTCAGTTTCTTCTTTCCCCATCACTTTTTCAACGTCGGTATTATCTTTCCCTACCTTAGCATTGAAGTCCCCCATAGCAATTAGGATGTCATGTTTAGGGACTCTGTTGATGATTTGTTGTAGTTGGTGATAGAAGTCGTCTTTCACCTCCTCATCTGCATCTTTCGTGGGTGCATAACACTGTATTATTGTCATTCGTGATGGGAAAGATGCATGCCCTTAAAAATCTTATTTTTGTAGTTCTGTCTGTTCCTCTCCACAGATTCGTTAGTTGTTTTACTTTCTGAAGAGCGATAGATATCCTCCTTTTAATTACTCTCATTGTATCTCCATTATTAGTTAGTAGTGATCCAAGATATTCAAAACTCTCCACTTCTTCTAATTTTTCCTCATTGATACATATATCAGCTGCCTTGTTTGTTTTGTCAGTTGTCATCAATTTAGTTTTCTTTGCATTAAGATAGAGGTTTTGCTCTTCGCTGTTCTTACGGACTGACATAATTATTTTTTTCCATTCCTTTTTGTGTTGTAGACAGTAATACTGTGTCATCAGAATATCTAATCTCTGGTAATTCATAACCTCCAACTGTTATGTCATCATAATATTCTTTGTCTACATCTTCTCTAACATTCCCCATTATATTTTCACTATACAAGTTAAATAAGTAAGGCGACAATATGCACCCCTGACGAACCCCTTGTTTTATGTCAAACAAAGTTGTTGTTTCACCATTTATTCTTACTGCTGCTTGTTGGTCTAGATACAGCCGTGATGTTAATTGTATCAAATGTGTTGGAAATCCCATTGTTTCCCATTATTTTCCAAAGTTTCTGGTGTTGTACACAATCAAATGCCATGTTACAGTTACGGGTGGAAAATATTGACATATTTTCTAATTATCGTAACATGACTTTTATAAAGTGAACGTTATGTTGCATACCTCCCTCATGCTGATTTCTTCGTGAGTAGTAACACGATGAAGATGCTGAAAACACGCAAGAAGTCGGACTGGAAGTGAGTTAAGGGGAAATTTCTTCTAAAAATGGAGTTAAAAGGGGGAACTGTCCGTCAAGCTCCACTACCACAGAGAATACATTGATTCCTCTTCCATTGGCAGAATGAAAGACTACGACGTCCAGCAAGCAGGTTTAAAACAGAGTCCTGCTTACTTTTATGAGCAACCCTTGCATCTGTCTGCATGTCTCACTGTTTGTCTATGTGTCTGTATGTCTTGCTATCTGTTCGTGTGTCCGCATGTCTCTCTATCCGTCTATGTTTCTGCATGTCTCTCTATCAGTCTATGTGTCTGCATGTCTCTCTATCATTCTACGTGTTCGCATGTCTCTCTATCCGTCTATGTGTCTGCATATCTCTCTGCTCGTCTATGTGTGTGCATGTCTCTCTATCCGTCTATATGTCTACGTGTCTCCTTGTCTGTCTATAGGCCTACGTGTCTCTCTATCTTTCTATGCGTCTACGTATCTCTGTCTGTCTATATGTCTACGCGTCTCCTTGTCTGTCTATATGTCTACGTCTCTCTCTGTCTGTCTGTGTATTTTTCTGTCTGTCTATGTTCCTCTATCTGTGTGGGGGAAATAATCTTGATATTCTGCAATGTTTGCGGAGTCGGACAGGAAGTTCATTCATGTTTTTAAAACCGACGCTCTGAGCGGAAGGGGAAAGGGTGGGAAATGGGCCCATCTGGATTATGACCCATAGAGGCCTGCTATTTGCTGGTTTTAGCCACTTAACAAGACTGGATGCTCTATGGGTGCACTATGGGAAATCACCCTCCCCCCTCCTCCAAGTTACCAGGTTTCACCACCGTTTACAAGCTGAAGACATTCTTGTTTCAGGCGCCACCCTGTAAACTCTAACATTAGAACATGTGATGTGCATGATGGTCAGGTACTAAGAAGACAGTAGTTCTTAAGCAAAGCATCGGTGTCTAACATTGTGTGGATCAGTGGACAGGTTCAGCTGTCTTGAATCTGCAGTTACTTCCACCTTCTCACAGGAAGAAAAATAAATCAAACCACAAACAAGAAAAGCACCTACAACCTTCTTCTTTTTTTTTTTCATTTTTTTGGGCAAACTAAGGAAAAGGACACGGAACAGAAGAAAAATAAATTAAGATAAAGGTTGTGATTTATCAGACCTGTGTTCTTAGCATATTCTTATATAGATCTGAAACGAGGACATCATATGCAAGGCATGAGAAAAACGTAATAGTTTCCTTGCCTGCCTTGGCAGAATAATGAACATCAATTGGCAAGATAAAAGTAGCCAACTCTGAGGTTCTGAGCGTGCTAAGCTTCTGTCGGTGATGAGAAAACTATATATATATATTCCTGTCGGGAATCTTTAAGAGAAGCTTTGCGGTGTAGTTTGTTAAGAAAGCATTGATCTATCTTCTTATAAACGTCTAGGTAAATCTGCAAACCCTCGTCAATCCGCTGTCTCAAGTTTTACTACTAAGAGCATCATTATCATCATTTACGTTAAAAGAATAAAGCACGCCAGTGTATAACAGCTTTTGGAACACGAGCAATATCGTTTTCTTTGTTATCTAGAATTCTGGCCGTGAAGGGCGTATAGGTTCTAACAGTACGATAAAGAATATGTATGTTCATATCATTAAATATCAGCCACTTGGTGTTTCCTGAATGGATGTATATACTGTATATCAGCAGCTACAGATATATAACGGGCCGATGTGCACAATGATTATACCAGCGTCAAGGAAATAGTTTATCGGAATCTTTCTGCGGGTGAACTGAGACCCAAATTGCCTCTAACAATACTGTGAAGCAGTGAGCCCATGAAAATTTGGCAATACAGGACTCAGAACTTTGAAAATATAATGCATAATTTAGAAATTACTTAGAAATCAGAGGTAACATCAGCTCTGAGTTACCTTCTTCTGACAAGAAAAAGAGTCAGTATGAACAACGCTTAGCAATGATAAACATTCAATACTTTGCTTTTGTTCGCAGTGCTGAAAGTGTCTTTGTTACAAACTCTGTACGAAGAGTGTCGTTTATAAGTTTTATGCCGAAAGTGTCTTTCAGAAAGTTCCGCATAAAATATTTTCTAGTTCTGTGCAAAAAAATGTCTTACTGGTTATATGTAGAAAGTGTCATTTACACACTACTGTAACATAATATGTAGAAAGTGTCTTTTACATACTACTGTAACAGTATATGTAGAAAGTGTCATTTACATAGTACTGTAACAGTATATGTAGAAAGTGTCATTTTAAACTGTTGCGATAGTAAATATAGCAAGTGTCACTTTCAACCTCTGTGTCATCAGAATTTTCATCTTAAGAAATAGTGCACGTAAAGTATTACTGGCAAATCAGAAATAATACTTCTTTTAAATCAGTAAAGGAGAGAACGTTTATATTTTTGTTTGGGTGTCCGCAGTTGCAAGCCATATTTTTAAAAAAAAATTCTTCGTCTTACAAGAACCCACTGTGGTTCTAAGGATTGTTACAGCCGGTGGTGGGGTGGGGGATACGATCTCTACTCTAATTAAATGTCTCCAAGGTGTGCGTCTCAAATAGCCTCTGACAGTCCAAGTCCAGCTCCTGGCCTTCTCATGGCGGAACTGTTTAAAATGACAGGAGAAGGGGCGAAAGGCGAATATCTGGCGCCTGAAAATCAGACGTTTCGGGTAGATGAGAGTCATGTTTGGTAGCTCATCTAGGAGAAAGGAAAACTGATTTAAAGTCGGTGCTGGCGAGATTCTTCAGCTGCCGTGAGTGAGGTGAAACTCTTCCCGGCCAATGAAGAAAAATGCAATTAAGGTTGCTGCGCGGCGCCGCCGTGGAAAAGGTGAAGGGAAGGATTAAGTAAAGTAACCAATAGTCTCGAGGTCAGGGCTACTCAAATCACGGCACCTCTGCTCTAGAGGCCGGCCACGTCCTACTAGGGCAGATTGCCTAAACCGGCTTAACCCAGGGGTTAAACTAAAACTCTGCTGGTGAGATTCTTCGGCTGCCGCGCGTGTGAAACTCCTCTCGGCCAATGAAGGAAATGCGAAAATGCGATTAGGGTTGCCGTGCGGCGTCGCTGTGGAAAAGGTGATGGAGAGGATAAAGTGAAGTTTAATTAGTGAAGTTTAAGTGGTATGTCCAGTGGTTTCGCGGCGAGAGCTGCTCATACCACGCCATCTCTGCTCTAGAGGCCGGCCACGTCCTATATACACCTTTACTGGTGAAATATGCCTAAACCGGCTTAACCCAGGTGTGAAACTTGATGGCTACTCATGTCACGGTACTTAGCGTTTTTAGGTTTTCCGGTGAGAAAGTCCAACTCTAGATTAAACTGGTGCAACGAAAACCACGGTGTCACGGATTCCCGCTTCTTAGACCCACCAAGAATACAGGGTCAAGCCCTGCAATATTCTGACTCTCTTGTGATCCTCTCGTGGATCTCGTGTGGTCCTTTCGGGGACGACAGAGGGACCACGGGACCTTTCGAGGACCACAGGAGTAAATTCAGGAGGATCACGTGGCAGTCTTGGTGGCAGAAGCGAACGAAGAAGAAGAAGAAGAGGTCCCTATTTCCACGACCCTCGGCTCAGGAAAGTCTGATGTGGTCAGTATCACGTCCAGCCGCATTTATCTTCCAAGATTTCTCTGTTACTCATTTTTAGAGGCTGGGTGACATCGGAGCCTGTTGTTTATGTGTGTACCAGGAAAAATTCCCCGCCGCCGGGACTTGAACCCGGTTCCACCGGATTAGCAAACCGAGCATCTAACCACTCACATTCCTTTAACTTTAGGAACAAAAAAAAATTAAAGGCACACATTAAAGAAAAGCGATTTTCATTATAACAAACTGCCACAGTATAACAGAAAGCAAACATAACCATAGTCACAAGAAGGATATTTAGCCTCCACAGTAACGCATGTATCTGAACTCCCTGGTAATTGTGTCTCGCAGACTTAGCATATTTATAAGAAGATAACCGATATGCGTATATAAAAAAAACCCGTTGTATTTCTCAATATCTCCAAATGTCAATGGAAATCGTACTTCTTTTTCTAGATCTAAACGGACTGAAGAGAGAGCTATATTCACACTCCGTAAGCCATTGGTCTGCCTGTTGTAGGCGTAGCGGCTTACAGAGTTGTCGCTCCTGTTTTGCTTGTGATATGAGTCAACAGCCAATAAGACGGCTCACCGGATTATTACTTCGTTCCAATTAATCTCCCTGATTGGCTGTGAAAGTATAATAAGATTTCATAGCGATTTCTGGTTGGATGGAAAACAAAGCTAATACATATCAGCTTCAAGCACGCTGTCAGATCACTCTTACCGTGAAGAATTCTCATGCCCGTGGTCTCGAAACATTAGGTTATCTTTCTTTGGCTGTCACATACAAACTTGCCTTTCACAAACACTTACGCACGCACAACAAATCTGCCACAAACCCGTACCAGCAGACAACAAATCTATCGCAGACCCATGCCAGCAGACAACAAATCTATCGCAGACCCATGCCAGCAGACAACAAATCTATCGCAGACCCGTGCCAGTAGACAACAAATCTATCGCAGACCCATACCAGCAGACAACAAATCTATCGCAGACCCATCCCAGCAGACAACAAATCTATCGCAGACCCATGCCACCAGACAACAAATCTATCACAGACCCATGCCAGCAGACAACAAATCTATCGCAGACCCGTGCCAGCAGACAACAAATCTATCGCAGACCCATACCAGCAGACAACAAATCTATCGCAGACCCATGCCACCAGACAACAAATCTATCGCAGACCCATACCAGCAGGCAACAAATCTATCGCAGACCCATACCATCAGACAACAAATCTATCGCAGACCCATACCAACAGACAACAAATCTATCCCAGACCCATGTCAGCAGACAACAAATCTATCGCAGACCCATACCAACAGACAACAAATCTATCACAGACCCATACCAGCAGATAAGTCTATCGCAGACCCATACCAGCATGCAATAAATCTATTGCAAACCAATCCCAGCAGACAACAAATCTATCACAAAACATACCAACATTCAACAAATCTATCACAAACCCATACAAACAGACAACAAATTTATCACAAACCCATAGAAACAGAAAACAAACCTATCGCAGACCCATTCCAGCAGACAAGTCCATCGCAGACCCATACCAGCAGACAATAAGTCTATTACAAACCAATCCCAGCAGACAACAAATCTATCACCAAGACATACCAACATACAAAAAATCTATCACAAACCCATACAAACAGACAACAAATCTATCACAAACCTATAAAGACAACAAATCTGTCGCAAACCCATACCAAAATAGAAACAAATTTATCGCAAATTCGTACCACAAGACAGCAAATCTATCACCAAAAAAAACATACCAACATACAATAAATCTATCACAAACCCATCCCAACAGGCAACAAATCTATCGCAAAGCCATACCAACAGACAACGCCGTATATCACACACCCATACATACATAAAACAAATCTGTCATACACTCTTACACATAACAAATGAGTGCCAGAAATCCCTACGCACAAAGTAACATATTTTTCATCATCTAAGTATACCGGTAAAATAGTTCTCACAAAATGGCAAAACCAACAAAAATAGAAAACCCAAACACAGCACAAAACAAAAATCAGATTCATCATCCTTTTCTGTTTTAAAATTTAATGGTAGCTCCCAGCCCGGACGTTATATATAATAATGAACGGCCTATTACTGCAGAAAGTGCAGGCACTCCCAAGTTCTGAAGAGTTTTTTTTTAGCTGACTCATCATAATATGTACATTATTGTCGCTTCATTTTTTTTTCTTTTATCTTCCTGTAGGAAGGTAATTTTCGCTTGGAAACAATATATGCTTACGTCAGTGGTTACCAGCCTGGAGTATATGGGCCTCCAGGGAGTCCACGGTAGGATTTGTAGGGGTTCACGGGCCAGCAAATGATGAATTGGCTCTATTAAAAAGATTTTTTTAGCATCATTTGGGTTCTATTTGTTGTTTTATGTTTAGTAAGGGGTCCACAAGTGTTTTCAGGCTAGAAAGGGGACCAACGACTGTTCTTAGGCCAGAAAGGGACCCATAGCTGTTCTAAGGCTAGAATGAGGACCTACGGCTGTTCTTAGGCTAGAAAGAGGACATACGGCTGTTCTCAGACTAGAAAGAGGACCCAATGTTGTTCTCAGACTAGAAAGGGGACACATGGCTGTTCTTAGACTAGAAAGGGCTCATGGCTGTTCTCAGAATACAAAGGGGACTCATGGCTGTTCTCAGACTACAAAGGGGACTCATGGCTGTTCTCAGACTAGAAAGAGGACTCATGGCTGTTCTTAGACTAGAAAGAGGACTCATGGCTGTTCTTAGACTAGAAAGAGGACTCATGGCTGTTCTTAGACTAGAAAGAGGACTCATGGTTGTTCTCAGACTAGAAAGGACTCATGGTTGTTCTCAGACTAGAAAGAGGACTCATGGCTGTTCTCAGACTACAAAGGGAACTCATGGTTGTTCTCAGACTAGAAAGAGGACTCATGGCTGTTCTCAGACTAGAAAGGACTCATGGTTGTTCTAAGACTAGAAAGAGGACTCATGACTGTTCTCAGACTAGAAAGGGGACTCATGGCTGTTCTTAGATTAGAAAGAGGACTCATGGCTGTTCTTAGATTAGAAAGAGGACTCATGGCTGTTCTTAGATTAGAAAGAGGACTCATGGCTGTTCTTAGATTAGAAAGAGGATTAATGGCTGTTCTCAGACTACAAATGGGACTCATGGCTGTTCTCAGACTAGAAAGGGGACACATGGCTGTTCTTAGACTACAAAGGGGACTCATGGCTGTTCTCAGACTACAAAGGGGACTCATGGCTGTTCTTAGACTAGAAAGGGGACTCATGACTGTTCTCAGACTAGAAAGGGGACTCATGACTGTTCTCAGACTAGAAACCCGACACATGACTGCTCTCAGACTAGAAAGGGGGCCATGTTCTCAGACTGCAGAAGGGCCCATGTTCTCAGAATAGAAAAGGGACTCATGTTCTCAGACTACAGAGGGACCCTATTCTCAGACTAGAAAAGGAGGTTCGAAGTAAAAAAAAAAGCAAAGAAACTACTGGTTTCCGTTGATTTTAAGAACTAAAGAAAGAAATGGAGAATGGAAGTGTCTGTGTGTGTAAAAGAGAGAGAGAGAAAGAGAGAAAGAGAGGCAGAGAGAGAATGCTAAGTAGTTTCATTATTATTTCAGTGTACTGGCTTTCAGTGTAACCAGATTCTGTGGAGACTTGACCTGCAACTTTGCAACAACAGAAGGCACTTTTCACCAACTTCTCACACCCAGTGCCGTGGAGGTGGGGGGGGGGGGGGGGGAGGGGGCGGTTAGAGACAGCCGAAGTCTGAGAACTAAGTCTGACAGAAAATCTCCTGGGGATGGACTCTTAATTCAGTCTATGAGTTGGGTTTTCTTATTTTCTCATAGCACCCTTCACCCAACCCTAAAACTTTATTTCGTTTAGAAATGTGCGCATATGCCTCATCATTACATGTTTTTGTTTAGGTATTCAACAACGTCGGAAGAGTGTTAATGTTATATAGGGCAGGTACATTTCTTAAGTGTCCACTTATTCAAGCCACGAAAGAAGATGAACGCGGCCTTCCAGTGCAGCCTGCGCAGGCAAGAAATATTAAACATAAAAATAAGTTTTGTACATAATTTTTGGTTCAGTTAAGCATGAAAATTCAAGACAATGCATTGTAACACCGAAGACAATCGTAGCATATTTTCCCATAAATACTCGCATGAAATCCAATATTTGCAGTCTGTTGTTGTCTTTTTTTCTTAGTACAGAGCGACACCAGAGTTTAAGGCGGATCAGATAATTAAGCGCTACCAGCATTAGATACAGAGACAAGAAGATAAATAGCGTTCATGGATATCACAGAATGCACAAATCGATGCCCGCACACTAAGCTGAACTTCTAAAGACGATATAGAATTGTTCTATTTACATTTAAACTGGTAATTCATATATTTCAGGAAAAAAAATAAACGATCTTAGAGAAACTGACGTGGGGTGATCGTGCCACAGTTTTCTAAACAACGATGTTTCTTTTCTTCTTTCACTTTTCCTTATCTATTTTTCTTCAACGGCCAAGTAACTCAGTGTAATTCCTAACGAACAGCTGGTTTTTTTCTCTGAATTCAACTAAGTTCCAACGGCCAAGTAAACTCAAAGAAAGCCATCAACCATCTGGCCCAACAAATGTTTTTCTTTACTTTGAATTTAGTGCAATTCCAACGATCAAGTAACTCACCGAAGCCATTCCAAACAACAGGTTTTTTTTTTTTAATAACAGAGACGTGTGTGAGACCGTCACAAATTTCTCCAGTGTTTACTTGTTTACAAACTTCTGAACATTCTCCAAAGTTCGACAAAACCACCATTTTTGTCGTCTCTCTCATTTCATTATCTTTACTTGTTCTGCCTTTCGGGTCCTGCTCGTGTCGTTGTTGTTGTTGTTGTCGTCTCTGCGTCCAAGTTTCCCCCTTGTCATTTCGAATTCTCCCTTTTGTCTTCCTTTTTTTATCTGTAACTAAGCGTTGTTCTCTCTGTCGTCACATACGTCGTTCCCCCCACCCCCCCTCCTCAACCCCTTTTTCTAATTAGTTGGTGCCCGAATCATAATTCCCGCTTTTGACGGCTCCTTCCTGTGCACCATTTTGTATAGGTCTTCTATCACTAGACTTCACCAACTTCCTAGTCATGCTGTCACAAAATACCATAGCTAGCAACGATCTACGAGCTTAGGAACAAAAGACCGTGTCCTATCCAGTGTATGGCACTTGTGGTACTCCTTGAAGCGTGATGAAGTCTTGTTAGCTCGGATTATTCCTTATAGGGTTTACTTCGATTTTACCTGTATTTCTCTCGCAGTCTATACTTCAGAACTGTCACCGACTTATGACTTTATTTTGCCCTAATTACAGGGCCCCAAGTCAGTTATGGGCACCATCATTAACATCTCTTGCCGTCCCCCCGTCCCCCTCTCCACGGAAGGTTGGCTGCAATGAACCTTCAGTCTGGTTTGTTTCTCCCTTCGTAATGCAATCGGTTCCTCTCCGCCTTTTGATGCTGTCCGCCCATCTATGTGGAACATTCTGCCCTAATGAAGGGCAGAATGGTAGACGAGCCTGCGTGCCCAATTCTTAACCCTTCCAAAATAAAGTTTGTTCGTTCGTTATCTTCTTCCCTTCACTTCGATCTTGCTCTCAAGTATTGTCTTCAGTATAGTATTATGCCTCTTGACATCCTCAAAGTATCTTGGCTATCTTGTTTTTTTTATGATTTTCAATATTTCTATTTTCAGTTTAGGCTGGTTTATCACTTCTGTTTTCTTTCCTGTTTACAGGATGCCTGACATTCTTCTATATATCAAGAGTTAAGGAGCCTTAATTTTCTTCCTTGTTCACAGGATGCCTGACATTCTTCTACATATCAAGAGTTAAGGAACCTCAACTTTCTTTCCTGTTGTCTTATTCAAAGTACACTCTCCTACGCAAGTTATGGGCATAGAAGTGGAGAAACCAGCCCTAGGTTCGGTGTGACAACCGCTTGGGTGTGCTAACACTGTCTGGTCTGTTCTCACATACAACTACCAGGTCAGATCTCAAGGGTAGGATCGATAGTGATAGCATCTCTGGGACTGAAGGCAGAAGATAACCCTAACCCATCAAGCCAGTTGAACCAGTGGGTACCCAGTTCGCTGTGTCGAGAATAAATTTATTCCGAAAATGGAGAATATCTGCACGGCAAGGAGCACCGGGTTACACTGCACACATAACTTCCAGGGGATGAAAGATTAAAAAAAAAGGATATCATGCTTATCTCAGTCATATTTTATGAAAATTATCAGACACAAAGAGCAAATTAGGGATTTTTAAAAAAAAGCATACAAAGAAGTTTCCTGTCTTTATGCCTTGTGAATATCGCCTTTCTTTTCTTACGTTGTTTTTCCATCATCTACTTTTCTTGCTTCAGAGTTCTGAAGCTACTGTTTTCTTTCAAAAGCAAAGCATTCATTCATTCATTTGTATGTCCCTTGCGGAACTTTGCTTCCCAAACAGCACTCCTGTAGGCCTCTCGGTTGTGAGCAAGACGGCCTGCTGCTGCTGCATCCATTTGCAGATCATCAACGATGTCTTGCAGCCATCTTCGTTTTGGTCTTCCTCTTTCAAAAGCAAAGCACAACACAGAAAGCACAAAAGTACAAGAAAGAACGCGCAGCCATTTTCTGATCTCAGCAGGTGGTTGAAGACGCTGTCTGATTAGGCGATCAGCGACCCATAGCTGACCAAGACCCTATCTCACCTCTCTGTTGATACCCCCCCCCCCCCAGTAATAGCATAGCCTAGCTAACGAGACAGGAATCGCCGTAGTCCCTATGGTGGTGGAGTCTGCTAAAGAAGCATTGCACACTCCCCTGCTTTTTAGTTGTACTCCGGGACTGAAAGAAATAGCTGCCATGACCCGCTCCCGACCCCGATACAATGCTGTGCCTCAAGACTTTCACAGCATCGGCTGCGGAGAACACGAGCTCCCAGTTACAAGGAGACAGCACAAGACAAGACAAGACAGGTCTCATCCCAGCAACAAAGTTCTCATTCCACTGATCATTTCCAGGTTTTTTTTTCCAGAAAGATTTCATCAGTAGCAGTCCTGCACTAGCAGACCAATAACGCGATACAGGTCCTGGGATCACATGGGTGCTCGAACCCACGCCATTGTTGTGTCTATGAAGCGGAACCTTATCTTTATATCTACACAATGTCTGGAAAATTCAGCAGATAAAACGGTGGCCTTACAAATGCAGAATATTCTATTTAATTGAAATTTCAAACAATTCTCTTATAATGTTTATTCAATTAGAACGAATAGATAAATAATGCATGGCTATTAAATCCAAAGTCTCTAAGATATTTTGGACGCTGCGTAGAAAAAACTTAATGACAGATATAACAGGAAGAAAGTTCGTTGAACGCAAACAAAACAAAAAAATAGAACGATTTAGACGGTCAGTAGCAAGCAATACAGAAAAATTGTCGGGACAAACAGTTTATCGATTATACTGACAGCAGAGGAAAAAAAAAACGTTTTGTGGAAGTTAAAATTTATCGGGAAAAGAGCGAGGACAATTTCCCCGGCAACAGCATACAAAATTCTCTTGATTTGATCTTCTGCTCATTTTATATCAGACACAGTAATCAAGAGAAGTAGTCTATCGTGGAGATAGATTGTCAGGGCCTGTCCCATGTACATTAAATTTAGTTCTACAATTATTTAGTTTGTATTTAGATCTTTCTCACGCAGACCTACAATGTTAAAAAGTCCTATCTCATATGCTTTCTCATCGAATGTTCTGTTCACTTCCTTTCTGTTCATTTCCTTTCTGTTCACTTCCATTCTGTTCACTTCCATTCTGTTCACTTTTTTTCTGTTCACTTTCTTTCTGTTCACTCTTTTCTGCTCACTTCCTTTCTGTTTGCCTCCCTTCTGTTCACTTCCTTTCTGCTCACTTCCTCACAAATGATGGTCCTTAGTCTCAGTTACCTATTTCGGGTGTTTTTTTTCCTCTAGTTCAGAATAATTGTTTTCCACATTTCACATCTTAGGTTATGAATTCTCTCTTTCTCCCAACTGCTACTCAAAATTTTACTCTCCATTTCTAAAACCCAACTGCTACTCAAAATCTTATTCTCTCATATGAAACCCAACTGCTACTCAAAATCTTATTCTCTCATATGAAACCCAACTGCTACTCAAAATCTTATTCTCTCATATGAAACCCAACTGCTACTCAAAATCTTATTCTCTCATATGAAACCCAACTGCTACTCAAAATCTTATTCTCTCATATGAAACCCAACTGCTACTCAAAATCTTATCTTGGTAATATTTGCTATTATCCCCGTCCATCTATAGATTAGCTTCGGCACTGTTCCACAGCGTTTTTGCCATCTCTAATAACTTTCCTTCTCAGATTATTTGTCACTGATGGTCTTCTATCACAGACAATCATGGTTCGTTTAAAACGCTATTTATCTGCTAGTAACCTTCAATCAGTAGATTGTTACAGAGAGTTAGCAGGTTATTCGTTTTAAAAATAAAATCGCTTGGCAAATGGCAGTTATTTTGGAACTAAAAATAGAACTAGACTGAGAGTATCTGAAGTATGGGACTACAATCATTCAAGCCACTTGCGCTTTTCTTCCAAGTTCTGGGACCGCCTTTGTTTTCTTGAAATTGTGTGTGTGTGTGTGTGTGTGTGCAATCATTTCCTATCACTTTACGTTTCGGCGTTATCCACTGGCATAAAATGCATGTCGTGATTACTAGAGCATGTTGATGCATATTAGAACATCGCGCAGAGATTGCACAGATTAAGCTGCAGAGTGTTAGCCGGCAAGAAATAAACTTGTTCACGGGGAATGTTTACACATTAACGCTGTTCGACGTTGGACTGCAGGCGCTCGAGAAGAAAAGTGACGCATTCAAGTCACATTCAGCTCGTGTGACAAGTCACATTCAGCTCGTGTGCCAGGTCACGTAACGACAGGCTTCGTACTGCTGCTAATGAGACACAGCTGGATTAATGGTGAAGAACTCAAAAGTATCGTCGCATTTTAAAGAACACACAGGAAACACTGGGCATTTTTTCTAAGACTGATTGCAGGCTGTAAATAGAAGCCTTGAACATCGCAATGTTTCTGACGACGGTCGCCATGGTTTGCTAAATCTCAAGATAAAAGAGAGGAACTCATAAAGATCTTCTCGGAGGGGAAATCACTGTGATTCTGGTGACACCCATGAAGACAAAGGTGAGACTTTGCTTGCATTGTTGATTTAAACTATTCTTCCCTTACAATGTCCTAAAAAAACAGTTGAACACTGGCTGGAACTGTGGAGCAATAGGAGGATTACAAGAGCATTAATCCAAGATAAAAGTACAGGTAAAAGTATAAAAATAAGAACTTTTGTTCACGAAAATCATGTTTTAGAGGCAACTCGAATATGATGTTAGTGCTTATACAGGATTATTCATAAGTCTGTAAAACATTTTAAAAATTCGCAAACAAATACATTACGTAATGGACTATGATTATTCTTACACCGAGAGAGAGAGAGAGAGAGGGAGGGAGAGAGAGAGAAACTTTTCATGTTTTCTTTTAAAATAAGTCTGCGCTAGAACTCCAGCGGTTTGGCCGCTAGGAGGCAGCAGTAGCACAATATGGCGCTCAGTAAACGTGAGCAGTAATTTTGTGTTTTTGGAATACCCAAGAACCTCGTCCTCTGTGACTGTGCAGCGACGATTTCGAGCGGGATTCCAGAAGGTAGCACCTGCTTTCAACAATATTAAGAAGTGATATGCGAAGTTCTTAGATAAAAAAATAGTTATATGTTAACTCATATGTTAACTTATAAAATACCTCATATGTTAAATCTAAAAAATACCTCATATTTACTTACAAAATGCTTCATATTTACTCACCAATATCTCATATTTACTTACAAAATACTTCATATTTACCTACCAATACCTCATATTTAATTACAAAATAACTCATATGTATACTCTATACTATATTTGATAGCATACACAGAGATTCATTATGGAGAATTTTAAGTCTATATGGAATACCATCTAAAACTGTCAATATCATTAAGGACTTCTACAATGGATATGTTTGTGCAGTCAAGACAGAAGAAGGGATGAGTGAATGGTTCCAGATTGAAACAGGCGTGAAACAAGGATGTATACTGTCTCCTTTACTTTTTGGGATTACAATAGACTTCATACTGAAAAAATGCTGCACAGGTAACACAGGTATTGGCTGGGTACATGGGACCCAGCTAGAAGATCTTGATTTCGCTGATGACATAATTCTTATCAGTAATAATGTGAATTCTATGCAAGAAAAAAAACAGATAGCCTGTCTTCACTGGCTAGCAAAATAGGACTTGAAATGAACAAATTAACAAGGACAAAACAAAAATAATGAAAATTCCTATTAATCAAAATGGAAAAATACACATAGAAGGGGCAAATATCGAAGAAGTCAATCAATTTGCATACCTTGGCAGCTACATAGACCAGGATGGTGACACTAGAAAGGAAGTTAGGATCAGAATTGCAAAAGCAGCATCAATCTTCAAGAATCTTGAGAACATATGGAATTCAAAAGTTATAAACACAAAAACCAAGTTAAGACTATTCAATTCAAATGTAATATCCACCCTCATTTATGCATGCGAAAGCTGGAAAACAACTAAAGAAACAGACAAGAAATTAGAGTCTTTTGAAAACAAATGCATAAGGAAAATACTCGTCATCAAGTGGAACGAATTCAAGAACAATACAGAGATAAGACAGATGACTGAACAACAACCAGTCTCATGTCTGATCAGGAAAAGGAGATAGATATATGTTGGTCACTTGATGAGAAGAAATGATCAGAGGATCCCAAAACAAGCAATCAAGTAGAACACAACAGGCCGAAGAAAAAGAGGCAGACCGCGGGAAACTCTGAAGAGGACATTGTTAAGAGAGGCCAAATTAACAGGCATACAATCTTTTGATGAGGTTGAAAGACTCGCCGAAGACAGGAAAAATTGGCGAACTACTTTGCGAGCCTTATGTGACGTTTAACAGCACGGGAAGGATATAAGATATAAGATACTCTATAAAATACATCATATGTATACTCTATAAAATACCGCATATGTTAATTTTATAAAATACCTCATATATTAACTTTATAAAATGCCTCATAACTCAGTGATATGACCATCGGCGAGTAAGAGGCCCCATAACCTTGCTGCCTTGTGGGTTAGGCTCTTTTCAGACCCAGAGGCTGGCGGAGAACACCTACAAAGCCCGGGGGAAGGCAAAAAGGGATACCACCGTGATATAAACTCCTAGGTTGCCATGGATATCAGCAGATACGAAGGTATCGAAAAATTGGTCATGACTGGAAAAGTAAATGGTAAAAGATAGAGAGGACGAAGAAGACAGACATGCCTAGATGGCCTGACTACATGGTTTGATGTGAGAAGAAGAAGACAGACATACCTAGATGGCCTGACTACATGGTTTGATGTGAGAAGAAGAAGACAGACATACCTAGATGGCCTGACTGCATGGTTTAGTGTGAGAAGAAGAAGACAGACATACCTAGATGGCCTGACTGCATGGTTTGATGTGAGAAGAAGAAGACAGACATACCTAGATGGCCTGACTACATGGTTTAGTGTGAGAAGAAGAAGACAGACATACCTAGATGGCCTGACTGCATGGTTTGATGTGAGAAGAAGAAGACAGACATAACTAGATGGCCTGACTACATGGTTTAGTGTGAGAAGAAGAAGACAGACATACCTAGATGGCCTGACTACATGGTTTTATGTGAGAAGAAGAAGACAGACATAACTAGATGGCCTGACTACATGGTTTGATGTGAGAAGAAGAAGACAGACATAACTAGATGGCCTGACTACATGGTTTAGTGTGAGAAAAAGAAGACAGACATACCTAGATGGCCTGACTACATGGTTTGATGTGAGAAGAAGAAGACAGAAATACCTAGATGGCTTGACTACATGGTTTGATGTGAGAAGGAGACAGACATACCCAAATGGCCTGACTACATGGTTTAATGTGAGAAGAAGAAGACAGACATACCCAGATGGCCTGACTATATGGTTTGATGTGAGAAGAAGAAGACAGACATACCTAGATGGCCTGACTTCATGGTTTGATGTGAGAAGAAGAAGACAGACATACCTAGATGCCCTGACTAGATGGTTTGATGTGAGAAGAAGACAGAAATACCTAGATGATCTGACTACATGGTTTGATGTGAGAAGAAGACAGACATACCTAGATGATCTGACTACATGGTTTGATATGAGAAGAAGAAGACAGACATACCTAAATGATCTGACTACATGGTTTGATGTGAGAAAAAGAAGACAGACATACCTAGATGGCCTGACTTCATGATTTGATTTGAGAAGAAGACAGAAATACCTAGATGATCTGACTACATGGTTTGATGTGAGAAGAAGAAGACAGACATACCTAGATGGCCTGACTACATGGTTTGATGTGAAAACAAAAGTTGAATTGGTTAGAGACATGGAAGATCGCGCGAAATGGAGAGAGATAACCGCCTACGACTATCGGCATGGCACTGATCTGATTGCCGGAAACAGTTGAAAATATTTTTCGTTGCTGCTTTTCTTCCGACTGCAAGCTTGGTCGAATGTGGATTCGGCTTCTTCTTCTTCTCTTCTTCTTCTTCTGCGTTCGAGGTTGTTGGTCACTTCAGATCCCTGTCGACATGGCAAAGCTCACAGTCTTCTCCAGATCCTGATAGGAGCCCCAAAGCTTTTACCCCAAGCTTGTGTCCTCTGGCCATGTCTCACGCCTCTGGTCTGCATGGTTTGAGCACTCTTGAAGGATATGTTCTGGAGTCTGGACTCCACTGCCACATGGACACTCGTCTGTGTGTGACATTTTAAGTCGATGTAGGTGGCTCTGTAGTCTGCGGTGGCCTGTCCTTAATCGAAAGAAGATGGTTTGCTGTTATCTTTGTAGTTGGTGTATATGATTTGGTTTGTTGTTGCATTTCACTTGTTTCTTCCATTTAGATCTGCACTGGTTACGGATTATAGTTTTCTCCTCTTGGTAGTTTACTGGATGATTTGTAACATTACATACAGGAAATCTCGGCAGGTTAGGATCCTTCCACTGTTTCTTCCAAATTTGAGCTGGACATAAGAAAACTCGAGCAAGACCACAAGGTTCACATTAGCAAAAATGACGAAAACATATTTTCTAGAGGCTCCTTACTCGCTTTTTATTTTATAGGCTTCTTTTTCCCCCCGCTATTTTATTACTATCATCAGTTGTAACTAGTACCTTGCGAGATGCTGGTCAGCTTGCTCGAGACCGTATTACATTCGAGGAGACATGTCAGAGAAACAACGTTCTGAAAAGGGACACGTAACTTGACAGCCAAGTTTCCTCATTAGAATCTTGCCTCTCATTTGCTTTTTCGTTTTTAATTCCGTGTCGTCCCCCCCCCCCCCCCGCCCCTACAACTATTTCGCTTTTTTTTTCTCTTTTTATCCGTTTCTTTTTTTTCCATGCCCTTGAATGTAAATGTTGAATGAAAAAAAAGAGTTCTTCAGATATCATAGACACAAAAAGAACAAATATATCCATACTACAAGAACTTAATATTGAAGAAGGCTGGCTAGTAAAGATGATTAAACAAAGAAAACTTAAATATTTTGGACACATTAAACGTCATGAGAATTTAGAGAAGACAGTCTCGGAAGGGTACATAATGGGAAAAAGAAAGAGAGGAAGACCAAGGCGAAGATGGCTGCAAGACATCGTTGATGATCTGCAAATGGATGCATCAGCAGCAGGGCATCTTGCTCACAACCGAGAGGCCTACAGGAGAGCTGTTAGGGAGGCAAAGTTCCACATGGGACATGCAAATGACTGACTGACTGGATTGTCAATTTTTCATTCTCTCAGTAAATTAATAGCTAAGTGCCAGCCACGGTAAGAAGCATAATATTTATTACTTCTGATCATGCACAAACTTGTGAAATATAAATGGTTTGATTAGTTTTTGTTCTTTTAACTTCACTTAAAAAAAACTAAGACAATTTTTTAAAAGGTAAATAGTATTTGTGAGGGATAGATATCTAGAGAGATGGACGCAGGTTCAAAATGTCTACGGCAAAACGTAAGATTAGTCTAGAGACTAGAGGATGATATAGACCGGGCAGCAAACATCACTCCTGGCTGCCTCATCTTCTTCTTCTTTCTGTGGGGGCACCCCCCACCCATCCACATTTATACCATCAACCTTTAACATTAAGGTCGAATGAGTTCCTGAATTATTAGTATTATTCTTCTTATTATTAAATATATTCACCTATTCCTATTTTAAACAAATAATAAAAGAGGAATTATTTTTCAGCCTGTATGTGATGATAACAAGCAGTTACTCTCTGTTTCTCTCCCTCCCCCTCTCTCGCTCTCTCTCCTTCTCTCTTTCTCCCTCTCTTCTCTCTTCCTCTTTCTCCTTCTACCTATATCTCTCTCTCTTTCTCTTCCTTTCCCATTCCTCTCTTCCTCTCTCTCCCTCTTTTTCTCTTCCTCTCTTTTCCCGCCACTCTCACTCTTTCTCCCCTCTCTCTGCCTTTGTTTCTACCTTACTCCCCCTCTCTCTTTCTCCCGTCTCTCATCTCTCTCAGACTTTCCGTTCCTTCATCTGTCCATGTATCTCAGAACACTCAGTGAATGCACTAATCATTTCCAAGTAATGGCTCCTCTTTCTCGTTGGGTTTGAGTAAATTTGCACTTGCTGTAAAGATGCGTAACGTTTTCTCCATGCAAACACTTGTATTGTGTGTAAAGCGCAAATAACTATAGCCACGAGAACAAAGCACTTGGACAACAAGACAGACATAGTGTAATGCAGATATGGAATACAGAAGTTCGTTTTTTTTTTTTCAAGATGATGCAAGAAACGTTCACAAACCTTCTAACATTGTGCGAATTTCATGCAGAAACTTTCAACATAAAAGAATGGTCCTGCATGTTCGCTGCTACTATAACTGTACCTACGTCCAAAGTTATCCAGTGCCTGCTTCCACGAAGGATTCGTGTTTACAGCAACCAAAATAAAACAACCGCAATAGAACAAGCAAAATCCCGCCTGGGTTGAAAAAAAAAGACATTATCAAAAGTAGGTTATACTTCTTTTCTTCTTCTTCTGATGTGTTTAGTTTTTATTTTTAAAAATTTTTATTGCCTTCTGAAAATTTCTGAAAATTTATTAACATATAGCTGAAGCCATGGGTCAATTTTATTTACATTTTAATCCTTCCCGTGCTGTTAAACGTCACATAGGGCTCGCATGGTAGTTCCCCAGGTTTTCCTGTTTTCGGCGAGCTTTTCAAGCTCATCAAGGGATTTTATGCCCACTAAACTGGCTTATCTTAACAATGTCCTCTTTAGAGTTCCACGCGGTCGACCTATTTTTCTTCGGCCTGTTGTGTTCCACTTGATAGCTTGTTTATTCTCATCGCTTTACCGACATATGTCCATCTTCTTCTGATCACTCATTAGACAGGTTGTTGTTCGCTAATCTGACTTATATCTGCTGTGTTCTTGAATTCGTTTCACTTTATACCGAGTATTTTCCTTAGGCATTTGTTTTCAAAAGAGTCTAATTTACTATTTCTTTAGTTGTTTTCCAGCTCTCGCATGTACAAATGAGCGTGGATCTTACATTTGAATTGAATAGTCATAACTCTTAGTCTTAAATGGGTCAATAGCAACTCTGAAAAGACAATAGAAGCTTTTAAAGAATAATAACAATAATAATAATAATATAATAGTGATTGTGATAAATTTTCGAGGGAAAAAAACCTGTACATATGAGACTTAAAGCTTTTTTAAAAAGAGGTTGATTTTGCCATGTATAGATGCAAACTTTAAAATAGTTAAAATTGCACACAGACTTTATGGGCATCTTGTAATTAATTCAAGTTTCACAAAAAAAAAACAACAAAGAAACTGAGAATTAGATTTAGACAGAACAACAGTTAAAAAGTGGTTTTTTTTTAAAACTACGAATCAGTTACTCCTATTTTTAGAGCCTGATAGACTCGTTAAAGAGAAATAAAGCAACAAGAGAAACATTAACTGCAGTATAATTAAAGACAGGAGTTAATGTACAAAGAAGTGAAAATCAAGGGTAAAAAAAAAAAGAGAAGTCTTCTCACAAAATGTGACTGATAGAAAGGGATTCGTGACATAAAACGCTGCATGTCTGCCAGACATGGCAAGATCCGATAACAGCCGTATTTAGACGCGGACTAATAAAATGAGGATGAATGAAGATATAGGATGTATGTTAAGAAGAAGAAGAAGAAGAAAAAGAAAGAAGAATAAGAAGAAGAAAGAAGAAGAAGAAGAAGAAGAAGAAGAAAGAGAAGAAGAAGAAGAAGAAGAAAAAGAAGAAGAAGAAGAAGGCATGATGCGCGAGAACAATGCGACAAGGTGAACAGACATAATAAAGAGATGAGATGAAGCATAGGGGAGATAACTACTGGGAAATATGATTAAAAAACCCAGTATTGCGTAAAGTTCACAACCTGTATGGAGTTCCCCTCTCACTCTTTCCCACCTTGCAGAAATGTTACTACTGTTGGGTGAGAGTGGGGTGGGGTGGGGGGGGGTGGGGTTGGGACCAGAGATTGACAGATTCAGACTAGTGACATGTTATAAGGATATTATTTAGAACGCACATTTCGAGTCAGACAATCCTGGATGGGGAAATGGGATGGAGGGGGGTGGGTGGAGTGACGTTCTATCTCTCCCTCTCTCTCTTCTCTCTCCCTCTCTCTCTCACTCTCCCTCTCTCTCTTCCTCTCTCTCTTCTCTCTCCCTCTCTCTCTCACTCTCTCTCACTCTCCCTCTCTCTCATCTCTATCCCTCTCTCTCTCTCATCTCTCTCCCTCTCTCTCTCTTCTCCTTCTCTCTCTCACTCTCCTTCTCTCTCTCTCTTCTCTCTCCCTCTCTCTCTTCTCTCTCCCTCTCTCTCACTCTCCCTCTCTCTCACTCTCCCTCTCTCTCACTCTCCCCCTCTCTCATTCTCCCTCTCTCTTTATCCTTGAAAAATAAAGATTATTCATTCATTCATTTATTCATTCTCTCTCTCACTCTCCCTCTCTCTCCCTCTCTCTCTTCTCTCTCTCTCTCACTCTACCCCTCTCTCATTCTCCCTCTCTCACTCTCCCTCTCTCTCTCACTCTCCCTCTTTCTCACTCTCTCTCTTACTCTCCCTCTCTCTCTCTCTCACTATCCCTCTCTCTCTCTCTTCTCTCTCCGTCCTCTCTCTAGAACCAAATATACTCGTATATATACTGTTCAAAAAAAAAAGAAACGCAACACTGCTGTAGTCGTAATGGACACCAAATTTCAAACTTGTATCAACATTTTATTTTACTGAATTCATGTTTCAATCTTGGCATGAAGAAACTTTAAGACTTTAACAATGAAATGATATTCATTAAATTTGGTTTGGACTTTTATTCTTCGCGACTGAGGCCTCCATTTCAGTAAAGTGTATGGTCTCCTCTGGCCTGTATCAGAGAACATCTTGACATGGATCCGATTAGCAGTTGGATCTGTTGTTGTGGGATGGCTGCCCACTCTTCCCGCAGTGCAAGAGACAACTGTCGGAGATTGGTTGGCGTCAGGTCTCCCTGGCGGACTTGTCTGTTGAGTTCATCCCATAAGAGTTCTCTTGGGTTCATGTCTCATAGAATGGATGGCCACGGAAAGGTCTGGACGTTGTTGTCAGTGAGGAGCTGGGTGCTGATTTGTGCCACACAAGGTCGAGCATTATATTGCTGAAAAATAGACCCTGGTGCAGAAAGAAGTGGAAGGACGTGAGGACGAAGAATTTCAGCGACGTATCGTTGGGCTTTCAGGCGTCATTCAACTTGCACCAGGTCACTTCTTCCCATGAAGGTGCTCGTCCCCCACAACAGTACACTTCCACCACCATGTGGAGGAGCCTCATCCACGCAGTTCTGGGCGCTACGCTCATGGACTCTGCGGTAAACTCTTCTCCGCCTACCGCGTCGTTGGAGCAGAAAGAATCATTCATCACTAAACCAAACCCTTCTCCAATCATTCGCAACGATCCATTGACGATACTGGTTCGCCCACTACAGTCGGTTCTGGCAATGCCGGTCTGTAAGAACAGGACCTCTGTACGGTCTTCTAGCCCAAAGACCAACCGGTTCCTGGCCGTTTGATCTGAAAATCGACGAGCTGTTGTCATTGACTGGACTTTTGAGGACGCATATGCAGATCGATTCCTGAGGTGACGCAGCCGTATGAAGCGGTCTTCGGCAGGAGTTGTGACTATGGGTCTTCCACTGCGCTGCCGGTCTGCAACTGAGCCAGTTTCTTGAAATCGTCACCAAATGCGACTAATGGAGCTTCTAACCACATTAAATTGTCTGGCCGCTACACTTTGTGTGACTGTCCAGTCTGTAAACGTCCGATGATGATGAGTCGTTGTTCTGTAGTGAGATGAGCCATACTTGAGCACCGAATTTTCAAATGAATTAATTCGAGGAGCGTCAATCTTTTATATGCATTCAATAACATGGTCAGTGAGTTTTGTGTTCAAGTTTCACGGGATTCTCGTGAACCTGTCACGAGTTATTGTCAAAAATGCTGTTTTGCCTAGTGTCGCTTTTCTGTGCTCATGAATAATCTGCTGAGTACAGTTCAGGTCAGCACGTGAAGCTGATGTCAAAGTGAACATTTCAGGTAATTTGCTCTTGTCTGATCAGCAAACTTTAGTTTAATTCGCAACATTGTATTTGTTGCATTTCTTTTTTTAACAATATATAAGGAGTGAAAGAGGGAGAGAGAGGGGGGGAAAGGTTGGGAAAAGAAATGGAGAGAGAAGAGGGAGACAGAGGGAGGAAGAGAGAGAGAGGGAAAGAGAGACGGAGACGGAACGAGAGGAGCGAGAGTGAGAGAGAGGGAGGGAGACAAAGAAAGAGAGAGAGAGAGAGAGAGAACATCGTGAAAAAGATGCATGAGACAAAAACCGCAGAGAAGCACTGACAAATATTTTGGTAAAAAGAGCAGATACAGTCTCTAGCAGCTTGAAAATACAGAATTACATTGGACGTTTGCCACGAAACAAATTTCCGGAGAGACGTCCCAGTACAAGAGATGCTGGTACAATGACAACAGAAATAAACTAAAAATTTAACAAGAATGTTAACACTGGATGAGCACCAAATGTCATTAACACAGTCAGGAGCAGACAATCTGATAAGGCTTTTGAAAACGACTAAACTAGAAAAGGACAGTTTTTTTTTACTTAGAAGAGACTAGTTTAGAACGAGGTAACCGTTTCCTGATTATAGTCAACAGTGTACGAGACGGGACTGATACCATGAGCTATAGCAGACTCTAGAGCGCTCTTGTTTTTTTTTTTTTTGTCTGAAGTAAAGGCCTTCGTTTAATATGAGTGAAAATGTGAAGGGAGATAAACTAGAAGGGAGATAAACTAGAATGTTAACTAAGACCACGGCAGTTCTTTCATAAAACGACGATAATTCTTGTTATAGGCTGGAAATTCGAACATGGTTATTAAAGGCAACTAAAGGGTTGTAACGCTTGCCTTAGGATGGGGTGGGGGGAGTGGAGGGGAAGGGGCGTACTTCTGTGATGATATGAGTAGTTGTGTTACTTTTGCTTTCTACAACAAGGTAGTTTCCTGCCTACGTCTTAATATTATATTGAAAATTGCGGGAGAGGGGAAGGGAAGTGGTATAACAGTATAAGAATTTGTTGTTGTTGTTGAAGATACACAGTTAAAGTCATCTGGAATTGAACAGCTTAGAAAAACAAGGTTGTGCCCCCCCCCCCAGAATTGGTAACTAATTGTTTACGTTTCATTTCCCCTTAACTCGGTTGCTTGTATATCATGGTCTGGAGATGAAGCTCGGAGAACGAGAGAGTGATCAGATGATCGAGAAAGCTAAACTGAGACTTTTGGTAGTCAGTCTGTGTCTTAGTTTTGTCGGGGTAGGATATCGTTTTTGTAGTGTCGAATAGGGAACTTAGTAATTTGTAGAATTCTGTTGGCGTTGAGGTCCTTCGACATCTGCAGACGCCTGGAATATTATATGTTGTCTTGATCTGGAGTGTCGTCATGTCACGTTCCTTGGATTGTTGCTGCCACTGTTATTTTTTTTCCAGTCATCGTCATCGCCATTATCACTCCAAGCACAAATAAAGCCATTATAACTAACCTAGCTGCTGCTGTGCTGTTTGCCACTGAGAGATTGTCCGCTCCTGGGAGGCTAGTCTGTGAGTGTGTAGTAAACATAAAACGAAGGCCGACGACGGAAGAGACGGAGCTCAACTGTTTTGAAAGAGTGAAACCTTGACTGTATGTGGTCAGTACAGTAGATAGTACTGAGGAAAATCTAAATTCAGCAGTAAGAAAACTTCAAGCATTTATAGGTTCAGGCTGAATAATATCAGGAATTAGCAGAATAGGGAGAACGTAAGTTTGTCTGCTTAAAAAAGGCGCCACATGATTCTATTTTAATGGTAGGGGAGACGACTTTGTTAAAATGGTCGTGACTTTTTGGCGCCGGTGTTTTGGTGCCCGCTAATTCGACTTCCAAAGTACTTTCATAGGGCATGCAATGAGAAGAGGGGGCATTGAAAATATTGTAGCAACATGAAAAATAGAGGGAAGGAGAGGCAGGGGAAGACCGAGAGAAATGGTACTGGACAGTCTGAGGAGATGGTGTGAGAGGAGATCACCAACTGAGCTAATGGCCTGCATGAAGGATCGTGTACTCTTGAGAAGCTGCCAACGCCAGTCGGCACGGCACTTGATGATGATGATGATATTTCGACCCATAGGAGCCTGGCCTGAACTTAATTTCAGTAACTATAACTGTAATTACAGCTTTCAATTATACAATTATTGTCTAACAAATGTATCATCAGTTATGTTAACTTAATTGTCTAATAGAGAGTGGCATAAATCTTAGTTCTTCATTACAAAATTGAACTGAAATCAAAGCAGTTTGTTATACACATTCATTTCCTTGGAAATTTAAAGTCAGTCCTTAGAAAAAAAAGTTGTGTGCCCTCTCTTTTAGGTGCTCATAGACAGTTCTCTGGTGGTGACGGAGTCCCAAAGCATGCTTCGCAAGACAGAAAGAGGTTTGCTGCGTCAAGAATAGATTTAGCTCTTTGAGGAGAGGAGGTGGGGGGGGGGGGTGGGGGGATCCAGTGTCAGCAGGCCAGGCTGATGCGGATATAATGTCACTCCCAGGACATGCAGGAATGAGAGGACATGAGGTAGCCGATCAGGTTGGTCGTAACCGCTGATGTCGACCAGGTCCAGGTACCATTCCCAGTGGACAGGACAGACAGGCTGAAGTCAGTGGCAGAGACACTTGGGGTGTGACAGTGTAAGTCAGTGGCAGAGACACTTGGGGTGTGTCAGTGTAAGTCAGTGGCAGAGACACTTGGGGTATGTCAGTGTAAGTCAGTGGCAGAGACACTTGGGGTGTGACAGTGTAAGTCAGTGGCAGAGACACTTGGGGTGTGTCAGTGTAAGTCAGTGGCAGAGACACTTGGGGTGTGTCAGTGTAAGTCAGTGGCAGAGACACTTGGGGTGTGTCAGTGTAAGTCAGTGGCAGAGACACTTGGGGTGTGTCAGTGTAAGTCAGTGGCAGAGACACTTGGGGTGTGTCAGTGTAAGTCAGTGGCAGAGACACTTGGGGTGTGACAGTGTAAGTCAGTGGTAGAGACACTTGGGGTGTGTCAGTGTAAGTCAGTGGTAGAGACACTTGGGGTGTGACAGTGTAAGTCAGTGGTAGAGACACTTGGGGTGTGACAGTGTAAGTCAGTGGTAGAGACACTTGGGGTGAGTGTTTAAAAGACTTACGGAATTAGTCACTGTGACACATAGTTACTTGACGAAGTATCTGTGAAACCTTGACGTAGGGTGGGTGGGGGGAAGGAGGAGGGAACGAAAGAGGGGTTTTTGAAGAAGAAGAAGAAGAAGGCGTGTTTTTCAGTTCTAGTTAAACGGGGAACCAGTGCAAATTTAGTTCTAGTTCAAGGTAACATCGGGCATATCTTTTTTTTATTTTGTCAATCATAAAATCTGATTCAGTCAGTCATTTGCATGTCCCTTGCAGAACTTTACCTCCCTAACAGCTCTCCTGTAGCCATCTCCGTTGTAAGCAAGATGCCCTGGTGCTGATGCATCCATTTGCAGATTTTCAACGATGTCCTGCAGCCATCTTCGCTTTGGTCTTCCTCTCTCTCTTTTTCCCATTATGTACCCTTTCATAACCGACAGTCCTACAGGAGAGCTGTTAGGGAAGCAAAGTTCCGCAAGGGACATACAAGTGACTGACTGACTGACCCTTCCAAGATGATCTTCTCTAAATTCTCATGACGTTTAATGTGTAAAAAATATTTAGGTTTTCTCTGTTTAATATTCTGTACTAGCCAGCCTTCTCCAATATTAAATCTGATTTGCGACTGAAAATGTATCGGGGGACGTATGCATGAAACTCTCTACTGTAGAGAGCGGAACAGCACAAGTCCCTCAGATCATCAGAGGCAGTACACGCCCCCCTCCCCCACCATCAGCAGCTTTTTCCTTTGGGGTGGTGGGGCTTTAGCCTTACAAAAACTCTTCGTAAATAGAATCTCTGCTTTTCTGAACATTTTCAGTTAGTCTGTGTTAGTCTATGTGGAAGGATGGGGCATACCAAGCCCCGCTTGCAATTTTCTATGAGCTGACTCGATTCTGGTAGTTCAAAGTTCTGTGTCTCAGCTACGAATGTCACTCGTCTTCTATTGCCATTCCTGTTTTGTCTACCAACATAAACATCTTCAAAGAAGTTTAGAGCGGAACAAGATATTGTGGAAAATATTTCTCAACAGCATCACTTAAACACTGTATAGCCACGGCTAGTCAAGGCTACAACACACTGACTGGCAAATAAACACTATATAGGCACAAAAGTCAAGGCTACAACACACTGACTGGCAAATAAACACTATATAGGCATAAAAGTCAAGGCTACAACACACCGACTGGCAAATAAACACCGCATAGGCACAAAAGCCAAGTTTTGGCCTTACAAAAACTGTTCGTAAATAAAGTCTCCTTTTTTTCAACAGTTTCAGTTCGCCTGTGAACTTCTATGTGGGAGGATGATCCATATCAAGCCCCGCCCCCCTGCAGTTTTCTATGGGCTGCTTCTGCGAGCTTACTGCCTCGGCTCCGGTGTTCAAAATCCACATCTGACTGGTAGAGCCATTTCAGCGTCAGTGTTGTAATTTGCTTCTTCTTCGTTCGCTTCTACCACCAAGACCGCCCCGTGATCCTACTGAATTTACTCCCGTGGTCCTCAGTAGCTCCCGTGGTCCCTGTTTGGTTCTTTTGGGGATCACACGGGGACCACGGGACCTATTGAGGACCATAGGTGATCCCCGAGAGGATCAAAAGAGGTTCAGAGTATTGCAGGGCTTGGTGGGTCGCAGAAGCGGGATTGCGTGACACCGTGGTGTTCGTTGCACCAGTTTAATCTAGAGTTGGACTTTCTGACCGGAAAACCTCGACGTGTTTTTGGATATCAGTATATCCCTGTTGGGCGAGAGATGGCTGCCCATCTAGCCTAGAATTGGACTTTCTCACCGGAAAACCTCGACGTGTTTTAGGATACCCGTGTATCCCTGACTCTTGTAATTTGCCATTAAATTTACTTCTCCAGGTTTTTGTCTTTTCCCTTCAGGAGCTTCATTATGTGAAGGAAAGAACCACGAATTTGTGCTCGCGGAGAAGCTTCCCTTGCAGAAGCAATGGCTGGTTGCTCATAATTCATAGAACTCCGTCCGCGTCTTCTTGACTGCAAACAAAACAATACGCAGTAGGTTTCTCTAGTCTTCTTTGGTAAATATGGCGTAGAAAATCGGCAAGATAAAGCCTCAGCGATCAACTATAGTAGCGTATAACTGGCTATAAAGGAGGAGGAGGAGCTTAAGGAAAAGTTTCTTTCATAAGAAAACAGGATTTCTTCTGACACCAATATTTGTTGCTTTCGTTCCCCCCCCCCCCCCCCCCAAAAAAAAAAAAAAAAACAACTAAATTTCGCTCTGGATTGTTAAATCCAGAATCGTACACCAGAAACTGTTCAGTTTGACCTGGCACAAATTCAGAAAGAGATTTCTAGTTACCTGGAATTATTAAATTTCGCAAATGGGCAGGATTAGACGGAAAGGCAGCTACCTGGATGATCTAGACGGGAGTGTATACAGCCGTGTAAGTGAACTGACAAATCTAGACCGGAGTGTATACAGCCGTGTAAGTGAACTGACAAATCTAGACCGGAGTGTATACAGCCGTGTAAGTGAACTGACAAATCTAGACCGGAGTGTATACAGCCGTGTAAGTGAACTGACAAATCTAGACCGGAGTGTATACAGCCGTGTAAGTGAACTGACAAATCTAGACCGGAGTGTATACAGCCGTGTAAGTGAACTGACAAATCTAGACGGGAGTGTATACAGCCGTGTAAGTGAACTGACAAATCTAGACGGGAGTGTATACAGCCGTGTAAGTGAACTGACAAATCTAGACCGGAGTGTATACAGCCGTGTAAGTGAACTGACAAATCTAGACGGAGTGTATACAGCCGTGTAAGTGAACTGACAAATCTAGACCGGAGTGTATACAGCCGTGTAAGTGAACTGACAAATCTAGACCGGAGTGTATACAGCCGTGTAAGTGAACTGACAAATCTAGACCGGAGTGTATACAGCCGTGTAAGTGAACTGACAAATCTAGACCGGAGTGTATACAGCCGTGTAAGTGAACTGACAAATCTAGACGGGAGTGTATACAGCCGTGTAAGTGAACTGACAAATCTAGACGGGAGTGTATACAGCCGTGTAAGTGAACTGACAAATCTAGACCGGAGTGTATACAGCCGTGTAAGTGAACTGACAAATCTAGACGGAGTGTATACAGCCGTGTAAGTGAACTGACAAATCTAGACCGGAGTGTATACAGCCGTGTAAGTGAACTGACAAATCTAGACGGGAGTGTATACAGCCGTGTAAGTGAACTGACAAATCTAGACCGGAGTGTATACAGCCGTGTAAGTGAACTGACAAATCTAGACGGGAGTGTATACAGCCGTGTAAGTGAACTGACAAATCTAGACGGGAGTGTATACAGCCGTGTAAGTGAACTGACAAATCTAGACGGGAGTGTATACAGCCGTGTAAGTGAACTGACAAATCTAGACGGGAGTGTATACAGCCGTGTAAGCGAACTGACAAATCTAGACCGGAGTGTATACAGCCGTGTAAGCGAACTGACAAATCTAGACCGGAGTGTATACAGCCGTGTAAGTGAACTGACAAATCTAGACCGGAGTGTATACAGCCGTGTAAGTGAACTGACAAATCTAGACCGGAGTGTATACAGCCGTGTAAGTGAACTGACAAATCTAGACGGGAGTGTATACAGCCGTGTAAGTGAACTGACAAATCTAGACGGGAGTGTATACAGCCGTGTAAGTGAATTGACAATACGTTTCTAAGTACAGAAAAACATTTCTTTTAAAAAATTGCTTTATTTATTCTAAATTTCGTAAAAAAAAGTGAACAAATATTATTAAACATTAAGCTAAAAAGAAATAATAATGCAAGGTCCGGCGTCACAATTCTGGCGCCAAAACTTCCTGGCGCCAAAACGTCGGCGCCGAACAACGTTCTGTTGTGTCGCGAATGGGCCAACGAAGTCTCACTATACACGTAATGTTCTTGGAAATAGTCGTTGTACTGTAACTAGATCAATGAGTAGGGAGTGACTGGAGGGGGGCTTGGAGGGGGCTTGGAGGAGGGGGGAGGGAGTGCAGCTTACTTCTTACGTCAACTCGGGGAATTATAAAAAAAACAGCCAGCCCATTCCAGATCCATTTGTGTGTGTGTGTGTGTGTGTGACATCAGGTGAAAAGTAGCTCAGATATTGGCAGTTGCATCAACAAGCAACCCAACCTCACGAGCAGTCGACCAAACAGGCAACCAACAACCCAATCAGTCAGTTAACCAACCAACAAACCAGTCAATAAATTAACCAACCAACGATAAGATCCACCGACTAATTTAAACACAAACGGCCAATCAAAAACCAGCCAGCCAACTAACGAATGATGCTTAGCAATTATTTATAATTAACATCTCTTATGATTAGCTACATTTCTTTTCTTATTTCTCTTCAAAGATAAATTACGACTTTCATATAAAAAAAAAAAATTCCAGTCTAGCATGACCTGAATAACGAACTGTACAGAACAGACCATAGAAAAAAAAATGAAGTAATTGCTGCAGAAAAAATCGATTCCTTCACCGGAAAGCTGAAACTGGATGTTTTGCGACACGACGTCCAAGATAAAGCCAGAAAGCAAGAAGACGGAAAATCATTCTGTATTATATGCATTCTCTGCAGGAAAACCTGGAAAAGAATGTTGCTATAAAATTATACTTCTTCACTGAAACCACACCTGCGAGAAATTATAAAAATAATGTAAAAAAAAACGGTTGTCATAATGGTCTTAATCATTCAGTTTTGTTATAATAGTAATACTGTATCATCATTAAGACATAGACATTAGTTATGTCGTAATGACTTAGTGGTTCTTAAAATTCTTTTTTTTTGTGGGGGAGGGGATCTGGACCCCATTTTCCGACATGAGAACCGCTGTGAAACCGTCATTAAAAATAAAGCGATAAATAGAACCCAGATGATGTTAGAATTTTTTTTTTGGGATCAAATTAATCTATGAGCTGGTCCCTTGGACTCACCCAACCCCTACACCACCAACGACTTGCTCCCCCCGTGGACCCCTCTGGGGGCCTATGAATCCCATATTAAGAACCACTGTAATAACTAAAATACTAAAGGATGAAACAAAAAAAGACACCAACCTCTTCCACAGACCAAACGTGGCTTATCCAGATACAATCAAAAGTTCCATTAATATCCAGAAAGACGCGCAGTCATAAAGTATGTTTCTCGCTTTTATGGGCACTTCTCTTCCAAGTTATCGATCGAAAGCTTATATAGGCCGTAGATTTGCCCTACACTGTCATAGAACTTTACGTAAACTTCTCAATATCTCCGGCCCCTGTCGCACTCGCTTGCCTGCCTACACTCGGGCACACACACAGAGCACATTACGTGATAATTACAGATGTTCTTAATGATAATACGAGCCATGTAATAACCGTTCTTAAAGATAATACGAGCCATGTAATAACCGTTCTTAAAGATAATACGAGCATGTAATAACCGTTCTTAAAGCACGCTTTCCTCTGCCTTTAATTACTGTAAACAGATGAAATAATCAATCACAACTCGCGGATTCGGTTCATAAACCGCGGGGGAGCTACACGCCGATGATTAGATTAAGATCGTTATTTAGATCAGCGAGTCTCAAACTTTTTTTTTTCAGACTGCCACCTCACACTCCCCACCCCACACACACCCCACCTCCACCCCCGCTTGTCTTTTAGGCCACCAGATCCCAAGGACTCTCCCTTCCCACAATGTTTTTGTGATCGGTTGGTTCTGAAACCTGATAATCTTGGAAGCTAAATGTGGCCAGACGTGATACTTGACCACATCACACTTCCGTGCGCCCATGGTCCTGGAAATACGGGACCTAACGCCGTATCCTCGGTGTGTCTTAATGGCAGGGAAGCAGGGATTTTCACTCACGGCCCCTCGTGGATCCTCCCCTCTCTCCCAGGGGATGTCGGGCACACGGGTGGCTCACCAAGCGATGATACCAGAATAGTCAGATATAATCTCATACAGCAGAAGCAGGGAGAAATAGATAAAACAGGAGACGAAGAAGACATATCAGATCGGTGTGGCGGGCAATATAAAAGGGTTAGGCATAACTTGACAGACCTCACATCGTGCAATTAATAGAAAATATATAATAAAGTCACGCTCTGGTGATTTACAGGCTAGCTATAACTCACTAACAAAAATAGCACTAAGATGGACACCACAGGGGAACAGAAGTAATGGTAGACCAAAGGAGACATTGAGAAGAACAACAGAGAAGATGTTGATCAATAGAGGGCTCACCTGGGCAAGAGCAGAAAAAAAAAAAGGCAAAGGACAGACGTTTGTGGAAAACCTTCGCGAAAGTTCCATGTGGCCTGGGCACTTAAGGTTCAGAGAGAGAGAGAGAGATAGAGAGAGAGAGAGAGAGAGAGAGAGAGAAGAGAGAAATGTTTTTAAAAAATATTGAAAACAAAATTAGAATGTCAGAGTTAGCCTAGGTTTCACTCTGAATACTAGAATGTCAAAGTTAGCCGAGGTTTCACTCTGAATACTAGAATGTCAAAAGTTAGCTGAGGTTTCACTCTGAATACTAGAATGTCAAAGTTAGCCGAGGTTTCACTCTGAATACTAGAATGTCAACAGTTAGCCGAGGTTTCACACTGAATACTAGAATGTCAAAAGTTAGCCTAGCTTTAATTATGAACACTGATAATAAAACTGAGACGTAACATAGGTGAACAAATATGAATTAAAAGACTTCATCATCTAAACATTGCATAATAATAACAACAACAACCTACAAAAGTATCAACTAGAAAAAAATACTGGAAAAAGTTAAAGTTAGTTTATGAGTACAAACGCCACAGACACATTAAAAAATGTTTTAAACACAGACTCGACTTAAGTCTGCACAGTGAAGTCATCTTTCATGAGCTGCTTCTCTACCAACAGCTACTCTTAGAAAAGAATTAACAGTGGATGCGGCGACATGATTAATGAATGAAATTCTCTTAATCTGGTTCCATACTTCAATGTAAAAGAGGCAGACCGCGTGAAACTCTGAAGGGGACATTGTTAAGAGAGGCCAAATTAACAGGCATAAAATCCCTTGATGAGGTTGAAAGACTCGCCGAAGACAGGAAAAATTGGCGAACTACTTTGCGAGCCCTATGTAACGTTTAACGGCAGGGGAAGGATATAAGATATAAGATACTTCAATGTGTTTTCACTAGGTGTTTTTTTTTTTCTGATGAATATTGTCACCTACATCGACTTTTTTCAAGAAAGTTTGCATAGACTTACAAAGAAAGTCTGCATCGACTTATCAAGAAAGTCTGTATCGACTTATCAAGAAAGACCTAGTTCAGGAAAAAAAAAGTTTAAAGCATGTACCGTAATGTTAAACATTTCTCTGTTGCCTTGTTCTGATGATAATGAATCAATGTAGACTTTATTTCACAGTTCTGAGCTAGTCTAAAACTTCAAGCAAATGATTCCTGTCTGAATCCTTCACGAGTCTTAATCATCCTGCGGGCGAAATCAAAACATCTGTTAAGACAAAGTAGTTCTGACGTCTTAATCATACGTCATATGAATCATACGTTGACAAGCGCGGTCGTTCTTGATATATTTTGTTAATAATTACGTGCACGAAAAAAGTGTATCCGGTTATTTCTCACAGAAATTTGTCAGCTCAATGAAAAAAAAAATCGAAAATAGACAGGAATCCTCAAGGAAATAGAAAACGAGGAAGACCTAGACATACTTGGAAAGAAGAAATTATGACAGTGCTCAGAGACAAGGGATACACGTGGAAGGAAGCAGAGAATAATTCCAAGAACAGGGATGACTGGAGAGCCTTTATCCGTCGCATATGCTCTCAAAGGAGTGAAAGGCGATAATGATGATGGTGATGATGATATGATGAGAAAATAACAACTTTTTTTTTGCTGTCCACAATATCTAATGGTATTCACTTCAACAAACATGTCCGAATGATAAAAGTCAAATAAATCTGCTCGCACATTTTATCTCTGTGTGATGTCAGCAGCATAAATCTATATGGTATGGATCACACTTTATACCTGTGTGATTTCAGCAAACATAAATCTACACGGTATAGATCACACTTTATATCTGTGCGATGTCAACCACATAAATCTATACGGCATGGATGACACTTTATATGTGCCTGATGTCGTCTCGTAAATCTACATGATAAGGACCACACTTTATATGCACGTGATGAGAATAATATGGATCTATTTGATATGGTTCACACTTTCTATGTATATAACAGCAGTCACATAAATGTACCTGACATGGACTACGCATTATATCTGTATGATGCTAGTCACGTAAATCTACTTAATATAGATCACACGTTATATCTGTTGTATGGATCACGCTTTATACCTGTAAGATGAATCACATAAATCTACTTTATATGGATCACACTTTATATTTGCTGTAAAGATCATGCTTTATATCTGTCTGATGATCACATGAATCACTTATTACACTTTATATCTGTAAAATGAAAATCACATAAGCCTACAAGATATGAATCACACTATTTATGCTGTGCACCTTATCTTATATTACACCTGAAAACAAAACCTAGAAGCTCACGAACTCCCCGGGGAAACACGTCTGCTCATCTTGCTGAACGGAAGTGACACTCTCGCCATATCTGTTCTTTCTGTGGTCATCTATTCACATGCAGATAATCAAAATGGTGGCCTTTCGAGACATTTATAACTCGGAGCTAACGTTAACTTGAAACTTAATGAATCCCTGGCATATAATACTTGATTTAAAAAAGAATGAATTCTCTGTCAAATAAGAAATATTAATGACATTTAATCAAGGACAAAATGTTATATTGGCTTCATTTGGAAGGATTTCATCCACAGAGCAGATAGAGTTGACATTATTCACAACTGAAAGAAAAAAAATAGTCACAGCTTTTCTGATAAAATCGATGGAGCATTCGAAACGTTAGATATTAACTGCTTGTTAAAAAAAAATGTGGAAACTACCACAAGTCAACTATGTGTTAAACCTTGGAACGTTATAGTGAACTATAATTATAATAATATAAAATAATATAACATAAAACAGTATACACATAATATAGATGACTATCTATGCGTTAAACCTTGGAAGTTCAGAAAATTATCCTTCTTTTAAACTTCACACGGTTTAGGAAGTAAATATCTGGAAAATACGATTACGAAATATGGAAGAAAAAAATATGTTCAACTCCAGGTATTTCTTCACGGTTTTCACTGCTATTATGCCAATAAAAGAATTTCTATTCTAAGGCACAAAAAGGGCACTAAATTCACTTCACACGTTCAATCTGACAAAGCTGACGCTTGGAAACGACGAGTGTCGGGGGAGAGAGAAAAGTAAATGGTGAATAAGAAGCTTGAAAAAAAAAGATCAATACACAGGAAAGGAAACAAGCAAGTCTTGTCAGTGGCCGTCGACATTTGCGATCAGGGCATTTCTATTTTCGACTGTTTGCGAGGGCTTGTACGGGACGAGTTTCCCCTCCTGCAAGAGATGTGATAGTCCAGGGAAAGGTCTAAGAATGAGTGGTAGTCGAATATGTTAGGGCACGGAGGGCCACCGCTGCTGGACGTGCCAGAAAAGCTAAGGTGAAGAATTTGTCTTGTCTCTCCCATCAGCACGTTCGGGTTTTGGGTTCCGAGACTTTGCTCTCAGCGTTTCGGTGGCTGTTACTTTGTAGGGCCAGGTCCTATACGAGGTTTTTTTTTCTTCCAAAGAGATATATATATAGTGCAAAAAAGAACTTGAAATTAATAAGGGAAAAAAAACAAAAATAATGAAACTTTCATAAAGAAGGAAAAATATGTGTACAAGGAAAACAGCTGTTGAAGAAGTTAAACCAATTTGCATACCTCGGCAGCTACATAGACCAGGAGGGTGACACTAGAAAGGAAGTTAGAACTGCAAAAGCAGCATTGACTTTCAAGAATCTTTAGAACACATGGCACTCAAAAATTATAAGAACAAAAACCAAGTTAAGGTTATTCAATTCAAATGTAATATCCACCCTCATTTATGCATATGAAATCTCGAAAACAACTAAAGAAACAGACAATAATTTAGACCCTTTTGAAAACAAACGCCTAAGGAAAATACTCGGTATAAAGTGGAACGAATTCAAGAGCAACGCAGAGATAAGGCAGATGAGCAGACAACAACGTGTCTCATGGGTGATCAAGAAAAAGGAGATGGATATATGTCTGTCACGTAATGAGAGGAAACAATCAGAGAATCTCAAAACAAGCTATCAAATGGAACACAACAGGCGAAAGAAAAAAGAAGTCGACCATGTGAAATTCTAAAGAGGACAATGTTAAGAGAGGCCAAATTAGTGGGCATGAAATCCCTTGATGAGATTGAAAAGCTCGTCGAGGACATGAAAACTTGGCGAACTACCTTGTGAGTCTTATGTGACATTTAACAGCACGGGAAGGATGTAAGATGTGCGATGGTGCATTTACTGAACGTTCATGAATATGAACTTTATTATGTGTGTGTTTACACTCGAAAATGTAAAAAATGAGACGAATAAATTATGATCTTACACACTGTATAACAATCTCATTGGTAGCTATAGTATTGTCTTGATCGAGAGAATGACCAAAGAGAATGTAGCCAACATAAAGTTGTGTGTTGTAGGTAGACAACAATCCATGAACATTTTTATGGGGCCATTTTTGTTGCCAGCATTCCAATAAACCACATTTTTGTTGCCAGCATTCCAAGAAACCACATTTTTGTTGCCAGCATTCCAAGAAACCAGATTTTTGTTGTCAGTATTTGGGAAAAACTCAACATTTTAAACTACTTTGTACACAAAAACCTTTGTCAACCCATTATTCCAGTTAACTCTTCAGGTCTTCGGTTTTTTTTTAAAATCAAGTAATGAACAGAAGTAAATATTGTAACAACAAGAAAAATATAGGGAATAAGAGGCAGGGGAAGACCGAGAGAAATGATACTGGACAGTCTGACGAGATGGTGTGTGAAGAGATCACCAACTGAGCTAATGGCCTGCATGAAGGATCGGGTGCCCTGGAGAAGCATAATAGCCAACGCGTCGGCACGGCACCTGATGATGATGGTGATGATGATGACTACTGAATGAACAGAAGGACGGTTCAACATGAAAGATCACTTTAGCACGTAATCTAGACTTGGGTTAGAGTGAATGATTATACTAAATATTTCTTCTGCATATTTCAGAAATGTTGTAGAACTGAGGATTAAGAATATCAGGATGTTTTCTACGAAGAGATTTTGTCATCAGTCACTGGAAGCAGGAAGAATTTGCTGGTCTTCATCTAGAAAACTATCGCGTGAGAAGATAACGCAGGCCATCATGTACAATGTGGTGCCTCAAATGTTAGACCTGTTTCTGGGTATATTTGATCTGCTGACTCAAAAAATGACAAGCTTTTGAGATATAGAACATATGTCATATACCATATACCACTCTTCACTCTGCTTGCCCATAACAAATAAGAATATTTTAATGTAGTGTTTAAATTAATATCTTTTAAGCATAAAGGAAACATATTCACAATGAAATGAAGAGTGTGCGACATGAAAATCTGGCTTATTTCATACCAAAATCACTAAATATGATCAGACTTGCGTTTCAGTGATACGTTTTTTTCGAGCAGCCATCAGCAAGATCTGGTCATCATCATCATCATGTGCCGTGCCGACTGGCGTTGGCTATTATGCTTCTCCAGAGTACGCGATCCTTCATGCATGCCATCAGCTCAGTTGGTGATCTCCTCTCACACCATCCCGTCAGACTGTCCAGTATCATTTCTCTTGGTCTTCCTCTTGATCTTCTTCCTTCTATTTTTCCTGTTGTTATAATATTTTCAATGCCCCCTCTTCTCATTGCATGTCCTATGAAAGTACATTGTCTCTCTCTTATCTTTTTGACAAGGTTTTTTTGTCTCTCCAGCTCTTCTCCTACATTCTTCATTAGTTATTTTTGCTGTCCAGGGGATTCGCAACATTCTTCTAATAAACCACATTTCTGCTGCTTCCAATGATTTTTGTGCAGACTTGCCTATTGTCCATGATTCACTTCCATATAACAAGATAGGTTCAATATAGCATTTTAGTACTCGTTTTCTAACATTCATTGATAAGGATGTGTTGGTCAATATGTTTCTCATTCTCTGAAATGCAGTCTTTGCTTGGCCTATTCTGTTCCTAATTTCTGTTCGACATTTCCCATCTGAAGTTATTACTGCTCCAAGGTATTTGAATTTCTGCACCTGCTTTAGAACAGTTCCGTTTAATTTAATACTGCATGCTGGTGGATTCTGTTTCTTAGATATAACCATAGTCTCTGTCTTTTTGATGTTCAAAGTAAGGCCTTTCTGTTCACTTTCTTTGGCGACTTTATCCAAGAGATTTTGCAGGTCTTGTTGGTTCTCTGCTATCAGTACTGTGTCGTCAGCATACCGAAGGTTGTTAATATTGTATCCTCCAATTTTTATGCCTGGTTCTGTGATGATTGTTCTTAGAATATTCTCGCTATACAGAGAAAAAAGGTCTGGAGATAGTACACATCCTTGTCGCACCCCTTGTTTTATAGGTTGATATTTTCCAATTCTATTTTCAACTCGAACTGCTGCTTCTTGCTGCCAGTATAGATGTTTTACAATCCTCAGGTCTTTGCCGTCTATATTGATGTCTTCAAACATTTTAATAATTTCATTATGTTTCACCTTGTCAAATGCCTTGGTGTAATCAATGAAGCATAAGTAGAGATCTTTCTGTACTTCTAAAGCTCTTTCTGTTAGTGTTCGTAAAGCATAAATGGCATTGTGTGTTCCCTTTCCTTCAACAAATCCAAACTGTTCATCTGCTATTTCCATTTTTATCTTTTTCCTTGTTCTTCTCATAATTATTCTCAGAAGTAGCTTTGTTATGTGACATGAGAGGCTGATAGTCCGGTGGTCGTCACATTCCTTTGCATCTGGTAATCAAATTAAATAAACAAAAAACGAAGAGTATATTTCTGATGAAGAATTCTGACTGGAAATCCAAATATGATGACCAGCAGTTGCGCAATTACAAAGATGTACTCATACAGCATTTGGAAATGCACGAGTCACATCGCAGTTTTGGGCTGGATTTAGCGATAACTTTTACAGCCATATATAGGTTCATCCTTCCTTTTTTGTTGTTGTTTTTTTCTTCTTTTACCGGCATGTTTTCCTAGAGGTTCCTGGCTGCTCAGTTTCTTGTGCGTGACTCTTTGCTGGATAAACAGCACAGACCCGATCTGTGGTTATATTTTGTGTGGCCAAACGTGATCGGTGAGCCAGGACGGTATTATGTGGATATTAGAAACAGGGAAATCCCCGCGGGAATTGGCCAGATCTCCATAATACATAATCGAACTTCGGATCAGAAATATTGAACGCCAGGCTGGGCAGAGGTGGAAATCTTTAACTTGGAGACAGGGGCAGAAAAGGTGAGCAAAAGACTGTTAAGATAATATCTATACTGGAAGGACACAGGCATCAGAGTGTAGGTAAGTCCTGAGTGTTTAGTTAAAGAAAAAGAAGTAGAAGAGGAGGAAGAAGAAGAAGAAGAGGAGGAGGAAGAAGAAGAAGAAGAAGAGGAAGAGGAAGAAGAAGAAGAAGAGAAGGAGGAGGAAGAAGAAGAAGAGCAGAAGGAAGAAGAAGAAGAAGAAGAGCAGGAGGAAGAAGAAGAAGAAGAAGAGGAAGAAGAAGAAGAAGAGCAGGAGGAAGAAGAAGAAGAGGAAGAAGAAGAAGAAGAGCAGGAGGAAGAAGAAGAAGAGCAGGAGGAAGAAGAAGAAGAGCAGGAGGAAGAAGAAGAAGAGCAGGAGAAAGAAGAAGAAGAAGAGGAAGAAGAAGAAGAAGAGGAGGAGGAGGAAGAAGAAGAAGAGGAGGAGAAAAAAGAAGAAGAAGAAGAGGAAGAAGAAGAAGAGGAGGAGGAGGAAGAAGAAGAAGAGGAGGAGAAAGAAGAAGAGGAGGAGGAGGAAGAAGAAGAAGAGGAGGAGGAGGAAGAAGAAGAAGAGGAGGAGAAAAAAGAAGAAGAAGAAGAGGAGGAGGAGGAAGAAGAAGAAGAGGAGGAGAAAGAAGAAGAGGAAGAAGAAGAAGAAGAGGAGGAGGAGGAAGAAGAAGAGGAAGAAGAAGAAGAAGAAAAGGAGGAGGAAGAAGAAGAAGAGGAGGAAGAAGAAGAAGAGGAGGAGAAAGAAGAAGAGGAAGAAGAAGAAGAGGAGGAGGAAGAAGAAGAGGAAGAAGAAGAAGAGGAGGAGGAGGAAGAAGAAGAAGAGGAGGCGGAGGAAGAAGAAGAAGAGGAGGAGAAAGAAGAAGAAGAAGAAGAAGAAAGCAGACGGTAAGAATTTCTATACATAATGCGATGATGGGATGGTACATAATATGTTCAAATGTTTGAACATGGGAACATGTCTTTTTTGTGACCGCTGTCACAGAATTGCCATAATCTGAAACATATGAGGAATTTGATCAATTAGAACCAGAAATCGTCATAAGAAGCTGTGTGTGTGTTTCTTATAAGGATCTTTATGGAAAACTTGACGGCAGTGGCCAGCAACAAGAAAAGATATAAAGCCATGTGTAGGTGTCAAACGGAGAATCTTAACAGCTGTGTCTCGTCGTTTCATACTGCAGGCAGTTGTACGCTAGTGAAGAGATTATCTTCTTCTTCTTCTTCGTTCGCTTCTACCACCAAGACCGCTCCGTGATCCTACTGAATTTACTCCCGTGGTCCTCAAAAGGTCCCGTGGTCCTCAATAGGTCCCGTGATCCCCATGTAGTCCCCGAAAGGTTCAGAGTATCGCAAGGCTTGAGCCTGTATTCTCAGTGGTTCTCAGAAGCGGGATTGCGTGACACCGTGGTTTTCATTGCATCAGTTTAATCTAGAGCAGGACTTTCTCACCGGAAAACCTCGACGTGTTTTGGATATCAGTATATCCCCGCCGGGTGAGAGGTGGTTGTCCAACAAGTCCAGCGTTGGACTTTCTCACCGGAAAACTTCAGCGTGATTAGGATACCCATACATCCCCGCTGGGTGAGAGGTGGCTGCCTATGTAAACTGCCCTGGTCCAGTGTCTCTAACTTCAGCATTTTGTGGTCGTGGCCGCTACCTTTCCTAGTTGTGACTAGGACGGAGCTTTTGTCCAGGAGGACGAATCCTCGCCATTAGTGACTTTCATCCCTGGGTTGAGCCGGTTTAGGCATATTATCTCAGTATGGGCGTGTTTAGGACGTGACCGACCTCTAGAGCGGAGGTACCGTGACTTGAGAAGCCATCAAGTTTCACCCCTGGTTTAAGCCGGTTTAGGCATATTTCACCAGTATGGGTGTAGAACAGATGTGGTCGGCCTCTAGAGCCGAGGTGCAGTGGTATGAGTAGCTCTCGCTGCGATATTACTGGACATACCGATTAAGCTTCACTTTATCCTTTCCATCACCTTTTCACATCGGCTCCGCACGGCAACCCTGATTGCTTTTCCTCATTTTCTTCATTTGCCGGGAGGAGTTTCACTCCACGCGCGGCATCCGAAGAGTCTCGCCAGCAGCATGAAGAGATTATGAAATAGAAGATGTCAATTTACAGTGGATACTTTACAAAAAACACTTTCTTCTCGCACCTCATTTTATTCTCGCCTTACTTTAGTTGCTTGTTCACTGATTCCGCTTTGTTTGTATCCCTTATGTTAATATCGTATTCATTTTGAATGAAAAATTAAAAATAAAAAAATCAGGGTATTCTCTGTCCATGCATGTTTTGGGATAATTCAGAAATGCAGATGAAGCCACTAACAGCAATTATTGAGGAAAGACGCTGGGATGGTTGGGACATGTGCTCCGAATGACTGACAACTCACTACCAAAAGATAGCACTAAGGTGGACACCATAGGTGAACAGAAGTAAGGGTAGACAAAAGGAGACATGGAGAAGAATAACAGAAAGGATGTTGAGCAATAGAGGGCTCGCCTGGGCAAGAGCAGAAAAAAAGGCAAAGGACAGGCATTTGTGGAAAATCCTTGCGGAAGCCTCGTATGCCCTGGGCACTTAAGGTTCATATATATATATATATATACAGAAACTGTAGGCGAGCTTGGTAATTTTCCTCAATGTTTCTTTAACTAGAAGATTCATTTTTTAATAATATGGAAGGACAATAAATGGCAGATGATGTTCATGTTCCTTCTTACCAATCTCCTGGAAGTTCCTCCTGTTCTAGAAAATCTCCTGTCTATGGACCTCGTTCTTTCCGGGAACTTGGCAGGCGTAAAAGAGAGGACATTGGTAGAATAGAAAGCGGGATTGGCAGAGTATTTCTTAATCCGTTCTGCATTTCAATTTTGTCGAATATTAAGCATCCTTAACCACTTTTTTTATTAGGGCTTCCAGTGCAGTTCTAAATCAGTCAGTATTTCAAACGTCCGACTTCCAGTGCAGTTATAAAAGTCAGTCAGAATTTCCACCGTCAAACTTCCAGTGTAGTTCCAAATGAGTCAGTATTTCAAATGTCAGACTTCCAGTTCAGTTCCAAATCAGTCATCACTTCGACTGTCAAACTTCCAGTGCAGTTCCAGATCAGTCAGTATTTCTCCCAGGTAAGTTCCAAATCAGTCGGCATTTCGACTGTCAAACGTCAAGTGCAGCTACACATCAGTCAGCATTTCGACTGTCAAACTTCTTGTTTCATGAGTAGTTTAAGGAGACTTGATGGTGGTCAAGACGCTGCCCGACCTGGCACCAAACTGTTTGTCAAGATATGCACGGCATCAGCTGAAAAGAACACTAGCTCGCAGTTTCAGGCAGATGAAAGAAGAAGAGAAGGAGGAGGAAACTGAAAAAAAAGACTAAATGAACAAATCCTCGAGAAAGAACCTAATATGACCATCTGCAGCAGCTTTGTTTTTTCTTAGTCTTTTCTTGTACCTCTTGCAGTTTTGTTTTATCTCCTGATGCTTGGACTTCGTATTTCTGTAAGAGCAAATCACCAGTCGAAACGATATCTCCACGTTGACAAGATGATATCTCCACGTTGACAAGGCGATATCTCCACGTTGACAAGGTGATATCTCCACGTTGACAATGTGATATCTCCACGTTGACAAGGTGATATCTCCACGTTGACAAGGTGATATCTCCACGTTGACAAGGCTCTGTTATCATACTAAAAACGCCCCGAATACCATCTGTTTTGATGAAAATGCAACAGTGATATAGTAAACGATGTGTCAGAATCAGATAACCCAGAAAACAGAAAAGAATGGTAATTGATTCAAGAAGTCGTCACAAGAAATCCTCGATAAAAAGCATCTGTAAGAAATCAACCGTTGACGAAGGTAGAGACGTAAAACGAAAGGAAGCCATAGAGCAAGAAGAACAATGAACGCACAGCAATAGACAACAGAGCCCATCAGTCGGTCATTCACTTGGTAGGTAGAAGCAAAAACAAAAGGCACCCAGCCCATCGAGCAGACTCTTCCGCAGGTATAGAGATTTAGTGTATTAACAGGAGAAAAGCAAGAGATTATGAGCTGGCCATAATCTGTGCATTTTGTAAGTCAACCATAACGTGTATGATGATGCTCAAGAATAGAAAATAAATACCACTGAGAACAACACTTGCCGACTTGAACTGCAATTGAACTAAATGCAGAAAAATGGAGTATGCATGTGGTAGCGTGGCTAGGAAGTGGAAGCCACATGGAAGCTCTCGTACGGCCGGCCACATGGAAGCTCTCGTACGGCCGGCCACATGGAAGCTCTCGTACGGCTTTCATCTTGTAGATCAATCGCCACCATGTATTGCAGAAAGTCCTTACGGCATTCAAGCTAGCAGTAGCAGTGGGCAGTCTTCGCTAAAACCGTCACCCAGAAATCACATGAAAGATGAGCTAAATGATTAAGATTAATCTCGATTAAAATTCGTATGCCATGTATTGAAATCATGTTTCCGTGTGTTTGTAATTTTGTTTCGGTAAGATTTATAGATTAAACAAAAGTAGGAACATGAACTAACCAGAGCAGAAAAAAAGAATTAAAGGGATGACAAAAATTAAGAATAGAATAATGGAAGAAAAATAAAGAAAATCCAATTAATCAAGAAGGAACAGCTATTGAAAAAGTTAAACCAATGTGCAAACCTCGGCAGCTACATAGACCAGGATGATGACAACAGAAAGGAAGTTAGAATTGCAAAAGCAGCATTGACCTTCAAGAATTTTGAAAACGTATGGCTCTCTAAAGTTTAAACACAAAACCAAGCTAAGATTATTCAATTCAAATGTAATATCCATCCTCAGTTATGCATGCGAAACCTGGAAAACAACTAAAAAAATAGACAACAAATTAGACTCTTTGAAAACAAATGCCTAAGGAAAATATTCGGTATAAAGTGGAACGAATTCATAAGACAGAAGAGCAGAGACAACAACCAGTCTCACGGGTGATCAGGAAAAGAAGATGGGCATATGGCGGTCACGTGATGAGAAGAAACATCAGAGAATCCCAAAACAAGCTGTCAAGTCCAGCACAACAGGGCGAATAATAAGAGGATGACCATTTGAAACTCTAAAGCGGACAATGTTAAGAGAGGCCAAATTAGTAGACATAACATCCTTTGATGAGGTTGAAAAGCTCGCTGAAAACTGGAAAACTTGGCGAACTACTATGCGAGCCCTATGTGACGTTTAACGCACGGGAAAGACTGAAGATGTAAGATGTAAGAATGGAAGAATTAATTACTGATTCAAGAAAATGAACCCCTTTCTTAATGTGAAAAGTTATCTTACGAATCACTGTATTTACTTATTTTCCTCCATTTTGTTTCGTTTACATGTATTTCTCAGCGTCCATTTATTTTCATTGTTTTGTAAAGATAATTTGATATTTTAACGAAAAAGTATTTTTCCCTGCGTGTAATGCATTACAAAAACTTCGGTTAATTGAGTGAAAATGCGTGATCAAGCAAAATGAGGTTTATTTTTATCATTACTTACACCGTTCTGTCGGAGTTCCTTTCGAGATTTTTTTGCAAAAATTGGATGCAATCATGAAATATTATATTGCAAACCCCAATCACACAGCCTCATATTAACTGTACTATTTATTATTATTTATTATATTATTATTTATTATATTATTATTATATTATTATTTATTATATTATTATTTATTATATTTTTAAAAAAGGCCCAGGGTTCACCCAGTCTCTAAAAATAGGTACCAGAGAAATCTGCGAAGGTGAAGCGGCCAGGCGTGATAGCTGACCACATCACACTTTCATGTGCCGAAGGCCTTGGAAATACGGGCCTAACACCGTATTCTCCAATATGCCCTAATGGCATGGAAACGGAGATTTTTACATTTTTACCTTTATTTATTTATTTATTTATTGATAGTCACATAAAATTTATTTCTTTTATCGTTTTAGTACAATCAATTTAATAATGAAAAGTGATCAATTTGAAAAAAAACCTCCATATTTTTTCCGTATAAATATATATTTTTAAATTTCCACGCAAATCTTGCGTGTTTTATAACTAAACGGAAGTCACCTGAAATAGAAAACAGTTGGTGCTGTATTCCCCGTTATTTCACTAATAATTTTTCTTAAAAAAAATAATGAACATCTCAGAGTTCTGACAAATTTAAAATGGAACTAACAAGCGGCAGGCGGCCCCCCCCCCCCCCCCCCCCCCCCATTAAAAATGTTTACGATGGAAGTGTCTAGAACAGTTCGAGCTGAGTGTTATCTCGTGCCTCCAGACGAGATCCCCGCAGCTAGCAGCAAACAGTTCACAGTGGAAGACTTTCAACAGCCCAGAGGATGGGACCACCGCCAAAACATTCGGTCCGTATTTCGGTGGCTGGTTTCTGTTTGTCTTTCCTAATAGAAAGATGGCTGCTCAGAATGGGTCCATCTTCAGCTAGTCGGCTATTTTATGACTAAATGGGTTGTGCCCAATAAGGGATTTTTGACAAAAACAAAACAAAACAAAACAACGAAATCCATTAAGGGTGTAAGGAAATGGACCAAACCCAAACAGAACATCCACAATATGGAATATGAAAAAAAGATCAAACACAATAGAGGAATATCAAACCAGATCAAACAGAATAGGAGAATATAAAAAGAAATGAAGCACAATAGCGGAATATAAAAACAGATCAAACACAATAGAGGAATATGAAAACAGATCAAACACAACAGGGCAATAAGAAAACAGAATGGGGGAAAATGAAAAAGAAGAGAAGCACAATAACGGAATATGAAAACAGATCAAACACAATAGGGAATATGAAAACAGATCAAACACAATAGAGGAATATGAAAATAGATCAAACACAATAGAGGAATATAAAAACAGATCAAACACAATAGAGGAATATAAAAACAGATCAAACACAATAGGGGAATCTGAGCACAGATAAAATACAGTTAGGGAATATGAAATATCTTTAGATTACTGTTTCCATCTCATTTCCCACAGATTTGTTACAAAACGTATTGAAATGTAAAAGGAATGTGGCCAGTAATGGCAATATAAAAGAAATATGCGCAGTAACAAAACTAAAAGGTAACTTTCTAATCAGTTTTAGCGGTCACGGACCCGTAGCTGACATTCTAGTGTCAGGGTTGCCGATCAAGACCCTCCCCTACCTCTCCGCTGTAACTTTCCACAACAGGCTCATCCTGACTAAGTAAGCAGGGGTCGCTGTAGTGCATGTGGTGGTGGAGTCTGCTAAAGAAGCATTGCAGACTCGCTTACTTTGTTTTTTTTTAGCTCTACCCAGGGTTTGAAAAAAAAAGTCAATATAAACCCTTTTCCAGTTCGACTTGATGGCTGTGTTCCAGTACCTTCACCTCATCGGCTGTAATGAACACCATGTTCGCGGTATAAACAACCACAGCAACAATAACAACAACAATCACTTTTATAGACGATATAAGGGAGACAATCCACCAGTTTCATTTTGTCATATTATTAATATGGCTGCATTATTTCCCTATTAATGTGCTTATTTCTTATATTCAAAGACTTTTGTTTTTCAAACTTACACCATTCGTTGTTTCAAAGTTTCGCTTTTTTTTTTCCTTTATCCAGTGTCCAAGTGTCAGATGATACTTAATATGGAAACTTGTTTCCAAGATGGTATCCACAGTCAGCGGCGGGATTTACTATCACCCCGGGGACCCTAAATTAACCTACTTAAATCGGGCTCCCTTCGGACCTCCATCGTTCATCTCTTGGTATAAAATTTATCAACCAAAAAATCTATACTCGCATTTTCCCTCGTGACTTCGGTTCAGCAGGCTTAATCGGATGGGTAATTCGTCACTGTCCATGGTTTTGGTCTAGATGGCAGCATTATCGCCCCCTCCTCCAGATCTAGATCCTGTATCAGAATCATCTCCCCCAGATCTAGATCTTCTTTCAGCATCATCTCCCCCAGATCTAGATCATGTATCAGCATCATCTTCCCCAGATCTAGACCTTGTATCAGCATCATCTCCCTCAGATCTAGATCTTGTATCAGCACCATCTACCCCAGATCTAGATCTTGTATCAGCACCATCTACCCCAGATCTAGATCTTGTATCAGCACCATCTACCCCAGATCTAGATCTTGTATCAGCACCATCTACCCCAGATCTAGATCTTGTATCAGCACCATCTCCCCCAGATCTAGATCTTGTATCAGCACCATCTCCCCCAGATCTAGATCTTGTATCAGCATCATCTCCCCCAGATCTAGATCTTGTATCAGCATCATCTTCCCCAGATCTAGATCTTGTATCAGCATCATCTCCCCCAGATCTAGATCTTGTATCAGCATCATCTCTCCCAGATCTAGATCTTGTATCAGCATCATCTCTCCCAGATCTAGATCTTGTATCAGCATCATCTCTCCCAGATCTAGATCTTGTATCAGCATCATCTTCCCCAGATCTAGATCTTGTATCAGCATCATCTCCCCCAGATCTAGATCTTGTATCAGCATCATCTCCCCCAGATCTAGATCTTGTATCAGCATCATCTCCCCCAGATCTAGATCTTGTATCAGCATCATCTCCCCCAGATCTAGATCTTGTATCAACATCATCTCCCCAGATCTAGACCTTGTATCAACATCACTGCCCCAGATTTAGACCTTGTATCAACATCATCTCCCCAGATCTAGACCTTGTATCAACATCATCTCCCCAGATCTAGACCTTGTATCAATACCACCGCCCCAGATCTAGACCTTGTATCAACATCATCTCCCCAGATCTAGACCTTGTATCAACATCATCTCCCCAGATCTAGACCTTGTATCAACATCACTGCCCCAGATTTAGACCTTGTATCAACATCATCTCCCCGATCTAGACCTTGTATCAACATCATCTCCCCAGATCTAGACCTTGTATCAACATCATCTCCCCAGATCTAGACCTTGTATCAACATCACTGCCCCAGATTTAGACCTTGTATCAACATCATCTCCCCAGATCTAGACCTTGTATCAACATCATCTCCCCAGATCTAGACCTTGTATCAACATCATCTCCCCAGATCTAGACCTTGTATCAACATCACTGCCCCAGATTTAGACCTTGTATCAACATCATCTCCCCAGATCTAGACCTTGTATCAACATCATCTCCCCAGATTTAGATCTTGTATCAGCACTACCGCCCCAGATCTAAACCTTGTGGTCAGGTCTGGCTGCGTAGATCTGCATACAGAGAACACACTTCAACTTCCTCTACATTTGTATTCTTATTGTCTCGCTTCTTTTCATTCATGACCTTTTGCCCTAGCGTGTCTGTTTTTTATTCATAAAAAAAAAACTTCACTGAAACCGAGGACATTCATAAAAACAACGTATTTGTGACTGGTTAAAAAGGACGGAAAGAGACCGCCACATCAGCGGCCGCAGAGATGTACAAGAGGAGAGAGGGAAAAAAAAACAAAGAACGAAACTTGAACATCCATTTGTTGGCGCTCCTTGGAGATTTTTTTTTTTGCACAAATTGGATGCAATCATCTCTCTCATTCCTGTTATTGGCAATTTCTGCTCCAATTTTGTTTTTCTTAACAATGCTAGCCTGCAGCCCCCTTCCTCCGTACCCCAGTGGCTGCTTTACTACCGTGAGTTGATTGAAAATAAGCAATAGCTGACACAACGAAACAAAACGGGAGAACCAGAAGTTTAACAATCAATTACGTCCCCTGTTTTTTTTTTCTCTTTTGTTTTTTTTTTTAAACAACAACCAACTTTTCTTAAACATGAACAACTTTCTGGAAATGAAGTTTCTGAATTCTTCGTGTAAAAGAAAAAAAAGGAGACTTTTTGGAAGGTTAAAAAAAGAACTAATTAAATGAACTCTTGGGAATAAAATTATTTAGATAACAAATGCAACAAAATGTATAGAATGAATTGCGGTGAAGACTCTGTTTAATTTATTTGGTAGTTAACAACCTGTAGCTGATATACTGGCGTCAGGGTTGGCGAATTATAGCTGACATGCTGGCGTCAGTGCTAGCGAACTCGGACATGCTGGCGTCAGTGCTAGCGAACTATAGCGGACATGCTGGCGTCAGTGCTAGTGAACCATAACTGACATGTTGACGTCAGTGCTAGCGAACCATAACTGACATGCTGGCGTCAGTGCTAGCGAACTATAACGGACATGTTGGCGTCAGGGCTATCGAACTATAGCTGATTAAGACACTGTCCCTTTTCTCCGTTGGCACTCCCAATAACAGGCCGGGCCTGGGTTAATGGTACAGGGATCGTCATAGCCCCATAGTGGTGGAGTCTGCTGGAGAAGTATAGCACATCCCCTTGCTTTTTAGCATCTTCACTGTATCGGCTGCAAAGGACACCAGCTTGCAGTTTCAGAGCTATTGAAGAAGAAGAAGAAGAAGAAGAGAAGAAGAAGAAGAAGAAGATGAAGAAAAGAAGAAGAAGACGAAGAAAAAGAAGAAGAAGAAGAAGACGAAGAAGAAGAAGACAAGAAGAAGAAGAAGAAAAGAAGAAGAAGATGAAGAAAAGAAGAAGAAGAAGAAGATGAAGAAAAGAGGAAGAAGAAGAAATTTTTTTAAAACTTCAGCGGATTTATTAAAATATAATTGTAAAAGAGCACAGGAAAAATTTTTCTTAAAAAATTGAATTTAAGCGAGTGTAGATATTCACTGGCTGGCAAAACAGGACTTGAATTTAAGAAGAAAAAAAAAGAATGACATTTCCCATTAATCAAGAAGGAAAAATATACGTAGAGGGAACAGCTGTTGAAGAGGCATACCAGTCTGCTTACCTCGGTAGCTACATTGACCATGATGGTGACACCAGAAAGGAGGATAGAATTAGAATTGCAAAAAGCAGCATTGACCTTCAACAATCTTGAGAACGTATGGAATTCAAAAGTTATAAGGACAAAAACCAAGCTAAGGTTGTTCAGTTCAAATGTAATATCCACCCTCATTTATATATGCGAAAGCTGGAAAACAACTAAAGAAACAGACACAAAATTAGACTCTTTTGAAAACAAACGCCTAAGAAAAATACTCGGTATAAAGTGGAACGAATTCAAGAACAAGGCGGAGATAAAGCAGATGAGCGAACAACAACCAGTCTTATGGGTGATCAGAAAAAGGAGATGGGACATATATCGGTCACGTGATGAGAATAAACAGTCAGAGAATTCCAAAAACAAGCAATCAAGTGGAACACAACAGACCGAAGAAAAAGAGGTCGACCACGTGAAAATCTAAAGCGGACATTGTTAATGGAGGTCAATTTAGTAGGCATAAAATCCCTTGATGAGGTTGAAAAGCTCGCCGAAAACAGGAAAACTTGGCGAACTACCATGCGAGCCTTATGTGACGTTTAACGGCACCGGAAGGATGTAAGAGGATATATTTTGTAATTACATTTATGTCGGTACAACAACTCCACCCCTCTGCGGGCTTATCTGATGTCATATACCACCGCCTCACACCCTCTCCCACCCCTCAAGCCCTCTAAGCCCATTCTTAAAATAGGAAAAAAGCTTCTCCGGGCCCCTGGGCAATACAACGCCTGGACCCCATTTCTCTAATGGGGCCTGTATGTAGTTTACAAGTCAGAGACTAGGAGACATAACTCTGAAATAACAAGTTCTTGATAGACGGAAGTAATATATCATTTCTTGCTACACTGGTTTCAATATAAATTCTCTGGGGAAATAGAAATTTACGACTGGCATCGATGAACAGCGGAAGGAAACATCAACACGCGAACGGAAAGAAGAAAAGTTTAGAAGTCTTGATACAACATTCATGTAAATTTTACCTCCAATTAATTGAATTAATAACAGAGTAAAGGAAATATCTAGATGACAAGACAAGTTATGAAATCGGGGTCTAGATAAAGGGAATGTCTGGCTTCAAAGGAAGAGCCACCTTGCCTCCATGTGTCGATGGGCGGGTCACTTGTAAATCAAAACAGTTTTCAGCGAATCAAATAGCATACTGATAATCGGTATCTAACCATGCATGAAGCCACTGCGGTAAAGCTGTGATAACAAAATGTATAAACTAAGAAAAAGGTAGGAACACCTTAATTAATTAACACGTACACATTTATGACGTTTCGGTTTGAACCATAATCACACAGAAACACACAGGACGAAGAAATGGAGAAAGAAGATAACATATAAACTCACATGGATACTATGTAAAAAAAATAGGAGTGCTTAGCTGTGACTTGTAAGAGGCTGTGTTCAGAAGTGCACAAGGTGGAGTGTAGAGAATGTTTAAATGGAGACGTGTGATGTGTGATAGATGGGTCGTAAAGGAGAGGTGGAACGGCAGGAGGAGGAGAGATTGATAATCTAGTCAGGAGAAGGTGGAATAGGTGATTATAGTTAGGGTAGAGGGGTTGTAATCTGATGGTGTAGGGAAGCTCTGAACTATGTGTAACAAGTGAGAAAGGAGTGGAACTTAGTGCTAAGGGAATATGATTGCACTTGCATGTTAAAGACGTGGTAGTCAAAGATTGATGTGGGCACTGAATCAAACTTCATGTAAAAAAAAACGAGGTGAAAAAAAATAAAACAAAAGTCGAAGGTAAATATCACCCATGATGTCAGAAAATGAAAGTCGAAGCTAAATATCAAACCTGACGTAAAAAAAGAAGGTCGAAGCTAAATATCAGTCTTGATGTAGAAAAATGAAAGTCCACGCTAAATATCAGCCTTGACGTAGAAATAAAAAATGAAATTCGAATCTAAATATCAGCTATGAAGTCAGAAAATGAAAGTCGAAAATACATATTAGCCGTGATGTCAGAAGATAGATATTAGCCTGGATGTAAAAAAAATAATGAAAGTCGAAACTAAATATCAGCTGTTATATACAAAAAATGAAAATCGAAGCTAAATATCAGCATTGATGTAAAAAAAAAGAAAGTGGAAGGCAAATGTCAGCCTTGATCTGAAAAAAATGAAAGTCGAAGCTAAATATCAGACTTGATGTAAAAAAAAATTAAAATTAAATTACCAATATCAGACATGATATACAAAATCAAAGTCGAAACAAAATATCAGCCATGATATGAGAAAATAAAAGTCGAAGCTAAATATCAGTCATGATATCAGGAAATGAAAGTCGAGGTTATTTAACCTTGATGTAAAAGAAATGAATGTCGAAACTAAATATCAGGCTACGACATCAGAAAATGAACGTCGAGGGTAAATATCAGCCTTGATGTTAAAATAAAATAAAAGCCGAATCTAAATATCAGCCATGATATAAGAAAATGAAAATCGAAGCTAAATATTAGCCATGATGTAAAAATAAAATGAAAGTCGAAGCTAAATATCAGCCATGATGTTAAAAAAAATGAAATTCAAAGCTAAATATCAGCTTTGGTGTTAAAAAAAAATGGAAGTCGAAGATAAATATTAAAGAATGATGTTTCACACACTGTAATGATCGAAACTGAAGGCGCTATATTCAGTCACTTCATCACCTGAAGGTCAACAGTAAATGTCAAGCAATGAATGAAGTCGAAGTTCATTTCCCATCGGGAAACATGCCAGACCCGCAAGGGCAACAAGCGACGTAAGCTTCATCTCAACGCTAAAGTATTTTAAAGACACTCCTTCTTGTGTAATTTCCTTGCTTCACTATTGTTATATCAGGGCTTAGAACTCATGTGTTAGATGCCTTATAAGAGCTGGCCTGAGCTTGCTGGTTTATTGACAGAAGTATCAGAGCCGGGGGGGGGGGGAAACAGAGTGGTCAAGACCCTTCACTTCATATATGTGGTGTTCCGAGCAACAGGCTGAGGCGCTATCGTCGTCCTCCAGTTTAAATAACAGAGATAGTGCTCTCCATGGGCTCTGTTTTTATAGTGCTCTCCATGGGCTCTGTTTTTATAGCGCTCTCCATTGGCTCTGTGTTTACAGTTCTCTCCATGGGCTCTATTTTTACGATTCTCTCCATGGGCTCTGTTTTTACAGTTCTCTCAATGGGCTCTGTTTTTACAGTTCTCTCCATGGGCTCTGTTTTTACTGTGCTCTCCATGGGCTCTGTTTTTACTGTGCTCTCCATGGGCTCTGTTTTTACAGTTCTCTCCATGGGCTCTGTTTTTACTGTGCTCTCCATGGGCTCTGTTTTTACAGTTCTCTCCATGGGCTCTGTTTTTATAGTGCTGTCTATGGGCTCCATGTTTTTAGTCTTCCGCCGATCCCCAAGTCAGTCACTGTAGTATACTTCCCCCATTCTTTACATCTTACATGTGTTTCAAAAGTGTCACTGCATCCGCTGGAAAAAAAACATGACAGTTTGTTTCTTAATAATTGCGGGGCATTACAAGAAGAAGAAGTAGAAGAAGAAGGAGGAGGAGGAGAAGAAGAAGAAGAAGGAGGAGGAGGAGAAGAAGAAGAAGAAGGAGGAGGAGGAGGATAAGAAGAAGAAGGAGGAGGAGGAGAAAAATAAGAAGAAGGAGGATGAGAAGGAGGAGAAGAAGAAGAAGAAGAGGACGAAGAAGAAGAGGACGAAGAAGAAGAAGAAGACGAAGAAATAGAAGAAGAAGAAATAGAAGAGGTAATAGAAGAAGAAGAAATAGAAGAAGAAGAAGACGACGATGAAGAAAAAAAAATAGAAGAAGAAGAAAACTATTTCATGTCTTTTAGTATCTTGTACGAGTATTCAAATCAAAAGTTCTTAATCTTTTTTACGATTACAATTCCCCCCCCCCTTTTTTTTTCTCAACACACAATGGATTGTCTAATATATCTCCCATCACAATTCATCACATCATCATCATCATCATCATCGTGTCCTGTTTTAGATACCAGTACGACTTCAGACTATGTGAATAATTTGCCTGTATTTTCCGCATGGAAAGCTTTGAACAGAACGATTGAAGGGAGAACAAAAATTATAATTTAATAATTTTTAAAAACTCATTCAGTTAAAGAGCTGTATAATCTCTCCCACCCGACCAGCCCCATCTTTCATTTAGCCCCCATATCCCAAAGGCGTCTGGATTCTCCCTGTGTAGGAATCCTGGATTTAAGTGCTTTAAAGTTGAGACATACAAGAAGGAAGACATTCCAGAAAAGTCTGTAATTTATTTGTATAGTGAAAAGTGAGAGCAATATATTTAGTTTAAAAAAGAAGAATATTCCTGCAAAAAAAAAAAAAACAGCTGATTTGTTGGGAAACAGTCTTTTCATTCTTAAAATTAAATTTCCGAAAGAAGTTGCGAGAGACATTCTAAACATAATTCAAGTAATTAATGTTATAAAAAACCAAAGCAGTAAGGACAGTTTGAAATATTTGTGTGTGTATGTGTGTGTGTGTGTGTGTATTGATCGGACAAAATACACGTCTTTCTGTTTGGAGGATTTCAGGAAAATGTTCATAACTGGAAAATAAAGTATGCAGGTTTGAGGAACATTTGCCGGAAAATAAAGAAGGGGAGGTGATAACAGTAGCGGAGTAATGAAGTAATGGGAGATAATGAAAAAAAAAATGAAACCTGGGTAAGGGAGATAATACGAAAAATAAGCGATTTACGTTCTTTGTGTGTAATCCAATCATAAGAGAGTGAGAAAGAGAGAGAGAGAGAGAGAGAGACTGAGATACCTGGGTATATGATTGTTAATGCCCATATTTTCCTTGACCTACCAGCACACTACAGGCTGATGAAGTCAGCATCATGCCTGGCCAGGTCGCCACTGCTTCTCAAGTTTGTGAAGGAGGCGGTCACAATTTCCTACAACTGGGTGATCGTGGTATTTCCGGCCGGTCTTGAAGAACCAAACTCGCTGACCACAAAAGGCGTGGGTACTAACTACTACGCCAGTCAGGCGTCAAAGTGGCTTGTACAGTGGTCCAAGACCGCCACAGCCGTGTTAGTTTCTCATGCACATGAAGTGGTGGATGAAGAAAAACAAAAGCTAAAACAGACATCAGATGGCAGAGTACACTTGCATATACGACTGAAGCAGAAGAAAAATGTTTGACAGACAGATAGACAGACAGATTAGATAGATAGATAGATAGATAGATAGATAGATAGACAGACAGACAGACAGACAGACAGACAGACAGACAGATAGATAGATAGATAGATAGATAGATAGATAGATAGATAGATAGACGGACAGAGAGACACAGATAGATAGATAGATAGATAGATAGATAGATAGATAGATAGATAGATAGATAGATAGATAGACGGACAGAGAGAGATAGATAGATAGATAGATAGATAGATAGATAGATAGATAGATAGATAGATAGATAGATAGATAGATAGATAGATAGATAGATAGACGGACAGAGATAGATAGATAGATAGATAGATAGATAGATAGATAGATAGATAGATAGATAGATAGATAGATAGATAGATAGATAGATAGATAGATAGATAGATAGATAGATAGATAGATAGATAGATAGATAGACGGACAGAGATAGATAGATAGATAGATAGATAGATAGATAGATAGATAGATAGATAGATAGATAGATAGATAGATAGATAGATAGATAGATAGATAGATAGATAGACAAAACAAGCCAGTGCCTGAGTGAGCGCTAATTAAATCCTGTATACCTCCAAAACAAACAATCTTAAGAAAAAAAAACAACCCCGACAGACTAACTGCCAAAACACAAACAACAACAACATCAACAACAACAACAACAACAACAACAATATGTAATAGAAACCATAGCACACTTTAAGTGTCAGAATCCAGACACGACTGACAGCAGCATTCACTTTCCAGTCAAGTTTGTTTCGGTTACGTGCAAGCCGAGTTTTTGTTTAGTCGCAAAGTACCGTATCCTGGTAGTGGAAAGGGGTGGGGAAGGGGGAGGGTTTGGTTTCTTTTTTCCCTTCAAGAGAAGCAAACCCCCTGTTGAGTTATATGTTTATAGCTGTAACTCTGTTTTTTTTTTTATGCAAGACCTCTGGCTGTCAAAATACAGTTTTTTGTTCGCTCACCTACATTCTCATAATGTGTTACTCTGAGAATCAGTTTTAGAAATGGCTGGGTATTTTTTTTTTTTGGTGTTGAGTCTGAAGACAGTTTACGCTGTTGATGTATATAAAGCCCCCACAGACCAATGGAAAGGAAAAGCCCGCACCACAATATTTAGCTATCTCATTTTATTGATGATTTACGCTTGTGAAGAAATTACTTGTAAAATTCCTGTGGTTATGTGAAATGAAAGTTCTATTTCACGAGTTACCCATCGCGCTGTAATCTTATATATATATATATATATTTAGAGAGAGAGAGAGAGAGAGAGAAATTTATAAGAAATTTTCTGATTATAAGCTTTCGTAGAACGGTAGAAGAAAACTTACCGGGGTAAAAGATTGGATGATCTGGGGGGTATCGGAGGACGAAAGCCATCAAAGTGTGCAGTGAATGGTATATGAGCTCAGATAAATGTAAAAAAAAATGAACTAGAAAACGTAGGGGTTGAGAAAAGTGGTGGATATGTCATGAAGTACAGAATGACAACATGCCAGTCTTGATTGTGTATAGTGTACCAGAAAGAGTACTTTTTTTTTGCTGTTAACACAAGAAGAAGAAGATAGCTGATACTGTCACGCAACATATGATTTTTTGTAAGAAAATGGTCGTGCATATATTACTATATATACATGTATTTGAAAGAATCATCTGCTCAAAACATATGTCAAAACAGCTCACAGACTCCTGAAAACATACTACAGACCTGCACTATATGCAGAGACCTGCACTATATACAGAGGTCTCAGAGCCAAAGTAATAGCATCGAGAGAGCAGCAATGGAGGAGACGCTCTGGGGTTGCTACAAAGATCTCCTGATGTCAACAGGAGTCTTGGAGGCAACCCAGCTCCATGGTTAGAAAGCTGAGCATACGAAATTGAATGCAAAAGAAGATGAAGACGAAGAAGAAGAGAAGAAAGAATCGAATCGTCTATTCGAAAAAAATGAGATTAATGTTTTTAAAAATATGATTCTATGAATTAATACTTACCGATTATAAATTGTTACTGGTTATATGTTTAGAGAATAAACGAGATTAATATGTTGCCAGATGTAATCTTCTTTGCAGATGCAAGATAGTTACTTTTTTTTTCAAAGGATCTTTTCAATCCTTATTAATATATCGGTGATGTATCTAAGAGATTGACGGTTATGGAAGAACATGATTTCCTATACCTTGTAGGCAGGGAGTGTGAGAAAGAGACGCATGTGGACGTGATGTTTTTAGGCGTGTGAATACGATATACACTGTTCAAAACAAGAAACGCGCGATTTAAACTGAAGTTTGCTGGTCAGACAAGAGCAAATTGCCTGAAACGTTCACTTGGACATCAACTTCACGTGCTGACTTGAACTGTACTCAGCAGATGATTCATGAGCACAGAAAAGCGACACTAGTCAAAACAGCATTTTTGACAATAACTCATGACAGGTTCACGAGAATCCCGTGAAACTTACTGAACGCAAAACTCACTGACCATGTTATTGAATGCCTATAAATGATTGTCGCTCCTCGAATCAATTCATTGGAAAATTCAATGCGCAAGTATGGCTCATCTCACTACGGAACAACAACTCATCATTGGACGTTTACAGACTGGACAGTCACAAAGTGTAGCGGCCAGACAATTTAATGAAGTTAGAAGCACCATTAGTCGCCTTTGGAGATGATTTCAAGAAACTGGCTTAGTTGCGACCGGCAGCGCAGTGGAAGACCCGTAGTCACAACTCCTACCAAAGACCGCTTCATACGGCTGCGTCACCTTGGGAATCGATTTGCATCTGCGTCCTCAACAGTTCAGTCAATGACAGCAGCTTTTCGATTTTCAGATCAAAAGGTCAGGAACCGGTTGCACGACGCTGGTCTTTGGGTTAGAAGACTATACAGAGGTCCTGTTCTTATGCCCGGCATCGCCAGAACCGATTGCAGTGGGCGAACCAGCATAGTCAATGGACCGTTGCGAGTGATTGAAGAATGGTTTGGTTTAGTGATGAATCATTCTTTCTGCTCCAACGATGAGTCCATGAGCGCTACGCCCAGAACTGCGTGGATGAGGCTCCTTCACCCGGTGGTGGAGGTGTACTGGTGTGGGGGACGAGCAACTTCATGGAAAAAGTGACCTGGTACAAACTGAATACGCCTAATTCTCCACAGATACGTCGCTGAAACTTTTCGTCCTCGCGTCCTTCCACTTCTGGCTGCACCAGGGTCGATTTTTCAGCAGGATAACGCTCGACCTCATGTGGCACAACTCACCACCCAGTTATTCGCTGACAACAACGTCCAGACCATTCTGTGGCCATCCATGCTATCAGACATGAACCCAATAGAACACTTATGGGATGAACTCAACAGACAAGTCCGCCAGAGAGACGTGGCGCCAACCAATCTCCGACAGTTGTCTCTTGCACTGCGGGAAGAGTGGGCAGCCATCTCACAACAACAGATCCAACGGATAATCTGATCCATGTCAAGGAGATGTCGTTCTCTGATACAGGCCAGAGGAGGCCATACACTTTACTGAAACGGAGGCCTCAGTCGCCAAGAATAAAAGTCCAAACCAAATTTAATGAACATCATTTCGTTGTTAAAGTCCTAAAGTTTCTTCATTCCAAGATTGAAACATTCTTATCTTATATCTTATATCCCTCCCGTGCCGTTAAACGTCACATAGGGCTCGCAAAGTAGTTCGCCAATTTTTCCTGTCTTCAGCGATTGAAACATTAATTCCGTAAAATTAAATTTTGATACAAGTTTGAAATTTGGCGTCCATTACGATTACAGTAATGTTGCGTTTCTTTTTTTTGAACACAAGAAAACGTCCATATGATCTTTCTATGAATTATTCGTGTTCTATTTTTTCTTCCGTAACAGTTTCCGAAGAAAGAAAATGCACTCCTTAATAATGACTATATTTCTTATTATTCTCGAGTGCCACCAGGACACCAGATAGGAGATAGTGTAAATGTATAGTTTCAGAAGAAACACTAAATACAAAAGAAGGATTAAACAAGACAAAATGTACTCCAGCTGCGTCAGTCTGTAGCTTCTCTCGACATCCCGCATGGAGGCAGGAAGATTCCATAGTCGTTTCCCACAAATCGTAGCTCGGCCTACCCGGATGTTGACTTTCATAACATTTCTTCAGAATTTTCGTCAACTCACCTGTCCTGCCACTTCTACTACTGCTGTTATATGACTTCCCCCCCCCCCCCCCCTCTAAACCGCTAAACAAATACTCTTTATGCTTTACAATTTACACACTTATTACTCTTTTAGCCATGTTTCAATGCTCAGCACATTTTAAAAAAGAACCCGCAGACTAACTAGCGGAAGTGGTTCATGTAAATAAAAGGTTCGAAAATAGCTTCACGTTTACATCACGGCAGCCATTTTCAGACAAACAAAGGTGTGTTTTTCAAGAGATACTTCCACGAAACTAAACACTAGGCATCCAGGGCTAATTTTTGCTTTAAAACTTTTTAAACGCGCTCTTCTGGGTGCCTTTTGAGAGCGAACGAAAGATGTTCCCCTTTCCCCCACAGCCAGGCGAAGTCCTGTAACAAAATTTATGGTGCAAGATAAGCAAGATCAGGCAGCCGTTAAGTCTTCTCTGTTTATTGAAATTCTTGATAAACAAGTGAAAGAAATCATCTTGCTACTTATTTCTTATTCTGTTATCTTATTTGTTTTTCTAGCGTTGCCGATGAAGGGGTAAACCAACAACAGTATAGTTTTCTTGAACTCTAGACTGATTAAAAAACGTTTACAAAAATAAAATGAAGAAACGTCGACAAATGTAAATATACAGTGAAGAGAGAAGAAAACTACTCTCATCATCATCTTGTGTCATTTCCCAAAGGAATGTTTGATTGTGAATATTCACAGCTTTACATGCAGTATATAAAAGAACATCAGAAGGCTGGTAATCTGACTGTCAATCTGAATTTTTAATCTGAATTCCATAAGACGTAAGACATCTGCTGTTGCTCAGGACGATCACTGTAAGAAGAGACATCTTTTGTAAAAGATTGAAGATTTAGCAGAAAGGTAGACCAGGTAGACGTTGACGTTAGGTTGCCACCAGCTGAAGGAAGATAATATTGAACACACAAAGACAATGAAATAATATCCCTAACGGTACGCAATGTTCGTGCCATCCGATATGAACCAGAACTCTACGTTCCGTGGTATTTGCACGCCATAAGTTTGTGACGTGTTAGTGCCTTCACGTTTTTGGCACTACCAGCATTTGAGGTAGCGATGCCGGCACCTGTCCTGGCTGCTCTTGTTTTCCTAGAGAAACTCCATGTACCCATGTGATTAGGCTGGGTTGGCCCCGGGTGTTAAATCAAACCAGGGACCTTCTGATATGCAGGCGAGAGCAATAACCACTACACAGCCGTGGAGCTCGAAGCTGCAATGCTGGCAAATTTATATTAGTATATTCGTGGCTAACCCACGAGAAAACCGTACATTTGTTTGTACCCATGATTTATTAACGCAAAAAGTACCATCTATCTATATGGCTTTCTACACAGTCTTTAGTACGTTCCATGCAAGTCCTCCAGCGCATACAAAGTGCATCGATTCCTGTATAAACAAATCTTTTGGTCGAGTGTGGAGCCACTTGTGCATCGCCTGTTGCACCTGTTCTTCTGACCTTATAGTATTTCCACCTATCGGCTCTGAGTGGTCAAAAGACGCGATAATTAATGGGAGCGAAGTTTGGTGAATATGCCGGATGTTGAAGATTCTGGAAGTGCAGGTCTGTAAGGGTTTCACTTGTTGCACGGTGCAGTATAGAGTCGACCATTGTCATTTTGCAGTAGGTCATCTGCGCTTAGAAATTCACTTCCTTTGGGTTTGATGTCAGGTCGAAGATGGTTTATGAGAAGGTCTGAATACCTCCTGCTCGTGACAGTGTTCCAGAAGGGCAAGTTAAAAAAAAAAAAAAGTAAAATCCCCGTTTCCGTGACATTAAGCCCCGTATTTCCAAGACCTTCGGCACATGAAAGTATGATGTGGTCAATATCACGCCTGGCCGCATTTAGCTCCCCATATTTTTTATACCCATTTTTAGAGGTTGGGTGGACACAAGGGCCCTTTTTGTTGTGTAGCAGAAACAAGAACCCCACCGCTGAGACTTGAACCTGGTACCATCGGAGTAGTAAACCGAGCGGCAGTAGTCCTCTTTGTTCATCTCAAGAGAGAGACAACATCACCTTTCCTGTATTTTTTTTTTAGTTTTGATGATGAAGATTGGCACCACTCCCTGCTTGCTCATTTGGTTTCCAGCTGGTGACAGTGACAGATCTGAACAGGAAGCTTTACCATCTGCTTCAAAGCGTCGTTTAAAGATCTCGACAGCCATCAGCACGTAGTTCTTTCAAATCTGGAGTCAGCTGCCGGGACATCCAACCTAGCAGACACTTTCGGAACTGCAGCTGTTTCATTCACCGTCACTCGACGATCTTCCCCCATCAGGATGCGTTCAACTTCTGCAATAGTCTCTGGCCCCATTGTTCTGTTGTACTTGACCAGGACAAAGATAGTCAGACCTAGAATATCCAAAAACTCAGGAACTTCATTTTCCACTCATAAAATTGATGCAGTGATATAAATACATTAGCCGCACTGAAACTTACATTCATCAATGAATTTCTGTAGGTTTCACGTCTTCACTATTGAAGAAAAAAAAGTATGATAGAGCACTATTCCACTTTCGTCTCTAGAGGGGCTGCCGTATTTACACTGCTACAATAGCTTCATGTAGCTGATGGGCATATAAAACGTCATGATAATTTAGAGAAGACAGTTTTGGAAGGGTGCGTAATGGGAAAAAGAAAGAGAGGAAGACCAAGGCGGAGATGGCTGCAAGACATCGTTGATGATCTGCGAATGGATGCATCAGCACCAAGGCATCTTGCTTACAACGAGAGGCCTACAGGAGACCTGTTGGAGAGGCAAAGTATCGCAAGGGACATGCAAATGACTGACTGACATTTCAGAGACGATACAAGAACGCCGAAAATCAAGACACAGAAGTGAGATATCGTACATCATCAGACAATACCAGAGTGCCAAACACCATTAGATGCAGCACTCTTTATTGCAAATCTCAGAACTAGAAATGAGAGAGCTACAATGAAATCCGAGAATCACAAAATTTTCCTCTTTGTAAAGGGAGACTAAATAGAAAACGAGGAAGACCTAGAATTACTCGGAGAAGAGAAATTATGACAAGTGTTCAGAGACAAGGGATATATATGAAAGGAAACAGAGAATATTTCCAAGAACAGTGAAGACTGGAGAGCCTTTATCCGTGGTCTATGCTCTCAAGGGAGTGAAAGGCGATGATGATGATGATGATAGGGAGATTAGTCCAGGTTATATAAGAATGGCGTTTCGGAATATATGGTTATCTTTTTTTTAAAAATGGATTATGAGAATATACAACATCATGTAGCATCTGGGTTTGACTATAATGTTGGTTAAAAGCATGCAACCTTTAAGTTTGACTATAATGTTGGTAAAGATATGCAACGTGTGAGTTTAACTATAATGCTGATTAAAACCATGCAACCAAGTTTGATTGTAGTGGTGTTTCGCACCATGTAACATTTAAATCTGACAATAGTTTTAGTTAACACCATGTAACATTTGTTTTGTTTGACGATAAGTTTAGTTGTATTAAAAACATTAAAAAATCACAGATGAGAAGAGCTTACACAAGTCAACAGCAATGTATTTATAACGCAAAGTTTTTGGACTGTTTCGAGACGTTTCGAGAATTAGAAATCTTAGTCTGTCAATAGATGATAGATGGATGGATGGACGGACGGACTGACGGACATATGGTGGATGGATGGACGAATGGACGGACGGACAGACAGACATACAGAAAGAGAGACAGACATAAAGAAAGAGAAAGACAGATGACGGACGGACGGACGGACGGATAGACAGACAGATAGATAGATAGATAGATAGATAGATAGATAGATAGATAGATAGATAGATAACAAACTTATATTATCAACATAAGAATAGCACTTGAAATAGAGCACGCAAAAAAAAACGAAATGAATAAGATGGCAACAAAACAAGAACTAAATACAAACAGAAGCTAAATACAAACAGAAGCTGAATACAAACAGAAGCTGAATACAAACAGAAGCTTAAAAAGCAACACATCAGTGATGTGTAAAAATAAACAGACGAAAAGTCTAGAAGTTAAAAAGCAACACATCAAGGCTATGTAAAAATAAACAGACGAAAAGTGTGGAAGGTAAAAAGCAAACTAGGACGTGAGTATCTTACTCATAAACAGAACAACTGAAGCGTTCTTTTGGGTTTTTTTTCTCTTTTCCTTATTTTATAAATAACTGTTTACATTCCCCCCCCCCTTGTTTAATTTGAGTTTAATGTAAAATTCTCTCCGGTTTGCTGGTAAATTCAACACTTCACAACTTTTTTGATTAAGTATGAGAAAAGTTACCTTAAAGTATCACCTGCTACCGTTTGAAAACCATCAATCTTGAGCTTCAGTTTAAATCTACTCTTTGGCGTGAAATTTTTCAGATTTAGAATGAAAAGCCCAGCTGACAGATCCTTTCTTACCCCCTCCCCCTAAAAAAAATATCATTAGCCTCCCCCCCCCCCCCCCCCCCCTGTCTCTAGCGAAACAGTAAAAGATATAAAGTAGAGCAGAACTACAATCTAGACAATAAATGCTCCGTGAAAAGAATGAAAATGGGGGAGGGAGGAATGAAAGAATCAATAGAAACTACAAGCCCGCGTATATAGGAAAACTGTCGCCACCTTCTGGCTTTGTCACTCTCACATGTTAGATTAAAGAATCTGAACAGCCGCGGAGACGAAATGTTGCTCTGGCATGGACACTCTAAACCCTTTCTCTTACCTGGCATCCGCGAAATAATTGGATGAAAAAGCGGAAACAGGACAGGAAATCTCTCAAACACAGGCGAGGAAACAATGAACCCTGTTTGAATGGATCATCAACTTGGTTTAAGTTAGGAGAACAGCATTACCTCCCCAGATCTTCTGTTTCTAAGCGTAACGGCCAATAACTTCACTGGGCTTGGAAGAGACAAAGTACAAGCAGGGGTTCTCAGTTGTTTGCTTGCCTGCTTTCTCTGTACCTGCTTTCTCTGTACTTGCTTTCTCTGTACTTGTTTTCTCTGTACTTGCTTTCTCTGTATCCGCTGTCCCTGTACCTGCTTTCTCTGTACTTGCTTTCTCTATACTTGCTTTCTCTGTACTTGCTTTCTCTATACTTGATTTCTCTGTACTTGCTTTCCTGTACATGAGAAAGTTTTCTCTGTACTTGTTTTCTCTGAACTTGCTTTCTCTGTACTTGTTTTCTCTGTATCCGCTGTCCCTGTACTTGCTTTCCCTGTATTTGCTTTCTCTGTATCTGCTTTTCCTGTATTTATTCTGTACTTGCTTTCTTTGTACCTGCTTTCTCTGTATCTGCTTTCTCTCTACCTGCTTTCTCTCTACTTGGTTTCTCTGTACATGAGAAAGCTTTCTCTGTACCTGCCTTTTCTGGGCTTGCTTTGTCTGTATCTGCTTTCTTTGTACCTGCTTTCTTTGTACCTGCTTTCTTTGTACCTGCTTTCTTTGTACCTGCTTTCTATGTACTTGCTTTCTCTGTACTTGCTTTCTCTGGGCTTGCTTTTTCTGTACCTGCTTTCTCTGTACAGAGAGTATTTGTACTGCCAGTGTCATACAACTTCTATAATTATTTTACTGTGTGACACTCCTTACGGGCAGTACAACAATAAATAATGCATCAGAATTTTCAGTATCTTGTAATCGATGTACGTCAAAACATTACAGCATCATCATCATGTACCATGTCAGCAGATATTGGTGATCATGCCCCCCCCTCTCGAACCTTGATATCTTCCATTAGCTCAAGTTGGTGACCTTTTACTCTGCTCTCGCCTCAGGCAGTTCATGATTCCCCCCCCCCCCCTTGTCTTTCCTCACTCTCTCTTTTCATTTTATCTTTCCTGTTGTTATGTTGTTTCCAGTCCCTCCTCTTGTCATTATACGTTCCTTGAGTATCCGCCATTTTGTTTATAGATTTAATTAGTTTTCTCTTCTAGTTTGTTCATGTTAAGCATTCCTAGTTTGTGATCTTAACTCTCCATGGCATTCTTAACATTCTTTCTGAGAAAACCACATCTGTGCTTCCGCTAGCAGCCTTTGCATCGATCTGTTGACTGTCCGTGACTCACTTTCATAGAGTAGGACAGGTTCAATGTAGTATTTTAGAACTCTCTTTCAATGGTGGCAGAGATGCATTGCATAAGATGTTTCTCTTTTTCTTTTTTAAATGAAGGTTGTTTTGGCTTAGCAGGTTCTGTTATTGATTTCAGAGGCGTATTTCCCACCTGATGTTACGCGGGCGCCCAAACACGTAAATGTATGCACTTGCGTCAAGGTAGTTCCCTGTGCTTTAGAACTGCTTTTAGTTGGACTCTTCTATATGGTATAACCATTGTTTCAGTTTATCTGGACTCTCCTATGTGATATAACCATTGTTTCTATTTAGCTGGACTATTCTGTGTGATATAACCATTGTTTCTATTTAGCTGGACTATTCTGTGTGATATAACCATTGTTTCTATTTAGCTGGACTATTCTGTGTGATATAACCATTGTTTCTATTTAGCTGGACTATTCTGTGTGATATAACCATTGTTTCTATTTAGCTGGACTATTCTGTGTGATATAACCATTGTTTCTATTTGGCTGGACTATTCTGTGTGATATAACCATTGTTTCAGTTTAGTTGGACTCTCCTATGTGATATAACCATTGTTTCAGTTTAGCTGGACTATTCTCTGTGATATAACCATTGTTTCTATTTAGCGGGACTATTCTGTGTGATATAACCATTGTTTCAGTTTAGTTGGACTCTCCTATGTGATATAACCATTGTTTCAGTTTAGCTGGACTATTCTGTGTGATATAACCATTGTTTCTATTTAGTTGGACTCTTCTGTGTGATATAACCATTGTTTCTATTTAGCTGGACTCTTCTGTGTGACATAACCATTGTTTCTATTAAGCTGGACTCTTCTATGTGATATAATCGTTGGTTCTGTTTTCTTCCTATTTTAAAGCGAGTCATTTTTTAGCTCTTCTTTACTACTATCTATATAATTTCTGTAAGTTCTTTTCATTATTTTGGCTATCAGTGTTGCATTATCTGCATATAGCAGACTGTAGGCTTCAACTCGATTAAAGCTGAAGTTTGTTTGGGTTTGTTTCTGATTTGTGCCATATTTTTCACAAGCTGAAGTATAAGTTTAAGTTATAAGTGAGAACAATTTTGGTGAGAGGACACAACATTGCCTGACTTTATTGCTTTATTACTTGATATTTGCCTCTCATCATTTCTACCCTGATGGCTGGTTCTTGTTTCATTACATTTTTTGTTTGTTTGTTATTCTGAGATTTTTGCTATCAGTATTTATGTTCCTTAACATTTTCACGCTGTCGTCGTCTTTCACTTCATGAAATTCTTTGGTATAGTCAATGAAGCACACAAATAAGTCTTTTTGTACTTAAAATTTATCTTCATCGGAGTTCTAGGAGCATGTATAGTATTATGTGTTTCTTTCCATTCCCTAGCATGTATAGTATTATGTGTTTCTTTCCATTCCCTAGCATGTATAGTATTATGTGTTTCTTTCCATTCCCTAGCATGTATAGTATTATGTGTTTCTTTCCATTCCCTAGCATGTATAGTATTATGTGTTTCTTTCCATTCCCTAAGTCCCGTAGGGATATGAAGTGTTAGTATCTTCACATTTCTAGACCACTACAGCATTTGAAGCAGGGATGTGAAGTGTTAGTATCTTCACATTTCTAGACCACTACAGCATTTGAAGCAGGGATGTGAAGTGTTAGTATCTTCACATTTCTAGACCACTACAGCATTTGAAGCAGGGATGTGAAGTGTTAGTATCTTCACATTTCTAGACCACTACAGCATTTGAAGCAGGGATGTGAAGTGTTAGTATCTTCACATTTCTAGACCACTACAGCATTTGAAGCAGGGATGTGAAGTGTTAGTATCTTCACATTTCTAGACCACTACAGCATTTGAAGCAGGGATGTCAGCATCTGTCCTCGCTGCCTTTGTTTTCCTGGGGAAACGCCCCAAATGCCAAGTTTTCCAGGCTGGGTTAGTCCCGGTGCTGATTGGTCCGAAAAAACTTCCGCCAGAGTGAGAAATGAAACCATTGCGCTTCTGACCGACGAGCAAGTGCTTTAACCACTACACCAAAGCGGAGCTTCTACAAATAAAAATTGCTCAGCTCCTGTTTCCATCTTTATTTTGTCTTCTCTTGTCTTGTCTTGTCTTGTCTTCTCTTGTCTTGTCTTGTCTTGTCTTGTCTTGTCTTGTCTTGTCTCCTTTCTCCTATACCTTTCGGTGTTGACTAATAAACGTCTTGATAGGGCTCGACGACTTGCTTCACATAACAAGATATTTAACGTTGCTGTAATTTCCTCTCTCCACCTCCTGCATGGGCGGACTCTTCCTCTGTTACCTACAAATCTTAGTGTGAATGTTGTCTGTGATATACTGTCTGATGGTGACCGTGTAACATGGCCAAGCCATTTGACTTAAGTTTCTGGTTATAGTGTAATAATGGTGTTACTCCAACCTTTGCCCTGATGGTGTCCTCTCTTATTTGATCTTTTCTTGTCACATTTACTATTCTCCTTAGACATCTCATTTCTGTCGTGATGATTTTTCTTTTGTTTTTGGCTGTTAGTGTCCATGTTTGATATTGATATCACAGAGTTTGGAGGAAAATTGTGTTGTATAGTGCTCTTCTTGTTTCAGTTTTTCAGTAAAGAAATCATTTGTCCAATGATCTGATTTGCTATATTGCAACTGTTATCTTTCTCAGGGTTAGTTTTCCCTGAAGATGATAATGTGCTACCAAGACATTTGAAATGTTTCACCTGTTTAAAGGGCTGGTTGTCTAGGAAGATCTTTGTTTGGATCTCTTCTCTCGCTATGGTTATGACTTTTTTTCAGCACTGATCTTCATGGTGTGGCTTTGACATGCCCTTGCTAAATTATCCATGTTCTGCTGTAGGTTTTTTCCTGTTGTGGATATAAATGCTTGATCCTCAGCAAAAAGGGGCTTGTTTATGGTCCATCTATTGGGTATGTCTTCTAGTAGGTGTTGGTTTATCGGCATTCTTCCTGGGGTGGGATGTTAGGCAGTTTTGTGTTGGAGTTTTTGCTGTGTATGTATGCTATGAATAGTAAGGGAGATAGCCCACAGCCCTGCCTCACTCCAGATTTTATGACGAATGGTTCAGAGTGTTTCGCATTTGTTCTAACTGTACACTGACCGTTTTCGTACAGATTTTTCCTTAGGTTGATCAGGTGTGTACTAACTCTATAATGCTATAAGATTACCCACAGTTTATATCTACCTACTCTATCGAAGGCTTTTTCTTTGTCTACATAAGATATGTGCAGTACCGGATTGTGTTCAACTGATTTTGCGTCTAATTCTTCTTATAAATATTTCCAGCAACAGTTCTGTAATATAATATGAAAGGAATTATTGTTGCATCTCAAATTAAAAGAATTAGAAAAAAACGTTTCAAAAATAAGATTGGGCATCTCTCTCTCTCTCTCTCTCTCTCTCTCCCTTCCCCTTCCCCCTCCCCCCCCCCCCCCCCCCCCAATTCCTTCACGTCAGCCGAAGTTTGGAAAGTTACAGCACAAGCAGATCTAGTTTCCTTCGCGAAGATCCTTCTTCTGTTACATTTTGGAGCTTAGTTTTGGAACTTTGTTCAGGAATTTTTAGCTGTTTGAAATCCTGTAAGGTTTATACATTCCTTTGGATGAGTGATATGAGTTTTGTCGCGTTTTTTTTTTTTTGGTCGACTCGGTCCTAGTCGGAGAATTTCTTTCGGCATAAGAAAAGAATTTCTCAATCGTAGATATTATTTTTCGGTGTGTTTTAAGTTTCGTCTGTGTCTGTTTTGTCTTCAAACTCCTATTAGCGGGTTTTTTTTTTTTGGTGGAGGTGGGGGGGGGGGGGGTGGTTGGGTGGGAGGAATGGAGTAAGTTCGAGTTTTGAAGACAGGAAAAAAGAAAATGAACTACATTAGAAGGTATATGTGAGACTCAGTAGTTATAGCCCATTCATCAGTTACAGAGATAGCAGCAAAGCACAGTCTTTTTTACCAAGAAAGGGACATGGCTCAGATATCTGAGCCATCTCTGTCGCCTCAGACTATCACACACAAATGAGTGGCTCTGTGGCTCTTGTATCCAGGCATCAGAACAAGTCTGTAATCTGAAGAAGCTGTTGTTACCATCAACTTATCTTGTCTTGTCTTGTGCTATCTCCCTGTAACTGCGAGCTGGTGTTCTTTGCAGCCGATGCTGTGAAGGTGTTGAGGTACAACATTGTATCAGCGTAGGAGCGGGTTATGGCAAATACTTTTTCAGTCCCGGAGTACATCTGAAAAGCAGGGGGGTGTGCAATGCTTCTTTAGCAGACTCCACCACCATGGGGGCTATGACGATCCCTACGATGTTAGCCAGCCTAGGCCTGTTACTGGGGGTAGCAACGGAGAGGTGGGACAGGGTCTTGGTCAGCTATGGCTCGCTAATCCTGACGATAGCGTATCAGCTATGGCTCGCTAATCCTGGCGTTAGTATATCAGCTATGGCTCACTAATCCCGAAGCTAGAATATCGGCTATGGGTCGCTAACCCTGACGCTAGCATATCAGCTATGGGTCGCTGATTACCTAATCAGACAGCGCCTTCACCCCCGCCCCCAACCATCAACTTATAAATCAATTTCCTCCTTCAGTTTCAAGAGCAACAGTGATAAAGCGTGTACAGTATTTATTCAAAGAGTCATTACTTCCTCATATTTAAAATAAATGAGTCAAACAATGTCGAGTCCCCGGACCTGCGCTTTGCGCGTGATCTAAAAACAGTCTCAAAGTGCACGTAGCATTTCCGTGCCGTTGGGGTGTGAAGTATTAGCGCCATAACATATCTAGACCATTACAACATTTGAGGTAGGGATGCCAGCTCCTTGCCTCACTGTCTTTCTTTTCCCAGGGGAACTCCAGGTACTTTTTTTTTTTAGGCTAGGCTGACACCGGTGCTGGCCGGTCGGACACCCCCCCCCCCCCCCACCCAAACAAGTGCGAATTCGAACCAGGGACCTTCTGATCGGCAGGCGAATGCTCTTTGGCTAATGATCTACAAAGAAAAATAAAGGAAGAAAGAAATAAACTGTTAGTGCACATAGATTGTTTTCTTTCTATTTAATTGGTCATTAGTGAAATATAAGTGCACATAGATTGTTTTCTTCTTTCTATTTAATTGGTGGTTAGTGAACTATAAGTGCACATAGATTGTTTTCTTCTTTCTATTTAATTGGTGGTTAGTGAAATATAAGTGCACATAGATTGTTTTCTTCTTTCTATTTAATTGGTGGTTAGTGAAGTATAAGTGCACATAGATTGTTTTCTTCTTTCTATTTAATTGGTGGTTAGTGAAGTATAAGTGCACATAGATTGTTTTCTTTCTATTTAATTGGTGGTTAGTGAAGTATAAGTCCACATAGATTGTTTTCTTCTTTCTATTTAATTGGTGGTTAGTGAAATATAAGTGCACATAGATTGTTTTCTTTCTATTTAATTGGTCATTAGTGAACTATAAGTGCACTCATATTTTTTTCTTTCTATTTAATTGGTTATCGGTGAAGTATAAAACACAGAATCTTGCAGTAGTTTACTTATGTCTTTAGTGAATGCATATATTTATATATATATTTTTTAAAAATAAAAATATTAACATTTTTGTTTGTTGCTGTTGGTGATAATGTTGCAGGATCGCCCTGTTACCTTGAACGTCAAGACGTTTTTCTTTTGGCTGGTGATCTCGTGAAGAAAAGTATATCTCAATTATTGCAGTGGACGAAGGTTGTCAAGAGAAAAGTTTTCTTTACTTCAAGCAAAATTTAACGATCATTTGCTGCTTTCTGATAAGCTGCTTCATCAAGGAAGTCAGGTTTTCACCAGGAGTTCCACTGTGAGGTAGAATAGGCTCTGGGACAACCATTAGGATGTTTGCTTAGTAAGAAGGTGGTTAGTCTTCTTCTTCTTCTTCGAAATGCAAGCTGATGTTCTTTACAGCCGATGTGTTGAATATGTCAAAGCACACATTGTGTAGACCCTGGAATGGGTTATGACGGCTATTTTTTTTCAGACCCTGATTGGAGCTAAAAAAGAAGCATTAGAAGGGGTATGCGATACTTCTTCAGCAGATTCCACCACGATGGGGACCATGGCAATCCCAGCTCTATTAGCCAGACTAGGCCTAAATACTAGGGAGCACCTACGGAGAGGTGGGACAGGGTCTTGGTCAGCGATGGTTCGCCAACCCTGACGCTAGCATGTCAGCTACAAGTCGCCTGACTGCTAAATCGGGCGGAGTCTCTGTCCTCTAAGTCTCTCGCAGCGAGGTGGGTGGTTTATAACTGTCTGGACCCGTTCCAGGGAGCCAGCTGGAGCCTGGAAATGGAAAGTTAAAGCAGTCAGGCGTGATACTGACCACATAGCTCTGTAAATGTGCAGACAGGTCAGAGTAAACATGGATACTATCACCACATCTTTAGATGCCTCCGTGGCATGATCAGGTTATCTTTACCGTTTTTTTTAACCTTCCACGACCCTTGGTTCTGGCCATAATGATGCTATCATCTTCAGCAAGGTCATGTACTCTTTATATAGTACCATCTTCGGCAGGGTCATGTACTTTTTATATAGTACCATCTTCGGCAAGGTCATGTATCATTCCTATAGTACCATCTTTCACAAGGTCATGTACCATTCCTATAGTACCATTTTCCGTAAGGTCAAGCGCCTCTGTTCTGGTCTTCGTCTATCCAGCTTTTGGGGTATCAGGAGACAGCAATCAAAGTCTTCGTGATCATGTTAAAGGAAAAAAAAATCAGAAGATCTGTAGGACAGTTACTCATCAGGGAATACGAGTACTTAAGAAGGTCACTGAGTCACACAAGGGCCCATCCAAGAGAGGCACAGATTAAAACAAAAACAGAAGTGGAAACAAAACTACAGAAGTATGCCTGATCATAGTTGACGTTTTATTAAAATTGTAATAGTCTCATAGGCAAAGTATGATTACTTGAATGTCTTTTCTTCAAACCGTAAACAGCGCCGTATTTCCTATAAACTTACAAAAACCTGTTTTAATTACAGATGTGCGATTACTGTTACAGGTACAGTAACAGATTCTGCTCACAGAAACCAAAACAAAATGGTTGTTTGAAATAATATATGTGTGCTAAATGACTGGCTGAAGTAACGAATCATACCTGATCTGTAAACATCAGATATACGCTTGAAGTAAAACATGTGTTTGCTTGAAACAACAAGTGTATAATTTAACGTAATAGATATCTGCGTGAAGCAACAGATACCTGCTTTTGAAATAACAGCGTTTTCTTGAAGTAACCATTGTTTTCTTAAAAAAAAACCGTGGTTATCAACCCTCCCCCCCCCCAACCATGCTCCATTTTCACCACAGGTCTTAAACTACGAAGAGGCTAAAACCATAATCTGTAACCAGTGCAGATCTGAATGGAAAAAGAAACTGAAATGCAACAATGAACCAGATACAATACACCAACTACAAAGACATCAGAAAACCATTCTCTTTTGCCTAAGGACAGGCCACTGCAGACTACTGAGCCACCTGCATCGACTCAAAATGTCTCACACAGACGAATGTCATGTGGCAGTGGAGCGAAGACTCCAGAACATATCCTTCAAGAGTGCCCAAACCATGCGGACCTGAGGCGTGAGACATGGCCAGAGGACACAAGCTTGGAGCAAAAGCTTTGGGGGTTCTATCAGGATCTGGAGAGGACTGTGGGCTTTGCCATGTCAACAGGGATCAGAATCTGAAGTAATCAAAAACCTCGAACTCAGAAGAAGAAGAAGAAGAAGCACAGGTCTGAAGGTCACTCTTACCAGGCCTCCCTCACCCTTCCCCTACTCTCCCACTCCCCCAATCCCCCAATTTTTCTTTCCAAAAGTGTCGGGCTCAGAAGGTGCACTCAGACAATACCAGCATGCAACAGGATGATTCTGTCGGTCTGTGGTTCCAGGATATTCCCCTTGAAACCCTAAATCCCTACCACATCCAACCCCACCCCACCTCAGAGATATGTGAGAGAGAAGAGAAATGACGACTGCGGCAAAACTGGCTCTAGTAATAAGCTAACTGGGGTGTGTGGTTTAGTTTTACGAAAAAAAGTGAGCAAAATGGGCAGAAACAAGAATGGCAGAAGACAAGACGAGCACTTATAAACTAAGAACATACTACAATCCAATATTTCGGCAAACGTCCTTTTCAAGGATCACATAAAAAAAACAACAGACAAAAATTTAAAAGAAAAAAAACAGATGGTACCCTCCCATCCTGCATAAAAATATAAAATATGTGAAATACAAAAAAAAACAAAAAAAAAAACCAGATGGTACCCTCCCATCCTGTTTAAAAAATATAAACTATAATCCTTCAAACAACTACACAATTTTCCAATGTCTGTTTGATGACATAACTCTTATCAGTAACAATGTGAATTCCATGCAAGAAAAAACAGATATCCTGTCTTCAGTGGCTAACAAAATAGGACTTGAAATTAACAAGGATAAAACAAAAATAAACTTCCCATTAATCAAAATGGAAAAATACAAGTAGAAGGGATAGCTGTCGAAGAAGTAAACCATTTTGCATACCTTGGCAGCTACATAGAACAGAAATGGTGACACCAGAAAGGAAGTTAGAATTAGAATTGCAAAAGCAGCATCAATCTTCAAGAATTTTGAGAAGATATATTTAATTTAAAATGTATAAACTAGGAAGGAAAAAAATAGCAACAGCTTTGTTATTTAACGATAACACACTTGTGACGTTTCGGCGTGAACCTTCAAACAAAAACAAACAGGACGAAGAATCAGAGAGAGAGAGAGAGAGGGGGGGGGAGATAAAGCATAGATTCACATCAAGCTGATATAAGCGAAATAATGAAAAATGAAAAAAAAAATAATGAAAAATTGTAACTGAATGAAAACTTATCTCAGTCCTTGTAAAGGCACAAAAATGTCGCTTATGTGTATTCAGGAACATAAACAATATGTGTCCGTTATCAGGGTTATAACGAGTTCGTGCTGAAAGGTGAAAAATAGTGCGTGGTTGAGTGTAGAAATGTTAAGAGACAAGGGATGCGCATAAAGGGAGCAGATAATTATACAAAGAACAGGGATGACTAGAGAGTCAATATCCGTGGACGATGCTCTTAAGGGAGTGGAAAATGATAATTCATAGTAGATGATGGTAGAGAATGGATAGGGACTTGTGATGTTTGATAGTAAATGATGGTAGTGAAGGGATGGTAGTCTATTTAGGAAAAGGTGAAACGAATGATTATGGTTGTGGTAGAGGGGTAGCAATGTGATGATGTGTGAGGGTACTAAACTACGTGCAACAAGTGAGAATGAATATGATTGTTGAAGATTATGTGTAGCTAAATAACGAGTTCAAACCATGTGGTTCCAGCGTCCCATAATCTTGAATGTAGCGGTTCTCAAGTGAGAAGCGGCTTGTGTCATCTGCGTGACACTGTTTGATGTCGGTTACCAGAAAATAAGATTTGCCTCTATGGTTGGGGCCACTGAAATGATTAGGAACGGTTTTCGAAGCATGATAGATGATAACGTACAGATGTTTCTGTATGCGGTCCCTTAGTCTGAGGCCAATTTCACCAATATGAGTTATCATGCATCTGTTCCATACGATGGCATATATTACATTGCGGGATTCGCATGTGAATCCCTCATGGAGAGTCAGGATAGTTTTAGGAAAGGTGATTGTTTTCCTTTCACAAACTACAGGGCAGGTAACACAGCGAGGGCGGTTACATTTTCTAGTTCCAACATATGGAAGGTTTCGCTTTAAGTGGCTGTGGACGAGGATGTCCTTAAGATTTGGCTCACGCTTGTATGCTAATAGGGGTGTATCAGAGAAGATGTCACGGGTGTCAGGGTCGAGTTGGATTAGTGGCAGATGATGATAAAGAATTTTCTTAACCATCTGACCTTGCGGGTGGAAAGGCAGTACTAACTTAACTCTGTCAGATGGGGTAACAGGCTTTTTTTTTCTAAATGCTTCCTTGCGGTGTATTAGTTGGATACGGTTGAAGGCTGCACGAAGGACATTTTCTGTGTAGTTGCGATGACGGAAAAATTCTAATAAATTGTTGGACTGATCGATAAAGTCCGAGTTATCATGATATATGCGGCGTAGACGGAGGAGTTGGGAGTATGGGATGGAGTTCTTACACGCTTCAGGATGGGAGGGGGTGTAGAGTAAATAAGTGTGGCTGTCGATGGGCTTGTAAAAAATGGAGGTAATGACCCTGTTTGTGGCAATAGATATTTTAATGTCTAAAAAAGTTCACAGACTTGTCAGAAATTTCATAAGTGAAATTTATGTTACTATTAAGTGAGTTAGCGAATTCAATCATCTTTTTTTTAAACTCGTCCTGTGGCATACTGGTGACTCCAGTATCGTCATCGATATATCCTTTATAGAATTCTGGAGGTCTACCAGGGCAGGTTTCCCATAACTTAACTTCCAGAAAGCCAATAAATGAACAAGCATAACTAGGCCCCATTTTTTTTCCCACAGCAACACCACTGACAAGTGGAACACAACAGGACGAAGAAAAAGAGGCAGACCATGGGAAACTCTAACGAGGACATTGTTAAGAGAGGCCAAATTAATAGGCATAAAATCCCTTGATGAGATTGAAAAGCTCGTTGAAAACAGGAAAAATTGGCGAACTACCTTGTGAGCCCTATGTGACGTTTAACGGCACGGAAAGGATAAGATATAAGATTTGATGTCGACTATATGCCTCCACGAACTATAAAACTTAAAGCTTAAAAGTCATTACAGACTGCTCTTACAGACACTGAATTCAATTAGTTGTTTATTCTGAATAGTACCGAAATTTTGTTTGGTAGATAGTCATTCCCGAGGTCGACCCAGCCTCGTAAAAATGGGTACCAGAGAAAATTTGGGAAGGAAAGGCAGCGAGGAAAGGAACTGGCCACCCCTACTCGTGCACTGATGGCCCAGCATAATGAGGTCGCTAACGCTTCATCCCCTACGGCATTTGCTATGGGACCATCTTTTATCTTTAGATAGTCATTTATATATGTTTGTAGTTACTTTCTGCACTGAGTGCATGAATAACAACGAAACATAAATGTTATGTTTTATTTTATTTTATGTCTCTCAGCTTTCCAATGTTAGTTATGTTTGGTATATGGGCAGCATATTTGTAGAATGTCTGGAGCAGAGTGAAAGTTGTATGATAAAAGGTAGAATGTCAGACGGGCCTGCGTGGTCAGTTCTTAACCCTTTGGAAGTAAAGATCAATCATTCGATCAATTAATCCTTCTAACATTTTGTGACCCGTCTTTCGTGCGCGGAGGATTTTTAAAAAGCTGAGTATTTAATTTTTCATCTATTTGTCCTGTTTTTTTTTATGTGTGTTCGTTTTTGTATGTGATCCTTGAAAAAACAAGACTTTTGCCGAAATATTGGATTGCTGTATGTTCTTTATTTATGCGTGCTCATCTTACTTTGTGCCATTCTCGTTCCATCTCAGGGGGTAAGGGAATTCTCACCAGCTGGAAACTCCCGGTCTAGAACGAAGCGCCTATACCACTGAATCTCCAGAGAACTATGTGTAATATTGAGCAGGTATATGTATATGGTTGGGACATGTGCTCCGAATGACTGACAACTCACTACCAAAAATAGCACTAAGATGGACACCACAGGGGAACAGAAGTAAGGGTAGACCAAAAGAGACACGGAGAAGAACAACAGAAAGGATGTTGAGCAATAGAGGGCTCACCTGGGCAAGAGCAGAAAAAAAGGCGAAGGACAGGCATTTGTGGAAAACCCTTGCGGAAGCCCCATGTGCCCTGGGCACATAAGGTTCAGAGAGAGAGAGAGAGAGAGAGATATGCATTCGGTCACCCGTGTGGTTACAGGGACCCAGATCTAAATCTGTGGAGAAAAGAATAGAACCACTGCCACCTTCCATGTATGTCGTAAGAGGCGACAAAGGAGGTTGGGGGATGGGCCAACGACCTGTTCCTTGTTAAAAAAAAACAACTGGAGCGTTACAGAAACACGGAGAGGAAAACCAGGAAACTTTGTCTTGGAAAAGGAAGGGACTGATAACAGAGGGCATGACCTTGTGCAGTAAGGAAGCTGCAGAACCGACATCCCAGCTGAGTACCAGGACCTTTTACATTTAATTATGACACTGCTCAGAGAGAATTGATGTACATGGAAGGAAGCAGAGAATAATTCCAAGAACAGGGATGGCTGGAGAGCCTTTACCTGTGGCCTATGCTCTCAATGGAGTCACATGCGACGATGATGATGATGATGATGATATGTATTCGGAACTACATTGTGAATTATACATCATTATTAAGTAAGCGGAGAAGACAGAAGGAGAAACAGAAGCGGCTCAAAGAACATATATAAGATAGGAATAAAAACAAATACACAAGACAATGCCTTCGTTTGAAACATATTCCCACAATCATTTTTATTCTTTCTGTTATGAACAAGGCACTACCGAACTCTAAGAAGCAATACAAAAACTGAACTCTGATGTGTGTTACCAAGAAAGTACTACCGGTAACAGTTATTACATTTAATTTTAGAACCCATCAGTTTTAAATATCTGACTATTTCCCTCTTAAAGTCTTAAAGCAGACAGATGAACGGTGTTAGCCGATGTTCCAAGTTCTTGGATTACGCAATGCAGTATTATGTTATAGATCACAGTTGCGTTCAGCGATCAGATTTTTCCTTTCAAAATGCCAATATCTCCTGGCGCTCACAAGATATAATGTCAGAGTTTTAGGGAGAGAAAGAGAGGAAAAAGGTTCGTAATCGAGGTTAATAAAATGTCAGATGTTCAGATGTAATGAAAGACATGCAGAAAAGGTCACCGAGAAAGCCTGATGTCATATATGAATTAACATATTATGTCTTAAGTTTGTCTTTTTTTTAAGTAGATCAGTGGGCAAATGTAATAGTCCATTCCCATTTTATATTTGATAAGTTATTCATTCACTTGCATGTCCCTTGTGGAATTTTCCCTCCCTAACAGCTCTCCTGTAGGCCTCTCGGCTGTGAGCAAGATGGCCTGCTGCTGATGCGTCCATTTGCAGATCATCAAAGATGTCTTGTAGCCATCTTCGCCTTGGTCTTCCTCTCTTTCTTTTTCCAATTATGTATCCTTCCAAGACGGTCTTCTCTAGATTATCATGACGTTTAATGTGTCCAAAATATTTATGTTTTCTCTCTTTAATCCTCTTTACTAGCCAGCCTTCTTCAATATTAAGTTCTTGTAATATGAATATATTTGTTCTTTTTTGTGTCCATGATATTTGAAGAACTCTTCTGTAGCATTTACATTCAAAGGCATTTATGTGTTTCTCAGCTGTTTTGTTAAGTATCCAGGTCTCACAGTCAGATGTTGCAATGGGAAAGATGCATGTCTTTAAAAGTCTTATTTTTGTAGTTCTGTCTGTTCCTCTCCACAGATTCTTTAGTTGTTTTACTTTCTGATTAGCGATATATGTCCTCCTTTTAATTTCCCGCTTTGTATCTCCATTATTAGTTATTAGTGATCCAAGATACTCAAAACTCTCAACCTCTTCCAATTTTTCCTCATTGATACATAGTTCATCTGCCTTATTTGTTTTGCCAGTTGTCATCAGTTTACTTTTCTTCGCATTATGATAGAGGATTTGCTCTTCGCTGTTCTTACGGACTGACATAATTAGTTTTTCCACTCCTTTTTGTGTTGTGGATAGTAATACTGTGTCATCAGCATATCTAATCTCTTTTATTTCATAACCTCCAATTTTTATGGCATCGTAATATTCTTTGTATACATCTTCTCTAACATTCCCTATTATATTTTCAGAATACAAGTTAAATAAGTAAGGCGACAATATGCACCCCTGACGGACCCCTTGTTTTATGTCAAACCAACTTGTTGTTTCACCATTTATTCTTACTGCTGCCTGTTAGTCCAGATACATCAGTGATATTAATTGTATCAAATGTGTTGTAAATACCATTTTTTCCCATTATTTTCTAAAGTTTTTCTGATGTTGTACACAATCAAATGCCTTTGAATAGTCTATAAAAAGATATTCAGATTAAACTCTCTGCATTTCTCTATTATTAATCTTGTATTGAATGTATGATCTCTTGATCCTCTTCCTTGCCTGAAACCAGCTTGGACCATATTGACTTCTTCTTCTATTTTCTTACGAAGTCTACCCATTATGATTTTTAACAGAATTTTACTGACATGACTAATCAGAGCAACAGTTCTGTAGTTTGTGCATAATTTCAAGTTACTCTTTTTTGGCAGTGGTATGAGTACAGTTCTTTTCCATTCTTTTGGCCAGATACCCAAAATGCCATGTCTTTTTTACATAGTGCATGATAGATTGTCGCACGTTTCCTTTCTCCTGCTTTAATAAGTTCAGCTGTTATCTCGTCACATTCTGGTGAATTATCATTTTTCAGATTCTTTATTGCCCATAAAACGTCTTCTGTTGTTGGTTCGGGTTCTTTCTCCTCCAATAATAACTCACACTGTTGATTTCTGCTTTCACAGTCGGTTGTTTTATACATTCCTCTGCAATATTCATTCCATCTTTTTAGAATTTACTCTGTCTCTGTCAAGACATTCCCCATCTCATCACAAACTACATTTAGCTTAGGTGTGACATTTCTCGTCAATGTCTTTATTTCTTTAACATTTCACTATCTCTTCCAAACATCTGACGTCCTTCTATTCTTTCACAACAATCTTGTATATATTGTTTTTGTCTTTCTTATGTTTCTTCGTACTTCTTTTATTAAAGATTTATATTCCTCTTTTTTGTTGTTTGTCACTTTCCATTGCGTCTTCATTTCTCTACATTGTTTTATCAGTTCTATTGTGCCTGCTGTAATCTATCCATTCTTTTGTGTTTTCTTTACTGGAACCATGTCTTTAGCTGTTGTTATTAAGATATCTCTGGCCTGCGTAGCCAATTCATCTGGTGTCATCTCCTCCTGTACAGCCATCAGGATTTCGAAACGGTTCTTCACTTCTGTACCGTATTGTTCTGGTATTCTTGTAAGATCAAAGCGGAGTAGCCTTGATCCCGTAACTGTCTTTTTTATCTTTATCTTCATGTCTGCTATTAATAACTCATGGTCCGTGTCACAATCAGCATCTGGTAAAGTTTTTTTTTTTGCTTGATCTCCACCTTTTGTGCACTAAAATGAAATCTATTTGATTCTTGATTTTCCCATCAAGTGATGCCCATGTGTAAAGTCTTCTTAGATGTGATTTAAAAAGAGTGAAAGCGATCATTAGCTCATTTTCCATGGAAAAAGGCCATTAGATTGTCACCTGCCTCATTTCTATGTCCTATGCTAAATCTCCCCACAACATATCCTTCGTCTTCTGTACCACTCTTTGCATTAAAATCCCCCATTATTAATACAATATCAATTTTTCGTACCTGGTCTATCGTCGTTTGCAGTGCGTTATAAAAGTCTTCTACTTCCTCTTTTTCTGCTGCTGATGTAGCTGCACATATCTAGATGATTGTTACATTTCTAGGAGTGCCCTTAAGTCTGATAGTGAGGATTCTATCACTTACTGGACTGTAATGCCTTTGATGTTGATTTGTCCAAAAAAGCCACTCCATTCTTTCCTCCTAATTCTCCACCAGAGTATTTAAAGATATTCTCGCTCTTGAAGTGTCCTGATCCTTTCCATCGATGTTCGCGGATTCCGAAAATGTGTATCCCCGTTCTTTTCATCTCGTCACTTATTACTTGATATTTTCCCTCATACATACTTCTTATATTCCATGTTCCTACTCTTATTTTTCTTTTTAATTTGATGCAGGGGTTTTCCTTGGTCACACCATCAGGACTGAGTCTGTCATCACAATTACTAGTACTGACCTCTGTCTCACACTCTTCCCCAGTGTTAAAATTAGATCTATCTGGCCTGGGGGACTCGCCAGCAGATCTTTTCCCTATCTGACCTTCCATGTTGCTGTTTGAGTTTCTTGGTATATTTCCAGAAGATAGTTTACCATTGCTTTCATTCCGGGCAGTGACTGTACTAGTCAGTGATCGTAGCCATTGTCTCTACATTGAGATCATCTGCCTACCATCATAGAATGGTGACCATAACCAACATTATCTGTCGGCTGCTCTCCCATTCCATCCACCACCTGCTCCCATGGCTTCACGTCACCCTGATCGGGGGGCTATACGGGTACTCCACCTTGCCCAAGTAAGTAGGGAGGCGTCTTACTTCTCCTTTGATAGGGGATATCCCTGTCCCGCTAACCAATGATAAGTTATTAGAGGAATAAAATTCTATCAATAGTATAAGCGAATAATCTAATAACTTAGTACACACAATTTAAAAAAACCAAAAATACGAAGAACATATATTTCTTAAAGCCCAACTGTATACTAGTTTTTCTGTGATGGTGGAGCATTTGGTTCTTATGAAAATTTTGATCGAGCTCATGATTTAGATGCTTTCGTAGCCTCTGATTTTGGATGTCATAATACAGTGTAACGGCAAGCTGATGGTTGGTTTCCTTGGTTTTGTTGAAGGTTTCCTACAAAGAAACACATCACACATTATGGAATCTTTCTTCCTTCAGGTGTTAATAACAGTCTTCCTTCAGGTGTTAATTACAGTCTTCCTTCAGGTGTTAATAACAGTCTTCCTTCAGGTGTTAATTACAGTCTTCCTTCAGGTGTTAATAACAGTCTTATTTCGGGTGTTAATAACAGTCTTCCTTCAGGTGTTAATTACAGTCTTCCTTCAGGTGTTAATTACAGTCTTCATTCAGATGTTAATAACAGTCTTCCTTCAGGCGGTAATAAGTCTTCCTTCAGGCGTTAATAACAGTCTTCCTCTAGGTATTAATAGCAGTCTTCTTTCAAGTGTTAACAACAGTCGTCTTTCATGTGTTAATAACAGTCTTCCTACAGGTGTTAATAACAGTCTTCCTTCAGGCGTTAATAACAGTCTTCCTTCAGGTGTTAATAACATTCTTCCTTTAGGTATTAACAGCGGGAAGATCTTCTTTGATTTGTCCGGACTTGGTCGTTAAGAAGTTGGAAAAGTGGCTGGAGTCACATTAGTCTTAACAGCACTGTTGGTCCTGGGGAAACCTGTGGACTCGGCCCCCCCCCCTACTCGCCCAATCACGGGAATGAAAGTGTTGCTCTGACAATATTTGAAAGGTTGGGGGTAGTGGGGTCAGTGTGTCCGTGCGATAAGACGGTACTGCTTAGAATGTGGAGAAAAGTGGAAAACTGAAATTTAACATAGCACTGCACTTGTATCATTATTATTATTATTGTTATTATTATTATTATTAGTAGTAGTAGTAGTAGTTGTGATGGTGGTGGTGATGGTGGGGGGGGGAGTGTGGTAGCAGTGATGGTGGTTGTTGAGGTGAGAGTAGTAGTGGATGGAGCTGTGGGAGTAGTAATAGCAGTAGCAGTAGTGGTAGTAGTGGTGGTGGTGATGGTAGCAACAGTAGTAGTAGTGGTGGTAGTAGTAGTGGTGGTGGTGGGGGTAGCAACAGTTGTGGTGATGGTGGCTGTGGTAGTGGTAGTAGTGGTAACAAAAGTATTAGTAGTAGTTTTTGGCGATAGGAGCTGAAGTGTTGATGGTAGTGGCCATGGCCTCCGTAGATGCAAAACAATGTCACTCCTCTACCTTCCATTTACCTTATCGATCAACCATTCTGTTGTCATCAACAAAAGACGGGCACTGAAATCCCCTGGGTTCTCCCTTAAAAAAAGGAAGCTTTTCAGGCCTTAGAGCGATACACCAGCTGTATCCTATTCTGAGTTTGGTAGCAGCACCAGCAGCAGCAGTATCAGTAGTAGTAGTAGCAGTAGTAGTAGTAGTAGTAGTAGTAGTAACAGTAGTAGTAGTAATGGTAGTAGTAGTAGCAGCAGTAGTAGTAGTAACAGTAGCATAATAGTAGTAGCAACAGTAGTAGCAGTTGTAGTAGTAGTAGTAGTAATAACAGTAGCAGTAGTAGTAGTAATGGTAGCATAATAGTATTAATAGTAGTAGTAATAACAGTAGCAGTAGTAGTAGTAATAGTAGCATAATAGTAGTAATAGTAGTAGTAATAGTAGGAGTAGTACTAACAGTAGCATAATTGTAGTAGCAACAGTAGCAGTGGTAGCAGTTGTAGTAGTAGTAGTAGTAGTAGTAGTAGTAGTAGTAGTAGTTGTAGTAGTAGTAGTAGTAGTAACAGTAGCATAATAGTAATAGCAACAGTAACAGTAGTAGTAATAGTAGTAGTAGTAGTAGTAGTAGTAGCAGTAATAGTAGCAGTAGTAGTAGCAGCAGCAGTAGGAGCAATAATAATGGGGATAGAAGAAGAATAAGAATATTTGACCGCATAACATTAATAACCAAATTGTGAGCCTATAAAAAGGGTTAGAGAATGTATATGTGACTGAGTGTATGTTTGAGAGAGAGAGAGAGAGAGAGAGGGAGATGTACATGCACGCTGTTGGGTATGAATGAGAGACAGACGTAATCAGAAGAAAAAAAATCTTGCCAAAATCTAAAACTGATGATGAGAGAAATGCCAAAAGAAATGGCACTAACCTACAGGAGATAAGACATATTTATGGAAATCTTTCCTTCTGCATCATTTCCAAAATAGTTTTTATCGCTCCAATCGTCTGTGCTTCTCATTCTCACATTATTTTTTATCAGATGACATTTACCGTTTGAATTCATTTATCTTTCATCCAAATCTTTCCTTTCCTTTTTCTCATAATCCATCCTTGTTTCGTTTTCTGTCGATGAATCGTATTTTTCAACAAAGCTTAAGTACCCATACGCTACCAGACAAAACATCCAAAGACCACATAAACAACTTCACAGTAAATGCGCGCACCATGACCGTACTGAGAAATGCATATAGTTTAGTTTATATTGTAGTGACTATATCAGAAACTACAGTCAGTCAGTCATTTGCATGTCCTTTGCGGAACTTTGCCTCCCTAACAGCTGTCCTGTAGGTCTCTCGGTTGTGAGAAAGATGCCTTGCTGCTGATGCATTCATTTGCAGGTCATCAACGATGTCTTGTAGCCATCTTCGCCTTGGTCTTCCTCTCTTTTTTTCCTCATTATGTAGCCTTCCAAGACGATTTTCTCTAGATTATCATGACGTTTAATGTGTCCACAATATGTAAGTTTTCTCTCTTTAATCCTCTTTACTAGCCAGCCTTCTTCAATATTAAGCTCTTGTACTATAGATATATTTGTTCTTTCTTGTGTCCACGATATGTGGAGAACTCTTCTGTAGCATTTACATTCAAAGGCATTTATGTGTTTCTCAGCTGTTGTGTTAAGTGTCCAGGTCTCACAGGCATATGTTGCAGTGAGAAAGATGCATGCCCTTAAAAATCTTATTTTTGTAGCTCTGTATGTTCCTCTCCACAGATTCTTTATTTGTTTTACTTTCTGAAGAGCGATAGATGTCCTCCTTTTAATTTCCCTCATTATATCCCCATTGCTGCTTCTGAGAATAATTATGAGAAGAACAAGGAAAAAGATAAAAATGGAAATAGCAGATGAACAGTTTGGATTTGTTGAAGGAAAGGGAACACACAATGCCATTTATGCTTTACGAACACTAACAGAAAGAGCTTTAGAAGTACAGAAAGATCTCTACACCAAGGCATTTGACAAGTGAAACATAATGAAATTATTAAAATGCTTGAAGACATCAATATTGACGGCAAAGATCTGAGGATTGTAAAACATCTATACTGGCAGCAAGAAGCAGCAGTTCGAGTTGAAAATAGAAGTGGATAATATCAACCTATAAAACAAGGGGTGCGACAAGGATGTGTACTATCTCCAGACCTTTTTTCTCTGTACAGCGAGAATGTTCTAAGAACAATCATCACAGAACCAGGCATAAAAATTGGAGGATACAATATTAACAACCTTCGGTATGCTGACGACACAGTACTGATAGCTGAGAACCAACAAGACCTGCAAAATCTCTTGGATAAAATCGTCAAGGAAAGTGAACAGAAAGGCCTTACTTTGAACATCAAAAAGACAGAGACTATGGTTATATCTAAGAAACAGAATCCACCAGCATGCAGTATTAAATTAAACGGAACTATTCTAAAGCAGGTGCAGAAATTCAAATACCTTGGAGCAGTAATAACTTCAGATGGGAAATGCAGAACAGAAATTAGGAACACAATAGGCCAAGCAAAGACTACATTTCAGAGAATGAGAAACATATTAGCTAACATATCTTTATCAGTGAATGTTAGAAAACGAGTCCTAAAATGCTATATTGAACCTATCTTGTTATATGGAAGCGAATCATGGACAATAGGCAGGTCTGCACAAAAATCATTGGAGGCAGCAGAAATGTGGTTTATTAGAAGAATGTTGCGAATCCCCTGGACAGCAAAAATAACTAATGAAGAATGTATGAGAAGAGCTGGAGAGACAAAAAAACCTTGTCAAAAAGATAAGAGAGAGACAATGTACTTTCATAGGACATGCAATGAGAAGAGGGGGCATTGAAAATATTATAACAACAGGAAAAATAGAAGGAAGAAGATCAAGAGGAAGACCAAGAGAAATGATACTGGACAGTCTGACGGGATGGTGTGAGGGGAGATCACCAACTGAACTGATGGCTTGCATGAAGGATCGGATACTCTGGAGAAGCATAATAGCCAACGCCAGTCGGCACGGCACCTGATGATGATGATGATGATGATGATGATGATGGTGATAATGATAATCCCCATTGTTAGTTAGTAGTGATCCAAGATATTCAAAACTCTTAACCTATTCCAATTTTTTATACATATTTCAGCTGCCTTATTTGTTTTGTCAATTCTCGTCCATTTAGTTTACTTCGCATTAAGATAGAGGATTTGCTCTTCGCTGTTCCTACGGACTGACATAATTAGTTTTTCCATTCCTTTTTGTGTTGTGGATAGTAATACCGTGTGATCAGCATATCTAATCTCTGGTATTTCATAAACTCCAATTGTTTTGTCATCGTTATATTCTTTGTATACATCTTCTCTAACATTCCTCATTATATTTTCAGTATACAAGTTAAATAAGTAAAGTGACAGTATGCACCCCTGACGGACCCCTTGTTTTATGTAAAACCAAGTTGTTGTTTCACCATTTATTCTTACTGCTGCCTGTTTGTCTAGATACCGCAGTGGTATTAATTGTATCAAATGTGTTGAAAATACCATTTTTTCCATTATTTCCCAAAGTTTCTGGTGTTGTACACAATCAAATGCCTTTGAATAGTCTATAAAGGATAAATACAGATTCACATTAAACTCTCTGCATTTCTCTATTATTAATCTTATATTAATCCTCTTCCGTGTCTAAAACCAGCTTGGACTATATTGACTTCTTCTTCTATTTTCTTACAAAGTCTACACATTATGATTTTAATAGAATTTTACTGGCATGACTAATCAGGGCAACAGTTTTGTAGTTTGTGCATAATTTCAGGTTATTCTTTTTTTGGCAGTGATATGAAACAGTTCTTTTTCGTTCATTTGGCCAAATATCTGAATGCCATGTCATGGAGCATATAGATTGATGCACATTCCTTTCCTTCTGCTTTAATAAGTTCAGCTGTTGTCTCATCAGAAACTACATATTACAATACTCTGAGTAGTAAAAAGGTAAAGGTAAAGGTAATCCTGTCATGCCTTAGAGGCACATAGGGATATGGTGTTAGTGCCCATATTTTCCTTGACCTGTCAGCACACTAGAGGGTGATTTGGTCAGTATCACGCCTGGCCGCCTTTCCTTTCCCAACTCTTAAGAAGTCGGGTACCATTTCTACAGCTGGGTGACTGGGGTGCCTCCGGCCGGATTCGAACCCCCGACCTTCGCCATGAGAGACTAGTGCACTAACAACTTCGCCACGTAGACGGGTCAAAACAGAGTGGCTTTCTTCCGGAGACAGAAATTTCCCTATGGAACTTCAGTCAGTCTTACTGGTAAAAAAAAACGTACCCTTACACGGGGTACGACTGAATTTACAGAATATACAGGTGTCTTGAAACGTCTCATCTTTCGTTATGATGTTCTTAACAAAGTTTGCACGACCACTGGCATCAGCAGGCAGTTGCTGATTGATTTGGACATGGTTCTCTTTCTGATGGTCAGTTAGCAAATGCGTACGAATTTTGCACAGGCGCGAGGCATCTGAAGGTTTTTTTTTTCCAAGCAGTAATTAATGGCAAGATCCTGTTGTGATGTCCACCACGTCAGCAGCTTGCTGACGGTTCAAAGGGCTGTTTCCACGAATCACAGCACGCGCTTTCTCGACAAGGTCGTCGTCTGTTGACGTGAAAGGTTGTCTAGGCCTGGGATCTTCATCTATCGACTTTCTGCCCTCTTTAAAACACTTAAACCATTTATAGCAATGCTATCGGCTCACACAGTCCTCCCCCGTATGCTTGGTTGAGCAGTTGCGTTGTCTGTGTAAAATTTTTACCAAGTTTGCTGAAAAGTTTCACATGTACACACACAAAACTTTGTTCTTCAAGCTCCTTCATTGTCACCTTGCCACTAATCCAACGAACAGCTTGTGTACTTCAGCAAATGTAGCCCGACGACTAATGCTCATAGCGGAATGGGGCAAATGGCAATTTGGTGTCAAGACATGCCGCTGGGTGCAGTCAGTCGCCGCACCGCGCCCTCTATGCTGATCGGAGCAGTATGTATATGTTCACTCTTTTTATTTTAACACACTTCATACGCCGTTATGCAAGACAGTACCAGACTGCTTTGCGCGCACAGATATTATTAACCTTTGGATCCGTGCTGTAAACATGAAAGCCTGCTGTTCTGTCAAATATATTTACAGTCCTATTTGTCAGTCGATGTTATTTTCGGCAGTTTCTTTGCACTTTAATTGCTGTGTGAAATTTATGGTAGATGATTCAATGCTTTTTGTGATAATTAACTGGATCTATATTTTCTCTAAAATTTCGTTTTAGAACTACTTTCTATTAAAACTTTGAAACTAATTCAGTACGCTTAAATTGGCTTGTCTAATAATAAATCTTAGATACAGGATAGAAGAGTTTAAACAGAATAACATATGCTCACGTTAAAAAGTTCCACGTTTATGGGCAAACGTCCAAGTTCGTAGAGAATAAATGATAAAAAATAGACAAAATATAGTGCGTGAGTAAATCATTGGCGGAAGAGATCAAACCGTTTCACACCTTCAACAGCTGGAGCTCTTTAAACTGTTATTGTTTTCACTGTTATCCCGGTCTGCGGAAGAGTATACTAACATTGATTATGGCTGATTCTTTTTTTTTCCCTTTCTCTATGCTCTTTCTTATTTCGTCAGCTAAAAAAATGCGAAAGAAAATAATCGGATGGAAGAACTTCAGACAGTCAGGCAGAGAGTTATCGCTCCATCTGTAGCTTAGGTTACCAAGAGAGTGATAAAATGCCGGATGTTGAACTCCCAAAGTCCACACGGTTTCCTGAAATGTTATCAGATAAAACTTCCGGATAGCAATAAAAAAATAGTTCCGGTCTACTCACCTTCACCAAACATGCAGGCAACAGGTGCAGGTGTGAGCAAAGACGTCAGGTTGATTATCGCAAAATACTCGAAGTCAGATGATTTTTTTGGTGCACTTTTTTTTGTATTTTTGCTAAACCGTCTTCATTATGAAAAAAAAAAGAAGTGTCTACCTGAATCGATGAATGTATTTTAACTTTTCTCATGGATTGGTCAGAATTTGTGACTTCTCTCCAGAGACGTGATAACAATCAGCCAGTCAGTCATTTGCATGTCCCTTGCGGAACTTTGCCTCCCTAACAGCTCTCCTGTAGGCCTCTCGGTTGTGAGCAAGATGGCCTGCTGCTGATGCATCCATTTGCAGATCATCAACGATGTCTTGCAGTCATTTTCGCCTTGGTCTTCCTCTCTTTCTTTTTCCAAGACGGTCTTCTCTAGATTATCATGACGTTTAATGTGTCCAAAATAGTTAAGTTTTCTTTGCTTAATCCTCTTTACTAGCCAGCCTTCTTCAATATTAAGTTCTTGTAGTATGGATATATTTGTTCTTTTTTTGTGTCCATGATATATGAAGAACTCTTCTGTAGCATTTACATTCAAAGACATTTATGTGTTTCTCAGCTGATTTGTTAAGTTTTCAGGTCTCACAGCCATATGTTGCGATGGGAAAGATGCATGCCCTTAAAAATCTTATTTTTGTGGTTCTGTCTGTTCCTGCCCACAGATTCTTTAGTTGTTTTACTTTCTGAAGAGCGATAGATGTCCTCCTTTTAATTTCCCTCATTTTATCTCCATTATTATCTTTATTGCCATGAAACGTGCCTGAAATACGGAGAATCCGCTTTCGTCTTTTAAGATTTTGAAACATAATTAGAAACAGCTTTATTAATGAGCAAGCACGCAGGTGTACCATTTCGGTTTGACATCTTATCATATACAAAAGCATAAAGGACAAAGAAACCGGAAAAGAAGAGAAAATATACATTTACATTATACAAGAAGTAGGAATGGGGGAAAAAGTGACTTGTAAGAAGCTGCACCTGAGAGTGCGTGTGGTGGAGTATTGTGAGTGTTTAAATGAAGACTTGTGAGGTGAGATGCCAGCCTGACTGGTTAGTAGTAAAGGGGGGGGGGTGGGGAAATGGGGAAAGGGGAAAGAAGAGAGAGAGAGCGAGAGAGAGGGGACACAATGGTTGTCAAACCGAGAAAGATGGGTGGAATAGATGAATGTGGTTGTGGTACAGGATTTGTAATATAGCGCAATGAAGGTTCTAGAATATAAGATGCAGGTGAGGAAAGAGCAGATGGGAAATGAATATAGCGAGAATATGATAATATGGATAAAGGAAAGGTTAAGTATAACTGTATTTCCACTTCAAACCCTTTGCTCCCAGTGTAGTTTTATCGTTTGCCCCGGACATCTATTCTAGTTTTATCGTCTGCCCCCGACATCTATTCTAGTTTTATCGTCTACCCCGGACATCTATTTTTTTATCTTTTGCGGGGATGAAGATGCCTGTCCGATGAGGCAATCAACGACACATAGCGGATATTCTAGCGTCAGGGTTAGCGAACCATAGCTGACCAAGACCCTGTCACCACCTCTCCGAGGTATCCCCAGTAACAGGCACAGCCTGGCTAACGGGGCAGGGATCGCCATAGTCCCTATGGTGGTGGAGTCTGCTAAAGAACCACTGCACCCCCCTTCCCTTGCTTTTTAGCTGTACTCCGGGACTGAAAAAGCAGCCGCCATAACCCGATCCCACGCCGATACGATGCTGTACCTCAACACTTCTACAGCATCGGCTGCGAAGAACAACAGCTCGTAGTTACAGGGAGACGGCATAAACAAATAATCATATCTTGCAAGCTTATTATTTTAAATCATTTTCACGTCCCAACCGCGAGCTTCTCCAGCCGCTGATGACGTAAATGAACCCCCCCCCCCCCCAAGTTTAGCATGACCTGAGTCGTATCCATAGCCCAGACCTGGAGGAGGTTATGTATGGGAGAGCAAACGTCTGCCCACGCAGCCTGTTAATGTGTCCCGCAGCTCCTTGTGACCTGTGCTATCACGGAAATGTATCAACAGACGTATTTCGACGTCAACATTGTCACAGTTGTTGCCAACATTCTAGCACTAAAATGTTGCGAAATTCCCAAGAGGGAACATTTAGTTTGGATTTTTCTCTATGTTGGGGAATACCACACGTAATAAAAAAGGGGAAAGTTATTACCCTCTGGAGACACCCAGGGCAGTCCACCTGGCACCCATGTCTACAGTTCTCTGACTGGTGCGCCTCCGGCGGGATTCGAACCACCGACCTTTTGCCATGAAAGATTAACATACTAAGCGCTTCTTCACCCAGACACCCACCCCACACGCAAAGATTGAAAACATATGTTGATATGTTGAATGTTGCTTCTCTTAGTTGTTGCTGTTAAATGATCAAACATTCATTGACGTAGATATAACAGTCAAGGTGGTTTTATGCCTCTTTTTTTTTTTTTTGGAGATCCACTTCAAGATCATTTAGTTTAAACTATAAACTGTTCACAGAAATGTCTCACCTGTCGCATCTTGTAAACTTCTGCAGTGTTTTTTTACGTGTGTCTATGAGCGTACAACCAGTGAGACCTTGCGTGTGGCTCAATACACAAGGTACGCGAACATCTGCTCATCTCCTAATGAACTGCAAAAGGTTATACAGTATATTTTGATACACCTTGCCTTCAGAGGCTGTTTTCCCTAACACAGATGGGCCAGGAAACAGATCTTCTAAACAGGTTTGACTAGAATCTTGAAGGTAGCTGATGGAAACCCACATAATTCACAACAGCGTTGATGGTATATGCAGGGCGATTCAGAATTACTGTCGCAGTTTCCCTGGCCGTTAATTTTCAAACAGGAAATATCAAAATAAAAACCGCTTCTGGAATTTCTCTCTCTCTTTCTCTGTCTGTCTGGACCTTAGGTGCCCAGGGGAGATAGGGCTTCTTCAAGGGTTTTCCACAAATGCCTGTCCTTTTTTCCGCTCTTGCCCAGGTGAGCCCTCTACTGCTTAACACTCTCTCTGCTGTTCTTCTCCATGTCTCTTTTGGTCTACCCTTACTTCTGTTCCCCTGTGGTGTCCATCTTAGTGCTATTTTTGGTAGTGAGTTGTCAGTCATTCGGAGCACATGTCCCAACCATCACCAGCGTCTTTCACCAATAACTGCTGTCATTGGCTTCATCTGCATTTCTGCCAACGAGATGTTGTTTCTTGCGGTGTTTAGCCAAAATATTTTTTCTAATTCCTCGTAAACATTTAGTCTGGAAGAAATTCAGCTTGTTTTCTATATTTTTGGTGATTTTCCAGCATTCACTTTCATAGAGTATTACACTTAGAACATTACTCTTAAATATCCTGTAGACTTTTCTTCTGGAATATGAAGGTGTAATTTTAATACATGTAGAATCAATAGTATAGTAAACACCTTCAACATGTGAGTAAGATGTTAAAGCGGTATTCACTTTTCCTTCAAATATTCTCCATTGTTTTTGATTCCTCACGCCCAGTCCAACCCAGGCCCCAAGGAAAATGCATTTCCAGAAATTCTAGAACAATACAAGCCCAGTGTGGAGGTACACCATCTTGGTGGAACACCATATTATTATTATCATTATTATTATTATAAGTGATTAACGGAGACAGACCAAGAGGCAGACCAAGACAAGAGAGGAGGCAGACCAAGACAAGAGAGGAGGCAGACCAAGACAAGAGAGGAGGCAGACCAAGACAAGAGAGGAGGCAGACCAAGACAAGAGAGGAGGCAGACCAAGACAAGAGAGGAGGCAGACCAAGACAAGAGAGGAGGCAGACCAAGACAAGAGAGGCGCGACAACCTGAAAGAAGACCTACGAGCAGGAGCAGACATTTGGCAGGAGAAGACCACGAAGAGAGAGAATGGATACACAGTCTTGCCTGCAACAAACAGCCTCAATGGCTCGGAAAACTGAACGAAATTATTATTATTATTATTAATATTATTATTATTATCATTATGAGTAGTAGTAGTAACAGTAGTAGTAGTAGTAGTAGTAGTAGTTCAATATTAGTAGTAGTAGCAGTAGTAGTAGTAGTATTAGTAGTAGTAGTAGTAGTAATAGTAGTAGTAGTAGTAGTAGTGCAATACATGAGAAATAAAATCCACGAAAGGTCTGCAAGATTTTGAGACTGAATTTCATTTTGGCTTTGCTTTTTTTTTTTAGTCTGAGACGAATGAACAATATCCTGGGATCTAAAACTAGTTCCCGTGTCCGGTACATTCTGTATACTGTAAAAGTACTGAAATTAAAAGGAGGACATCTATCGCTCTTCAGAAAGTAAAACAAATAAAGAATCTGTGGAGAGGAGCAGACAGAACTACAAAAATAAGATTTTTAAAGGCATGCATCTTTCCCATCGCAACATATGCCTGTGAGACCTGGACACTTAACAAAACAGCTGAGAAACACATAAATGCCTTTGAATGTAAATGCTACAGAAGAGTTCTCCACATATCGTGGACACAAAAAAGAACAAATATATCTATAGTACAAGAGCTTAATATTGAAGAAGGCTGGCTAGTAAAGAGGATTAAAGAGAGAAAACTTAAATATTTTGGACACATTAAACGTCATGATAATTTAGAGAAGACCGTATTGGAAGGATACATAATGGGAAAAAGAAAAAGAGGAAGACCAAAACGAAGATGGCGGCAAGACATCGTTGATGATCTGCAAATGGATGCATCAGCAGCAGGCCATCTTGCTCACAACCGAGAGGCCTACAGGAGTGCTGTTTGGGAGGCAAAGTTCCACACGGGACATGCAAATTAATGAATGAATACCGAAACTAGCTCCCGCGTCTGGTACATTCTATATACTGTAATAATACTGAAACTAGCTCCCGTGTCTGGTACATTCTATATATTGTAATAATACCGAAACTAACTCCCGTGTCTGGTACATTCTATATACTGTAATAATACCGAAACTAACTCCCGTGTCTGGTACATTCTATATACTGTAATAATACCGAAACTAGCTCCCGCGTCTGGTACATTCTATATACTGTAATAATACTGAAACTAGCTCCCGCGTCTGGTACATTTTATATATTTAGCTCCCGCGTCTGGTATATTTTATATATTTAGCTACCGCGTCTGGTACATTTTATATATTGTAATAATACCGAAACTAGCTCCCGTGTCTGGTACATTTTATATATTTAGCTCCCGCGTCTGGTACATTCTATATACTGTAATAACACCGAAATTGGTTCCCCTGTCCAGTACATTCACGATACTGTAAATAACACCTCGCCAATAAATGCGTGGAGTAGAATTTTAAATTAAAACAGAGCACAGAAACCCACGTAAAATCGGGATATTAACATAACGCTTGATAACCGTAAAAAGTTCTCCCGCAGGCGAATTTAAATTGATTTTTTAAGAGACTGTACTCTCCGAGGAGAATGATGGAGGGCGTATGACCGCCACCTTTAACGAGCTCTCTCTGCGTCTGCCTCATTCACGCTTGCACCTACACTTCTGCTAACACAATAATTGCTTTCTAATGGAAGTCTCAAGCCTTTGAGAGAAGAGAACGTTCTGGCTTATCCACAAGTCTGCAAAAAAGGAATTTGGAATTCAAAGCGAAAGTAAAACTGTCGTTAAAACGCGAGACGTAATATAAGAACCGGTGTATGATAATGTTGGCAAACAGTTAAAAAGCTCCTCGATACAGTTCACGGCGCGCGTTCCTTAGACAAAAGAGCGGTTTGTCAATGACAGCAAACTTGTACAACCAGTGAGATATTTTTATTATTATTTTTTTTTCTAAATAGGAAAGAAAACTGTACCCAATAAAACACATCAAAATGACAACAACCCAGACAAGTTTAAGAGTAAAGTAATCTAAAATATATAAAAGGCCAAAAAAAAAAACGGTAGCGAAAAACTGAAGTGGTTTTACTTTGAAGGTGCCAAATCGGAGAAGATGCCAGATTGTAAGGATCATTAGCATTCACGAAGGTGAGACGCGGCAGTTAACACTTATCTACCCATATATCTCCAAACAGTTTATTACTGACGGGTTTGTTTTGTCTCTTCATCCGGAAAATCATGTTGGAAGAATGCTTTATGTCAGATTTTAGCACAGAGGAGTAAAAGACCTTTTTTGCGATGGACTTTAATTACAAACAGTGACTTGCGTCTAGTTCTCTCTGCCATTACATGACTTCGCTTACCAACAGTGACTTGCGTCTAGTTCTCTCTGCCATTACAGAACTTCGCTTACCAACAGTGACTTGCGTCTAGTTCTCTCTGCCATTACAGGACTTCACTTACCAACAGTGACTTGCATCTAGTTCTCTCTGCCAATACAAGTTAGTAATACAGGACCGCTTAACAACAACGGTTGCGTCTAGTTCTCTCTGCCATTACATGACTTTACTTAACAACAATGACTTGCGTCTAGTTCTCTCTGCCAATAAAGTCCTCACCGACAGGCTTATGACATCATGTCCTTCCATAACCCCCGATCCCTTATGCATATCAGCAAGTTTGTCACGGAACATTTCTCGTGCCATAATGGATGTCAAACCATCAAACATCTTTTTTTTCTCTCTGTCTATCTCTGTCTCTTTTACCTTAGATCTTCCCTGTTGCCATGTGGTGCTATAGCCCGCCTCTCCCCCAACATGCCCTCACAAAATTTAAATTGTCCTTTTCTGATCTTGTGTTATAATTTTCTTTGTTTCTTGTGCCTCTTTCAGAACTTCCTTTTTCGATTTTCTCCGCTGTTACAAGTTAGCAATACAGGACTCTGCTTAACAAACAATGGCTAGTGTCTAGTTCTCTTAGACATTATAAATTAGTAATATGAGACTCTGGTTAACAATGACTTACGTCTAGTTCTCTCTGCCATTACAAGTGGTACCATACGATGTAATTGCACTGCGGGACCTTCTTCTTCTTCTTCTTCATACGCATTTAGCGATAATGCATGGTACTCTGTTTCAATGCCCCATCTGGGTTGATACCTCCGACTTCAGCAGCTTTCCTTGCTAGGGCAGACCGTGGTCTTGCTCGGACTGACATGAAGACAGTGGTGTAGGATGGCCTATCCAAAACTTTGTTTTCCAGCCTCTAGTGGCTGTACTTAAGCCCCTTCTCCACACCAGACCCAATGGCTGTGAGACAGTTCCACAGAGACACTCCGAATTTGGGATGAGGAATCCGATGATATCCATTCCCCGCCACCAATAGTCTGCTGGCTCTGTTTTGTTTATCTCATTCTGATAGCCATTGTTGTAGAGACCCATAAGCTTCCTGGATTCATTGATTTCACATCAGACTTTCCTCATCCCCGCCGGCGACCTTCACGTCACCATCCGTCCACCATCCTGGCATTACCTTTTACAAAAAATAACAATTACAGTTAGTGTTGATTGCTACAGGTTTCTCGGCTACAGAAGTAGGTCAGAGTTTTTAAGCAATTAGATCTATGTTTCCTGTCTCACAAAGACCATGTTAAGATAAGTGTGTTGTAAACATAGTTGTTCCCGGGGGACGGGGCTAGTGTGAAAGACGAGTTGAATTAGAGAAAGAAATCTAGTTTCAGCTTAGAAGTCTTTCGAACAAACAACAGTGGGATGTTTGGGAAGTCTGTCGAATAAACAACTGTGGGATGTTTGGGAAGTCTGTCGAACAAGCAAATGTGGGATGTTTGGGAAGTCTGTCGAATAAACAACTGTGGGATGTTTGGGAAGTCTGTCGAACAAACAACTGTGGGATGTTTGGGAAGTCTGTCGAACAAACAACTGTGGGATGTTTGGAAAGTCTGTCGAATAAACAGCTGTAGGATGTTTGGGGACGGGGCTAGTGTGAAAGACGAGTTGAATTAGAGAAAGAAATCTAGTTTCAGCTTAGAAGTCTTTCGAACAAACAACTGTGGGATGTTTGGGGGAAAAGGTGAAAGAGGATGTGGCTACTGGATGACACTATTCTCAGAAAATGACTTTTGAGTGTCCATGTCATCCGGACTGTTAGATAACATTGTCTTAAGACTGAGATGACATTGTCGTAATACTAGCTGAGATGGCATTGGTTCCAGGACTAGAGAAACATTTTCTTTAGCCAAGACCCTGTCCACATCTACTTGGAAGAGATCACAACACGCCCGGGGAATTGACATTGTTTCTTTTAGGCGTGGAACTTTTTTTTCTCACAAGCGGCCTCCTGTAGGCGATCTAGGAATTAAAAGAAAGGCATTCTATGTACACCTGACGCTGGCTGATTAGCCAATCAGCGACCAGTAGGTCATATGCTAGCGTCAGGGTTAGCGAACCATAGCTGACCAAGACTCTGTCCCACCTCTCCGTTGGTACCCCTAGTTACAAAACTTAGCCTGGCTAACGGGGCAGTGATCGCCATAATCCCCTTGGTGGTGGAGTCTACTAAAAAAGCATTGACCCCCCCCCCCCCCCCCCGCTTTTTAGCGGTACATCCGGAATTGAAAAAAATAGCTGCCACAACGTATTCAAGATAGGATGCTGTGCTTCAAGATCTCCATAGCATCGCCTGCAAAGAACACCAGCTCGTACTTACAGGTAAATAGTACAAGTACAAACAAGTACAAGAACAAGACGCAACTCCTGAATTACAGAAGCTTCACCATGAAATCTCCGGGGAAGAGCTTCACATTCGCACTAATGAAAAGGTACATCAAGAAAACACAAACAAAAAAAAAAAGAGTTTCTTCTTCCTTGCTTGTAACCTTCCACATCGTCTGCGGAAGAGGGATTTTAGCAAGGTGAGAACTAACTTACAGTAAAGAATTTTTAGTGATTGTATGTAAGATTAACTTAGAAGGTAAAAAAGGTAAAGGTAATCCTGTCATGCCTTAGAGGCACACAGGGATGTGATTTTAGTGCCCATATTTTCCTTGACCTGTCAGCACACTAGAGGGTGATTTGGTCAGTATCACGCCTGGCCGCCTTTCCTTCCACAACTCCAGAAGAAGTCGGGTACCCATTTCTACAGCTGGGTGACTGGGGTGCCTCCGGGCCGGATTCGAACTCCCGACCTTCGCCATGAGAGACCATTGCACTAACCACTTCGCCACTCAGACAGCAAACTTAGAAGAGTAGACATACACACAAAAAACAACTTCAGATGTGAGAGACAGAAGCTTACACTTACACCCTTCCAGGTACCGTAGGGTATCACCTAGGGCTCGCAGTGTATCTCGCCATGAGTCTCTCCTCGGCGAACATGCCAACTTCATCTGGGTATTTATTGCCGGCCATCTTAACCCTTCTTGTCAGTGTTCTCCTTAAGGTTTCTCGAGGTCGACCTCTTTCTCTTCTTTTTTTTTTCCAGATGTTTTTTTTTTAGTTTGGCGGCTTCCTATGTGATTTTATGATTGTTTCTTCTCATCATGCGGCCCACATATACCCACCTTCTTTTCTTTCAAGCCGCTGAGAGTGTTTGCTGCATGCTCATTTCTCTTATCTCTTCTTTAGTCTTGAAATTCGTTCCTTTGTATACAGAATGTTTTAATTAGACATTTGTTTTAAAATGCGCCCAGTTTGCACTCTTTTTTCTTTGATTGTTTTCTAGCTCTCACATGCATACAAAAGGATGGGTATCACACTGAGATTGAATATCTTAGAAACTTAATAACAAAATAATCTAGATAGTATAAAAGAGATAAAAGAATTTTACAACACTCTGGGCATGGCAATGAAACAGCAAACCAGAGGAAGTAACCTTTGTGCTGGGTGATTTAAACGCGGGAGTAGGGACTGGACAAGACAATGAAGCTACTGGCAAGTATGGACTAGGTATCAGAAATACAAGAGGAGAGAAGTTGATTGAGTGGGCAGAAAAGAATAAAATGATAATATGAAATACTTGGTTTCAACAACACCCTAGGCGACTATGGACATGGAAAAGGCCAAATAATAACATACGTAACCAGATAGATTATATTATGACCAACAGAACATTCAGGAACTCACTAATATCCATGAAAACAAGACCAAGCGCAGACTGCAACAGTGACCACATCCCAGTCGTAGGAAAAGTGAGAATCAGGCTACATAAGAGTTTAAAGGTAGCAGCTAAAAACAAAGAACTAGATAGAGAGTTGTTACGGAAAGATAAGGTAATACAAGAAAAATATAGGACCATAGTACATAATAGATATAATGCTATAGAGAAGATTGAAACGAGTGATGAACAATGGAATATGCTTAAAGACTCTATTCAGCAAACATCTATCGAAATCCTACCTCCAAATAAAAGACACGCTAAACAGGAGTGGACGACAGAAGAAATTTTGCAACTAATGAATCAGAGAAGAAGTCTTAAGGAAGATAAAAATGAATGTGACAAAATAAATAAAGAAATAAGACACAAATGCAATAAAGATAAAGAACTGTGACTAAATAAGAAATGTAATGAAATAGAGACACACCATCGTGGAAAAGCAAGAGATATGTACAAACAAATAAAGGAGTTAACAAACAAAAGGACAAACCACAAGACTGGTTGCCTGAAGTCAAATGAGGGGCATACAATAATGGACAGAGATGAAATAACGGCAAGATGGTGAGGATACATTAGAGAACTCTATGAGGACAATAGAAGCGAAATAGATATGCGAAATAATAATGAAGGGCCTCCCATATTAAAAGCAGAAGTGGACGTAACCATCAAACACATGAAGAACAACAAAGCACCAGGACCAAATAAAATCACCAAAGAAGAATTGGAAGCATTAGTAGAGCTTGGCATAGAAATAATTGCCAGATTGCTGAATGACATCTATAACAGTAACTATGTCCCATCAGACCTTTTATAATCAGTTTTCATTGGCCTACCAAAGAAACAAGGTACAGTTGAATGCGAAGACCATCGAACCATTAGTCTTATGAGCCATGTTACCAAAATACTGCTTTCTTGTTGTTTGCTTCATAGACTACTGTAAAGCATTCGATAAAGTAAGACACACAAATTATAAGAATGCTAGAAGACATCAACATAGATGGGAAAGATCTGAAACTCATCAAAAACATATACTGGCAGCAATCAGCAGCAATGAAGGTTGAGAACCAAACAGGAGCATTCCAAACACACTGGGAGTGAGACAAGGATGTGCTCTATCTCCTGACCTCTTCTCCTTGTACAGAGAAAACATAATGAGAAATATAGAGAACTTGCCAGAAATATCAACTGGCGGGTACAACCGTAACAACTTAAGATATGCAGACGACACAGTCCTGATTGCTAAAAGCTAAGGGGAGCTACAGGCTCTTCTGGACATCGTGGTTCGTGAAAGTAAAAGTAAAGGTCTCAGCCTGAACAAAAAGAAGACTGAAGTATTGGTCATCTCAAAGAAAAGAATGCCACCAAAATGTAGCATTACCACAGAACTAAGGTTCTAAGGACTGCAAACGCGCCACAAACAGCCTCTGGCAGTCAAGTCCAGCTCCTGGCCTTCCCGTGGCAGAACTGTTTAAACTGACAGGAGAAGGGGCGAGGGCGAATATCTGGCGCCTGAAAACCAGTTACTTAGGGTAGATGAGTGGCACGTTTGGTAGCTCATCTGCTGCTGTTGGCGAGATCTTCAGCTGCCGTGCGTGGAGCGGTGCTCCTCTCGGCCAATGAAGAAATTTGCAAATGAGGTTGCCGCGCAGCATCACTGCGGAAAAGGTGGTAGAAAGGATAAAGCGAGGCAAACAGTCAAATCACGGCACCTCTGGTCTAGAGGTCGGCCACGTCCTGAGTGCAGTCATATCGGGTGAAATGCATGAACCGGCTTGTCCCAGAGGTTAAGACACTGCTGGCGAGACTCTTCAAATGCCGCGCGTGGAGTGAAGCTCCTCCCGGTTAAGGAAGTAAATGCGGAAAAGAAATAAAGGTTGCTGTGCGGCGCCCATGGGAAAAGGTGGTGGAAAGTGAAGTTTAACCGGTATGTCCAGTAGTATCGCTACGAGAGCTATACCACGGCACCTCTGCTCTAGAGGCCGCCCACGTCCGAAATACACCTACACTGGTGAAATATGACTAAACCGGCACACACCAGGGGTGGAACTTGATGGCTAGACATGTCATGCCACCTCCGCTCTAGAGGTCGGTAACGCCTGATAAACACCCATACTGGTGAATTTTGCCTAAACCGGCTCATACCAGGGGTGAATCTTGAAGGCTATGCATGTCACAGTACCTCTGCCCTAGAGGTCGGTCCCGTCCCAAACACACCCATACTGGGATAATGCCTAAACCGGCTCAACCCAGGGGTAGAAGTCACTAGTGGCGAGGATTCGTCCTCCTGGACAAAAGCTCCATCCTGGTCACAACTAAGAAGGGTAGCGGCCACGACCGCAAAATGCTGAAGTCGGAGACACTGGACCAGGGAAGTCTAGATAGGCAACCACCTCTCACCCGGCGGGGATGTTTGCGTATCCTAATCACGCTGAGGTTTTCCGGTGAGAAAGTCCAACCCTGGACTGGATGGGCAACCACCTCTCACCCGGCGGTGATACACGGGTATCTCAAAACACCTCGAGGTTTTCCGGTGAGAAAGTCCAACTCTGGCCTGGATGGGCTACCGCCTCTCACCCAGCGGGGATGCACTGATATCCTAAACACGTCGAGGTCTTCCGGTGAGAAAGTCCAACCCTAGACTAAACTGGTGCAATGAAAACCACGGTGTCACGCAATCCCGCTTCCGAGACCCACCAAGAATATAGGCTAAAACACTGTGATACTCTGAACCCCTTGTGGTCCTCTCGTAGATCTCGTGTGGTCTATTTTGGACCACACAGGGGACCACGGGACCTAACGAGGACCACAGGCGTGAATTCAGTAGGTTCACAGTGCGGTTTTTGGTGGTAGAAGTGAACGAAGAAGAAGAAGAAGAAGACAGAACTAAAACACGTTGATAGATTCAAGTACTTAGTAACGATTATAACAGCTGATTGGAAATGTCACAACGAAATAAAAGCAGACATGCTCAGGCCAAGTCAGCATTCCAGAAAATGAGAAACATCTTGGGCAATAGATCCATATCAATGGAAACAAGATTCCGAGTACTTAAATGTTACATCAAGCCACTTTTGTTTTATGGATGTGAAGCATGGTCCATGAACAAGAGAGTACAGCGAGAAATGGAAGCCATGGAAATGTGGTTCATAAGAAGGATGTTGAAGGTACCATGGACAGCTAAGAAAACCAATGAAGAAGTCGTAAGAGAGGCTGGAGTTAAGAGGCAAATTACAGCAAAGATCAGAGGCAGACAAGCGAGATTTGTAGGACGTTTTCTGAAAAGAAAATATGAGACACATTGTGGCAACTGGAAAAATTGAGGGAAGAAGAGACAGAGGAAGACAGACAGAGAGAGAGAGAGAGAGAGAGAGAGAGAAGTTACTGGATGGGCTGTCAGTGTGGCTAGGAAGAAAGTCACCGCCGGATCTCATAATCAAGTCTAAAGACAGGGATTTGTGGAGGGAAATGATCGTCTACGCCGCACGGCACATGAATTGAATTGAGGTAAGTTAACGAAGTCAAACTACTACCAGTGCCACTTGCTGTTCTTGACCAGAATGTTAGCTACAAAATAAAAGCATGTTTGCAGCATAATGTCGGTTGTCAACGATCTAAAGAGACGCACAAACTTCGTTCACTTCATGACTTCTTTACCTCGAAGCTCTATGCCCCGTGGCATGTGACTGCAGCAGGGGGATGAAGTGTTACTGCCTTCACATTTCTAGTCCGTTACAGTATTTGAAATAAGGATGCCAGCACCTATCAGTGTTGCCTTTGTTTGCCTAAGAAAAGACCAGGTACACATTTTTTCAGGCTGGGCTGACCCCGATGTCGCTCGGTCCGAAATAAATTATTCTGTCCTCTAGGAAATCGAATCGGGGATCTTCTAATGGGCAAGCGACTGCGCCAATCACTACGCCACCGAAGCCTCGCTACTTGAATAGTGTATTGAGAAATATGAACACACACACACACACACGTAACAGACACAAAGAGTGATGGCCCTTTTTGATGTAATGCTGCTTGTGAGAGTGAATACAAATTTTTTTTTAAACTTGAGAACATATTTTCTTCTTCTTCTTCTTTCCCCTCTTCTTCCTTCTTCTTCTTCTCTCCTTCTTCTTTTTATTCTTCGTTTTCTTCATCATCTTCTTCTTCTTTCCTTCTTCTTTTTCTTCTTCGTCTTCTTCTTCATCATCTTCTTCTTCTTTCCTTCTTTTTCTTCTTCGTCTTCTTCTTCTTCTTTCTTTCTTCTTCCTTTTTATTTCCTTCATCTTCTTCCTCTTTTCTCTTCGTCTTCTCCTCCTGCCTTCATCCTCCTCCTCCTTATTTCCTCCTCCTCCTTTTTCTTCTTTCTTTCCTCTTATTCTTTCGTTCGGTCTACTAATCCGGTGTTATCGGGTCCAAACCTATCCGGTGGGGGTGGGGGTGGGGAAATTTTGTGGCATTCTTATCTTATATCCTTCCCGTGCCGTTAAACGTCACATAGGGCTCGCAAAGTAGTTCGCCAATTTTTGCTGTCTTCGGCGAGTCTTTCAACCTCATCAAGGGATTTTATGCCTGTTAATTTGGCCTCTCTTAACAATGTCCTCTTCAGAGTTTCACGCGGTCTGCCTCTTTTTCTTTGGCATTACGATACCAGAAAGGCCACAGGAACCACCCAGGCTCCAAAAATGGGTACCAGAGAAAATTCTGGAAAAGTAAATTCGGCCAGGCGTGATACTGACCACATCACAGTTTCATCACACTTCCATCACACTTCAGGTCACTGAAACATGGGCCTAACACCGTATCCACAAAAGACCTTAACGGAGTGGAAACAGGGAATATTACCTTTTATCTTCTTGTGAAGCCTATCATTGGTTTCTTTTATGTTCAGACTCGGTTCTTGAGCATGTGAAAAGGCCCGAAACCCCACACGCACAGGACTCGACCACCTCTACCATGCAGGGACTCGACCACCTCTACCATGCAGGGGGCTCGACCACCTCCACCATGCAGGGGACTCGACCACCTCTACCATGCAGGGGACTCGACCACCTCTACCATGCAGGGGACTCGACCACCTCTACCATGCAGGGGACTCGACCACATCTACCATGCAGGGGACTCGACCACCTCTACCACGCAGGGGACTCGACCACATCTACCATGCAGAGGACTCGACCACCTTTATCATGTACAAGACTCGACCACCTCTATCATGTACAAGAATCGACCACCTCTACCATGTACAAGACTCGACCACCTCTACCATGCACGGGACTCGACCACCTCTACCATCATAAGATACCTTTGGCGAAGATTTCTTTAAACGTGATGTTTCCTACCGTCTCTCACCTGTCGCCTCTAGCACATTTCCCTCACCAGATTTCCTCTTCCTCTGCTTCATCTGTCAGACATCCCTGGTCTGTTTTTTTATGACGCATACACGAGTAGACTGACGTAAATGCTGAAGGTCAGAAACAGGTCAAAGTTCTCGGTTTTGGGAACAAGGTTTGTAAAAAAAAAAACCCCAAAAATCTCGGGGGGAAAAAGGCAGAGGAACTGCTTACAAAAGGTCAACAGAAAGGCGTGTTTTGGAAACCAGAGAAGGAACGGATTATTTTTGTGTCTTTTGTGGACTATCATAAAGTCATGAACGAGAAGAAAAAAACAAACTTTACGGTGTGTAAATTTGATCATAAACAGAAAGCAGAAGAGACAACCAATTAGAGAGAGAGAGAAAGAGAGAGAGAGAGAGAGAGAGAGTGTGGATGATAAATATATATATATATATATTGAAAAGTTATAAGCACAAAAACCAAGTTAAGACTATTCAATTCGAATGTAATATCCACCCTCATTTATGCATGCGAAAGCTGGAAAACAACTAAAGAAATAGACAAGAAATTAGACTGTTTTGAAAACAAATGCCTAAGGAAAATACTTGGTATCAAGTGGAATTAATTCAAGAACAATGCAGAGATAAGACAGATGACTGAACAACAACCAGTCTCATGGGTGATCAGGAAAAGGAGATGGACATATGTTGGTCATTTGATGAGAAGAAATGATCAGAGAATCCCAAAACAAGCTATCAAGTGGAACACAGCAGGCCAAAGAAAAAGAGGCAGACCGCGTGAAACTCTGAAGAGGACATTGTTTAAGAGAGGCCAAATTAACAGGCATAAAATCCCTTGATGAGGTTGAAAGACTCGCCGAAGACAGGAAAAATTGGCGAACTACTTTGCGAGCCCTATGTGACGTTTAACGGCACGGGAAGGATATAAGATATAAGATATATATATATATATATATATATATATATATATATATATATATATATATATATATATATATATATTCAACTTTGTTTTCAAAAGAAGAAAAAATGGACACTCAGGCCCGTCAGAAATTTATTTTTATTTACATAAATAAATAATAAACTTATCTCATATCCATACACTCTACCCTCTGATTTATCCAACAACATGAAATAAACCTGCAGTCTTACATTCATTCAAAACTAACAAATTTATTGAAAAGCAGTATTTTTAAAAATTACAACACTCAAGCATTTTAAACTACTTTAAACTATGCTTAGGGAGGCATATAGTCCATATCAAACAGATATTGACAAAGTTTAAAGTTATAACAACGAATATTACTTATACGTTTTACGTGAATTGGTAGGGCAGTACAAAAGTGGGCAGCTGAGTAAGAGAAGCTTTTTTTAAACATGTCAAGCCTTGGTTTTTGGGAGAATACAATTGCTAAAGCGTTGACTGTGTTTTGGGTTGGATTTGAACAACGACCACAGATATAGTGAAAATAAAACTCTTCTTGAGGGGTAGAATATCAAGATGTTTGTCCTTATTTGCAATACGTGCTGCATGTTTGTCATCTATAAGCTTTACTGCTCGTTTTTGAAGTGAGTAAAGTTGGTTCATGTTTTACATGGAACAACCATCCCAGACTGTGGAGCAGTAGTTCAAGTGTGTTTGTATCTGTGATATGTAGTATATTCTTCTGGTGTCTATGTCAAGAAAATGTTTAATTTTAGTAAACTGGTAAACTTTTTGAGCAATGAGTTTGGTTAGGTTGTCTACATGATGATTTCAGCTGAGGTGGTGGTCAGTCATGAAACCTAGAGTTTTATGTTCACTAACACTCTCGATCTGTGAAGTTCCAGCATGGAGCTGTAGTGCTGTTGTTGGTGAACTTGTTAATTTCTGTCTTGTTGTAATGAGCATGGATTTTGTTTTGCTGGTGTTTATTAGCATTCTGTTGTTGTTGCTTCAGTTAATTAGACTGTTTATTTCAATTTGAAGAGCTGACTCAAAGTTAATACAGTCATTGTCATTAGTGTAAACTGTGCAGTCATCAGCAAAGAGGTCACAGGATGATTTTTTTGAGATGAAGTGGAAGATCATTGATGTAGATGGTAAACAGGAGAGGACCAAGAATAGATCCACGTGGAACGCCATTATCAACCACAGATGAACTTGACTTAAGAGTTTTTGAGGCAAACTACCTGTCTGTTGGAAAGAAAAGATCTAATAAATTTTGTCAAGTCAGGGTGTAATCTATAAGTCGCAAGTTTTCTAACTAGGATTTCATGATCAATCATGTCAAATTTTTTTTTTAAGTCAACAAAGACATCACCACATAATTTATCATCGTTTGTAGTAGATAACTAACATTCTGCCATTTCTGTGAGAGCTGCATGGCAGGAATGTTTCAGCCTAAAACCTGACTGACAGTCAACAATCTAATCATTTCCTTGCATTTGTTTTAAGGTTGTTTTTTGTATGTGTTTTTCTAGGGGTTTTGACAAAGTTGATAGAATGGAAATTGGTCTATAGCTTGATGTATTTTTCTCCGAACCAGATTTTAAAAGGGGATATATTTTTGCAATGTTAAAAGCCTGAGGAAAATGGCAATGTGGAATGCACTGATTGTAAATGTATGTATCTGCAACTACTGGGGCTGAGTAGCGTAATATCTTGTTGCTGATTTCATCAAGTCCTGCTGTGTTGTTCTTTAAAGATGAAAGATAATTGTAAACTTCACTAACTGACATGAAAGGAATACTGGGTTGCTTTAGATTTGCACATTTGCTACCTATAAATTTATTTAATTCGCTTAAATCAAAAGTAAGGGTTAATAGTGAAGATTTTAAGATATTGACTTCTTCTCTGAAGTGATTGCTGAACTCTTCACAGTTACTTCAGAGAAGAAGTCAATATCTTAAAATCTTCACTACCAACCCCTACTTTTGATTTAACGATAGATAGATAGATAGATAGATAGATAGATAGATAGATAGATAGATAGATAGATAGATAGATAGATAGATGGATAGATAGATAGATAGATAGATAGATAGATAGATAGATAGATAGATAGATAGATAGATAGATAGATAGATAGATAGATAGATAGATGTACAAAACAAAAAAGTATAAAATGGCCCACTTCTCATCACTAGTCTACCTGACAGCAAGAATATAACCGAGAGAGAGAAAGAGAGAGAGAGAGAGAGAGAGCACGTGGCACCCATTTAGCCCCACTGGTTTTAAGATTTTAAAAAGAAATGGCGAAAACGGAAGCAGGCGCATGGAGAGTGACATGGAATGTGGTATGAGGGTTAAAATGACGTCACACAGCATGGTCTGAGTTCTGCCCCCTGGTGTACAAAGAATGTTACGTGCATGCTGCCACTTACGTAAAAAACGTTGACCTCTGTGGATGTATTTTCTTTTTTCAGTGCTTTCTCCCAGCTTATGCTTTCATTTGTTTTTAGAACTTTAGCTTTTGTTCCAAATCTTTCTTATACATTTTTTTTGTTTTAGACAAAATTTCTTTCCATTTCTACACACTTGTGTTTTGATATATCAAGTTTAAAAAAATGTTGGCGGAATATGTTTTATTTTGTTTCGTTTCTTCCACGTTTAATTACTCGCCAGTAGAGTTTCTGTTTCAAGCTTTTGATATTTACTTTCCACCACCACGATATGCTACGATATGTTTATAATTTCAAAGTTTGCAGATAGTTTGATGCCACACAAAAAACATGAAATAATTTTTGCTTACGTAGCATTCCAAACTGTTGAATTTCACGCAGAAATATGACATAAATTGCTCAACTTTTAAAAATACTCGTTACGCTTTCATTTCAATAAGAACAAGATTTCATTTACATCGCCTCTAGTTTCTCCACACCTAAAGTGCACATCATCATCATCATCATCATCATCATCATCATCATCATCATCAGGTGCCGTGCCGACTGGGGTTGGCTATTATGCTTCTCCAGAGTACACGGTTTTACTAATTCGCTTTCAGTCTCTCTGTTCCAAAACTGAAGCTAATTAGCGTTTGCTATATTTTCATCACCACTGTTGGGGGGGGGGTGAGGGAACGAAGACACTGTCCCTTTTGGTAATTAGCAACCCATAGCTGACCAAGACCCTGTCCTCCTTTCTCCTTTGGTACCCCCAGCAACAGGCCTACCCTGGGTAACGGGCAGGGGTCGCCATGGTCCTTGTGGTGGCTGAGTCTGATAAAGTATTATTGCACACCCCCCACCCCCCCCCCTGCTTTTTCAGCTGCTTTCGAGGACTGAATATATAGATGCCATAACCCGCTCCCAACTTGTTTACGAAGAATTAGAACAGTATTTTGGGCAAACACCATAAGAAATAACATCTTGTTGGCAGAAATGCAGATGAAGTCACTGACAGCATTTATTGAGGAAAGACGCTGGGGATGGTTGGGACATGTGCTCCGAATGACTGACAACTCACTACCAAAAATAGCACTAAGATGGACACCACAGGGGAACAGAAGTAAGAGTAGACCAAAAGAGACACGGAGAAGAACAACAGAAAGGATGTTGAGCAATAGAGGGCTCACCTGGGCAAGAGCAAAAAAAGGCAAAGGACAGGCATTTGTGGAAAACCCTTGCGGAAGCCCCATGTGCCCTGGGCACATAAGGTTCCGAGAGAGAGAGAGAGAGAGATAATCCGCCCCCAAACCGACACAATGTTTTTTTGCCTCAATATCTTCACAATATCGACCTGCAAAAGAATACCAACTTGTAGTTCAAGGGAAACAGAAGATGAGACAAGAGAAGACAATGCACCGCCACTGTTGTCACAATGTTTTGTTCTGATGCACATCCTTTCTTTCTGCCATCTTTCAAACTACATTGCTCAAGTACACACTTCTCTGTCGCTGTTTATAAACTGTAGTCTTTGCTGTTCAAAACCTATTACACCAAATCCTTGAACATGCAGGAGAAGACAGAAGTTAGAGAACCCGATAATAACAAGAAAACTCAAAGGAAGAAAGAATCACAGGAAGGGCGAGAGGAACTTTCCAGAATGGAGTGATGGCATTGCGCGGGAAAAGAAGAGCCTTTGAACTGATTAAAATCGCCAAGGCATGCACAAAATGGGGAAAACAGACCGCTAAAACTGGTCGGCATGGCGGTTAATACATGAATAAATTATATCCGAACTGCTCAAAACTGGTCGGCATGGCGGTTAATACGTGAATAAATTATACTCAAACTGCTCGACCTTCAACGTGTGTCACTACCTGTTACACCACAGAGACACCCGAGGTACGGTTTTAGTGTCCGTAACCTCCTTCCCCCGTCGACACAGTAGAAGCCTGGCCGCCTTTTCATCCCCAGGCCCCATGAGGAGCCTGGATGTAAATGGCATCTCCGGCGGGACTCGACCATCCACCTCCGACCAAGATACAGCCGCACTACTAAACCACTCAAAACCCCCGATGCTTTACCAGATTTCTTCTCAAAATCCACTCTTCTGTGTCCTTTAAGCCACGCGCATGTTTAAATCTTTGCATATATCCAACCGAGTGGTTAGACTCTTGGTGTACTAATCAGGAAGCACCAGGTTCAAGTTCTAGCAGTGGTACCACCACAACAACAACAACAAAAACAGTCCTGGCGTCCACCCAGCCATAAAAAATTGGCACCAGAGAAATCTGGAAAGGTAAATGCAACTAAACTGTCATGTGCTGGTGGTCTTTGAAACACGGGCCTAGCACTGCAACCCCCAATATGCCTTAATGGCACGGAAACGGGGATGTTACCTTCAATGGCTAGTAAAATAGGACTTGAAATTAACGAGGATAAAACAAAAATAATGAAGGTTCTCATTAACGACAAAGGAACAGCTGTTGAAGAAGTAAACCACTTTGCGTATCTCGGCAGCTGTTTAGATCACAATGGTGACATCAGAAAAGAAGTTAGAATTGCCAAAGAAGCATTGACCTTTCAAGAATCTTGAGAACATATGGCATTCAAAACTTATAAGCACAAAAACCAAGTTAAGATTATTCAATTCAAATGTAATATCCACCCTCATTTATGCATGTGAAAGCTGGAAAACAACTAAAGAAATAGACAAGAAGCTAGACTCTTTCGAAAACAAATACCTAGGGAAAATATTCAGTATAAAGTGGAATGAATTCAAGAACAACGCAGAGATTTTTCTACATAATTCTAATGGTATCACCACTTCTTCATAAAGCTATCAGACTTTATCTTCTTCCTAGCCACACAGTAAATGATTTCTCTCCTTCGAAAGCTCACAGATAGTAGCAATGTTAATCTGTAATTGCGCCAAACCAAGTTCTACATCTTCAGAAGCTCCGGCGCCAATACTCAGCGTACCTGGTTTAGTATGGGAGCCCGCTGCGCTCACAGAGACCCTGAGCAATGGGTTCGGATGTTTTTGTAGCGATCAAGGTAGTAGGACTACAGGCAGCGACTGTATCTTACATCTTACATCCTTCCCGTGCCGTTAAACGTCACATAGACCCCGCATGGTAGTTCGCCAAGATGTCCTGTCTTCGGCGAGTTTTTCAGTCTCATCAAGGGATGTTATGCCCACTGAATTGGCTTCTCTTAACAATGTCCTCTTTAGAGTTTCACGTGGCTGATCTTTTTCTTTGGTATGTTCTGTTCCATTTGATAGCTTGTTTGGTGATTCTCTGATTGTTTCTTCTCATCACATGACCAACATATGTCCACCTTCCTTTTCTGATCAACCATGAGACAGGTTGTTGTTTGCTCATATGTCTGATCTCTGCGATGTTGTTGAATTCATTCCACTTTATACCGAATATTTTCCCTAGGCATCTGTTTTCGAAAGAGTCTAGTTTCTTGTCTATTTCTTTAGTTGTTTTCCAGCTTTCACATGCATAAATGAGGGTGGATATTACATTTGAATTGGATAATCTTAACTTGATTTTTGTGCTTATAAGTTTTGAATGTCATATGTTCTCAAGATTCTTGAAGGTCAATGCTGCTTTGGCAATTCTAACTTCTTTTCTGGTGTCACCATTGTGGCCTAAATAGCTGCCGAGATATGCAAAGTGGTTTACTTCTTCGATAGCTATTCCTTCGTCGTTAATGAGAACCTTCATTATTTTTGTTTTATCCTTGTTAATTTCAAGTCCTATTTTACTAGCCATTAAAGAAAGGGCATCTGTTTTTACTTGCACTGATTTCATATTGTCGCTGATAAGAATTATGTCATCTGCAAAATCAAGATAATCTAGTTGAGTCTCAGTGACTGCATACACACGTGTAAAATGTTTACAGATATACATGGATTTATAGACGGAAAATAAATGTCAATTCATCTTTCGGACATTGTATGTGTGTGTTTGTGTATGTGTGTTTGTGTGTGTGAGTGTGTGTGTCTCGTATCTGCAGCTAACAAGGGTCGCGAGAAACGTGGTTAAGACTAGATTAAACAAGAATAAGACTAGATTAAACAAGAACTACTGAAAATAATGCGCTGATAAAACAGTTAATATTACCATCTGTCTGGGTGTATTTCTCTTTATTTGTGAGTCTGTTTCTCTGTTTCCCCATTTGTTGAAGTGTTTATTTTCCGCTAATATAATTTCAGTGTTTTTATGGGGTTACTGTTTATGTACGTCTTTTTCTCAGTTCTTGTTTCCATTTGTTGAAGTGTTTATTTCGCTATTTCATGTCTGTGTTTTTATGAGTTTATTTCTCTATGATTCAATTTGTTTATGTGTTTATGCCTCTGTGTCTCTCCTGTTTCTTTATATGTCTTATTTGTGTGTCTTTTGTTTTTTTATATGCCTGTCTCTTTGCGTTTATTTCTGTTCGATTACATGTCTGTTTCCCTGTCTTTTGCTTGTTTACATGTCTGTCTCTGTGTTTATTTTTATTTGTTCATATATCTGCTTTTCTATTTATTTCTATTTATTTCTATTTATTTTATATTCCTTTCCCTATGTTTATTTCTGCAGCTTTTATTTGTCTGTTTTTTTCTATGTTTATTATGATTGTTCATGTGTCTGTTTCCCTCTGTTTATTTCTGTTTGTTTTTTTATGTCTGTTTCTTTATGTTTCTTTCACTTCGTTTTATGTCATTTTCTCCATATTTATTTCTCTTTGTCAATGTGTTCGTGGACGTGTATTTCAGATGTTTATGGATCTGTTACTTTCGGTCTGTCTCTCCATAGATGTTACGTTAAAGATACATTTTTTAAATAATTCAGTTTTTGCTTTTGAGCAATAAAAACCAACCGTTCTGGTTCCTTTCTCCTGTGAGATCTTCTAGATGCAGGTCCCAGTTACGATGGGCCATTATCGGCTCCTTGTAATGTTGTGTTTAAGAGTTTTACCAAAATTTCCACATCATGTGCATGGCAACAAACGAGAACTACATCTTTACTGTAATTCTGTATCTGTGTTTAGCAATACACTTTCTCTCGATATATCTCTGCGTCTCGAAGCGGTAGAATGGAAATATCTGCCCAGAAAATAATAGAAACGTTACAAATAAATAAAAAAAACCCCCCAGAAAGATCTTGTAACATTCAATGAGCTTAAAATTGGGTGTGATAGTAGTCATGAGGCTCAAAATCTACAAACAAAGCTAGGAAGTCACGGTGAACTTGGCTTATATTATCGCACTGTCAGATGAGATTCAGTCATTTTGTATGTCCCTTGCGGAATATTGTGAGGTTAGAGCATCTAAAATAAGACACAATGAACGGAGAAAAGAGGAGCTGGAACAGGCAAAGAAAGACAAATATAATCAAGATGCCATCTTAGAGATAACATGAACAGCACAGGAAGAAAATCTTATCATCAAGATAAGAAAAAAAAATATTGTGCTACTCTTTTGGGGAGACTGGAACTTTTGGGTTCATCGTCATCGTCATCATTGCCATCATCATCATTAATCATCATCATCATCAACATCAACAACAACAACAACAACAGCACCAACAAAATAGCATCAACATTAGTAACCACATGGTTCATCATCATCATCATCATCATCATGATCCAATTATTTGACCATCAAATGTTCCCGTTTCCTTTGTTTTTTTTCCCTTTTGTCACAAGACCACATTATCTGCACACCCGCATGTGCATTCTGGTTACAATAAAATTGCTTGGCTTTAGCGTACGTTCAGTTTTACCTGACACCATTTGCTTCTAAATTATATATACCAGTGGTTCGCAAACTGGTGGTCCGCGGAACCCCAGAGGGTGGGTGGGAGGGGATGGAGGGTCCGTCGAGCCTGCTGTGGGGGAAGGGGCGGAGGGGGTCTGTGACAAAAACTCAAGGTCCTTTATTTCTATTTTTAACTGTCAAATGAAGCCTGAACCAGATGTGGAAGCGAATGTTGGGAATAAAAATAGGAACGGTTTCTCTCAGCATGGTTAGGTTGTTTAGCCCGACACACACTTCATATTCTGTTCACCTGTCAGAACAAGTAGGAGTGCTAACTGCTGTCTTATGTCTTGTGCACTATGTTATTGTTATACTGAAAATTCACCAAATTCTCTAGCATAATGTAGCGTTAAACTCATTAAAGGTTACCTACTTTTCATTGAAAAAAAAAACAACAATATTTTGCATACAGATATGAAACTTCTCCAATGTATTGGGGGGAGGGGGGTCCCGTGGCTTACATTTTAAAACTTCAGTGCCCCGCGGATTATTTTTTGGTTGGGAACCACTGATATATGTCATTTTCTTTTCTTCTTTCGCCTAGAGATCAGCATGACAGGCCGTGTTGTCTACAACGTGTGTTATGGACAAACCTTCACGCCAACTCTAGTTTTGTTCATATTATAAAAATTGTAGTGATAAGAGAGATGTTATAGTTAAGCAACTCCTGTATGTCTCCTTTCTCGTATACCTTTCAGTGCTGATAGGACAAATGAACGTCTTGATATATAACCCTTGCATAGTTTCAAGTAACAATTTCATTTCCGTAGTTTGTGTCATTTTTTTTTTAGTTCCAGTTTAATTGTTAGGCCTAGACTTGAAGTACATTTTTTTGCTGTATTTATATTTTCTGGTTTGGTAGTTTATGGTGTTTTCTCCCCCCCCCCCCAATCTGCCATCATCATCTTGAGTAACTCAGGGAGAAATCTGATGGTTTTGCTAATCAAAACAACCGTTAACACCTTACTGATTTGTGTACACGTAAAGGCAGGAAAGCAAATATCCACCAGCACCTTACCTGTGTACAAGTAAAGACAGGAAAGCAAATATCCACCAGCACCTTACCTGTGTACAAGTAAAGACAGGAAAGCAAATATCCACCAGCACCTTACCTGTGTACAAGTAAAGGCAGGAAAGCAAATATCCACCAGCACCTTACCTGTGTACAAGTAAAGACAGGAAAGCAAATATCCACCAGCACCTTACCTGTGTACAAGTAAAGACAGGAAAGCAAATATCCACCAGCACCTTACCTGTGTACAAGTAAAGGCAGGAAAGCAAATATCCACCAGCACCTTACCTGTGTACAAGTAAAGACAGGAAAGCAAATATCCACCAGCACCTTACCTGTGCACAAGTAAAGACAGGAAAGCAAATATCCACCAGCACCTTACTGACCTGTTTACAAGTAAATACAGGAAAGCAGACATCCGCCAACAAACTAACTGATTTATGTAGTGTAAAGACAGGAAAGCAAACATCCGCCAACAAACTTACTGATTTATGTACGTATAAAGGCAGGAAAGCAAACATCCGCCAACAAACTTACTGATTTATGTACGTGTAAAGACAGGAAAGCAAACATCCGCCAACAAACTTACTGATTTATGTACGTGTAAAGACAGGAAAGCAAACATCCGCCAACAAACTTGCTGATTTATGTACGTGTAAAGGCAGGAAAGCAAACATCCGCCAACAAACTTATCGACCTATGTACAAGCTAAGGCAAGAAAACACTTTTTCCCCCCTTCTGTTTCTCAGTGTTTCTAAACATGTACTGGAATGCACATAACGCATGAGACACGCTAAATCGCACGTGTGTTCTTTGTAAGACATTCCCGGGAGACTTCAATGATGTGATTATTGAGTGATTAACTTTGTTATAGGAAGCTGTCAGGCGGACGCAAGGCGCAGGTTTGTGGGTGAAAAGTTTTTGTGACAAGGGTCAGACAGTGCAGGTTACACAGATGGAATCGGTGGAGAAATGGAAGGAGAAAGTACAGAAAGGAGAGACAGATCAAAGGGGCAGGCAGACAAATCTGTCTTATACTCATTTTAAACGACTGTCTCGGTAAGACGACTTTTTTTTGCTGCATCATGGACGACGCATTCTTTATATTTAGGTTTATACTCTTATCTTAGGTTTATACTTTATATATTAAGTTTATACTTCAAAACTAGTTCTCCATGAACCATTACCTTCGTCCTTCATAGCTTCTGCCAAAGAAGCCATGGGATGAAGATTGCGAAGACTTCAGTGTAATACGCCTTTCATGTCATATCACAAAGCTACTGGTGAGAGTTATAACGAGCAGAAGGAGACGCAGAATAAAGATGGAAACAGAACACGAGCAATTTGGATTTGTAGAGGGAAAAGCAACACATAATGCTATTTTTGCACTGTAACTCTGATAGAGACATCTTTTGTTAGAACTAAAGAAAGACTTATTTGTATGCTTCGTTGACTATACAAAGCATTTGATAAAATAAAACATGATGAAATCGTGAAAATGTTAAAGGATATAAATACTGATGGCAAAGATCTGAGAATAATCAAAATAATACGTACTGGAATGAAGAAACAGCCATTAGGGTAGAAAATATAATACACAAATATCAACCTTTTAATGTAAATGTTTAAAAAAAACTAATATATCCATACTACAAGAACTTAGCATTGAAGAAGGCTGGATAGTAAAGATGATTAAACGGAGAAAACTTAAATATTTTGGACACATTAAAAGTTATGATAATTAGGTGACGACCGTATTGGAAGGTTACATAATGGGAAAAAAGAGAGTAAGACCAAGGCGAAGATGGCTGCAAGACATCACTGATAATCTGCAGATGGATGCATCAGGAGCAGGGCATCTTGCTTACAACCGAGAGGCCTACATTGGCTGTTAGGGAGGCAAAGTTCTGCAAGGGACATACAAATGACGGATTGAAATATCAGCCAATAAAGCAAGAAGTTAAACAAGGTTGTGTCCTCTCATCAGATTTGTTCACACTACACAATGAAAATATCGTGAGTGAAATAACAATAAAAAAAAGCTACGTATGTGTGTTGGATGCTACAAAGCGAATAATCTACGATAGTAGATGATACGGTAATAATGGCCCAAAACTAAAATAGCATACAGATAATATTAGATATAGTAGTGACAGAATTTGAGAAGAAAGGGCTCGTTTTTATTGCAAGAAAATATAAATAATGCTCATATCATGGAAGAAAAAACTACCCAAATGCAATATTAAACATAAAAGAAACAGCCTTGAGGCAGATTCATACATTTAAATATCTGGGCACTCGAGTAACACCAGGCACCTCTTAAATAAAAAATAGAATATGTCAAGCCTTTCAAACAAATGAGAAATATTTTGTGCGACTCTATCACTAAACACGAGAAAGCGAGTTCTAAAATGCAACTCTGACCCTATTCTACTCGGTGGAAGTGAGTCATTGACGTTCAACAGATCGATGGAAAGATCATTAGAGACGACAGAGAAGTAGTTCATTCAAGAAACGTTAAGAATACCATGGACAGCTAAGATTATAAATAATGCGTGTCTCTAACAAAAGCAGTATAGATAGGAGTCTAATTAAATCCACACAAAAAAAAAGAGTCATCATTTATTGGACATATAATGAGAAGAGGATGGTTTGAAATCGTCATAACAAGAGGGAGATAGATGGGAAGAGAGGCAGGGGAAGACCAAGAGATAAAAACACGGACAGTCTAACACAATGGCACAACAACAACAACAAAAAATCACCAACTGAGCTGATTGAAAATATCAAGTAGTGAGATGTGTATAGAAAGATGATTCCCAACGCCTACCGGCATGGCACCTGGTGATGATGATGATGATGGATAGTTTTATCCGCAAGACTATATCTAAAAGTACAGGGTTATGCATGTACAAAATTCGCAACAAATAAACTACGTAACCGATCATAACTATTCTTACTTCAAGAGAGAGAGAGAGAGAGAGAGAGAGAGAGAGAGAGAGAGAGAGAGGGAGAGAGAGAAGATCAATTTCTTTCTTAAATAAGCCCCCGTGCAGAGGAGCTCCCGTAGTTTGCAGCTAGGAGAAAGCAGTAGCAAATATCTTATCTTATATCTTATATCCTTCCCGTGCCGTTAGACGTCACATAGGGCTCGCAAAGTAGTTTGCCAATTTTTCCTGTCTTCGGCGAGTCTTTCAACCTCATCAAAGGATTTTATGCCTGTTAACTTGGCCTCTCTTAATAATGTTCTCTTCAGAGTTTCACGCGGTCTGCCCCTTTAGCAAATATGGCGTTCAGTAAACGTGAGCAGTCATTTTGTGTTTTGGAATACGCAAGAACCTCGTCCTTTGTGACTGTCCAGCGATGATTCCGAGCGGAATTCCAGAAGGCAGCACCTGCTTTCAACGTATCAAGAAGTGGTATGCGAAGTTCCGGGACGAAGGCGGGTGCTCTCGCTGGTAAGCTTCTCTAACACGATTCACAGTTGCTTCGCTTGGTCCTGGACGTCCCTGCCGAGGAGCTGTGTGCACAGACAGCCTTCATCCCAGAATTTCTCATACCATTTCCTAATATTGTTGAAAACAGGTGCTGCCTTCTGGAATCCCGCTCGAAATCGTCTCAGCACAGTCACAACGGACGAGGTTCTTGCGTATTCCAATACACAAAATGACTGCTTACGTTTACTGAACGCCATATTTGCTACTGCTGCCTCCTAGCGGCCAAACCACGGGAGCTCCTCTGCATGGGGGCATATTTAAGAAAGAACTTTCTCTGTCTCTCTGTCTCTCTCTCTCCCTCCCTCTCTCTCTCTCTCTCTCTCTCTCTCTCTCTCTTGGTGTAAGAATAATCATGATCGGTTACGTAGTTTATTTGTTCCGAATTTTTTAAACGTTTCACGGACTAATGAATAATCCTGTACACGTTTACAAAGTACTTAGTGCACGGACTCACAGAAATAAGCACACGAAAACAAAGCATAAGCCACATGTCTGGCAAAATGAGTTTTCAGAATTTAAGGAAGTAACAGCTTTGAAGAGCAATTCTCTAGAACGGTTTACGCCAAGAAAGCCTGTTCATGTCGTGACTCCAAGTAAGCATGTTCATGTCGTGACTCCAAGTAAGCATATTCATGTTGTGACTCCAAGTATGCATGCTCATGTCGTGATTCCAAGTATGCATGTTCATGTCGTGACTCCATGAGAAATTCTAGTTCTGAAGTGTCTGTGTATGCTGAAGTATGAAAATTTGGGATTTTCGAGTCCCCGAAAAACCTGCATGTTTGCCCAAGGTCTGGCAATGTCCTTCTTTCTCCTTTGCTCTGATGGTGTAATGTAGGAGTTTCACATCGTTTTCCTGTGACCTTCTCTGAGCTGATGGTGTAATGTAGGAGTTCCACATCTGTTTTCCTGTGACTTTCTCTGAGCTAATGGTGTAATGTAGTGAGTTTCACATCTGTTTTCCTGTGACGTTTTCTGAGCTGTTGATGTAATGTAGGAGTTCCACATCTGTTTTCCTGTGACGTTCTCTGAGCTGTTGATGTAATGTAGCGAGTTCCACATCTATTTTCCTGTGACGTTCTCTGAGCTGATGGTGTAATGTAGGAGTTCCACATCTGTTTTCCTGTGACTTTCTCTGAGCTGTTGATGTAATGTAGCGAGTTCCACATCTGTTTTCCTATGACGTTCTCTGAGCTGTTGATGTAATGTTGCGAGTTCCACATCTGTTTTCCTGTGACGTTCTCTGAGCTGATGGTGTAATGTAGCGAGTTCCACATCTGTTTTCCTGTGACGTTTTCTGAGTTGTTGATGTAATGTAGCGAGTTCCACATCTGTTTTCCTGTGACGTTTTCTGAGCTGTTGATGTAATATAGCGAGTTCCACATCTGTTTTCCTGTGACGTTCTCTGAGCTGATGGTGTAATGTAGCCAGCTACAAATCTGTTTTCCTGTGACGTTCTCTGAGCTGATGGTGTAATGTAGCCAGCTACAAATCTGTTTTCCTGTGACGTTCTCTGAGCTGATGGTGTAATGTAGCCAGCTACAAATCTGTTTTCCTGTGACGTTTATTGAACTTCTGTTGTGATGTAGCGAGTTACAAATCTGCATTTGTTTGTATGGTTAGTGGTGTTGGTGGCGGTGTGTCTCTTTATAGTTGTTTGCTAGAGAGTGCTGGAAGTTGATACAGGATTACGATGTTTGTCTCTCATTCCGGACTTCCAGCGTTAACATTTTGGCAGTATCGAACTGCGAAGACACTTGGGTGAAATTTGTTATTTATCTAGTTATTAGACAGTACTTATAGCTGAGAACCAACAAGACCTGCAAAATCTCTTGGATAAAGTCGAGAAGAAACTGAACAGAAAGGCCTTATTTTGAACATCAAAAAGACAGAGACCATGGTTATATCTAAGAAACAGAATCCACCAAAATGCAGTATTAAATTAAATGGGACTATTCTAAAGCAGGCGAAGAAATTTAAATACCTTGGAGCAGACCTTCAGATGGGAAATGCAAAACAGAAATTAGTTACAGAATAGGCCAAGCAAAAACTGCATTTCAGAGAATAAGAAACATATTATGCAACACATCGTTAACAATGAATGTTAGAAAACGAGTCCTAAAATTCTATATAGAACCTATCTTGTTATATGGAAATGAATCATGGACAATAGGCAGGTCTGCACAAAAGTCTTTGGAAGCATTAGAAATGTGGTCTAGTAGAAGAATGTTGCAAATTCCCTGGACAGCAAAAATAACTAATGGAGAATGTTTGAGAAGAGATGGAGATAGAAAAAATCTTGTCAAAAAAAATAGGAGAGAGACAATGTACTTTCATAGGACATGCAATGAGAAGAGGAGGCACGGAAAATATAATAACAACAGGAAAAACAGAGGGAAGAAGAGCCAGGGGAAGACTAAGAGAAATGATACTGGACAGTCTGACGGGATGGTGTGAGAGGAGATCACCAACTGAACTGATGGCCTGCATCATGTACTCTGAAGAAGCATAATAGCCAACGCCAATCGGCACGGCACCTGCTGGTGCTGCTGATGACAATGATGATGATGATGATGTACTTAGCTTTTCACTTTTTATTCAATAGGGTGCAAATCTTACAAACATGAGAAACTGAACTTGATTCCGTTCAGTTTATAAGATCCATCATTTCGTCTGGTCTGATTTTTGTGTGTATGTAATACGCCAAGTAGTCCCTTGACTGAAACATTCTTCGGTGCTTTACCATTTGGTAAGATGCACTATGGTTTACGCCGGGGAGCGGGGGTCAGTACCCAAATCTGTTGGGCAAATCTGTTTTATTTCTTATAGCTCCTTATCCATCTAGCCCAGGGGGGTTCTTAACCAGTGAGGTATCTTTCTCTTCCCACTCCCCTCCACGCGTGGTGTAGTTTTAGGTTTTAAGAGGAATTAGGACCATAGAAAGGCGATAGACTCAAACTGTTGGAATGTTGATCTACTGTGTAAAAAAAGAGGGCAGGGGAGGGGGAGTGAGGAGGGGGCATTCTTCACTGACTGAGAACCCTTGATCTAGCACTATTAGTATTCTCTGCGCATTTTTTTTTTTAATGAAAGTTTGAAAACGTCTTCCGAGGTGCTTTCCAATTGTTACTGGCTTGTGAGGCTGGCTATGTGGAACGCAAAAGAAGAAGAAGAAACAGAAGAAGAAGGTGATGATGATGACGACGACGACGACGATGATGATGATGATGATCAGACAGAAAAAAAAATGTCCTTTTGTTATCTGTCCAGTTGAGTCATTTTCCCCGAAGAAATCCACACGGAGACGGACTGTTTTAACATCACATTCACATTTTGTTTGTTTGTTTGTTTGTTTGTTTGTCTGTAGCCTTCAAATGATCTGATCAGTAACGAATACAGCGTAAATCACATGGAATCATTCAAGAAACTATTTATTGTGATTTCATACGCTCATGCGCATTGAGTTACCATGTACAGACACAACTACCAAAAAGAACAGTCAGGCGGCTGAGGAACACGATTATCTGATTATAAAAGACATATAAAAATGGACTTTTCACCATTACATCCTAACAATTTTCCATTCCGCAAAGACATATTATGTTACAAGTTGTGTAACATGTATGCAGATTTTTTAAAAAAACGGTACGAAGCCAAGAATAAAAGAGTAAAAAGTGAAGAAAAACACATAGAAAAAAGTACAAAGCGGAAAATATATAATTAAAATACCTATAAACCGCTAAAATTATTTTTAAAATGCTGATCTAGAAAACATAGAGTATAACGAAGATTACAGTTCAAGAGTACATAAAATTAGTTAGTAAATGTACTTCACAAAACTAGAAAATAAATGTACTTTACAAAAATAGAAAATAAATGTACTTCACAAGAACACGAGACCGATACAGTAACGACGGTATATGTATGCGTACATTATGCGCACACATACAACACACGCATGTGCTGCTTTCAAGAGTAGATATTATATGTTGCGGAACTTGTAACAAGAAAGAAAATCTTCGGACAGAAAACTGAAAATCCGCTAACATATACGAGTTTTCACCAGAGCAGACCATTACTTAAGAGCAGTCAACGAAGAGTTTAGATAACAAAAATAACACACGGTGGGAGAGAGGGTACTTACGTCTTCCTGGAGATAAACAGAGAAATTCTGTCCTAAAGGCTCACTAGAGAAATCTACACAGAATCCAGAGAAATCTACACAAAATCCATAAACCTACTTATAGTTATTTTATGTTCTATATATCTATCAATTGGCCTCATAATGTCTCCCATATATAGCGCGGTGCGTGAGAGAACACATGTTTTGGCTCTTATTTTATCCGTTTTATCAGCCCCAGATCTTTTAAAACTTCTGTTTGTTGCTTAATCGTGTTTTTTCTTCAAATAACGAATGTTTGTCTCTTTATGTTTTTATCTTATAGCTTTATCTACTGCTACTGATAATTTTCCTGCTATAGTTATTCCTTGTCAAAAACAGATATAGACTTGACTGCAATTTTATTGCCATATTCGTCTTTGCATTTGAAAAAACCGACTGGAACATGAAAGAAATACAGAGAAGAAATGGTTGGGTGGGGGGTGGGGGGCTGTGGGGTAAAACATGTTACTAAATCGCTAATAATTATATTATAATGCATTAAAATAAGATTTAAATCTATAAATCTAATGTACGCTACAATTTATTATACACAGCCGAAGCATGGAGAAACCAACTGGAGGTTCAGAACATTTGAAGGAAGATGGCTAAGGTGAATTTTAAGAACAACACTGAGAAGAGCGCGTGACAAACGAGGAAATGACCGAACGTGCAGGCACTGAGAACATTACTGAGGAGGTCAGAACGACGAAGATGGAATTCGCCGGACCACATACTACGAGACACTCCTATACCGCCATCACGCGGACACCTCAAAGAAACTGGCGGATGGAAAGGCCATTAGGAGCACGGAGACGCACATGGGCAACCAAAGGAAGCTAGGAAAACATGATTGGAGCTACCCAGCTTGCTCACAACATGATTGGAGCTACCCAGCTTGCTCACAACATGATTGGAGCTACCCAGCTTGCTCACAACATGATTGGAGCTACCCAGCTTGCTCCCAACATGATTGGTCGGGGAGCCCTTTTTTTATACCTTATGCTCCAATGGGAAATCTGTTTTACTGCAAGGTTTAATGAGCTACTAGTGTAAGGTACCGAGTTACACAATGCCTGTGAGACCTGGACACTTAACAAAACAGCTGAGAGACACATAAATGCATTTGAATGTAAGTGCTACAGAAGAGTTCTTCAGATATCATGGACACACAAAAAAAGAACAAATATATCCATACTACAAGAACTTTATATTGAAGAAGGTTGGCTTGTAATGAGGATGAAACAGAGAAAACTTAAATATTTTGAACATATTAAACGTCATGATAATTAAGAGAAGACCGTTTTGAAATGGTGCATAATGGGAAAAAGAAAGAGAGGAAGATCAAGGCGAAGATGGCTGAATACATAATTGATAATCTGCAAATGGATGCATCAGCAGCAGGGCATCTTGTTTACAACCGAGAGGCCTACAGGAGAGCTGTTAAGGAGGCAAAGTTCCGCAAGGGACATGCAACTGACTGACTGATGCTCCAATGGGAGTACAGAGGACTGATGATGATGATGATGATACACTAAAATAACAAGTTAACTGTTATCTTGCATTACCCAGTCTTGAACATAATTGCCATTCCAAGAGGTATTTTAGTTTGTCAATACATCTAACTGCAGTATTATCTATCATAACGAACTAATAACGATAAATAGACGAGAGAAAAAAGGACTGACAAGAAAGATTAAACAATAAATGAGAATAAAAAGAAACTAACTTCTGACCTTCCCCCTCCCCCACCCCAATCCAAGATGTCCAGAAAACAGATCATCCACAGAGGCAAACGCCAGGCCAAAATAACTAGAGCAGAGAAAGACAAGGTACAGGTGTGAGAGAAGGAAGACAAGGTACAGGTGTGAGAGAAGGAAGGTGCTGAACATAAACGTAGCATCCTGGAAAGATTATGTTGCTGACAAATCCCGAAATGGAAATACGTCCCCTATCATCAGTCTGGAAGAGTGAACAGAAAAGCAACGGATCAAGTGGGGGAATCGGCCCAGGGGAAAGAGGAATAAATGAAGAAATGAGTGCAAAGCCCGGGAGAAGGGGGAATCAATGAAGAAATGAGTGCAAGGCCCGAGGGAAGGGGGAATCAATGAAGAAATGAGTGCAAGGCCCGAGGGAAGGGGGAATCAATGAAGAAATGAGTGCAAGGCCCGGGGGAAGGGGGAATCAATGAAGAAATGAGTGCAAGGCCCGGGGGAAGGGGGAATCAATGAAGAAATGAGTGCAAGGCCCGGGGGAAGGGGGAATCAATTAAGAAATGAATGCCAAATAAAACACATTTGAAAGAAAAAATAACAATATGCAATGGTGTAAAAACAGAGGCTCTTCCCTCCCTCCCTTCCTTCTTTCCTCCTCCTGCCCAAGTTGTCTTGTATGATTGAGAGATTGTTTGCATTTTACGTACTAGAACAACCGTTCTCAACTTATTTTAACCCGATACACCATTTTTGCCACATGTCAGAATGTCATCCCTTTCCACGAATGTCTGACTGAAAAAAAGTGAAGCGCATGCTAAATAACGTGCATATTAAACAGAGCTATTCATAAGTCTTTGAAACATTTTAAAAATTCGCAACAGATAAACTACGTAACGGACCATGATTATTCTTGAGAGAGAGAGAGAGAGAGAGAGAGAGAGAGAGAGAGAAGAACTCCTCAAGTGTTGTTGTTTTTTTTTTCAAATAAAGCCCGCACCCACAGCTCCTGTGGTTTGCCGCTACGAGGCAGCAGTAGCACAACATGGCGCTCAGTAAACGTGAGCAGTCATTCTGTGTTTTGGAATATGCAAGAATCTCGTCCGTCGTGACTGTGCTGCGACGATTTCGAGCGGGATTCCAGAAGGCAGCACCTGTTTTCAACAGTATCAAGAAATGGTATGCGAAATCCCGGGATGAAGGCGGGGGCTTCTCTAGTAAGCTTCTCTAACACGATTTACAGTTTCTTCGCTTGGTCCTGGACGTCCCTGCCGAGGAGCTGTGTAAGTCTGAATGTGTCATCGCGAGATGTTGGTCACCTTATACATTTAGGGAGGTAGTGAGTGGGACAACGTTCTAGAAAGGCCACGTCACATGAAGAAGATCAAACTGTTAATCGGTGGTCTCAATCCCTTCCCTCCCTCTCGTCCTTCTCCCTCCCTGAAAAAACCATAATTTCGCATGTGGGGAGTGGTGGTGGTGGTGGTGGGGGTGTATTCCCCACTGTTTGAGAACCGCTGTACTAGAACTGACACTGCTCTCCAAAAGCGTGAAATAAAATTATTTGTAAACAATTACTAACACTTAATACACGTTTATCAACAAGTTTAAGGAGGCGCGTGCATAGCAGGCAAGATCAGGAATGTAATTCACATGTTTAAACTGTTTAGCACGAGGACATATTTCTTGCTCAGAATCTATGTTAAATGGTTCTATTTCATCACAATGTACGAAGCCTGGTTGGTTGTGCAGATCTTTCGTCAAAGACAGTCCGCCCCGTCTCCTTTTGTTCTGAAGGGACAGTTTCATTGGTCAGTTTTGACTCTCTGTCTTAAACACGCAGACTGGCATTGGCTATATTTTTTGTGGTTGCTTAGCGACAAGAGAAAGAAAAAATTGAACAGTAACTCCCAGAAAGCATCTCTTTTGTAGCACGGGCATAACTTTAGGACGATAAATGAAACTTCAATTTGTGCCATTATGTGTTACACGGACATTTCAACTATCAGCTCCATCCACTGTATAGTTTTAATTTAAGCTGTGGGTTGTTAAGACAGCAAATCAGACTCTTTTTAAAACGAATGCCTCAGGAAAATACTCGGTATAAAGTGGAACGAATTCAAGAATAATGCAGAGATAAGACAGATGAATGGACAACAACCTGTCTCACGGGTGACCAGAAAAAGAAGATGGACATATATACAACAGGCTGGGGAAAAAAAAAGCGGTCGACTACGTGAAACTCTAAAGAGGAAAGAAAGGCAAAAGGCAAAATTAGTAGGCATAAAGTTCCTCGATGAGGTTGAAAAGCTCGCCGAAAACCAGGAAAACTTGGCGAACTAGCATGCGAGCCCTATGTGACGTTTAACAGCACGAGAAGGATGTAAGATGTTTTTAAGCTGTCATTTATTTGACAAGCTAAATCCTGTCAAAGCAGTACAGTATCAGTGGAACCAAGCAACCGAAATAATGGAAGTAGTCTAAGTCATTTCTTCAGCTGTGACTGAATTAAATTATTTGGAGATTTGAAACCGACTGAAAGAGAAATGATAAGTGACTATTTTATGATTATAACAATGATGATAATGAGGCAACTACCAGGGTGATGACAGTGATAATAATAGTGATGATGATGATGATAATTAGGGTTAATGAACACGATAATGAGATATGGCAGGAAAGGTTCTTCTGTATAGCTCATTTTGTTTATGTATAAAATATTATGAATATGAAACACAGCTAGGGCGCTATACCCAGCCTAGCTACAGGTCGTAAAAAATGGAGAGAATATGTTGGTGATGGCAAGTCGAAAGGGCAGTTATTGTTTAGTCCATTACCGACCGGATGGATGGATGGATGGATGGATGGATGGATGGATGGATGATGGATGGATGGATGGATGGAATGACGGACTGACGGACGGATGGACGGACGGATGGATGGATGGATGGATGGACGAATGTATGGACGGATGGATAGATGGATGGATGGATAGATGGATGAACGGACAGGCGGAGGCACGGACGGACGGATGGATGGATGTATTGATGTATGGATGGAGATGAAATATTAATTGTGATTATTTAAAAATTCATTGTCATTGACATTTAAATCATGCTCCACCTCGACACCTCAAAGATTTTGACCCCCCCCCCCCCCCCACCCAGTGGTCAACCAAATTCTGAAAAAAATAACACGTATAAATACTCTTATATTCCAATTGCCCCAAGCAAGAAATATTCAAATTGCCCCCTCCCCCTCTCTCCATCACCCATGAAGCTTTACCCCCCCCCCACTTTGGGAAATTGGGAAACACTGATCTAAGGGAAGAAGCTGGTAATAATAGAATAAACGCCCGAAACATAATGCCACTAGGAAACTATCTTCAAAGATAATGTAGATGACCCTCTGTGTTGCCATACAAATCCACGAAATGTGAACGAAGACATCTGGAGATCCCATACATTTTCTGAGAGCTAACAATGTACATAACAAATTGGGCACTGTTATTTGGGGGAGAGGGGAGGAGACAATTACTTTATGGAAGGAAAATGAACGACTACACACCGAAGACGAATACCTTCACCTTGCCGTCCATTAACATGGTGCATACAGCCTTACACCAACAGGTAGCATGAGCTAAATGTATGCCAACAGCAGCAACAATGTGCAGACATCGCAATTATGTTCAATTTAAGACACTCTCGGGTTTTTATAGCGTGCATTTAAGTGTCATAATGGTAAAAATCTTTGTGCAGCGTTCTAGCATACAGAAGCTGTACAGAACAAGACTCGTGCGTGAGCAGTGATGCTATGCGTGCAAAGAAGACAGGACTAACCTTGAAAAAATGTAGACAGAGCACTTTAGACATGACATTTTAATAAAAAAACCACACATAAAAAAATTAGTAAGATATTACCCTGGAACTGCAATGGCTGAATCGATATCTACGCGGCTTCTCGAACTGAAGGTCGTGGGTTCTGCCCCTGTCCGCCGTCGCTTCCATTTTGTCAGATTCCCAGAAAGTGTTACGCTGTACGTGCAATCGAAATTTAAAAGTTCTCCTTCACAAGAGCAGCCTTAAAAGAAACGTAAGGAATTGTCCAGAAGGTAAAGATGACGACTTTTTTTTATGTGTTAATCCTTCAAGAGCAAACACAGAGCTTCATACGCCATAATCAGATCAGGAGGTCTCAAAGTATCAAGTCTCAGACACTTTGTTTGAGAAAACAACTGTTAACTTCAAACAGACAATTGAGGGGCAGTAACTCTATGCACCAATCCCATCCAAATTAATGAACAGCATCCATATTCTCCATGGAAGCACATCACAGGCTGAGGGCGATCAACATAAAGCAGCAAGCGAAAAAAAAGGGGGGGGGGAGGGGGGTAACTACTGCTTGGTTATGAAAATAATCAGAGACATTCCTCTCCCAAACATCAGTGTCCCATTTAATCGCCCAAGACTTTACTCGAATACCGAACCTAAAACGAATCTTACTCGAGCTCTCAGTTCACGCGTTTTTGCATTTGTCGAATACGTTGACCAAATTCAACTTATTTACTAAAAATATTACTCGCGATTTTTCAAACATAAAATCTAACTGAGTATTCTAGGTAGGAGATGCTCCGGTGTGGATTTCACCGGCTGGTCTGTTTGTTTATATACTGTTCAAAACAGAAGCGCAGCACTATTGTAATCGTAATGGACAACAAATTTCAAACTTGTATCAACATTTTATTTTACAGAATTAATGTTTTAATCTTGGCATGAAGAAACTGTAAGACATTAACAATGAAATGGTGTTCATTAAATCTGGTTTGGACTTTCAATTTTTGCGACTGAGGCCTCCGTTTCAGTAAGGTGCATGACCTCCTCTGGCCTGTATCAGAGAACGGCATCTCCTTGACATGGATCAGATTAGCCTTTAGATCTGTTATTGTGGGATGACTGCCCACTCTTCCCGCAGTGGTAATTTGTGCCACATGAGATCGAGCGTTATCCTGCTGAAAAATCGACCCTGGTGCAGCCAGAAGTGGAAGGAAGTGAGGACGAAGAATTTCAGCGACGTACCGTTGGGCATTCAGGCGTCATTCAACTTGCACCAGGTCACTTCGTCCCATGAAATTAATCGCCCCCACACCAGTACACATCCACCAGTACACCCCCACCACTTCTGGCCGTACTGCTCAAGGTTTATCTTTCTCCATCTATCATGTCGCTGAAGCAGAAAGAATGAATCATCACTAAACCAAACCCATCTCCATTCATTTGCAACGGTCCATTGATGATACTGGTTGGCCCACTGCAGTCGGTTCTGGGGATGCCGATCCGTAAGAACAGGACCTCTGTAGGGTCTTCTGGCCCAATGACCAGCGTCGTGCAGCCGGTTCCTGACCTTTTGATCTAGAATTCGACGAGCTGCTGTCATTGACTGGACTATTGAGGACGCAGATGCAAATCCGATTCCTGAGGTGACGCAGCCGTATGAAGCGGTCTTCGGCGGGAGTTGTGACTATGGGTCTTCCACTGCGCTGCCGGTCTGCAACTGAGCCAGTTTCTTGAAATCATCTCCAAAGGCGATTAATGGTGCTTCTAACCACATTAAATTGTCTGGCCACTACACTTTGTGACTGTCCAGTCTGTAAACGTCCAATGATGATGAGTCGTTGTTCTGTAGTGAAATGTGCCATACTTGCGCACTGAATTTTCAAATGAATTAATTCGAGGAGCTTCAATCTTTTTTTAGTCATTCAATAACATGGCCAGTATGTTTTGTGTTCAGTAAGTTTCAGGGAATTCCCGTGAACTGCCATGAGTTATTATCCAAAATGCTGTTTTGACTAGTGTCGCTTTTCTGTGCTCATGAATCCATCTACTGAGTATAATTCAGGCCAGCACGTGAAGCTGATGTCCAAGTGAACGTTTCATGCAATTTGCCCTTGTCTGATCAGCAAACTTCAGTTTAATTCGCAAGATAGTATTTATTGCGTTTTTTTTTTTTTTGAACAGTATATATACACACAAATAAATGTCACCTCAGACCAATTGTATCCACAAAATGAACAAAATCAATAAAAATGTATCCTTCTGGAAATTAATTCATGACTCTATTTAATATTTTATGGAAAACGTTTGTCAATGGCAACCTAGCTCAATAATAAGAAAACGCAACCTAACCTACCCCCATAATAAGAAAGAGCTAGCTAAACTAGCTCCACAAAAAGAAAACGCAACCTAACCTACCCCCATAATAAGAAAGAGCTACCTAAACTAGCTCCACAAAAAGAAAACGCAACCTAACCTACCCCCATAATAAGAAAGAGCTACCTAAACTAGCTCCACAAAAAGAAAACGCAACCTAACCTAGCATCAGCAAGAGGACATCTTGCTTACAACCGAGAGACCTACAGGAGAGCTGTTAGGGAGGCAAAGTTCCGCAAGGGACATGCGAATGACTGACTGATGACTGAACCTAAACTAGTTCCATAGTAAGAAAACACAACATAACCTAGCTCCATAATAAGTAGCGCAACCTAACCTAGTTCTATAATAAGAAAACGCAACCTAACCTAGCTCCATAATAAGTAGCGGAACCTAACCTAGTTCAATAATAAGAAAACGCAACCTAACCTAGCTCCATAATAAGTAGCGCAACCTAACCTAGCTCCATAATAAGTAGCGCAACCTAACCTAGCTCCATAATAAGAAAACGCAACCTAACCTAGTTCCATAATAAGAAAACGCAACCTAACCTAACTCCATATTACGGAAGCGCAACCTAACCTAGTTCCTTAATAAGAAAACGCAACCTAACCTGGCTCCATAATAAGGAAGCGCAACCTAACCTAGCTCCATAATAATGAAGCGCAACCTAACCCACCTCCTTATTAAGAAAACGCAACCTAAATTCAGCCCGGCTCTACTCACTTACCTGGCTAGCAACTTTTAAAAATAAAATGTCCTCGCGAGATGACAACACCAGACATATCATCTCGCGTACACAAGATAACGCTGCTTCATGTTGTGACCGTTTGGCTTGTACGCAATAAATCTACCTGTTTCTTTTTAGTCGATGAAATATCGACGTCTTTCAACGTCTGGATCTCATTATGTGCCGTTATTACCTGACGAAAGTAAACAAAGTAGCATAACCCTATAATCAACTTCCTCATGCGCGAACAAACACTGTTTACACAACAGTTTTCTAATAATCTTACACGTGTCTGCGCATTGATTGATTGATTCGCGAGGCCACCAGTTGGCAGTGGGTAGCTCACTGCCATGGAAATGCTGCGGATTTCTGTGGCCCGTGGCTATGCGTGACGTCAAGGACCTAGCCTACTGCATAGAATACATGAATCCAGCCCCAACACAGCAGTTCCAGGTAAGCTAGTATGTTTCTGGGAGACACGCTGGAAGATGATACTAGAAGGTGGATCTGGTGCTGAGACCGGCTCTGACATGGAACACACATATGACCAAAAGTTAGCTATTGTTAAAGAATCCTGTACACATACAGATGTATGTGCTTGATTTGGAGAAGAATGGAAGATTCCATTTCCAGCGGACCTAAACACATCGAAGATAAAAACATGATGGATGTTTTTATGTGAATTGTACAAATGTGCGTGTTTCATCATCATCATCATCATCATCATCATCATCGCCTTTCACTCCTTAAGGAGCATACAAATCAAAGAAACGGGTACGACTGGATAGCATGACTTGTTTTCCTGAAAAGCTGTAGCGTTGAACTCTTTGAGGCGCTGGAGAAGAGGTGCTGATTTTCTTATCTTATATCTTATATCCTTCCCGTGCCGTTAAACGTCACACAGGGCTCGCAAAGTAGTTCGCCAATTTTTCCTGTCTTCGGCGAGTCTTTCAACCTCATCAAAGGATTTTATGCCTGTTAATTTATGCTGATTTTACAGAAGAAAAAAGAAGAGTAAGACTTGTTCGGTCTGAACAATAAAACACAGATTCCCGCGCCGTTAAACGTCACATAGGGCTCGCAAGGTAGTTCGCCAATTTTTCCTGTATTCGGCGAAAGGCTATCCAGTCGTCTCCATTTCTTTGATTTGTTCTCTACAACCCTTCTTGTGCAGGCAATAAATCTGCCTCTTTTCTTTTAGTCGATGAAATATCGGCGCCTCCAACGCAAAGATCTCATTATGCGTCTCTGGGTACTATCATAATGTCCTTTCTCCAAGTAAGTCTAGGTCTTCCTCGAGTTCTATTTCCCCGAGGACTCCACGCCAGTATGCGTCTTCTGCTGGTGTCTGGTTTCCTCGGTGTGTGGCCAATCCACCTTCACTTTCTAGACATGATTTGTAAATACATACTCTTGTTCTGCTCTTTCCCATGCCTCTTCGTTCCTGATCTTGTCCTGCCATTTAATGTTTAAAATCCTCCTCAAGCAGTAGTTCACGAATATTTGTATTCTCCGTTGTATTGTCTTGGTCATCATCAATGTCTCTGAGCCATATAGTAGGACAGCCTGTACGTTTGTATTTAAAAGCCTAAGTTTGGATCCTGTTTGATGTTCTTTGATGCCCATATTTTGTTAGTGTGATAAATGCCGTCTTGGCCTTGGTTATTCTAGATTTAACGTCCTTTTCGGCTACCAACACGTTGTCTCCATATTGAGCAGATATCAAGGGGCAAAATCCGTTTTCACGATTCGGTTGTTCTGGTAATGCGAACCTGTTCTTGCGCATCCCTTGTTAAGTGAGGGTCCAGTCAAGGGCAATAGAAGAATTATCAGTCAACATAAAAGTGATGTCATTATATCACAAGCATGACATGTGAGGAAGCTAAATGTGTGATAAAAAAAATAACCGTTCAAGAACCAAAGGGCAAAAGAACACACTGGCTGTCAGAAAAATGGCGCTTTCTACCAGCTCGGCAGAGAGAAGCTCCGCACCGGTCGCACCAGACTGAGGTGCCTCGTTCTCAACAAGCTCAAGACTGGCCCAAACAACACGTGGCACATGTGGCACTGGAAAGATGGCGGGAATGCAGGAGTGCCCAGCATATGAGTCGCAGAGAAAGCAGATTTGGCCAACACTCATATCCTATGGAGGATGTAGATGTACACCAACCTCCAGCTGACCACCGATTACTTTATACAAGTTGACGTTTGAGAACGACCAAAGATGAAGTCATTAGACGTCGAATACTGAAGGCTATACTGCGTTATAATACGGATATGGGGACTTTAAAGAAGGAAAGCTCGTTTGTGTATATTGCACAGACAGATTTAACAATTAACAATTAAGAATCATAAATAATGGATCTAACAGCAGCTGCTGTCTGGCAACATCCAGAACATTTTCCCAAATGCATCTCAGTTGTGATGAACATGACATGAACATCTTTGGAAATAAAGATATCTGTATGCACGAATAGGAAAGCTAAAAGTATACAAGAGTTGGGAGACCAAAAGTATGCAAGAATAGGGAGATCAAAAGCGTGTAAGAATAGGGAGACCAAAAGTATACAAGAATAGGGAGACCAAAATTATACAAGAATAGGGAGACCAAAAGTATACAAGAATAGAGAGACCAAAAGTATACAAGAATAGGGAGACCAAAAGTATACAAGAATAGGGAGACCAAAAGTACATAAGAATAGGAAGACCAAAAGTATACAAGAATAGGGAGACCAAAAAGTATACAATAATAGAGAGACCAAAAGGATCAAGAATAGGGAGACCAAAAATTATACAAGAATAGAGAGGCCAAAAGTGTGCAAGAGCAGGGAGACCAAAAAGTACACTTTATGCTACACCTGTCAGTGGATAATGGAAAATGATATTCGCGTGAAAATTTCAACGCATGTGTCCATCCGTGACCAGGCCACGATCACGGCGGGCCGCCAGTGAAAACCAGTCAGAGGTATGAAGACTGTAACAGTTTTCATAGAGAACAATTTCCGTCTTTGTCAAGCGAACAACACGCGGTGAGTTCTAGACGAGTGTTTAGGAATCCTCACAGTAGTGCTTTGTCGCTGGCCATGATTGGGACATGTGCTCCGAATGACTGACAACTCACTACCAAAAATAGCACTAAGATGGACACCACAGGGGAACAGAAGTAAGGGCAGACCAAAAGAGACATGGAGAAGAACAACGGAGAGGATGTTGAGCAATAGAGGGCTCACCTGGGCAAGAGCAGATAAAAAGGCAAAGGACAGGGCATTTGTGGAAAACCCTTGCGGAAGCCCCATGTGCCCTGGGCACTAAGGTTCAGAGAGAGAGAGAGAGAGAGAGAGAGAGAGAGAGAGAGAGAGAGAGAGAGAGAGAGAGTGTGTGTGTTTTATCAAGTGTTTTAATCCAGCAGACCGCATAGGTTCATGGTTGTATGGAGATCGTCGTAAATTTTTTTTTTTGTGTTTCTTACAGGTATAGCTCTCAGTACCATAGTGATTGGAAAGTTTTTTTGTGTGTAAATATTAAAGTACAATAATATCTGTCCAAGTTTTTTTTTCGGGTTACAACTGGTCAATGTTGACTGATCTATTTAAAAACTTTATTGTTGGTTGAGCTGTAGAAATAATGATCTGTCTCGGAGCTAGGACCGAAATTCAGTGCATAGAACTGACAGAAGAAGTGAAGAAGAGCAGGGTTGTTAAATTGTTCATGTTGGATGGTGTACGTGTCATGTCAGTACAGTCTGGGTGTACTTGTCACGTCAGTACAGTCTGGGTGTACTTGTCACGTCAGTACAGTCTGGGTGTACTTGTCATGTCAGTACAGTCTGGGTGTACTTGTCATGTCAATACAGTCTGGGTGTACTTGTCACTTCAGTACAGTCTGGGTGTATTTGTCACGTCAGTACAGTCTGGGTGTACTTGTCATGTCAGTACAGTCTGGGTGTACTTATCATGTCAATACAGTCTGGGTGTACTTGTCACGTCAGTACAGCCTGGGTGTACTTGTCACGTCAGTACAGTCTGGGTGTACTTGTCACGTCAGTACAGTCTGGGTGTACTTGTCATGTCAATACAGTCTGGGTGTATTTATCATGTCAGTACAGTCTGGCTGTATGTGTCATGTCAGTACAGTCTGGGTGTACTTGTCATGTCAGTACAGTCTGGGTGTACTTGTCATGTCAGTACAGTCTGGGTGTATGAGTCATGTCAGTACAGTCTGGGTGTATGTGTCATGTCAGTACAGTCTGGGTGTATGTGTCATGTCAGTACAGTCTGGGTGTATGTGTCATGTCAGTACAGTCTGGGTGTATGAGTCATGTCAATACAATCTAGGTGTACTTGTCACATCAGTACAATCAGTAGATTGATTGACTAACTGCTTTTAAGAGGCATCATCTCTGCATTCAAGACATTCCCATACCTGCTCCAACGCCCGTTCCAGTAACCAACGTGAAGTGTGTATATTAATTGTCCCTGTCACGTGTTGATTGTGGTTTTGTCACTTCCGTTCACACACACACACAAGAGAGAGAGAGAAAGAGACAGAGAGAGAAAGAGAGCTTCTCCTTCCGTCACCTTGCTTCTCCCCCAGTTCCTTCATTCTGAGGATGTAGTGGGTTATTCTCTCATTCCATCTCTTCCTCACTGCACAGTTTGTTCACAACAGCCTTCCAGATATCTGACTTGTCTAGTTGAAGCACATCTGGCGTCGGGGGCCCTTTCCAGCCATCCGACTGGCCCACTAATTATCACGCATTGCCATGTGCCTGGGACAGTAGGTTCGTGTGAGGTCTGCAACTTAGGAGCACGAGAAAACTGTCCCACTCTTGCTCCCCAAGGTTTAAGAACTAAAGAAAGCCATTTCTAACGGCTTCTCTCTCTCCCTCCCTCTCTTTCTCCCTCCCTCTCTCTCTTTCCCTCCCTCCTTCCCTCCCTCTCTCCCTCCCTCTCTCTCCCTTACACTCTCCCTCCCTCTCTCTCTCCCTCCCTCTCTCCATCCCTCTCTTTCTCCCTCCCTCTCTCTCTTTCCCTCCCTCTCTCCCTCCCTTTCTCTCTCCCTTACACTCTCCCTCCCTCTCTATCTCCCTCACTCTCTCTCTTTCCCTCCCTCTTTCCCATCCCTTTCTCTCTCTTTCCCTCCCTCTCTCTCCCTCTCCTTCTCTCTCCCTCTCTTTCCCTTTCTCTCTTCCTTCCTCCCCCTCCCCCCCCCCCCGCCTGTTTCCAAGATTCAGAGCTGGGGCTGCCAGGAACCGAAGCCCGCAGCAGATACAGGAAATGACTAATCAGCCAATCAAGAGAATGCTGTTATATTAACAATACACACACACACACACGACACACACACACAAGTCACAAACGCTTAGCAGCTCATCTTATCACGCTGCAACTTCCGACACGAAAGATAAACCACACTCCTACAGACCGAGCAGACATGGTTGATTAAGCACGGACATCGCATCTGTAACAATGCATGCAAACTTCAGAGCTGGATTATAGCACATCAGCGGGGGGGGGGGGGGGGGGGTCACGCATCTGTTAAGTTTCCGACTACCTTGACCCCGCGATGTATTGAAAGGTAAAGGTCAAATTCCAGTTTCCGCGCCATTAAGGCATGTTGAGGATTACGATGTTGTGCCAGTATTTCCAACACCTTCGGACATGAAAGTGATGTGATCGGCATCACACCTGGCCACATTTACCTTCCTGGATTTCTCCTGAGCCAATTTTGCTAAACAGGGAACACAGTAGGCCCTTTTTTTTTTTTTTTGGTGTGGTGGTACCAGAAAAAAAAAATCTCCACTTCTGGGTCTTGAACCCGGTACCTACTACCCCATTAGTAGTAGACCGATTGTCTAACCACTCAAGCTAACCAGGCCACTCAAGCAGTTAGCGATGTATTAACAATATTAAATTGTTCTTTCCCATTAGATTCACCGCGTGTTGTATGAAGCAGGTACGTACAGGAGATAATACAGATCAGCAACAGCAACAACAACAACAACAAAATCTGAAGTTCTTTCTGTTCATTTACTGTTCAACAAAGGCTTTGAATTTCTGAAGTTCTGGAGAATACAGAGTTAACTGACGAAAGAAAGAAAGAGATAGAGAGAGAGAGAAATAAAGAAAGAAAGAAATGAAGGAAGAAAGAAAGAGAAGAATGTTAGAAAGTTTTAAAAAGAGTCTTGATGGACAGCTGGAACTTTTATTAAACTGACATAAAAGCACAAGAAATAGCCAAAACACAGAATTAAAAAAAACTGAGGAGAAATGAAACCAAAACGTAGAATCCACACAAAAAAAAAAAAAAAACTGGGGATAAATGAAACCAGAAAATAGAATAAAAAAAACTGGGGAGAAATGAAACCAAAACATAGAATCCAAAAACTGGGAAAAAATGAATCCAGAAATTAGAATCCAAAAACTGGGGAGAAAAAAAAACCAAAACATAGAATCCATAAGTTGGGAAAAAATTTGCTACTTATGAAGGAAAATGAATATGAGGGTGACCCGAGACTAATGTACAGCTAGTAGACTTGCTAATGAAGAGACCTTCCTAACTTGAACCAGTCTGAGATTATAATATTGTAGTGTTGTGAACTATCATATTATTCAAGGCACCAGCATAATATTTTCTGACTAAAGATGTTCTTGATTAATACTGACTTTATCTTCTCACACATTCAGATTTCTGTTGTTTTTTGTTAGGTTTCACAAACAGTTATCACTTCATTAATCAGAGGAAGTCTGATGTAATGTTCTCTACATATTTCATTTATTTTAACAAATAAGTTCTTCGACTTGGAATTCACAACTTCACGTGTACTAAGATGCAATATGACATAATCTTCGTTAGTTTCGTCGTTGAAGCATAACTATCAAAGTATCATATTCTACATGCAGCAATTCTCAATGTTCTCCTATTTCACAATATTCTACACATTTGATAAGACGACAATTCTAAACTCTGTACTATATTCCACCTGCAACATGTGGTCAATCAGTTACACGACTAAATCACTGTACTCGAAGTTTCAAAGTAACAATTCTTCGCAATCACTTGAATCACTTGAAACACAGCTGCAATCTGTCCTAAAACTACTTCTTCAAAACTGCTTTTCCTGAATATCTATTGCTCTAATTGTCCATCTATTCCAACTGTCATTACCTACGTCTTCTCTCGTGTCTTCTCTGGTGTGTGTTCTCCTTCTGATGTTCTTCTCTGATTGTCTGTCCTCTCTTCGGGCTCCCTCCTCTGTCTCTTCTTCTTCCTCGTTCCCCCTACTTAGTTAGTTCTTGGTCTTTTTTTTCGTTCTCTCCGCTCACATTTTTATCTTCAAGTGCGGCTTGATGGATTAACCAATAAGTATTTTGGCTCCACCCTTCAAATGTCCACTGGTTCCCATGAGCGTTCTGATTGTCCGTCATTCAAACTGCCCCGTTACTTATGTGTCGTAAGTCAAATGTCCAATAGCCAACGCCTCTAAATATTTAATTGGTCAGCTGCAGAGTTGGTCACTCCTTTATTTAAAAACCGTGTGCAGTCGCGTTCTAACGCGCGTCACCTAACAGGTATCAAGTGTCAACTCCGTCTATACAATTGTTATTTGCCTAAGTCATTATCTTGCTATTTCATGTCAGAGATTTATTGTGTCCTCGCTTTTCATTGTGTCTGCCTTTTCTATTCGTCTTTTCTATTTTGTTTACACGTGTCAACGTCCAGTCACTGTTTTGTTATCACTGGACCATCCTATTTTCTGGCGTCCTTCCGTTGTTTTTCCTAAATCTCAGCGTCACAGAGTCCCGTCTTTTTCTATTCACTGTTTCCACTGTTTACTTTTGTCCGCGTCTTGTTCTGGTGTCATGGAAGTTTTATATCTTTCTCTTTCTTTTTCGGCCTACTTTTCTCTGTCGCTATTCGATGTTACTATTTTGTTTACAGTATTTTTTCATAATCATATTCATTAATAATAATAATAACCACAATAACCATTACTTACAAGGCAATGCTACAAGATAAGCATATAACATTCATGAGAATTTATACTTCCTTTCCTATTTATTTGTTGTGTATGTTTTTTTACACCACACACCATAAGAAATAACATCTTGTTGACAGAAATGCAGATGAAGCCACTAACAGCAATTATTGAGGAAAGAGGCTAGCGATGGTTGGGACATGTGCTGACAACTCACTACCAAAAAAAAAACAGCACTAACATGCACATCACAGGGGGAACAGTAGTAAAGGTAGACCAAAGGAGACATGGAGAAGAACAAGAGAGAGGATACTGAGCAATAGAAGGCTCACCTGGGCAAGAGCGGAAAAAAAGCAAAGGGCAAATGTTTATGGAAAACCCTTGCGGAAGCCCCATGTGCCCTGGGCACTTAAAGTTGAGAGAGAGAGAGATGTCTTTGTACGATGAAGATGTAAACCGGAACGTTATAATTGTGTGCTCGTTAATTAATGAAGCTGTTCATAACTTTTGTTTTTAAACCGTTTTAACATTTTCCTTTATCGCAGCTTTACTGCTGTGGCTTGGTGCGTATATGTAGTTTTATATATACTTATGCTCAAATTATTCGTGCGTTTCTTTTGTTCAGAACAGGAAACTGGTGTCTACATCTCAAGTGAATGATTCATCCTTTCTGGCCGCTTCCTTTTTTTTTCATCTCCAAGCTCCCAGGTGAATGTTTCGTCGGTTGAACTTTGATACTTTCTTCTTCTTTTTGAAAAATTGAGGTGCAGCGCTTGCTCATTTCCATGAATGCCAGTTATCTTGTTCTATTAGATTTTTATTTTTTATCGAACCTGTTTAAAATAATAATTTGTGATGCCATAAGTTAAATGAAATATTACGATGCCATAACAATTTGAGGTTATGAAATACCAGAGATTAGATATGCCGAAGACACAGTATTAATGTCTGAAACATACAAAAGATATGGAAAAACTAATTATGTCAGTTCGTAATAACAGTGACGAGCAAAACCTTATTATTAATGTGAAGAAAACGAAATTGATGACACCTTACAAAACAAATAAGGTAGCTGAAATATGTATCAATGAGAAAAAATTGGAAGAGGTGGAGAAATTTGGACATCTTGTATCATTACTAACTAATAACGGAGATACAATGAGGGGTATTAAAAGGAACACATCTACCGCTCTTCAAACAAAACAAAACAAAACAACTAAAGAAGCTGTGGAGAGGAACAGAGAGATCTACAAAACTGTGATTTTTAAGGGCATGCATCTTTCCCATTGCAACATATGCCTGTGAGACCTGAACACTTAACAAAACAGCTGAGAAACACATAAATGCCCTTAAATGCTACAGAAGAGTTCTTCAAATATTATGGACACAGAAAAGAACAAATATATCCATACTACAAGAACTTAATATTGAAGGAAGCTGTCTAGTGAAGAGGATTAAAACAGAGAAAGTTTTAATATTTTGAACACATTAAACGTCATGATAATCTAGAGAAGACCGCCTTGGAAGGGTACATAATGGGAAAAAGAAAGAGAGGAAGACCACGGCGAAGATGGCTGCATGACATCGTTGATGATCTGCAAATGGACGCATCAATAGCAGGGCGTCTTGCTTACAATCGAGAGGGCTACTGGAGAGCTCTTAGGGAGGCAAAGTTCCGCAGGGGACATGCAAATGATTGACTGATTTGTTAAATGAATAATGAGGGCGAGCCATTTTAGTAGATTATAAAGAAGTACCATGTGAAATAACATCTTTTTGGCATAAACTGAGATAAGACACTGGCGATGGTTGGGACATGTGCTCCTGATGACTGACGACTCACTACCAAAAATAGCACTAAGACTGACACCACAAGGAAACAGAAGTAAGGTTAGACCAAAAGAGACATAGAGAAGAACAACAGAGAGGATACTGAGCAGTAGAGGGCTCACATGGACAAGAGCGGAAAAAAAGCAAAAGGCAAACGTTTATAGAAAACCCTTGCGGAAGACCCATGTGCCTTAGGCACTTACGGTTCAGAGAGAGAGAGAGAGAGAGAGAGAGAGAGAGAGACAGAGAGAGACAGAGACAGAGACAGAGACAGAGAGAGACGAAAGTATGTTTTAACACATTTTATACTTTTGAAATTTATGGCACTTTGATGCAATAAAAGGAAATAACACTTAAACGCGGACGCCTCTATATTGTGTTCAGAGCTTTGGGTTTGGCCAATGAAGAAAGACCAGTCTTAACTCCGATTACTAATCGTGTTATAATGGATGAGAGGACCTATGAGAACCCAGTAATAACTACGTCCTGCGCTGCCTCTTATTTATGATCATACGAGTGTACACGTTTGCTCCTCGTAAGTGTACGGCATGTTATAGCGGTGGATGAGTATGTATATGTCATGACTTACGTTGTAAGCAGTAACAACTCGACATACAACAACATCCACGCAAATGAATATTTCACGTTGACTTTAATCAAAACTCAGGAACATTGAAGAACAGGTCCAAGCATAAGTCTAGCTCCAAAATATCACATATAGCTCCCAAGTTTAAACCACTTTCTCAACACTCATGTAGACAATTCAGACCCTGCATACTTCCATACGTCCACCCTCTAGCTTTCACGCTGTTGTTCTCCCTCCAAATACCCCGCCAAAAAAAGCCCAAGTTCAATAATAACTCGGTCACATGACCAACACGGTGACTTGCTTAATTAAGTGTGGGGTGTAGTAAGTATTGGGAGGTCACGACATACCTGGCAACCCATAAGGTGTGGTAGAAGATGTGAGAACCCAGAAATAACTAGGTCCAATACCTTCTCCTAGTTATGTCATAAGAGGTTATAGAACATGTGAGAACCCAGAGATAACACTAGGTACATTACCTTCTCCTTTTATATTATAAGAGGTTATTGTACAAGCGAGAACTCAGACATAACTAGAGCAATTACCTTCTCCTAGTTATGTCATAAAAGGTTATAGAACACGTGAGAACCCAGCGGTGACTTGGTCCAATAACTTCTCCTAGTTATGTCATTAGATATTACAGACCAATGTACACAAGTCTTACCAGAATCGATAAAACTTGGGATTCGACTGTAGTTACAACCGTCAATCTCAGAGTAATAGGTTTTCAAAGTTTAAAAAACCAATGAACTCGCTAAATCTTTGTGTGGAACACTACAACCGTTTGGATGTTGGTCTACGATTATACTTAGCATTGACTTGCACATGAGAATCTACCACAGCGTTTTTAACTGTGACAGCATTTAGTAGAGGATCAAGAAGTTTTCTAGGTAATTACTTGCACGAACTTCCTGTGACTGTGAGCTGGTGTTCTTTGCAGCCGATGCTGTAGATGATGTTGAGGCACCTCATCTTATCGGCGTGGGAGCTGGTTATGGCAAATACTTTTTCAGTCCCGGAGTACAGCTAAAAAAAAAGCAGGGGGATGTGCAATGCTTCTTTAGCAGACTCCACCACCATGGGGGCTATGGCGATCCCTGTCCTGTTAGCTAGGTTAGGCCTGTTACTGAGGGTACCAACGGAGAGGTGGGACAGGGTCTTGGTCAGCAGTGGTTCGCTAACCCTGACGCTGGCATATCAACTATGGGTCGCTGACTGCCTCATCGGATAGCGCCTTCACCCCTTTCTAGGTAAGACACAGAGCTTGTTTATTTCACTGTTTATTTAGACGGGGTCATTTCCTTTGTAGAAAAGTCGGGGGGTTTTTCCCCCTTCACTTTTTGCAAATTAACTTTTATTATTCTTTTCCGCCTTTTGTCAAACTTCCTCAAATTAACCTTTTTTTTTTAAACCGCCTTTTTTAACTGCAGCACAAAACTTTCTGTTTCATTTTAGAACACAGACTTCTGCCAGACACAAAAAGAACAGACTTTTAAATTCTAAATGTTGTTTACAGTTCAACGTAAAGTTTAGTTTCTATGGGAGAAGTCGCAAGGTTGCCAATACACAACTGCGAACCTTTTTTTTTTTCTTTCTAAAAGATTCTCAAGTTGCACAATGTAATTATGGATTACTCCCTTCTCATTCCCCTCCCTCCGTATCTCTTTCTATCTCTTTTTTTTCTTTCTTTCTCCTTATTTTTTGTTCTCGTGCAAATTTCGTGTGCTCGTAGGTTTTTATGTATTTATCTGATATATTATCTAACTAGGAGAAGCTTCATTTTTTGGGGGGTTCTTTTTCCAACTCTCCCAAGGTGTGGCTCCTGTATCGGATTTGTTTCACTCTTTCGCTCTATCCACCGCCGAGCTGCTGTCCGTCTTTTGATGTCTTGACTCTCTTTAGATCGGTTGATCTTTTCAGAAACCAGACTGAACGCCATTATCTTAGACTTTCCTAGCTTGTGGTTTATAATAATCGCAGCGATAAGTTCTAGAAGAGAATGTTTTTGTACGCTGAAGGGAGGGAGGGAGACAGAGAAAATGAGAGCGTCACGCGCAAGAGAAAGAGAAAGACATAGACAGAGAGAAGATGAGAGAGACACACACCAGAGAAAGACAGAGAGAGAGAGAGACGGAGAAGATGAGAGAGACGCACAAGAGAAAGACAGAGAGAGAGAGAGACGGAGAAGATGAGAGAGACACGCACAAGAGAAAGACAGAGAGAGACAGAGAAAATGACAGCGTCACGCGCAGGAGAAAGAGAGAAGATGAGAGAGACACACAAGAGAGAGACACAGAAAAAGAGAGACGGAGAAAATGAGAGAGACACGCACAAGAGAAAGAGAGAGACATAGACAGAGAGAAGATGAGAGAGACACACACAAAAGAAACACAGAGAGAAAATGAGAGAGGCACACATGAGAGAAAGACAGAGAGAGACACACGAGAGAAAGACAGAGAGAGACAGAGAGAAAATGAGGGAGACACACACAAGAGAAAGACAAAAACAAAGAGAAAATGAGAGAGACACACACAAGAGAAAGACAAAGAGAAAATGAGAGAGACACACACAAGAGAAAGACAGAGAGAGACAGGGAGAAAATGAGAGAGACACACGAGAGAGACACACAAGAGAAAGACAGAGAGAGACAGGGAGAAAATGAGAGAGACACACACACGAGACAGACACACACACAAGACAGAGAAAGAGACACACAAGAGAAAGACAGAGAGAGAGACAGGGAGAAAATGAGAGAGACACACACGAGAGAGAGACACACACAAGAGAGAGTCACACACACACAGGAAGAGAGAGAGAGAAAGTGAGGAGTGTGGGGAAGAAAATAAGGAGTGAAAGAAGAAAATCAGAAGGAGAGCAGGAAGAAAACAAAAGAAAATCATCTTTGCTGCTTATGTTGCTGTTGTCACTATTGTTGCTAATGTTGCTGTTGTCGGTATTGTTGCTAATGTTGCTGTTGTCGGTATTGTTGCTAATGTTGCTGTTGTCGTTATTGTTTTTAATGTTACTGTTGTCGTTCTTGTTTTTAATGTTGCTGTTGTCGTTCTTGTTTTTAATGTTGTTGATGCCGTTTTAGTTTTTAATGTTGCTGCTGTCGTTTTAGTTTTTAATGTTGCTGTTGTCGTTCTTGTTTTTAATGTTGTTGATGTCGTTTTAGTTTTTAATGTTGCTGTTGTCGTTTTAGTTTTTAATGTTGCTCTTGTCATTCTTGTTTTTAATGTTGCTGTTGTTCTTCTTGTTGCTAATGTAGCTGTTGTCATTCTTGTTTTTAATGTTGCTGATGTCGTTCTTGTTGCTAATGTTGTCGTTCTTGTTTTTAATGTTGTTGATGCCGTTCTTGTTGCTAATGTTGCTGTTGTCGTTCTTGTTTTTAATGTTGTTGATGTGTCATTCTTGTTGCTAATGTTGCTGTTGTCGTTCTTGTTTTTAATGTTGTTGATGTCGTTCTTGTTGCTAATGTTGCTGTTGTCGTTCTTGTTTCTAATGTTGCTGATGTCGTTCTTGTTGCTAATGTTGTCGTTTTTGTTGCTAATGTTGCTGTTGTCTTTCGTGTTGGTAATGTTGCTGATGTCGTTCGTGTTGCTAATGTTCTTGTTGTCGTTCTTGCTGCTAATGTTGCTGTTATCGCTCTTGTTGCTAATGTTGCTGTTATCGTTCTTGTTGCTAATGTTGCTGTTGTCGTTCTTGTTGCTAATGTTGCTGTTGTATTTCGTGTTGGTAATGTTGCTGATGTTGTTCTTATTGCTAATGTTGCTGTTGTCGTTCTTTTTTGCTAATGGTGCTGTTGTCGTTCTTGCAGCTAATGGTGTTGTTGTCGTTATTGTTGCTAATGTTGTCGTTCTTTTTGCTAATGTTGCTGTTATCTTTCGTGTTGCTAATGTTGCTGATGTCGATCGTGTTACTAATGTTCTTGTTGTAGTTCTTGTTGCTAATGTTGCTGCTATCGTTCTTGATGCTAATGCTGCTGTTATCGTTCATGTTGGTAATGTTGCTGATGCTTTTCTTCTTGCTAATGCTGCTGTTGTGGTCCTTGTTGCTACTGTTGCTGGTGTTTTTCTTGTTGCTAATGTTGCTGGTGTCGTTCTTGTTGCTACTGTTGCTGATGTCGCTCTAACTCCCTGGAACTTTGAGCTCTTTGCTCTTTGCAGCCAACGCAGTGAAGATCTTGGAACACACGCATCGGGCTGAACTGAGAATCTCAGAGTGAATGGCACTGGCTGGCTTAAAGGAGTGGACTAAAAAACGCAATCTTCTCTGGTCTCCATCTCGGGGAGTCATGGAGCAGTAGTCAGGCACAGCCTTTTACCAGGAGCAACAAAGTAGAAGTGTGTCAAGGTTAATAGCCAGGTCTGGTCCTCCAGTAATGAGAACGCAACCATCACTACAGCACAGTAACCTTTGCTACTAACCGAAGACTTATATAGAAGTTAAAGAGCAGGAATAAAGGAACAGAAGGAGGAAGAGGAGGAAGAATAAGAAAAAGAAGAGGAGAAAGAAAGACGGAAAGGATAAGAAGAACAAAATGACTAGAAAGATAGAAAGAAGGAGAAGAAGAAAAGGAGAAGAAAGAAAGAAAGAAGGAGGAGGAGAAGAAAAGGAGGGCGAGAAAGTAAGGAAGAAGTGAGGAGGAGGAGGAGGAGAAAGAAAGAAAGAAGATCATGATCATGATCACGATGATGGTGGTGATGACGAAAAGGACGAGGAGAAAGAAATAAAGAAACAAACAAAGAAATAAGAAGAAGAAGGCGAAGAAGAACTGGAATGAAGTTAAGGGTAATAATAGAAAGAATATAAAACACCCCCGTGGGAAAGTCAACCCTCGACCATAGTAAAGAGACCTCCGCCTACTTTGAAGGTCGGTGGTTGGTTTGACTGAATTATCAGCAGCTGTACCAAAATAGCCAGGATAACGGTTCCCTGCAGCTATAAAACATTAGACGTACAACATCTGCTGGCTTGTTCCCTGGTTATTTGCCAGCATAAAAATAACCGCTCCCACAAAGAGCGGTTATGTTTGTATTACCCGACCAGCAAGGGGCAACAAACATTTCATGGACCCGAAAATATAGGCCCCCGTTATGGGAGGTAACATTAAGCGCTTACCGAATGCTTCTGGATGGCATCATGAGAAAGGGAAGAGAGATCTACAGGTATAACATTGTCAGAAAGGTGCTGATAATGACTAATGAATACAGTGGAAGGAAGCAATGTTTTGCTGTCTGAGACGGTTATAGTTAAACTCTTTCATATTAGATACAATTCTTATATAAAACATTGTCTGCGTACCAATTTTTTTTCGGTCTGTCTTGGTGTTTTAAGGAATAGTCACATTCACATCGACGTGTGAAGGCTAAATATATCATTTTAATTCCCAACAGAAGAACACCACCCACCCCCACCCCTTCGCAAAACTCAGGACCGTACAGTGATTCGAACCTGTCTTCCCTGAATGAGACACTTGAGTTTGGGCAATTTTCATGGAACTATCAAAATAGAGAATACCTGCAGAAATGAAGCCACTAGAACCAAGTGGACTAACTGGTTACTTTACACAACACCGGCTCAGTAGGAACACAGTTAAATCAAGCCAAGACAGTGGGAAAAAAACAACATGAGAAGTTTCTCATCTCTTCTCTAAGAATTAACAACTGAGTTGTATTTCTGTTCTTGGTTGGTCTACGTTACCCTAGAACTGAACAAACGTATGTGGTTTACACGTAAAATTTGAAGAATTTGACTGCAGAATCTACACAAATGTGACAATTAGCTATCCAGAATCCGTCAAAAATAACGGGAGACAAAATTGATTTACGCATTATTTTACACTGTTGAAAGTTTTCAAACGCTTAAAAACGAATGGAAAATAATAATTGGCAGCACAAACAAAATGTGGGAGAGGGGCAGAAATTATTTTCCTTTTATCAAAGACAGAGAGAAAATCATTTTGGTCACATCCATGTTGCGCTACGGAGTGAGCGACAGTCCACCTCGCCGAACCCTCAAAACAAAATCTTTTCCACCTACTCTGAATGCTTGCTATTCTGTTTAATATCGAATCGTCTGTTTGCCTGGCAATGACGCGTAAACTCCAGTTGTATTAACCACTAGCCAGATCGAACCAAAACAACGCCACGTTGATCTTTTTTTTTTTTTAAACTAAATGTTTCCGTCGGTACAAAGGTTTGGTAGGCATATCTTTACACTGTCCGTCCACACGCCTGATAGGAGTTCAGGCTAGCTGCCTAAGGTATAATAAAGAAGGGTGACGCACAGAAGGAGAAGCAAACTGCGCAGTAAGATCCTGTGGGTGATCCTAGAAGTCTGCAAAACGGTTCCAGAACGTGTTAGCAGAACATAGCAAAACAATGAAAATATTAGGAAGAAAAAACAATGAAAAAGAATTCCCCCCCCCCCAAAAAAAACCCAATGAAAATAGTAAGAACAAAAACAATGAAAATACTAAGATTAAAAAGCACAGACAATAGTTAGAACAAAAACAATGAAAATACTAAGATTAAAAAAAAGCAATGAAAATTGTAAGAACAAACAAAAAAAAACCAGAAACAATAAAAATAGTAAGAACATAAAACCCCCAAAAACAATGAAAATAGTAGGAATAAAAACACAAAAAGAATGAAAATAGTAAGAACAAGAAAATAAAAACAATGAAAATAGTCAGAACAAAAAAAAAACCCCCAAACAATGAAAATAGTAAGAAGAAAAATCACCCAAAAACAATGAAAATAATAAGAACCAAAAAAGCAAAAACAATGAAAATAGTAAGAACAAAAAAACCACAAAAACAATGAAAATAATAAGAACAAAAAAACCACAAAAACAATGAAAATTTAAGAATAAAAATCACCCAAAAACAATGAAAATAGTAAGAACAAAAAAACACAAAAACAATGAAAATAGTAAGAACAAAAAAAACCCCACAAAAACAATGAAAATAGTTAGAACAACCCCCCCCCCAAAAAAAAAAAGAAAATAGTAAGAGCAGAAAAAACCCATAACAATGAAAATAGTTAAGAACAAAAAAAAACCATTGAAAACAGTAAGAACAAAAAACAGAAACATTGAAAATAGTAAGAACACAAAAAAACCCAAAGTCAATGAAAATAGTAAGAACAAAAAACAAAAGCAATGAAAATAGTAAGAACAAAAAAAAAACCCCCAAAACAATGAAAACAGTACGAAGAAAAAAAACTTGTCACAAGTTAGAGAACATGACCAGCTGCTGGAAAATTGAAAGCAAAAATTAAAAAAAAAAAAGATTGAAAGACAAAAGTGATCAAATGGTAAGAAAATTACAGTAATTTAACAAACGTTAGCATTAACTTCCCATTAATCAAGAAGGAAAAATATACGCAGAAGAAACAGTTGTTGAAGAACTACACCAATTTGCATACCTCGGCAGCTACATAGATCAGGATGGTGACACCAGAAAAGAAGTTAGAATTAGAATTGCCAAAGCAGCATTGACTTTCAAGAATCTTGAGAACATAAGGGCACTCAAAAGTTAAAAGCACAAAACCAAGTTAAGACTATTCAATTCAAAATGTAATATCCACCCTCATTTATGCATGCGAGAGCTAGAAAACAACTAAAGAAATAGACAACAAATTAGACTCTTTCGAAAACAAATGCCTAAAGAAAATACTCGGTATAATGTAAAACGAATCCAAGAACAACACAGAGTTAAAGCAGTTGAGTGAACAACAACCTATCTCATGGGTGATCAGAAAAACAAGATGGAAATATATCGGTCACGTGATGAGAAGAAACAATCAGAGAATCCCAAAAACATGCTATCAAGCGGACCACACCAGGCCGAAGAAAAAGAGGTCGACCACGTGACACTCTAAAGAGGACATTGTTAAAAGAGGCCAGTTCAGTGGGCGTAACATCCTTTGATGAGTTTTTTTTTTAATGCCCCCATGGGCTTGCTAGATAATTTTACCACGTGTGTGGTGAGGGTTGTTGATTAAAATAGCCAAAAGGCCGAGAAGCCTCATCCTTTGATGAGGTTGAAAAGCTCGACTTAAGCAGGAAAACTTGGCGAACTGCCATGCAAGCCCTATGTGACGTTTAACGGCATGGGAAGGATGTAAAATGTAAGATGTAAGATGTAAATAAATCACACGTGCAGGAAAGCATGAACACCCGCACTCATTGTTATTTCATCAGTTGATGCTGACAATTATAATGATGATGATGATAATGATATAAAGATACCTTCGCCAGGCTAAAAATAATGTTAAGCGCTTTCATTATGGCCGCACCACACTGGAACCAGACTACCTTGTAACCTCCCTTCTCTCTCCCTCCACATCAGACCTATCAACGTAATACCAACCAACTGGGTCTAAGAGCTCTTACATGAAGTCTTAATTACCCATGTTTGAGGATCGCGGCCGCATAACGACCCACATGTGAGCATAGAACAACAGGTACGGCGCCAGCCCTTCCCTCCCTCCTTACCTTAATAATGCTTCCAATGACTTACGCACTAGAACCTAAACGGAGAACATCTGACTGAAAACATCAGAACCTAACAATGTTATTTTTTTTCCTCGGACATACGCTCTAAACTTAGCCAGAAATCACATGATGTTCGTAGATCACCGAAATGTAGGTTCAGTAAATCTAAATTTTCAAAAGAAAAGTCACGTGTTCTACATGCAAATGCACCGAAAACCGTGCGCAGTATCAGGTTTTGTTGAGGTGTGAGGCATGGCTAAAGGACATAAGCTTGAGGCAAAAAACTTTGGGGTTCCTATCAGGATCTGGAGAGGACTGCGAGTTTTGCCATGTCGACAGGGATCAGGATCTGATATGACCACCAACCTCGAATACAGAAGAAGAAGAAGAAGAAGAACAGGAAGGTGTTGGTGTAATAGTTTATAAAAGAAGCGATGGTTCACTGGCAAATAAATTAATGAATGATACCCCCCAAAAATTTTTGAACAAGATGTGCGCCCATTAACTACAATGAAGTATTAATTAGAAATTAGAATTGAGTTTCATACTATATACACGCCGAACACGTCGGACACCTCGAAGGCTGTCGATAGACAAATTGTGGTATGAGGAGAAGTTGGGGAAGGGGAGAATAGCCCCTACATCTACAAAAAGAAGACAGTGAAGCAAGGCGAGAGAAGGATAAGGTTCCTCGATGGACGGAAGTGACGAAATTACAATCAACGCTTGACAGGATATTTAGTACACACATCTTACGTTGGCTACTGGAACGGGCGGCGAAGCAGGCATGGGAATGTCCTGACTGCGGTGATGATGCCTCTTAACATATTTCAAAATATCAGTAAAAATGTATCTCTGATTATACATAGATATAAAAAAAATAAAATAAAAGAAGACCTGTCATGCCGCAGAAGCATCTAAAGCAGCGGTTCTCGACCCTTTTGATGCACGGCCCATATTTAAAAATCAAACATTTTTGCGGCCCACTAATAAAGTGCTTTATATTTGCAAGGTATAAATCTTATTTTATAAAGTATTATCTAATGTTTTCTCTACATGTTCAACTGCATATTCATTGCTGCACAAAAGTTCTTTTCATTTACCTTAAAGCACTGTTTCCGGTTGGATAGCATGTCTATTTTGGCTGGGATTTGTAACAAACACACACGAAGATCATCCTCCACGTTCATTCTTGAACGATATTTCGTTTTCATGACAGTCAATGCATAAAATGAAACTTCGCATAAATAAGTTGTTGAACAAAGGATAGAAGACCATTCATCGCCAGGGCTGACAAAAACGGATATTCCAGCGAAAGAATGCACCAAAAGGAAGAGATATCCACAGCGGGGTCGATAAGTTTGATTTGTAATGTGCGATCGCTAGACAGTTCCGCTAATTCTTCTTGTGCACGAGCAGTTAATTCAGAGAATGCACACTTAAAATGATTACGAATTCAATCTTACGCTTTAATGTATTCAGGAGTGAAGTATTTGTCAAAATATTCTGCAAGAGATGTCAGATACCCTTTTTATTAAACCAATGACCCCTTCCAGAATATCGCTATTAACTTTATTGCTCTTTATAAATTCACAGAACAAGTGAAACATATCTTGTGATTTGTTCTCGAGTCGCGTGCGCCAAAGTCGTAGTTTCTTCTTAAAGGCTGCAACTTTGTCGTATGTCTTGAGTATACTGGCATCTTTACCCTGTAGCGATACGTTCAAACTGTTCAAAAGGATAAAAATGTCAGCAAGGTGTGCCAGCATGGTAAGCCATTCAATATCAGCAACCTTACCTGCCATGTCGAGATTGTATTCTGTCAAAAACTACAATAATTCTAAACAAAGCTCAAACACCCTTGCAAGAACTTTTCCTCTGGACAGCCAACGCACAGTCGAGTGCAATAGGAGATGCTTGTGTTCTGCATCTGACTGAATACAAAGTTGAGCAAATAATCTAGTTCTAGTTTTTATGAAGTTTACAACCCGAACACAGTTTTCGAGTACAGATCCCAGAATATCATTCAACTTCTCTGAAGCGAGTGCCTATGATGGATCATGCAATGGGTGTCTACAATCTTGGGTGACACTTGCTTTATGCGATTTACACCACCATTTTTGTGGCCAGTCATTGTGGCAGCACCGTCGGTGCAAACACCGATGCAATTCGTTCACTGCAGCCCAAACGTTGTGAAAAAAAATCGTTTAAAACACGAAATATTTCATCTGCCGTCGTTCTCGTTGGCAGTGACTTGCAAAAAAAAAAAAAAAGAAATTCTTCTTGCATACTATTTTGGCAACGATATCCAACACAAACAAGCAGCTGTGACTTATCGGCGATGTCAGTTGACTCATCTAACTGAATAGCACACTTAGTAGATTGTAATCGTTCAGTCAGCGACGCGACAATGTGCTCGGACATTTCAGATATTCTTCTGCGGACAGTATCGTTCGAGATGGGAATGCTTTTCAGTTTTGTAGCGTATTCTGAGCCGAACAATACGTCACAAATCTCAACAGCGGCTGGCATGATACGATCTCCATTCGTGTGTGGTTTCTTTGATTTTGTGATTCTCTGGGCATTCAGGTATGACGCTTTGAGAGTTTTTTCGTTGAGAGCGGCTCCTGTTTTTAACACTGTCTTCTGTTTAATATATTCCTCGGCTTTACGTTCGAAAAATTCTTCGGTTTTATTCTGTACATCTGGATTTATTGTAGTTAAATGATGACGCAATTTCGTCGGCTTCATTGCCTCAGTGGAGAGGATATGCAAACAAATAACAATGTGGCAGATTTTCGTCATTTGTTGATGGAACTAAACCGGTTGATGGAACTAAACCGTACTCAATATACTCCGCATCATATTTTCGAGCGTATTTAGTTTTCTTACAAGTATCAACATTAACGTCGTCTCGATCACAGTCACTTTCGCTGCCACTACTATCAATTTGTTTGCGTGAAGTCGAAGGTTTAGGTTTCACAAATCGATCCATTTTAGCGCCTGAAGTTTTAAAGTTTAAACAATAAAAAAGGCTATCCGAAAAGTCTCCACGATCACTACGTGGGTAACTGGAAGCCGTTAATTAATCCAATACGAATTAAACACAGAACCAAGACAGAATAGCGGCTATCAAGTCAACGAAATATGATGTTTAAACTAAAACACAATTGCTGAGAATTATATTTCACTTATGTTCTCTCGCACAATCTACGCCGACTATTCTCTAAAATTACAGTGTAAAACTGCATGTTTCGGCAATACGATCAGAAAGACGCTAGTGTCGCACTTCAAAAGCGATGCTGTCTTTTTATGTACGTCACATTTGTGTTTGATGATGGAAAAAATGCCGTCTGGACGATCCTTTTCTCCAATCGCCGCAATGCGGGAATACTAATAAAGCGACCTACATTTCTGCGGCTTGCATCCGTGCAGTCGCCACTATGGACTATGCATTGCGTGAAAAATGCGGAATAATTTTTTATTGTATTTACTTTCTTCTCTCTTTTTTTTTTTTGGTTGCTTTGAGACTTCAGCGCGGCCCACAATGCTCTATGTAACGGCCCACCTTTGGGCCGCGGCCCATGGGTTGAGAACCAATGATCTAAAAGATGTAGCATTAGTGCTTACACGATGTATTGAAGTGACAGCACTTGGAAGGCGATGTGGTAACATCATCCACGGCCTTCTTTGTTTCCCCAGGTTTAGAAGGAGCCCGGCACCAACTTCTACAGCTGGTCTACTGGTGTTACTTCAGCCGAAGTCGAATTCTCGAACTTAATAACGAGAGAAGAGTGCAAGTCCACCAAGCACTTAGTTACTTTGACGAATTAGATGGTAAATAAATGCAACATAAAACTACTTCAATTTTAGATTTAGTAAACAAAAATATGCAATATAAAACTACTTCAACTTTAGATTTAGTAAACCATTATATGCAATATAAAACTACTTCAACTTTAGATTTAGTAAACCATTATATGCAATATAAAACTACTTCAACTTTAGATTTAGTAAACCATTATATGCAATATAAAACTGCTTCAACTTTAGATTTAGTAAACCAATATATGCAATATAAAACTACTTCAACTTTAGATTTAGTAAACCATTATATGCAATATAAAACTACTTCAACTTTAGATTTAGTAAACCATTATATGCAATATAAAACTACTTCAACTTTAGATTTAGTAAACCATTATATGCAATATAAAACTACTTCAACTTTAGATTTAGTAAACCAATATATGCAATATAAAACTACTTCAACTTTAGATTTAGTAAACCATTATATGCAATATAAAACTGCTTCAACTTTAGATTTAGTAAACCAATATATGCAATATAAAACTGCTTCAACCTTAGATTTCATCATCATCATCATGTGCCGTGCCGACTGGCGTTGGCTATTATGCTTCTCCAGAGTACCCGATCCTTCATGCAGGCCATCAGCTCAGTTGGTGATCTCCTCTCACACCATCCCGTCAGACTGTCCAGTATCATTTCTCTTGGTCTTCCTCTTGATCTTCTTCCTTCTATTTTTCCTGTTGTTATAATATTTTCAATGCCCCCTCTTCTCATTGCATGTCCTATGAAAGTACATTGTCTCTCTCTTATCTTTTTGACAAGGTTTTTTTGTCTCTCCAGCTCTTCTCCTACATTCTTCATTAGTTATTTTTGCTGTCCAGGGAATTTGCAACATTCTTCTTCTTCTTCTTCTTCTTCTTCTTCTTCTTCGTTCACTTCTACCACCAAAAACCGCACTGTGAACCTACTGAATTCACACATGTGGTCCTCGTTAGGTCCGGTGGTCCCCTGTGTGGTCCAAAATAGACCACATGAGTTCCACGAAGGACCACAAGGGGTTCAGAGTATCACAGTGCTTTAGCCTGTATTCTTGGTGGGTCTCGGAAGCGGGATTGCGTGACACCGTGGTTTTCATTGCACCAGTTTGGTCTAGGGTTGGACTTTCTCACCGGAAGACCTCGACGTGTTTGGAATATCAGTGCATCCCCGCTGGGTGAGAGGCGTTAGCCCACCCAGGACAGAGTTGGACTTTCTCACCGGAAAACCTCGACGTGTTATGAGATACCCGTGTATCACCGCCGGGTGAGAGGTGGTTGCCCATCCAGTCCAGGGTTGGACTTTCTCACCGGAAAACCTCAGCGTGATTAGGATACGCAAACATCCCCGCCGGGTGAGAGGTGGTTGCCTATCTAGACTTCCCTGGTCCAGTGTCTCCGACTTCAGCATTTTGCGGTCGTGGCCGCTGCCCTTCCTAGTTGTGACCAGGATGGAGCTTTTGTCCAGGAGGACGAATCCTCGCCACTAGTGACTTCTACCCCTGGGTTGAGCCGGTTTAGGCATTTCCCAGTATGGGCATGTTTGGGACGGGACCGACCTTTAGGGCAGAGGTACTGTGACATTCATAGCCTTCAAGATTCACCCCTGGTATGAGCCGGTTTAGGCAAAATTCACCAGTATGGGTGTTTATCAGGCGTTACCGACCTCTAGAGCGGAGGTGGCATGACATGTCTAGCCATCGAGTTCCACCCCTGGTGTGTGCCGGTTTAGGCATATTTCACCAGTGTAGGTGTATTTCGGACGTAGGCGGCCTCTAGAGCAGAGGTGCCGTGGTATAGCTCTCGTAGCGATACTACTGGACATACCAGGTTAAACTTCACTTTCCACCACCTTTTCCCATCGGCGCCGCACAGCAACCTTTATTTCCGCATTTACTTCCTTAACCGGGAGGAGCTTCACTCCACGCGCGGCATTTGAAAAGTCAAGCCAGCAGTGACTTAACCTCTGGGACAAACCGGTTCATGCATTTCACACGATATGACTGCACTCAGGACGTGGCCGACCTCCAGACCAGAGGTGCCGTGATTTGACTGTTTGCTTCGCTTTATTCTTTCAACCACCTTTTCCGCAGTGATGCTGCGCGGCAACCTCATTTGCAAATTTCTTCATTGGCCGGGAAGAGCACCGCTCCACGCACGGCAGCTGAAGATCTCGCCAACAGCGACAACATTCTTCTAATAAACCACATTTCTGCTGCTTCCAATGATTTTTGTGCGGACTTGCCTATTAGATTTAGTAAACCAATATATGCAATATAAAACTGCTTCAACTTTAGATTTAGTAAACCAATGGACAACGTGGGAACAGAGAAATGTATTATTAGTTCTTTGGACATATTCCTTCAATTTTTCTCTTTCAAGTCGTTAGATTCGTCCTACAGTTTGTACATGCAACATTTGTACAACACAACCGAAGATGAACCAGCCGTACACAGCACAGTCTTCGTGACTTGCATCAGAGACTCGCTTTTCTTAGGGTTTGGTTTCATCAAAACAGTTTATCTTACTTCTTCCAAAAGCTCATCAAGAGGTACCTCACATTATGGCCAGGTTGATACGACAGAGAAGGATTTACCTTTTAATCAGTTCCTCGAGTCTTGAAAACAGATTTTTCCTTTTCCTTCACAGGGTCACTGTAAACTTCTTACATTTCTCGCTAATCAGATTCTACACTTGGACAGTTGTTTACTGCTAAACCTGTACTCCTTGAAAATTTTCATCTTCACTGTTAAATTTAAAACTGATAGAACAAAAATGTCACCAAAATATTCACATTTTATGGCTTGTACAAAGCACGGACAACAGGAAAATCCTTGCAAATATTCATAAAGTTACGCTTGCCCAAAGCAGTGGTTAACGTTTATTCTGAATGCAATGATTTGCTCATTCGTTGCTTGTCATTATAAAACTAAAGAACTGAGTTCTTTCCAGATTAGGCCAGGGCCCAAGGCTTGAAGCACAAGCACCGAGAGTAGGAGAGTAGGTTATTTGCTTGAAGCCCCCGAGAGTAGGAGAGTAGGTTATTTGCTTGAAGCCCCCGAGAGTAGGAGAGTAGGTTATTTGCTTGAAGCCCCCGAGAGTAGGAGAGTAGGTTATTTGCTTGAAGCCCCCGAGAGTAGGAGAGTAGGTTATTTGCTTGAAGCCCCCGAGTAGGAGAGTAGGTTATTTGCTTGAAGCCCCCGAGAGTAGAGAGTAGGTTATTTGCTTGAAGCCCCCGAGAGTAGGAGAGTAGGTTATTTGCTTGAAGCCCCCGAGAGTAGGAGAGTAGGTTATTTGCTTGAAGCCCCCGAGAGTAGGAGAGTAGGTTATTTGCTTGAAGCCCCCGAGAGTAGGAGAGTAGGTTATTGCTTGAAGCCCCCGAGAGTAGGAGAGTAGGTTATTTGCTTGAAGCCCCCGAGAGTAGGAGAGTAGGTTATTTGCTTGAAGCCCCCGAGAGTAGGAGAGTAGGTTATTTGCTTGAAGCCCCCGAGAGTAGGAGAGTAGGTTATTTGCTTGAAGCCCCCGAGAGTTGGAGAGTAGGTTATTTGCTTGAAGCCCCCGAGAGTAGGAGAGTAGGTTATTTGCTTGAAGCCCCCGAGAGTAGGAGAGTAGGTTATTTGCTTGAAGCCCCCGAGAGTAGGAGAGTAGGTTATTTGCTTGAAGCCCCCGAGAGTAGGAGAGAAGGTTATTTGCTTGAAGCCCCCGAGAGTAGGAGAGTAGGTTATTTGCTTGAAGCCCTCGAGAGTAGGAGAGTAGGTTATTTGCTTGAAGCCCCCGAGAGTAGGTTATTTGCTTGAAGCCCCCGAGAGTAGGAGAGTAGGTTATTTGCTTGAAGCCCCCGAGAGTAGGAGAGTAGGTTATTTGCTTGAAGCCCCCGAGAGTAGGTTATTTGCTTGAAGCCCCCGAGAGTAGGAGAGTAGGTTATTTGCTTGAAGCCCCCGAGAGTAGGAGAGTAGGTTATTTGCTTGAAGCCCCCGAGAGTAGAAGAGTAGGTTATTTGCTTGAAGCCCCCGAGAGAAGTCTCTTGGCAGGCTCCACCATTCAGCAGACCCGACTGAGATTTAGTCCATTATCCGGGATGAAGAAGAGCAAGAGCCCGACACTGAAATATCATGATGGGGGTAGTATAGGGTCTTAGCCAGATTTTCTTCTCTTGTCCTGACAACGGCGCCATCATTTTGTTTTCAGAACTGAAAGAACGAACTGGGGACAATGTACCGGAAGTCAGACGTTGGAGGGGGACACTAAAAACCAGCAGGTCACACAAGAAACTCTTAATTAGAAGAGAGAGGATGATTTTTAATCAGGGATTTCTTTCCCGGTACCCCCTCCACATCCTCCCCAGTATTGAGTAAAGGAACAGAGAATGATCCAGAAACAAAAGGGCATCTGGGATCTGTGAAGAAAACAGAAATAATTATAAATCATCGCCACTAAAAACAAATGTACTCTTGAGGAGAAACAACCAAACTACGGAAGCCCAAAAACATCAATCTACGTAAGCCCATCTCCACATCTGGAGACTACAGATTTTTTTAAAAATGAACACAAAGAATCAAAAAGTTCGATAAACGGCTCAGGTCAGGTCGTCGAAAGATGTTTTATTTCTGCGATGATGCTCCCTTGCCATATGCGGCTGTCAATTTTCATTGTGTCTGCTCCCAATTATTTTTAGGAACTCGCTTGCAACCAGATGGCGCCATGTGAAACTCCAGCATCCCCCCCCCCCAAGCAGCTGAAACAAATTACTGGCCCTTAAAATAATGAGAACCATCTACATCCATGTCTGCGTGCCCCAAAGAGCATGTTCAAGAAAATGTTATCCCACAGTTCACATTCTTCTTCCCCAAACAAACACAGGCTGTCACTTCCAGCTAAAAAATTTTCATTCTTACTCAAACCTACTTTATTTTATTATCTTCTAACACGAATTCCTCCCATGTCGTATTCTGTTTAAATTAGTCTTCCTATACTTCTTGTGTTGTCTGCGAGCGGTAATAAATTCACTGCCGGCTTGGTGGGCCTGCCGTTGTTTCAGGAAAGGGTTTTTAACTCAAAGAAGTCCATTATTTCATTCCCCCTCCCCTTAAGTTAGCCAAAGTAGTCATTCTGAACCAGAGAGCATAACTACTCGGTTCTCAAGATCTCTAGAGGAACCCCTCACCTACTTGGAAAGAATATATCGAACTTTTATCTTCTCACATTCTGTACAGTAAATGAGGGTAAGGATTAAGGATAAAGTGGAATAGGGAATAGACTTCTACTTGTACGAATTCCCTGTAACTGTTCTTTGCACCCGAAGCTGTAGAGGTGTTGAGGCACAGCATCGTATCGGCGTGGGAGCGGGTTATGGCAGCTACTTTTTCAGTCCCGGAGTACAGCTAAAAAGTAGGGGGGAGTGGCGGTGGGGGGAGGGGGTGTGCAATGTCTGTTTAGCAGACTACACCATCCATGGGGACTATGGCGATCCCTGCACAGTTAGCCAGGCTAGGCCTGTTAATGGGGGTACAACGGAGAGGTAGGAAAGGGTCTTGGTCAGCTATGGTTCGCTAACCCTGACGCTGGCATATCAGCTATGGGTCGTTGACTTGCCTCATCGGACAGGTGTCTTCACCCCCCCCCCCCCCCCAGATCCGAAAGAAGGTATAAACCGGCAGCAAGTGTCATGACTACAGACAGAACCCTGCTATGTTTATGGAACAAAGGAGGCCCTTGTCATTGCCTGCTAAATCGCACTGAACTTTTCGTGTACTGAAAAGCGGCAAATCAAGGCACAGCAACTTTCTACAGATGCTTATATAAATGAAGCCCTTCTAGGAGTCATATTACTTTCATTATACAAAATATGTTATTCATTTTTATTTTCTTCTTGCACTTTGTTCTTACAACTTACATCCTTCCCGTAACGTTAAACGTCACAGAGGTAGATTGCCGAGATTTCCTGTTTTCGGCGAGCTTTTCAGCCTCATCAAGGGATGTTATTCCCTCTAAGCTGGCCTCTCTTAACAATGTCCTCTTTAGGGTTGCACGTGGTCGACCTCTTTTTTCTTCGGCCTTGTGTGTTCCACTTGATAGCTTGTTTTGAGATTCTCTGGTTGTTTCTTCTCATCACATGACCGACATATGTCCATCGTCTTTTTCTGATCACCTGTGAGATAGGTTGTTGTTTGCTCATCTGTCGCATCTCTGCGTTGTTCTTGAATTCTTTCCGCTTTATACTGAGTATTTTCCTGAGGCATAGGTTGTTGTTTGCTCATGTGTCGTATCTCTGCGTTGGTCTTGAATTCTTTCCTCCTTATATCGAGTATTTTCCTTAGGTATTTGTTTTCAAAAGATTCTAATTTGTTGTCTATTTCTTTAGTTGTTTTTCAGCTTTCACATGCATAAATGAGGGTGGATATTATATTTGAATTGAATAATCTTAACTTGATTTTTGTGCTTATAACTTTGTTCTTACTGTTTTCTTTTTCTGATGAAATCGCAAGCCACATATTTCACTTTGTGCTCATTTACTAGAAGAACTATTTCCAGTTCTAAAATCAGAAAACTTCAATGTGTTATAATTGACTAGAAACATTTATAGAATCAGGGCATGAAAGAATCTTCTGAACAAAATGACGCTGGGCACGTTTTCACAACCATCATTTACCTGCGTCACAACAGCCTTTCAAGACCAAGAGAATCCATCACACTTCTCTGATGAAGAACATATTTGTATCTGCACACACAAACAAAAACGTACACACTTAGTTCTGCTAACTGAAACTTTATATACGCCGGGGAGTGTATAAATCCAACGTTTTCTACTTGGCTTCCCTTTCTTCCGCAGATTTAGAGCGTGTTTGTATTCTTCTGTCTTGGAGTTTTTCACTTCATAAATCTTTGTAGCAGTGAACACTGATACCCGTAACTGCCGAAAATATTTCCAGTTTTCTATGTATTTCTTTTTTCCTCAAGATATTTGTTTCGTACGGCAACAAGGGAAGGTGTTGTCCTAAATTCTTAACCCTTTAAACAGATTTTTTAAAAAAGGAAAGCAATTTTAATGACACAAATACGTCATCATCATGTGCCATCTTCAGTTCCAAGATTGGCGGTAGCGAATCTCCTACGTCTTCTCTCTCTCTCTGGAGTTGATGGCCCACTCAGCAAGACTCGTCGTTTTTCCTTCGGCTTTACCGTCCAGTATGGTCTTCAGTATATTATTATGTCTTTCGATATGGCCATATTATTTTGTTTTCTGGGTGGGTGGTCTGATCCGAATTAGATTAGTTTGAGGGACGAGTGATGAAAGCTTCTATCTGGTCACTGGGTTTCTTTGAACAACTTCTGAGTAAACTGTTAGGAGGATTCTAGAGGCAGCAGACAAAGGAGTCGAGGCAGTATGCAGGAGGATGCCAATGAACACTGCAAACAAAGAGGCTGGGATTTTAACACAGTTATGAAAGATCACTCTACCAGTTCATCGATATACAGCAGTTTCACTAAGAGTTCAGTTCATCACGACTGAGCGCATTCACTAAATGTTCAGTTCGTCAGTACAGAGTATCTTCTCTAAGTATTCAGTTAGTTGGAACAGGGTATCTTCTTTAAGTGTTCAGTTAATTAGGAAAGACTACCTTCCTTAAATGTTCAGTTCATTAGAACAGAGTATCTTCTCTAAATGTTCAGTTCATCAGGACAGAATCTTCTCTAAGTGTTCAGTTCATCAGGACAGAGAATCTTCTCTAAGTGTTCAGTTCACCAGGACAGAGTATAGTCTCTAAGTGTTCAGTTCATCAGGACAGAGTATAGTCTCTAAGTGTTCAGTTCATCAGGACAGAGTATAGTTTCTAAGTATTCAGTTCATCAGGACGGAGCGTCTTCTCTGAGTGTTCACTTTATCAGGACAGTATAACTTCTCTAAGTGTTCAGTTCATCAGGACAGATCTTCTTCTCAAAGTGTTCAGTTCATCACAGCAGAGTATCTTCTCTAAGTGTTCAGTTCATCAGGACAGAGTATAGTCTCTAAGTGTTCAGTTCATCAGGACAGAGTAACTTCTGTAAGTGTTGATTTCATTAGGACAGAATATAGTATCTAAGTGTTCATTTCATCATGACAGAGAATCTTCTCTAAATGTTCAGTTCATCAGGACAGAGCATCTGCTCTAAGTGTTCAGTTCATCAGGACAGAGCATCTTCTCTAAGTGTTCAGCTCATCTTGTTACGTTATATTTGAATCTATATGTGGAAGATAAAAGAGACGAATGTTCTACCATTGGTGCTGAATAAAATCCTCCTCGTTGGGCCAACGAATAAGTACATTTTATTCACAAACTTGTCATGAAAATCTTACTAGTTGTTATTACTGTCGCGAAGTAACTGGACAAACGAAACGGAGATAGTGAATTCATAAATACGACATAAATGAAAGAATAACAATAATAAGAAGAACTAGAGAAGTGTAATGAAAAAGAAAACTTGAGCAAACACCAGATAAGAGCAGCTAATTACGAGGTAATGTCACGAGGGCCCAGTGGTAGCACTGACCGGTAATAACCGGTAAATTAGAAATTAAAATAGAGAGAAGAACCCGAACTTCTTGGAGGCCATCGGTTAGTGTAACCTGTTTATAGTACCAATAACCTAGTAAAAAGCAACCAGGGAAATCGGTTGGAGGATAATCGGGCCAGTATTCTGATGATGGCATGGAAGAGAAATGGCTCAGTTTTCAAGGGGAGAAATGGCTCAGTTTTCAGGGGGAGAAATGGCCCAGTTTGCTTGGAAGAGAAATGGCTCAGTTTCCTTGGAAGAGAAATGGCTCAGTATGCATGGAGGAGAAATGGCTCAATTTCCTTGGAAGAGAAATGGCTCAGTTTCCTTGGAAGAGAAATGGCTCAGTATGCATGGAGGAGAAATGGCTCAGTTTGCATGGAAGAGAAATGGCTCAGTTTCCTTGGAAGAGAAATGGCTCAGTTTGCTTGGAAGAGAAATGGCTCAGTTTCCTTGGAAGAGAAATGGCTCAGTATGCATGGAAGAGAAATGACTCAGTTTGCACGGAGGAGAAATGGCTCAGTTTGCTTGGAAGAGAAATGGCTCAGTATGCTTGGAGGAGAAATGCCTCAGTTTTCATGGAAGAGAAATGGCTCAGTTTACACGGAGGAGAAATGGCTCAGTTTTTTTTTGGGGGGGGGGGGGAGAGAGAAGGCTCAGTGTGCACTTGGGAGAATCAGCCAATTTTGACTCTGGTTCAGCAAGTGAGCTTTTTGTTAAGCGTAAATCTCGTCGCAGATGAGGTCAGAGAAAAATATTTCACGCGAACATTTACTCTCTGCTGATGCCTGAAATGTATGTTCAATTTTACGTTAAAAAAAAGGTATAAAGTACCGAGTGTTGCATTGAGAAACCGGTATTTCGGAAAGTACTTTATTCAAAGTGAAAAACAGGTACAACTGTACCGGTTTTCAAAAAAAGAAGAAAAAAGCTCCTAGCGCTGTCACATGTAAATGAGAGGAATTCTGAAAAGTTATTGATCCCGACCATGAAAAGAATGACCTATAAACATTATGAAATCTCTGCTACCTTCCGTTGTTGTACCGTAACTTCTTATTCCTTTTCATACTTCTCATTTTTCCTTTCTTCTTAACTTTTACTTTATCATTTCATTCTCTCTTCTTTGTTCCCATTATTATCTCCCCCCAAAAATTTACAGTTGAATTGTCTTCGTGAATCTACGATTTCTTATGCATACCAAATAAACAAAGTCGATTCAGCCAACAGCCAACAGAAGCAGGAAATTCAAGCCATTTCACATTCGGTTCTTCTTCCTTTCTTCCGGCAGTATGTTACCCTTGAAAGAATACTTTCTGTATGTGGTGCGGGATGTAGACGGAACAGCATCGTTTATGGCGTTATTTGCCTCTTTGATAAACGCAGGCGCTGGTACTTTGGCAGGTGGCTCTCTGCGTTTGACTGCAGGTTCCAGCAGACAAGCTGGGGTCTGTCAGCAAACCAGGTTACTTTGTACTTGTTCTCTGGTTTTCTGTACACTTGGATGACAGGGGCGTGGTGTGTCACTGCACATGCGTATCAGTGGGTTGTTGCACACGCGTAGAACGCAAATGAGATTTCATATTAATGCTACTGGTTTAGATTACTTCATTTATGGCAAATAATGTCGACGTATACAACGGCTCTCTTAAAGTGATGCAAATAATGTCGACGTATACAACGGCTCTCTTACTTAATTTGTTGCAGATAATGTCGACGTATACAACGGCTCTCTTACTTAATTTGTTGCAGATAATGTCGACGTATACAACGGCTCTCTTACTTAATTTGTTGCAGATAATGTCGACGTATTCAACAGCTTGCCTACTTAATTTATTGCATATAATGTCGACGTATGCAGCGGTTCGTGAGGAAATATAAGGGCATTTTTTAAAAAATGAGTTAGAGAGTGAGCAAGACCCGGTTTGTTTCCAGTTTAATACATACAGATGAACCCTTTAAAGACTATTTACGCTCGTTCTCTATGGCAGCAGTCGCTCAGATCCCTACAGATGTTACAGATCTACCGACTGAGCTTCACTTTAGTCTCAGGCCATGCAGGTGTCGAGGAAAATAAAAAGAGCAGACCAGTTGGCCAACTCTGCTAGTGGAACAAAGGACTTCGCTGGCAGCTCTGAGTATGCATCTCTCTCAAGACTGAAGGAGTTCCAAGTGAAATTTGGGATGGTGAAAGATGAAAGATTCATGACGAGCACCAGATGGATGTTCAGCCAATAAAGAACGGGTGTAATCGGTTATTGCACAAATTGAAGGAGATGGTGAAGAGGAGATAGGGGCGCTTATGGATATGTTCGGAGGGCGGTGATGACCGTCGTAACCAACCAACCAACCAACCAACCAACCAACCAACCAACCAACCAGCTAACTAACTAACTAACTAACTAACTAATTAACTAACTGACTGACTGACCGACTGATTGACTAACTAGCTAACTAGCTAATTAACTAACTAACTAACTAACTAACTAACTAACTAACTAACTGACTGATTGACTAACTAGCTAACTAGCTAATTAACTAACTAACTAACTAACTAACTGACTGACTGACTGATTAACTAACTAGCTAACTAGCTAATTAACTAACTAACTAACTAACTAACTAATTAACTAACTAATTAACTCACTAACTAAGTAAATGACTGACTGAATAATTAACTGACTGACTCACTGATTGATTGACTGACTAACTAACTAACAATTTAAATATCTAACTAACTGACTAGCTAGCTAGCTATCTAAGTAAGTAACTGAATAACTAATTAAATAAGTAAAAAAAAACTTACCGTACATATCAGATTTGTACTGAGACATGAGCAAAGAACTCCAACTGGAAGAAATATGACAGTATAACAGTAATCCATCAACTCCCTTTTCTACCCATGCTCATTACTATACAAACAGCCTGATTCTTTTGTTTATGGTCTATCTCATTTAAGCCCGTGGTTATCTAACAGTATATCTATTCCCCAAGCGTACAACTGTTATACTGCTATGTTTTATTATTTGTGTTGTATGTCATGTTGCTAAGATTATTCAATTCAAATGTAATATCCACCCTCATTTATGCATGCGAAAGCTGGAAAAACAACTAAAGAAATAGACAATAAATTAGACTTTTTAAAAAAACAAATCTCTAAGGAAAATACTCGATGTGAAGTTGAACGAATTCAAGAACGACTCAGAGATAAGGCAGATGAGCGAACAACAACCTGTCTCACGGGTGATCAGAAAACGGAGATGGACATATATCGGTCACGTGATGAGAATAAACCAACTAACTAGCAGAGAATCCCACAACAGGCTATCAAATGGAACACAACAGGGCGAAGAAAAATAGGTCGACCACGTGAAAGAGGACATTGTTAAGACAGGCCAAATTAGTAGACATAAAACCCCTTGATGAGGTTGAAAAGCTCGCCGAAAACAGGAAAACGTGGCGAACTACACTATACAAGCATGTGACATTTAACGGCACGGGAAGGGTGTCAGATGTAAGGTGTCTTGTTGCTATATGAGACCACACATTAATATTATTTATTCCACGTTCTTCAAAGCATGTATTTATTATCCTTTACTGGAACTGAAGCTTTGTTTAGGATTATATTTAAATGAATGACTTCCATGCTGGAGGGTGACGATGCTTTCCGTTCTGACAGTCAGTGACCCAAATCTGCACCCCGGGGCCAGGGTTGGCAAGAACTAACTAACCCCGTCCCACCTTTCCATTCATACCCCGAGTAACAGGCCTAAGCTTCCTAATGGGACAAATCTGCATCATAGCGTCAAAGTTGGAGAAAAATAACCGACCCCGTCCCACCTTTCCATTCATACCCCCAGTAACATGCCTAACCTGGTTAATGGGACAGGGATCGCCATAGTCCCCATGGCAGTGGAGTTTGCTAAAGAAGTATTGCACACGCCCTGCTTTTTAGCTGAACTCAAAGATTTAATTGATAAAAAACCGCCTTAACACGCTCCCAATCGCCATGCTGTATCTCCCTCAACACCTTCACAGCACGGGCTACAAAGAACACCTGGTCGCAGTTCTAGGGAGATAGAAGACAAGACCAAACAGTCACATTTAATCTTTCTAATTTCACATCCTCTGTTGCTTATTTTCGAGATTAAATAGTCCGATTCAGGAGACAGCGGCCTACAGTTGACTTGCTAGTGTCAGGAATGGCAACTTATTGTTGATTTGCTAGTGTCAGGAATGGCAACTTATAGTTGACTTGCTAGTGTCAGGAATGGCGAACTATAGTTGACTTGCTAGTGTCAGGAATGGCGAACTATAGTTGACTTGCTAGTGTCAGGAATGGCGAACTATAGCTAACCAGAATTCCGTCCCACCTCTCCGTTAGTACCCCAACAGAACTAGTTTGGCTGACGAGACAGGGATCGCCGTAGTCCCAGTAGCGGTGGAGTTTGCCAAAGGATCGCTGCATACTCCCTGCTTTTTTGTTAAGCTCCACTCAGAATGTTGGGAATCCCCTGGACAGCAAAATTAACTAATGGAGAATGTATGAGAAGAGCCGAGAGACAAAAAATCTTGTCAAAAAGATAAGAGAGAGACAATAGGACATGCAATGAGAAGAGGGGGCATTGAAAATATTATAACAACAGGAAAAATAGAAGGAAGAAGATCAAGAGGAAGACCGAGAGAAATTATACTGGACAGTCTAATGGGATGGTGTGAGAAGAGATCACCAACTGAGCTGATGGCCTGCATGAAGGATCGTGTACTCTGGAGAAGCATAATAGCCAACGCCAGTCGGCACGGAAGTTGATGAATCCACTCAGAGGTTGAAAAAATAGTCATAGCAACTCGCTCCGAATCGCACATGATGATGTGTTTCAACATCTTCATCGCTACGATTGCAAGGAATATCAAGCTCTCAGTTCATGAGGGATAGCAGAAGAAAAAGAAGAAGAAGAAGAAGACTGCCTATTGTCATTATCCTTCGTTGTATCTGAACTTCTATTTACACTTATATTCAACTTCATCATACTTACCTTCCGACTCCCAGCTGTCTACTTTCATTGTCTTCTCTGTACAACGTACTCAAAGCCGAAACAGCTTCTCTAAAAGTGTGATTTTCCAGGTCATGCTCTTCTGCGCGTCCAAGTTAAGCTCACACAATTTCTAACACATTTGTTTCAAGTCTGATCCGGAAAATGCCCATATTGAAAATGTCATGTATTTAAAACGGCACATAATCAAAGATTTTGTTTTATTTGTTTGTAAAATAATTTTTATTATCCCATACAACCTGAAAAAATAATAACTAGCAGACATTCTGCATTAATATTTTCATAGGATATTTGTTTTCGTTTTTTTTTTTATCCTTGGAAGCAGGACTTCATCTTGGAAATGTATAAATCTATTGAATAAATATACCCTGACCTAGTTTTCTTAGCTCGTCGAATCCTCATAAAGACTTCAATATATTTAATCACAAATGCTATCATTAAAAAACATAATTCCTTTTCATTTATAACCATTGGCTTGAAATCCCAGCATAGTTTATTCCACGATATTCTTCTATAAACTCTCTTTTCGGTTTATTCTGCTTCTCTGTATTGTTTGCTTGACGAGCCATGAGTTTAAACAAAAAAGTTGGATTATTTTGGAGGGCTAAATATCATAAAGAAAGAACTCCTTGCTGGTAGAAACGCAGATGAAGCCACTGACTTCGATTAATGAGGAGAGACGTTGGAAATAGCTGCGGCATGCAGTCCGGATGACTGGTAACTCACTATCAACAAAAAAAAAAAATAGCGCTGAACTGAACACCACAAGGAAACAGGAGCAGATCAAAGGAGATATGGAGAAGAAGAATGGAGAGGATGATGAGTACCAGAGAGAGGAAGAATGATGGAGGATTCTCTATGTAATTGAGCCCAATAAGTAAATGAATGGTGTAATATTCCAGTTGACTTATATTGTATTGTTTCTGCTTGTATGCTGCTGGTTGTCTATTCTGCTGACTACAATTTGCTGATGTACAGACAGAAGACGAGGAAACACTCCCTGCAATGATATACTCTTTACAGGACGCCAAGGACGATCACATACTGGTACATTGGATATATCTGTCAAGACTGCATTACCTTCGCACTCACGTCCGATTTATTGCGTGAACGTGATGATGATGATGGCGATGGCTGACGACGAAAATATATGAAAACTTTTTCTCAGAAACATGCATACCCCAACACAAATAATATTCCGGGCGGCTATCTAGCCAAGTTACTATGATAGCGCCATTAGAATTCAAGCAGACTAACAACTATCACATACTAACACGACTACATTTCTCAACACAGACCGGACTACACTACCTTCTACCATTTTCCTCTACTCTGAGCTGAAACATTCGTCTCAGACCCAAGACACAAAACTTACTTTCCACGTGCAACGAATGACTTGAAAATCACGAACTCTGACAGAGTAAGCAAGCATGGGCCTAACTCTAACACAATAATTTATATTTATTTCAAGGGTTAGATACCCTTGACCAAATACTTTCATACGAAAAAGAACGGGGGTTTGTGAAAAACCCTTGCGGAAGACCCAATGTGCCTTTTGCAGTTAAATGACCAGAGAAATATATATATATATATATATATTTTAGGAGCTGAATCATTAAAAAAATATTTGATAATAAACATATCGGGCTCATAAATTGAACTTCAGTATACAAGACAACCCAAGGAAGAGAACTTGCAGCCAACGGTGTAGCAGTGCTAATGGTGTCCTGTATGTGAGTAATATAGCTGAGTCATGTCAGTGTTTGCTGAGCTAAAACTCAGAGAAAAAAAAGAACTGGGCCAATGAGATATAAATATATAATAATGTAGTTTTATTATAATCACAGACGGAAGTTTCGAAGCAAGTAGATATTAGATGTTAAATGCTAGATTTTGATGTTAGATTTTGATGTTTAATGTTAGATGTTAAATGTTAGATGCTAGAAATCAGATGTTAGTTGTTAGATGCTAGATGTTAAATGTCAGATGTTAGATGTTAAATGTTAGATGCTATATGTCAGATGTTAGATGTTTGATACAACTTGCCATGTGTCTTTACTATCCCCCTTTCATCATCCTTCACTGGATCCGAAATTCTGTTTAAAACCAAATTCAAATTAATGGACGGTGATCTAGGAGGAAAACGATGTCCGTCTCGGCAGTCAGTGACCAGCAGCCGACATGATGGCGTTAGGGTTGGCCAACCATAGCTGATCAAGACCCCGTCCCAGCTCTCCGTCGTTGCCTCGAATAACACGCCTAGCCTGGCTAAACAGGGGCAAGGGTCTCTTCAGTCCCATGGTGATGGAGTCTGCTAAAGAAGTATTGCACACCTCCTGCTTTTTTTTTTTTTTAGCTGCAATCAAGAACTGGAAAAAAAATAGCCGCTAAAACCCGCTCCAAAGCCCAAACAATGCCGTGTTTCAACATCTTCACAGCATGGACTACAAAGAACACAGCTCGCACGTCCCGGGACATAGAAGACAAGACATTCAAGTTAATCTTACTAATTTCTCATCCTGTGTTGCCTAATTCCGGGTGGGGGGGGGGGTGTATCTGACCTTCGACCTGGCTGACTCGCTAGTGTCAAGGTTGGGTGTGCGCGCGCGCGCGTGTGTGTGTACGCGCTCGTGCGCGCGTCTTATTTGAGCAAAAAAAAAAAGTCCTTAATGAGGGCAGGTAAAGAAGATAAATCGTAAGTAACCTAAACCAGCGACTCTTAACCAGGGGTTCTCATACCTTGATGGTTTGGGAACCTAATGATTGGGGTATGTGACTTGATCTTTGAACACTTTTTGTTTATTGAATTGCTCTTATATTAGAATGTTTTGTTTGTTTCACCAGCCCTGCTACTAGTTATCCACCTGTAAAGAAAATCCAAGCTACTGAGATGATTTGAGGTCACACCTGTACTTACAGGACTTGTTGTTGATGATGATGATGATGATGTTAAACGGGATAGGGAAAACATACTGGGCAAATCGAATTGGCGTTTCTAAACGTCAAACAAACAAACAAACACAAAAAGACTGTTAAAAACCTTAACTCCTAAACTGTTGATCTCTCCCAAGATGTTGAATGTCATTAGATTTGCTTCACGGCATTCAACCTCGCAGATGCCTCTCACTGTTCTAGAGTGCTGGTAAATACACAAGTCTCTTTGTTCAGCGTCTGTAAATGTCGGGGCTGTTGTTCGCCACACAAGGGAGGTCCTGGTTATTGCTTACACTTGCCGACATCTGAAAGTCCAAGATTATCCCTGTTGATGTGGGAGGGGGGAGGGGGGAACTTACTGTAAAAGTGAACAAAAGAAAAAGAATTCCTTGGCGGGTTGCTAGCAGAAGGTTTCCAGCTTTTCAACAAAGTGCTTCATGCCGGACGGGGAGATGGGTGTGGGGGGGGGGGGGGTTGGGATACCCTTAGTTCCCGTCGTAGATCTAAGGGTTGAACCTTTCTGGAACTTTACACACCCATGAAGAACCCATTGATCATTCCCCCCCCCCCCCCAGAGACCAAGAAGAGCTAGCTTAAACAATGCCATAGAGTAAGGTTTCGTTAAGAGTTTGCCTCACTGAGCCTCAACTTATCACTGACCCTCATCTTAACAATAGCTTTGACATGATCATCTTATCTCTGATTAATTATTATAAAGACAATATCTCATATATATATATATATATATATATATATATGACCCCTGCCTATATGGAAACAGTCCTTTTAAAATCTAATTTTGACAGAACCCTTGCCTATAAGGAAACAGTCTTTTTAAAATCTAATTTTGATGGAGACTTCCCTGGGATTACAATTTATTATCGTTTGAACCGCCCCTGAACCGGAAGCTGCTTTGTTAAGACTTCGAGGAACGAACGAGAAGGGGAAAAAAAACACCCCTTTGACGTAATGGGAAAGATTAGTTTGTAAGACGCTTCCAAGCTATTTTGTAACAGACGTCTAACATAACCAGTGGGTATCTGGCGTGAAACACAGAGTTAGGAAGAAACCAGAAGAAAGGGAGCACTTGAGTCTTCGAGAGTTCTTGCCGGTGGAAGGTCATTGCACTTGGGGTAAAGCTGGCACCGTAGGCATGTGTCACAAGCGATGTAACTTTGTTAAAGCGTGTTCAACCAAACAGAGAGGCCCACATGAAGGCAGAGAAACAGACAACCAGAGAGACTTACAGATAGAGCGAACGCACAGACTTTATTTTGAAAGGGTTAGAAACTGGGCCACGAGGGCCCCATCTGACATTTTGTCAATCATCACACAGTTTTCACTCACTCAGTCATTCAGCGTTAGTTGCTGAGCATGAAAAATATGAAGAGGGAGACAATCAAATAAATAATAAACCATGTCTTGTCCATACACTCAGCACCCAGATTTATGTAATTACATGAAATAAACCTAATTACATTCTCACATTCATTCTAAACTAACAAATTTATAGGAAAAGCAGTATGAGAAATATAACAATCAAGCCATACTTTAGATTAAACTAATTTAGACTTGGGCAGTATATATATATATCTATACTTTTCATAAGCGCAAGTAAATGCAGATACATATATTTACACACAAGTACTTACAAGTACATGTCACATAAATACAACACATACACAGATATACGCTCGTACATATACAAAAACATATGTTCGCCTGTGTACACATAAACGTAGATAAACAGACAGACAGACAAGCAGACAGATGGACCGACAGACAGATGATAGATAGATAGATAGATAGATAGATAGATAGATAGATAGATAGATAGATAGATAGATAGATAGATAGATAATGGGAGAAACAAGAGGTCACAAATCTAGCATACCGGCATGAACATCGAGCAAAAACATAAACAGAGCAAACGCTAGGGTTTAGTTCATATTTCCAAATTTTGCTGTTTCCATTTTTCTCATTACAGTGCCGACAATATTTCTAAAAGACACGATTCATGAACAAGAAAGGATTCATTTTCTAGTCATACACAACTTCATACTGGACCCTGATTTGTCATTTGCTCCCAAACAAATATAAGGATATAATGTTTGACTATATTTTCCTGCTTATCTAAATTTAATATGTGTACTTTACTAACTCAGGACTGAAATAGCAGATCAAATTTATCTAATTGTTTCCTCTGGTTATTTCTCTCGTGTTGTTACTGTTTTCTGTGAATGTTTTTGTACGGATATTTTGTCTCTGATCTCCTTTGTGTTTTAAGCACTGTCTTCTTGTTAAAATTTCCCTCGTTTTCGACAATGAAACTGTACTGCCAGCAAAGGGTTTGTTAAGAGTACGTGCTGTTATCTCTGTGAATGAGTTTTGTGAAGTTTTCATTCTGCATGAAGAAAACAGATCAAGAGATAGATTATATCACAGCAAAGAATCAGTCGTATCATGTAGTAAACAAGTTAATCTGTTTATGTTTGTTGCTGATGTTTTGTTTTACGTAGAAAATTTTTGTTGAAAAGAAAGAAGAAAGAAAAACATACTCCAAGATTTAGCTAGCTAACAGCATAATAACTTTCTTATATCTCATTTTTGTGACCTCTTGTTTCTCTAATTATTATGTGAAGGATATTTGAGTCTATCTATCTATCTATCTATCTATCTATCTATCTATCTATCTATCTATCTATCTATCTATCTATCTATCTATCTCTATCTATCTATCTATCTATCTATCTGTCTGTCTGTCTGTCTGTCTGTCTGTCTGTCTGTCTGTCTGTCTGTCTGTCTGTCTGTCTGTCTGTCTGTCTGTCTATGTAGTAAACAAGTTAATCTGTTTATGTTTGTTGCTGCTGTTTTGTTTTACGTAGAAAATTTTTGTTAAAAAGAAAGTAAGAAGGAAAAGTTTACTCCAAGATTTAGCTAGCTAGCAACATAATAACTTTCTGATATTTCATTTTATCCCCCGTGTGGTACCCGGGATCTGCAAAGAATAGGACCACTGTACCCTACCATGCATGATCGTAAAAGGCGACTAAGGAGGGTTCAGCATAGGGCCAGCAACCCTATCTGGTAAAAAAACTATCAGACTGCTACAGAAACGGAAGCAAGGGAAAAAGCAAATGCAGGTGGAAGGAGAAATGCGTATCAGGAAACTGAGCCCATGAAGGTTGTGGATGAAAGCCAGCCACTGAAAGTCCCCAGCCCGACTGCAGACCTCCTGGAACCTAAACATAAGATGCAAATAGGCAGCTGCAATGTAAGAACACTAAACCAGACTGGAAAACTAGCACAAACCATCAAGGAAATGCACAGATACAAACTAGACATACTAGGAATACAAGAAGCAAGATGGACAGGACAAGGCAGAAGGAAAATAACAACACAGCACACAGAAGATACAATAATATGGTCAGGTAAAGAAGATCTTCATGAAGGAGGAGTAGCATTGATTATAACAAAAGAAGCATCAAGAGCATTGCTGAAATGGACCCCAATAAATGAGAGATTATTATATGCACGGTTCAACTCAAGATTCACGAAGCTGTCTATTATAGTTTGTTATGCACCAACAGAAGCAGCTGAAGAGGAATTAAAAGAAGATTTTTACAACAGCCTCCAAGCCACAGTAGAAACAATACCCAAGCATGATATGCTACTCATCTTGGGCGACTTCAATGCAAAAGTAGGTGAAGGAAATGAAGATAGAAGAAGAATCATGGGAAGAGAAGGAATCGGAGAAATAAATGAAAATGGAGAAAGACTGTGCAGTTTCTGTGAAGAAAACATGATGACCATCGGAGGGACAATTTTCCAACACAAAAACATCCATAAGGTGACTTGGAGGTCACCAGATAAAACCATAGAAAACCAAATCGATCACATACTAATAAACAAAAAGTGGAAACGGTCACTACAAGATGTACGAGCAAGGAAAGGAGCAGATGTAGGAAGTGATCACAACCTTCTGGTAGCAAAAATAAAACTAAAATTAAGGAAAGCCAAAATCGGAGAACACAGAAAGATACATTTTGATACAAGCAAACTGATAGACCAGCAAACAAGAAATGAATTCTCAGTATTACTTAAGAACCGCTTCAGTGTCCTACAAGACGAAGCAGAAATGTCCATATTAGAGTTCAACAAAACACTACAGGAAACAGCAAAAGAGGTGCTGGGATATCGGAAAAGGAGAAAAGAGGAATGGATAAGCGAGACCACATGGGAAAAGATAGAGCAAAGAAAAGAAATCAAGAAAAAATTACTGAACACCAAATCACAACGGCTTAAAGAACGAGTTTTAAGTAATTATGCACAAAAAGACAAAGAAGTGAAGGAATCATGCCGTCAAGATAAACGTCAATATTATGACAATTTAGCAGAAACAGCAGAGAAAGCAGCATATACAAATGACATGAAAACCATATATAAAATCACAAAGCAGATGACAGGTAACTTCAACACAAGATGTGAAAGTGCAGTAAGAACACAAAATGGACAACTGGTCAGTGGAGAAAGAGAAAAAATTGAAAGATGGAGGGAACACTTTAACACCCTACTAAACAGAACACAAGCAGCACAAACAATAGACATACCTGAAGCAAAACGGAACTAAACATCAATACAGGACCAATAACAATAAATGAAGTAAAGGAGGCGATAAAGAAGCTAAAATCAGACAGGGCACCAGGTGAAGATGAAGTGACTGCTGAGATGTTGAAAGCAGAAGAAACAGAAACACCAAAACAACTTTGCCGGATATTACAACAAATTTGGGATTTAGAAAAAGCCCCAGAGGAGTGGAAAACTGGTCTTATAGTAAAACTACCAAAGAAGGGTGACCTCAGAGATTGCGGGAACTGGAGAGGCATTACCCTACTGCCTCTCACCAGTAAAGTATTTTGCAGAATAATTATCAACAGAATTGTACCAACACTTGAGGAAAAACTTCGGAAAGAGCAGGCAGGATTTAGGAAAGGAAGATCATGCATAGACCATATATTTGTACTTAGACAAATATTAGAACAGGCAAATGAGTGGCATAGCACAACATATGCATTATTCATAGATTTTGAGAAAGCCTTTGACAGTGTCAACAGAGATGCACTGTGGAAAATCCTAAGATGGCATGGCCTCCCCCATAAAATAGTTAATGTAATCAAAGCCCTATACGAGGGTTTTCAGTGCAAAGTTATCTGTGGAGAACATACCTCCAGCAGCTTTAGGGTACAAACAGGAGTGAAACAGGGATGTGTACTATCACCAACATTATTTATCTTGGCAGTAGACTGGTTAATGAAGGAGGCAACATCAGACAAACGCAGAGGATTACAATGGACCCTTGACACAGTGCTGGAGGACCTTGACTTTGCGGACGACATTTGTCTATTATCAAGCAGTCACAAAGATATGCAAGATAAAATAAACAAGCTAACTCAGAATGCAAACAACATAGGACTAAAGATCAACGTAGGAAAGACAAAGTTAATGAAGCAAAATGTGAACAACAGAAATGTACTCAGAGTAGATAACAAGTTAGTGGAGGAGGTCAACGAATTTGTATACCTTGGCAGCAGAGTAGTAGAAAATGGAGACAGCACAGAGGACATCAACAGCAGACTTACTAGAGCAAACCAGGCTTTTGCAATGCTGCAGAATATATGGAAATCAAAAAAACTAAGCATAAATATGAAAATCAGGATATTTAAGAGTAATGTTCTAAGTGTACTACTCTATGGAAGCGAATGCTGGAAAATCACCAAAACCATAGAAAACAAGTTGAATTCTTTCCAGACTAAATGTTTATGAAGAATTAGAAAAATATTTTGGCCAAACACCATAAGAAATAACATCTTATTAGCAGAAATGCAGATGAAACCACTGACAACAATTATTGAGGAAAGACGCTGGCAATTGTTGGGACATGTGCTCCGAATGACTGACAACTCACTACCAAAAATAGCACTAAGATGGACACCACAGGGGAGCAGAAGTAAGGGTAGACCAAAAGAGACATGGAGAAGAACAACAGAAAGGATGTTGAGCAATAGAGGGCTCACCTGGGCAAGAGCAGAAAAAAAGGCGAAAGACAGGCATTTGTGGAAAACCCTTGCGGAAGCCCCATGTGCCCTGGGCACTTAAGGTTCAGAGAGAGAGAGAGAGAGAGAGATTTCATTTTATAAAATGCCACATCAGCTAACACATTTTTTTTACAAATAGGAAACAACGAGGCTTGTGTGAAGTAAGAGAACACAGTGTTGTAGGATTAGACCTCGAAAAACTCGTAATGTAATGTCAGGTTGGTGGACGGATGAGGACATAGAGATCACCGGCAGGGATGAGGAAAATCTGGTGTGAAACCAGTGAATCCAGGACGTGACAAGCCTATGGGTCTCTACAGCAACGGCTATCAGAATGATATAAACAAAACAGAGCCAGTAGACTATAGGTGGCGGGGAATGGATATCGTTGAGGCACTCATTAGATTTCTCATCCCAAAGTCGGAGTGTTTCCGTGGAAATGTCTCAACGCCGTCTGGCCAGCCAGTGTTGCATACTGGATCTGACGTGGAGAAGAGGCTTAAGTAGAGCCACCAGAGGCTGGAAAACAAATTTTTATCCAGGCCAGCCTACACCACCGTCTTCATGGCAATCTGAGCAAGACCACAATCTGCCATAACAAAGAAAAGGCGTTGAAGTCGGAGGTACCCAGCCAAAAGGTGAATCGCAAAAATCAGGGTACCACGCATAATCGCCATTGTGTGTATGAAGAAGAAGAAGAAGAAGACAAGAAAAAAAGTCCTTGCTTTACAAAAATCAGAAATATTCTGAAAGACATTTTGTGAAAGATGATGAAGTATATAGAATTAGCTATTTTATCTGCTCCTATGTTTTTTTTCCTCTTCTACTGATGCTCAGCTTTCTTGTCTTAGCTCCACTCCGCTGGATTTTCTCGTTCTAGCCTCGGGCGAGTTAGGGTTAATTTCCCATTCCTTTCTATCTTTACTCCATAGCTGCCGGAGGGTTTTAACAGCATCCATGTCTAAGCATACAAAGCGGGCAGTCTTGACCTTTCAGTGATCTCTGTTCATTCTGAGCCTTTTTAGGGCATGATGTCACGTTGTTTTTCAGGTGGTACCCTTGGTCTTGGTTTTCTCTCTCGCTCTCTCTCTTTCACTTCTCACTCAGTCGCCTGCTTCTGCTTTATGCTTCCATAGATCAATCTGGGCGCGTTTTGTGCCTATCTTTCTTATGGGGAGATGTCAAGGTTTTAAATTTTTCATTTACTTTTCGTGTTTTTTTATATGATGTGCTGCTGCTGCTGTTGTATGTGACCATTGTCAGAATGCTGGATTATGGTATTTTCTTCCTTTTTACGCGCTCATTTTTTTTTTTTACACTCGTTTCTACATACTCTTTCTATGTGTTTGTTAAACTGAACGATACAGCTCTGTTTGTCGTAGTACTTTGCTCTTGTCTCTGAAGATAATCTGATGGGATTCATTCATTTGCATGTCGCTTGTGGAACTTTGCCTCCCTAACAGCACTCCTGTAGGCCTCTCGGTTGTGAGCAAGATGACCTGGTGCTGATGCGTCCATTTGTAGATCATCAACGATGTCTTGCAGCCATCTTCGCCTTGGTCTTCCTTTCTTTCCTTTTCCAATTATGTATCCTTCCAAGACGGTTTTCTCTATATTATCATGACGTTTAATGTGTTCAAAATATTTAATTTTCTCCCTTTAATCCATTTTACTAGCCAGCTTTCTTCAATATTAAGTTCTTGTAGTATAGATATATTTGTTCTTTTTTGTGTCCATGATATTTGAAGAACTCTTCTGTAGCATTTACATTCAAAGGCATTTATGTGTTTCTCAGCTGTTTTGTTAAGTGTCCAGGTCTCACAGGCATATTTTGCGATGGGAAAGGTGCATGCCCTTAAAAATCTTATTTTTATAGTTCTGTCTGTTCCTCTCCACAGATTCTTTAGTTGTTTTACTTTCTAAAGAGCGATAGATGTCCTCCTTTTAATTTCCCTCATTGTATCTCCATTATTAGTTAGCAGTGATCCAAGATATTCAAAACTCTCCACTTCTTCCAGTTCTTCCTCACTGATATATATATATATATATATATATATATATATATATATATATATATATATATATATATATATATATCAGCTGCCTTGTTTGTTTTGTCAGTTGTCATCAATTTAGTTTCTTCGCATTAAGATAGAGGTTTTTGCTCTTCACTATTCTTACGGACTGACATAATTAGTTTTTCCATTCCTTTTTGTGTTGTGGACAGTAATACTGTGTCATCAGAATATCTAATCTCTGGTATTTCATAACCTCCAATTGTTATGAATCTGGTGAGAATTTACCAACAACAAAAAAATGTAATTTCTTGTCTTTGCATGAAGAGATCGGACGATCTAGGAAAGACAAAGTGCCCACAATCTAGTAAGAAATATTCGACAAATGTTGATCAGTCATTTTCGTTTGTAATCCAATACTTCTATAAAGTCAAGCAATTACTGGATTTAGAAATGTTTCAAATAGGCAGAATATTCCTGAAAGACCGTTTTATTCCTAGTTTTAGTTCAACTATTGAAGAAAAAAACAGCCTGGGGCTGCGACCTTATATAAAACTCCCGTGGCACCTTAATTTACGGCAGGTATTATCAGCCGCCCCCGATATCATGTTACGTTACATGCACGCGTTATCTCACGGCTACGGCCATTTTTTTTTAAAGTAAAATAAAAAGCTTAAGGGTGTTTTTAGACGAAAGAAAAAAAAACTACTTAAAAAACCCCCATCGCCTGTTCTAGATAATACGATTAAGATGAGGCAGGTGACTGGCGCCTGGATACCTTGAAGTTTTCTGGCGACAAAAAAAAAAAAAAATGAACAGAGTCACGATGGCGGGAAATGTGGCAGAAATTTTGAATCCTAGATTAGAAAGGCAATCACTTAATGCCCATTTTCATTGCAAGGAAATCTGAAGCCTTTCTTTAAATAGATGGACATATCGAATCAGACTGCATGCAGGAACAAAAATCATTGTTAGTCTCCAGCTGTGTCGAAACGATAAGAAAAGTCTGGGCAACTCAACCTTTCAGGCATACGATCCAGACAGATATGATGAGATTTACATGAGGTAGTGAGTTTTGCAGTAAAAGTGGACAAGGTAATTTAGAAGGATGCATAGCCTTGAAAGATACATGGGTGGTTGAGTGATTAGCGCACTAGTCTCTTACGGCGCAGGTCAGGAGTTCGAATTCGTCTGGAGGCATATCAGTCATCCAGTTCTGAAAAGGAATACCTGGTTTCTTCTAGAGATGAGGAAAGAAAAGCAGATAGGCGTGACACTGACCACGTCACCCTCTACTGAAGCTGACCACGGAACCCCCTATTGATACTGACCACGTAACCCCCTATTGATACTGACCACGGAACCCTCTATTGATGCTGACCACGGAACCCTCTAGTGAAGCTGACCACATCACCCTCTAGTGATGCTGACCACGGAACCCTCTAGTGACGCTAACCACATCACCCTCTAATGATGCTGACCACGGAACCCTCTAGTGACGCTAACCACATCACCCTCTAGTGATGCTGACCACGGAACCCTCTAGTGACACTAACCACATCACCCTCTAGTGATGCTGACCACGGAACCCTCTAGTGACACTAACCACATCACCCTCTAGTAATGCTGACCACGGAACCCTCTAGTGACGCTAACCACATCACCCTCTAGTGATGCTGACCACGGAACCCTCTAGTGACACTAACCACATCACCCTCTAGTGATGCTGACCACGTAACCCCCTATTGATGCTGGCCATGTAACCCTCTATTGATGCTGACCACGTAACCCCCTAGTGGTGCTGGTCACATTACCCTTTAGTGTGCCGACCTAGAATAAGCCACAGAAAATATATAACCACTAACCCCATTTACAATAGGTGCCTCCCTGGCATAATCTGGCTTTCTTCATCTTTCGTGGTCTGTAAACCATCTTTCGTGGTCTTTAAACCATATTTCATGGTTTTGAAACTATCTTTCGTGCTACGTGCACATGGAAAATTTAATCCTCATAATTATTTATTAAAACATGTTTATTGATTTCCCAAGTTTAGCACATGTGGAAACAAATTTTTTTCCGTGCGGACGTTTTGGATTTTGTTGTCCGGCCACGAAAATAAACTTTCCGCTCTCTTTGACACGGTTAAAGAAAATGAAAATTTGGGCTTGCAAAATTTTTTTCCCGTTTTTGCTAATGATTTTAACAACAACAACAACAACAACAACAACAACAACAATAGCAACAGCAACAACAAAGCCACCATGTCGTTCTCAATGGCTAATACTGCGTAAATAAATAAAAAGAGATTTCACAAAAGCGGTCTGAAAACAGTTCAGAGAAGCCTGACGATTGCTTGTTCTTCAGCAATGATACACTCCATTCTCTGGGTGGGGGGGGGGGGGGGGGGGGAGAGGAGCGGTGGGGAGGGTTGGAGGTAAGAGGAAGTGTTCCAAATCTTCTCTCTCTAGTTTGCTATAATTTCTAAGTGCCCCCCCCCCTCCTTTGTTATAACTCAGAATATGTCCAAAGATTGCGTCCTTGACAAATGAATATACGAAAGGCTGGACTTAACGACATCTTAATTACAAACAAAGGCGACGAAGAACTGACCGCCCCAAATCAGTCTAACGTTCAGCCCTTCATCATTCGTCCAAAAGAAATCATTTAACATGTAATCAATACACGTATATAAAATACGTGAATATAACAATAAACATGTATGTAAGCAATATACTTATATAAAATACACGCATATAACAATATGCCTGTATGAAAGCAAACCCAAGAAATACAATAGACTATGAAAAGCTAGAAAACGTTTGTAAATTGGAATATCAATTTCAATAATTCAATAATCACCAGAAAATGGTAACTGCGCAGTGGAAACTAAAAAAGGACGCTAGCACTTACATCAAAGGAACTAGCACACATGAAGAATATGTGGCAAGGTACCAACGAGAACAGAAATCTATATTTACCAAGATCTTACATAAATCTCAGTGGCAACGTACAGATGAGAGACGTGGAGACTTAATAAACCGCTGGAAAAGAGAACATCATCATTTGAAATGAAATGTTATAGAAGGGGGGGGGGGGCGCAGAATAGCGTGGATAGAAAGAAAATCAAATAAAGAGATGTTGATGAGATTGGGCGTAGCAGAAGACTGGCTTGTAAACATCGTCAAAGTTAGAAAGATGAGATACATCGGCCATATCAAGAGACATAATGATGTAGACAGGCTGGCAATAGAAGGCGCAGTGCCCCGGCTTAAGGGAAAAGGGACGACCCTCGCCGCATGTGGACCCGAGACGTCACGGGACAGCCTGAATATGTCACTGCAGGTTGGTCACTTTCCTCAAGACCGCATTACTTTCAGAGAGGCAGTGAGAGGGACATCGTTTCAGAAAAGATACGTCACATGATGATGATGATTATATAACAATTATAAATATGTAATGAACAACAACAAAAAAATAAGTATAAAATCTCATCTATACAATCAACAAATAAACAGAACATAGGAAACAGTTATGTCACACTCTACCACAGCGTACGTATACAAACTGTTTCGTGCAATAGAATCATTTCAGCTCCTCTGCGACTACGGGCTGGTTGTAGGTCTAGTAAAGCTATGAATATCTTACTGACAGCTTTCTCGGGGTTACTTCCAGCATGGGGATCAATGGAACGTCTATAATGTTAATCTATTATCTTCGCATGCATCATGGATATATGAAAGCAAATTCATAATCAAATGAAATCTGCACTGCTTTCCAATTTTTTTTTCTTTTTGCTGGTTTATACAAGCATCTCCGGATTACGAGCGTCCGATTTACGACGTAAATGTACAAACCGTGGTTACGAACGATCTCCGTAAAATCTATTATATCTCGTATTAAACATATTAAAAGTTGCTTTCATTGGTTCGTAATAGCCACGGGGCCCTTCTTTATCGTGCGCATGAAAACGTGCTCTACAGCGGCTCGTTTTCTTGTGTTTTTTTTTTTATGCATAGAAAGTGTACTACATATACTGTATAACTTTCGTTAGATACGAAACGTACGTAACTGTTCCGGCTTACGTATAAATTCGATTTACAACAGGCTTAGGAACAGAGCAGTAACCCGGGAGTTATCTATACATCTTATGTATGACATTTGAACCAGCTGAAAGATATAACATTCATTAAAATTTATATTAAAAATTGTGTTACTTTACTTCTCTTCCTTTCTTTCTAACTCGGATAGTGTTCGGTTATCGCACATTTTTGCGTCATATCGGAACAAATATTCGGAGCATTTCTTCGAAAATATGAGAAACACAACATTTGAATCAGCCAGATGACAAACCTATATGAGTCAGTCAGTTGGTCATTTGCATGTCCCTTGCGGAACTTTGCCTCCCTAACAGCTCTCTTGTAGGCCTCTCGGTTGTGAGCAAGATGGCCTGCTGCTGATGCATCCATTCGCAGATTATCAATGATGTCTTGCAGCCATCTTCGCCTTGATCTTCCTCTCTTTCTTTTTCCCATTATGTACATTTCCAAGACTGTCTTCTATAAATTATCATGACGTTTATTGTGTCCAAAATATGTAACGTTTAATCCTCTTTACTAGCCAACCTTCCTATATGAGTACTAGAGAAGAAATAATGAGGTTTCTCAGAGAAGACGTCTGCTTATCTACAAGTCAGAATTCAGAACTTGGTGATATCCGGAAAGGATAAAATAAAACGGATATTTATGGGAGGTGTTTTTAACTTGGCGTTAAAATGAGAAATTAGGCCAGCAAGTTTCTGCAGCGAACCCTTTTCCTTCATAATTTTGTTCCGCGCGTTAATATCTGTGCTTATTTTTTTCACACTGTGTGATACAGAGGGAGATATCTTCCTTGTGTAAACCATATACCACTACTCGTGAGATTTTTTAAAAAAAACATATGTGGTTAAGAGTTTTTACAGCACAGCTGAGATCAACAATCTTAAGGGAGGCTGGAGTTAAAACGCAAATTATAGCAAAGATCAGAGGCAGACAGTCGAGATTTATAAGACATTTCCTGAGAAGAGGGAAAATTGGAAGACATTGTGGCAGCTGGAAAAACTGAAGGAAGAAGAGACAGAGGAAGTCAGAGAGAGAAAGAAGTTACTGGATGGGCTGTCAGTGTGGCTAGGAAGAAAGTCACCGGCGAATCTCATAATCAAGTCTGAAGACAGGGAATTGTGGAGAGAAAATGATCGCCTACGCCACGCGGCCATGACACTTGAATTGAGATCAACAGATCTCCGGGACTGAAATTTGGGGGAGGGAAGGAGGGGAATCATCCTCTGTTAATTACATCACATTAACAAAAAAAATTCAACAAAGAAAGTTAAAGCCCGAAGGAAAAAGTAGTTGAGTGCAGGCAGCCATGGCAGTTAAAGTTACCAATAGTAAAAAGTCAGGGTGTTTTGGCAGTGCCTCTCTGTGCTTGTGTTGCGAAGGGAGATAATACTTATGGTTCTTCTTCTTCTTCTTCGTTCACTTCTACCACCAAAAACCGCACTGTGAATCTACTGAATTCACGCCTGTGGTCCTCGTTAGGTCCCGTGGTCCCCTGTGTGGTCCAAAATAGACCACACGAGATCCACGAGAGGACCACAAGGGGTTCAGAGTATCACAGTGCTTTAGCCTGTATTCTTGGTGGGTCTCTGAAGCGAGATTGCGTGACACCGTGGTTTTCATTGCACCAGTTTAGTCTAGGGTTTACTTATGGTTGATACGTGACACACGGCGGCGAAAACAAGCAAAGACAATAACTCTCTCCACTTCACATAAACTAAAAGTCTTGCCCCATACGGTTCTTGTTACTTGCTCAGTCCGTCTCTTTTTCGCTGTGATAATCTCAGTTCTACAATCAGATTTTAATTAATATGCAAATTCATTCGTAAAAAAGAAAAGAAAACGACTTGTTTGCGTGAAGTGATAATCAGTATGAATAAAATTTTTTTTCCCCATGTTTGTAATTAGTTATAAAGCGTTCTTTAAGCTATAAAGCGGCTTCTCTTATGAAAAGAGAGGCTTGGACTGAGTTTTGACATAAATGCTACAATATCCAACTAAGGAAAAAAGTAGGAACAGCTTTATTAATTAACGAGAACACGGTTGTGTACTCGTTAAGTAATAAAGCTGTTCCAACTTGTTGTCTTCCATAGTTTATACATTTTGTTATCACAGCTTTACTGCAGTGGCTTTTGTATAATTATATACTTAGTTTTATATACTTATACACTAATTATTCGTAATGTCCAATAAATCTTTGTAAAAAAATGAGATTGAAATGCATCAAGATTACTATATGTTCAGCACTACTATACGTTCAAGACCACTATGTTTTATTACAATTATTCCAGAATCCACAGATCACTGTGTGAAGATTGTGTGAACAAATCATACAAAGCTCTCTAACTTTTAAGAGGAACAAGATTTAATAGATCTAGTTATCGTACAGTTAGTTCACCCTGAGACGTCCGTATGAGAGGCAGACTTGGTGGCATAGAAAGCAGGAGGGAGGGGGGCTCATGTACGACGTCACGGAGTATGGGGATGGAAACTGGGGCAGCGGGCCAGGGCTCTGCCCCGCGCTAGTTCGGCAGGACGATACATGCAGCATGATGGTGATGGCCACGGTCTCTCAAAGCAAGCTTCGCTAGATAGACTGGGGTTTGCCACGTCATGAATGACTTTGGCTCCTGCGACAATCCAGTGGCACCAGGATGACGTGGATATATTTTGCCCAGGGCATGCGGGAGTGAATGCTAATGAGGTAGCCGATCATGATGCCCGTAACGCTCTTGCGGCAGACATGACTTCTATGGATAGGACGGATATACTGAAGTCGGCGGCCGAGGAAGTGGTGCAGGAGGAGGAAAAGGCATTAAACCTCGAAAAAATCGTAGACAAAGCTTTGTCTACGATTTTTTCGAGGTTTAATCCTACAATATTTGTTATCTTACTTTACCGTACCAAAACCTCGTAGTTTCCTATTTATAAAAAATTGTTCGAGGAAAAGGCGTGTGCTGATTATATATATCAATAGAGGATGGAGGACATATGTGAGAGGAGGAGGAGAGGGGGGAGGAGAACCGGGTGAGTGGCTGATAGAATTCCAGGTTGCCAGAACCAACAATTGACTGCCACAGTTAGTGTTCATACTCTTCGGTGGTTACTGAAACAGGGAGGTGTGGGTGCGCCCTCCCTAGCGCGGTGATGCTAATCCCTAGATTCAAGACTCACGCTAAGAAGTGTCACAAAATTTAAAGATACCTGGAACTGTAGCATGTTTGTTTTCTTTCATCCGCGCACTTGGCAAGTTTGCTTACAATGAAAAAAAAAACGCAGGCTTAAATAGTCACATTTATGAATTTTCTTCAGAATGTGACATTGCCTGACTATTTTTCTGGAGCGTATTTTTTTATTTAAGAATTATAAGAACAATACATAAAGATCAAATCACCAATAACAGAACGGAAATATTAGGATACGCTGACAATGTAGATATAGTGGGAGAAACTTGACAAGAGACCTCCTTAATCCTTCAAGCAACTGAAAGAATGAGCAGGGAAAAAAAGTGGGACTGAAGGAGAAGAATTGATTACACGAGAATAGAAAGATCAAAAGATGAACATGAAGACCATAGCCAAAATAGAAAGTTTAAAGAATAAAAGAACAGACTCCTTTACATACCAAGGAACAATATTCAAAAAAGCTCCAACGTGATAAGAGACGAGATAAGGGTTGATGAAAGGGGATAGAGTAAGAGACAGACCTAGACAACGATGGCGAGATAACCTAGAAGAATATATACACGATGTTGGAATCGACAAATGCCAGGAAAAGATACAAAAAAAGAAAAAAAAAGACGGAGAGGAATGGAGACCTGTCTTGTCTGTAGCAGTGAGCCTCAGTGCCTCGGAAAGCTGCTCAATTCACCAGCTGCTTAAAGAAGAAGAAGAAGAAAAGAAGAAGAAGAAGAAGAAAAGAAGAAGAAAAGAAGAAGAAGAAAAGAAGAAGAAGAAGAAGAATTTTCATTAATAGTTCTCGCGTGATATGGAGAAAAAAAATATGCTATGAGTCCATCTGCTGTAGAAACAATGATAACGTAGACAACTTTATTTGACGCACGTACACTAAAGTAAATTAACTGGAAGCTTTCATCATTTACACTCATTAAAAACTTTCATCGTTAAATCTTTTCTCTGTCTCTTCTTTTCTTTAACCATGAGCTATAGACTGCCTTTTGATACAGGGATATTTAATTTCATGGTTCTTTTATACGGTATATTGCGGTGAACATGGAAACTGACAGGCAGAAAGTCGACTCGAATCGTAGATTATTAGACTTAGTCTAAGTTAAAGGAATAAAAGGAAATGAGAAAGACACATGCTGACACAAGAGGAGACTTCTAGACAGAGTTCAGAAACTGTAAAAAGATACAGACAATGCAAACTGACCTCCGCAAGTTTAAAGCAAACTGACCTCGGCAAGTTTAACGCAAACTGATCTCGGCAAGTTTAACGCAAACTGACCTCAACAAGTTTAACATTATATTATAAGAGGGATAATCGTTTAAGAGGAAATCTAGAACATATGCTAAAACAAGATAAAAAAAACGTTCAGTATAACTAGTAAAATAATAAGCAAACACAGCAAATAAAAGGAAATAATAGAGAAGTTGTTTAAAAAAAGGTAGAAGTAATATACACTTTACTACAGGTAACTGGAAGGAAATAAATATAAAAGCAGGTAAATGTGATGAAATTAACATAAAAACAGGTAACGGAGGGGGGGGGGGGGGGGGATAAACATAAAAACAGATAAATGTGATGAAATTAACATAAAAACAAGTAAATGTGATGAAATGAACATTAAAAACTGGTAACTGGAAGGAAATGAAGATAACAATTATATCACTTCTTCACATAGTTCCCTCCCCCCCTGCTGGTCGATGCTTTTCTTTTATCAGGCCACTGGCGGTGAAAATGCTGTCAGATTAGGCAATCAGCGACCCATAGCTAATATGCTAGCGTTAGGGTTAGCGAATCATAGCTAACCAAGACCCTGTCTGGCGTCTCCGTTGGTACCCCTAGTAACAAGCCTAGCCTTGCTAACGGGGTGGGGATCGCCGTAGTCCCCATGGTGGTGGAGTCTGCTAAAAAAAAAGCATTGCACACCCACCCCCCGCTTTTTAGCTGTACTCCGGGGCTGAAAATGTAGCTGCCATAACCCGCCCCCACGTCGATACGATGCTGTGCCTCAACACTTCTACAGCATCGGCTGCAGAGAACACCAGCTCGCAGTTACAGGGATATAGCACAAGACAAGACAAGTCTTCCTTGAGGGAAGAAGCTTTTTCTGTCGCAATCTGAATCCAGGCTTGCATAGCTTCCTTAACCTCATCATCAGAGATGAACACGTGACGGCGTAGAGCCTCTTGCAGTGGACCGAAAACATTATAATCGGATGGCGCCATATGAGGGTCTGTGAGGGTGGGAATGAGGAAATGTTCCAAACCGCACCTGTTGCATTGCCTCTACCTTTGCGGCCGCAGCATGTAGAACATACGTTGTCACGGTAGAGCATACGTTGTCACGGTAGAGCATACGTTGTCATAGTAGAACATACGTTGTCACGGTAGAACACACGTTGTCATAGTAGAACATACGTTGTCACGGTAGAACATACGTTGTCACAGTAGAACATACGTTGTCACAGTAGAACATACGTTGTCACAGTAGAACATACGTTGTCACAGTAGAACATACGTTATCACGGTAGAACACAACCAGTTTCGTTGGTTACGCTTGTTCTTCCCATTTTAAACATTTCTACCCATTCTTATAGACGCATCAGCAGCAGGCCATCTTCTTCACAACCAAGAGGCCTACAGCAGTGCTGTTAGGGAGGCAAAGTTCCGCAAGGGACATGCGAATGAATGAATGAATGAATGAATGACCCATTCTTAAACCTTGGTTGAGTCAGGGTGCTTTCCGTTCCGTACTGAGGCAACATCCTACAGTGAATTTCAGCAGGTTTCACTCCCTCTGCCCCAAAAGAAATCTCACTACTGGGCATTATTCAGCATTGGTACAGTTCCGCCGCAGAGCATCAATGCTTAACTGACCCTGGCTTCAGCTAGACTAAGAGCAGAGTGCTGTGCTTTGCGTGTTCGAACCGTGTTCATCAATCATTGCGGAAGTGTTGTATAGTGTCGGCTTGTGTCCACTGTGGTTAACGCTCAGCTTTCAAGTTTGCCTTTACTGTTTAAATCTGCCTGGAGGTGAAGACGCTGTCCGATGAGGCAATCAGCGACACATAGCTGATACGCCAGCGTCAGGGTTAGTGAACCATAGCTGACCAAGACCCTGTCTAGTTCTCGGTGGTACCCCCAGTAACAGGCCAGCTTGGCTAACAGGGCAGGGATCCCCATAGTCAACATGATGGTGGAGTCAGCTAGAGAAGCATTGCACACCCCTGATTTTTAACTGTACTCCGGAACTGAAAAAAAACAACTGTCATAACCGGCTCCTATGCCGATACTATGCTGTGCTTCAACACCTGTACAGCATCAGCTGCAAAGAACACCAGCTCGCAATTACAGGAATATATTACAGGTACAAGTTGAATCTGCCTAGTAGAAATGGAAGAGACTCTAAGCATAGAGAGCTTGACAGTTCTCTGGTTCATCATTGGAGGTACCACCAGAGTCTTGAGACAAGGGTTTTATTCTTTAAACTTCTAAAGTGGGTGGATCCCTCTGACTCCTCAGTCACAAAGGTCAGCAAGTGTTTGTTTTTCTCAAAGTTCAATCACATCAAATCAAACAAATCAGTCAATTAATCGACCGACCAACCAACCAATCAATCAATAGACTTCAACCCCCGGTCTTCGGTGTGACGTTAATCTTGAAACGCGTCTTAAACACATAAAACATTTCAGAAAATGAAACAAAAGCAATATTTTCAAACTAAAAAAAAACACGTCAGTTTTGGTTTAAAAGAATATGCGGGTAAAACAGGCCTTTGTAGCACAACATGGTGGACTACCAGATCAGCGGATGCGTAAGTCATGGGGGCGCTTTTTCTCGCTCTGTACGAACTAGTTTGAATTACAGCAAACTAGAGTTTGCATATATATATAGCTAAAGAACAGTAAGTCGCTGTAGTCTTTGATTTGTGAAGACAAAGCTTGTATGCGACACAGCCAGGTAGCAGTTGATTGAGTGACATTCATTTAGGGCCAACATTGGCTCATAGGGTGGAAATCATATCTTTCCATGTCTGACGACTCGCCGCCGCCTGCTGTAGGTCTTGGATGGACTTGAATCCCAAAGTTGTACTCTCTCTAGTGATGGTTCTACGTAGAGACTCCCTTGGCCTGCCTTGCTTTCTTTTGGTGACCATGTGAGGCAGCAATGCCGCTCTTAAATTTTTGGTTCGGATATTTTCAAAATCTGTAGTTTCTTTTTCCCCAGTTTACTTATAAAGATTTTCGTCTGTCATGTTTGGAAGCAAGAATAATGAACAAAAGTACATGAAAATAACCGTAATAAATTTGTACCCCCCCTCCCTCCATAAAATATAAATAAAGAGGACAGTTCATGAACTTTTTTCTTCTTTTTTAAGTAGCAAATTCGTCTTAAATATCTGAAAACGTGAACCAAACTCCCAGAGGAAAGTAAAATAATGCGGTAATGTGAGATTCTTTTTGTATCGACTTTGTGCTTCCATTTTCGATATCAGGACGTATGAAGTCCGTGCTGTTCTAATTGCCTTTTATCGACCAAACGGAAATTCTAAACTTGTATAACATTTTTTTTAAAACAAAAATTCAACTTACGTCATCATCGTCGCCAGACATTTCCGAAGCTCGTCTAGACCAAATGTCCACTTTTGTCTGGGGACTTGAAGAGCCAAATTCAGACTTTGGTCAAAAACTGTGTTTGAATTTGAGTATGCAACCTGGCAGCATAGTCCTCACTGCGCGCACTATGTGTCTGCAGGACATGAGAATTGAACAGAAATTTACAATATTTGTAGACCACAGCAGAGGAAAAATAATATATACGCATAATAATATATATGTATAATAATATCTCTCTCTCTCTCTGAACCTTAAGTGCCTAGGGCACATGGGGCTTCCGCAAGGGTTTTCCACAAATGCCTGTCCTTCGCCTTTTTTTCTGCTCTTGCCCAGATGTGCCCTCTATTGCTCAACATCCTTTCTGTTGTTCTTCTCCATGTCTCTTTTGGTCTACCCTTACTTCTGCTTGTCCATTTTGTGTTCTTACTGCACTTTCACATCTTGTGTTGAAGTTACCTGTCATCTGCTTTGTGATTTTATATATGGTTTTCATGTCATTTGTATATGCTGCTTTCTCTGCTGTTTCTGCTAAGTTGTCATAATATTGACGTTTATCTTGACGGCATGATTCCTTCACTTCTTTGTCTTTTTGTGCATAATTACTTAAAACTCGTTCTTTAAGCCGTTGTGATTTGGTGTTCAGTAATTTTTTCTTGATTTCTTTTCTTTGCTCTATCTTTTCCCATGTGGTCTCACTTATCCATTCCTCTTTTCTCCTTTTCCGATATCCCAGCACCTCTTTTGCTGCTTCCTGTAGTGTTTTATTGAACTCTAATATGGACATTTCTGCTTCGTCTTGTAGGACACTGAAGCGGTTCTTAAGTATTATTGAGAATTCATTTCTTGTTTGCTGGTCTATCAGTTTTCTTGTATCAAAATGTATCTTCTGTGTTCTCCGATTCTGGCTTTCCTTAATTTTAGTTTTATTTTTGCTACCAGAAGGTTGTGATCACTTCCTATATCTGCTCCTTTCCTTGCTCGCACATCTTGTAGTGACCGTTTCCACTTGTTGTTTATTAGTATGTGATCGATTTGGTTTTCTGTGGTTTTATCTGGTGACCTCCAAGTCACCTTATGTATGTTTTTGTGTTGGAAAATTGTCCCTCCAATGGTCATCATGTTTTCTTCACAGAAACTGCACAGTCTTTCTCCATTTTCATTTATTTCTCCGATTCCTTCTCTTCCCATGATTCTTCTTCTATCTTCATTTCCTTCACCTACTTTTGCATTGAAGTCGCCCAAGATGAGTAGCATATCATGCTTGGGTATTGTTTCTACTGTGGCTTGGAGGCTGTTGTAAAAATCTTCTTTTAATTCCTCTTCAGCTGCTTCTGTTGGTGCATAACAAACTATAATAGACAGCTTCGTGAATCTTGAGTTGAACCGTGCATATAATAATCTCTCATTTATTGGGGTCCATTTCAGCAATGCTCTTGATGCTTCTTTTGTTATAATCAATGCTACTCCTCCTTCATGAAGATCTTCTTTACCTGACCATATTATTGTATCTTCTGTGTGCTGTGTTGTTAATTTCCTTCTGCCTTGTCCTGTCCATCTTGCTTCTTGTATTCCTAGTATGTCTAGTTTGTATCTGTGCATTTCCTTGATGGTTTGTGCTAGTTTTCCAGTCTGGTTTAGTGTTCTTACATTCCAGCTGCCTATTTGCATCTTTTGTTTAGGTTCCAGGAGGTCTGCAGTCGGGCTGGGGACTTCCAGTGGCTGGCTTTCATCCACAACCTTCATGGGCTCAGTTTCCTGATACGCATTTCTCCTTCCACCTGCATTTGCTTTTTCCCTTGCTTCTGTTTCTGTAGCAGTCTGATAGTTTTTTACCAGATAGGGTTGCTGGCCCTATGCTGAACCCTCCTTAGTCGCCTTTTACGATCATGCATGGTAGGGTACAGTGGTCCTATTCTTTGCAGATCCCGGGTACCACACGGGGGCAAATAATATATACACATAATAAAATGAGAGCTTCTACATTTCATTTAACAAGAACTGAACCCGGTGAAGTTTAAAAACAAGAAATGAAATATATAAAAGAACGCATGTCGATCATTTCGTATTTCGACTCATTTTATTGTCATATTTTTCCCCATTATTTAATGACATGTCTATTTTGTTTATCAAGCTAGTTTTTTTAATTACTAAACAAGTATATTTTCACTTCATTGCATATCAATTTATTCATTTTCCTGTGTTTGAAATTTTATAAAACCAAAAAAAAAAAAATCAGCTTCTGGCAATGGCTAAGCCACTAGGTTACATCGGTTTAGACAAACAAGATTTATATCAGTCTCACAAGCAGCAACTCAAAGAGTCCGCGGAGAAGAAGAAAAAGTCCTCATGGAAAGTACATACTACGCTCTCCTCAGTTGAGTTACACGTCCTCGGAGGATGTGGAAGTAAATCCTAGTTATGCGCTAGAACACGAGCCAGTTACAACCAACGCAGTATTGGTATTACATCAGCCAAAATGCTACAGGGACATCCTGATGTCGAACGCAGAATATTTACAAGCATGTCCTTCAGACCAGTAACAGAGCTAGGTCGTATCCAGTATCCAGTATCCAGTATTAAACAAAATTCCGACATACACGTAAAAAAATGGGGTTTTTTTTTGTTGCTAATTCTTGATCTGACACATAGTGAACGGAACAAAAGGCAAGACTGAAATGTTAGACGTTATATAATGGTTAGCTCTGAAATTATACAATGAAGTAGTTTTATCATTAAATATTAAAACCTAAAGGAAAATTTCAGTCCTTTAAAACAACAACAACGACAACAACAAAAATCAGGAAATCGTAAATAAGATTCTAGAAAAGTCTGAAAATAATATTGACATATCCTACAACGCGCTGCTGACAAAATGACGAAAGACCACATAAAGAGAAACAAATAAAAGTCTCCTAACTTCTAAATTAAACATAACACACACACACACAAATAAAATATCCACGAGAATTACCTCTTTCAAATTAAACTGCCTGGAAAGCAACAACAACAACAAAAGTAAGTCAAAAGTAAAACTTTACGTACAACCAAATTCCACTACCAACAACAACAAAAGTAAGACAAAAGTAAAACTTTACGTACAGCCAGATTCCACTACCATTAACAAAAAAGATTGAAAGGAATATTACCTCAGCCGAACACCAGCGTAGAAGTTGTTGCTGTAGTTTAAAAAGCGCTCACGAACAGACTGTCTGTATGTGTACAATCACGGCAGAATACATGCACTGTTTACTGATACCGTCTGTCCATACGGCGTCGCTGTTTTACTCTTTTTTTTTTCTTCTCTTCCGCCCCGTCTTTTCTATGTTGTCTTACCTCGCCGTTTTCTTTTACCTTTCTGCCTTCTCTTGTCAGGCTACAGTCTCCCCCCAACGTGCGATAGGACCGGCCTATACTCACTGTTTCTTATTGGCGGGTGAAGGGGACTATCTAAACGCGAGAGAGTGTATGTACTATCTTAAACGCGAGAGAGTGCATGCAGAGCGGTATACTCGTGTTTCCGATACTTGTGTATAAATCTAAAACATTTGTGGCGAATGTCTGAATACTAGATGCCGAATGGCCGATGCTGGGGGTGTTAGAGGTTGATGGCGATATTAGATGTTGATAACGATGATATTAGAATTTACAGTGTTAAAAGATGATAATAATATTAGATGGCGACTGATGAAGACTGTGATTTTAGATACTGGCAGCAGGAGAGATTCTTAAAAGAAGCAGCTTCATTCATCAGGCCAAACTTCTGAATAAGCTGATATCTGACTTACCAACTGTAGTTGCTCCATTATCATCTGTACCAGAGCACACACCATGGAAAGAAGCAGATTGTACACAAATAACTATTCAAACTGAAGTGAAAGGTGTGTAGAACGGTGAAATCCAAAGCAGTCCTGTAAGATCAACAGCCACACATTAGTATGCTGGGTAACGAATAGCTATGTGACACATGGATATGTGTGAATACAGATTTAATCTTCACGCAATGCCATAAAGAATGGAGGGGCAGGAGCACATACTGAACATCCAAACAACACCACTGACAAGATCTCCATACCCAATGGAAAATACTGCAACAACTATGATGCATAAGTTAGGGCAATTATTGCTGCGGTTGAAAAACTATCAAACTCCAGAATTGATACATGCCCCATAGTAATTCTCACGGATGCAAGATCAGTACTGGAAGCTCTTCAGTGCAACAAACTACCAGACCTTAAGGATGCCTTATCAAAAACTGGCTCACAACACAGAGTCACCTTGCAGTGGATTCCATCCCATTGTGGGATACCAGGCAATGAGAAAGCTGGCCATCTGGCCAAAGAGGGTACTGAAATGGAGCAACCAGACATACCTGTCACCTATAATCAGAAGAAAACCATGATAAAAACCTAAATACCACCACATGATGACTATTACATGCTAAACAGAAAGGAACAAGTCACCATCTTCCGTCTCCAAACAGGACACACCTGACTCTGAAGCCATATATATATACAAAGTTTAAGGTTGGTACTACTAATCTATGTACACGTGCCCAGGTGCCCCAAACTATGGAACATATCCTCCAGAACTGCACCAACTACGAGACACTGAGAAGTAATTACCGGCCTAGTGAAATCACCAAAGAAGATAAGCTCTACGGTTCCATACATGAATTACAAAAAAAAAAAAAAAACCAAAACACACACACACACAGTGAAATTTATCCAAGAGCAGATATAGACAGAAAATGCGTACGAAGACGATACTGACAGCAGTGACTGTGGTATTAGATGATGACTGTGATTTTAGATAATGACTGTGATTTTAGATGATGACTGTGATTTTAGATGATGACTGTGATAGTTCAAACCGAATTTGATGTTAGATGATGTTGACGATGAATGTGGTGTTAGATGGTGACTTTGATGTTAGATGATGATAATACAAGATAATGACTGTGGTATTAGATGATGTCTGTGGTAATTGATGATGGTGATATTAGAAGCTGACTATGATGTTACATGATGATAAAACTAGATGACTGTGTTATTAGGTGCTGACTTTGATGTTACATGATGATAAAACTAGATGACGACTGTATTATTAGGTGCTGACTTTGATGTTACATGATGATAAAACTAGATGACGACTGTATTATTAGGTGCTGACTTTGATGTTACATGATGATAAAACTAGATGACGACTGTATTATTAGGTGCTGACTTTGATGTTACATGATGATAAAACTAGATGACGACTGTATTATTAGGTGCTGACTTTGATGTTACATGATGATAAAACTAGATGACGACTATATTATTAGGTGCTGACCTTGATGTCAGGTGATAATACTGTTAGATAATGGCTGTATTATCTGATGATGATGGTGGCATTAGAAGCTGACTTTGGTGTTCATTGATGATAAAACTAGATGATGCTAAAACTAGATGATGATAATACTAGATGATGATTGTGGTATTAGGCGCTGACGATCATAAGATCTATGTGGGTTTTCTGGCACACAACGTGACAGGCCGAAGCTTAACGGGCAGTTAAATGATCCTAACATAAATGGGGTCACACAAACCTCACTCGTTGTTATGGCTCTTCTAAGATGAGAGGATAGGGAAGACCTCCTTTCAGCAAGTGGAAAAAAAAATTCATACTTTGCAATAAGCCACCATCTATGAGAGTCGAGTAGAGAGTGCTACAGCGTTACACCGAACTAATCCTGTCTTATGGAGACGAAGATTGGGCGGTCAGTGAAGAGGTGCAAGAAAAGCTGGAATCAGCTGACACGTGGCTCTTAAAACGCTGAATGTACCATGGACGGGGGGGGGGGGGTGGGGGAGGGGGAAATCGAATGAGGAAGTTCTGAAGGAGGCAGAAGAAGCAAGGAAAATTATAACAAAGATTAGAAAACGACGATCTAAATTTTGTGGGGGGGGGGGCATGTTTGGAGGAGAGACTAGCTAGAGTGTTTAGTGGCAACAGGGAAAATGGAAGGTAGAAGAGACAGAGAGAAAAAGATGTTTGATGTCTTGACATCCTGGCACGGGAAATGCTCAGTGACAGGTCTGTTGAGATGCACAAGGGATCGGGGGTTATAGAAGGTCATGATATGCTACGCCTGTCTGCAGCGACTTTGAGAGAGAGAGAGAGATATGATGATGATGATGATAATGATGATGATGATGATGATGATGATGATGAGAACTGAACATATATGAAATAGGATTTTGGCCTTATATAGTTTAGCAGCCCTGTCATCACCGCGCATGCCCGTACTCCCGTGTTGAAAGTTTTGAAACGCTATTATCCAATCACAGCTATGAAGGGTGGGGGGAGGGAACAATGAATTTCCACCCAATCAAATTAGCGTCGTAAAAGAGAAGAAAGGTTTTTGAATTAAGTTTTTATCAAAGCAAACAGATGAAAATATCTACGCGGAATACACAGTAATCTATCCAACATTCGTCCATTTTTTTTTATAAAGTGTTTTCGGTCAGACAAATTAACCCTCTTTCTCCTTGCCAACCCGGGGCAGTGACGTCACGTGCCACAAGTAATTTTCTCACCTGTCAGAGAATAAGCAACACCCTAGCGTATGGGAGGTCCCTTAGCGAGTGTTAGAGTGATGCAGTTGATGAGAGTGTTTCCACGTGACATTTGCAGGAGCCCAATATCTCGTGAAATAGCGAAAAGGAAATTAGACAAAGGCAAAGGGAAAAACTTGGCGAAAGTTCTAGCCCATATTTTCCAGCCAGGGAGAAGCAAAAATCACGCGAGAGAAGGGAGCTCTGCTTTGATATCTATTCATTCTCTTTATATTTACACGAGTTGGGCTTTTCTGTTTATAAACAAATTTGGGACCCACAAATTGTACCGATAGTGTTCTTCCATCTTGTCAAGAAAGGATTGAAAGTTGAAAGCGAGCCGATCTTATACAGTGATACAGAAATCACGTGTTAGGGTAAATTTGATATCTTGGCAGATAGGGTATTAAATGTCATGATAATTTAGAGAAAGCAGTCATGGGCGGGTACATGATGGGAAGAAAGAAGAGATGAAGACCAAGGCGAAGATGAGTGAAAGACATCGTTGATGATCTGCGAATGGATGCATCAGCTGCAGGACTTCTTGCTTACAACCGGGAGGCCTACAGAAGAGCTGTTAGGGAGGCAAAGTTCCGCAAGGGACATGCAAAAGACTGACTGACTGACTGGGCAGACAGGAAAGAAAAACCAAAGACAGAAACATGCATCCTGAACAATTCAACACCGTAAAATCAGTAATCAAGATTTACAGTTCCAAAAAAAAAACATCACATCAACACCGACATCACTTACAGTTCTTTACACAAGACAGTGATCATGTGTCTCCTTTTGTTAGGTTCTTGATGCCGCTAGTGAGATCCAGCGTCTTTGTTTTTCTATTCCCCTTCTTCAGCCTATCAGAGGTGTTTCTCTCTTGACTTTCCTGCCTTCTTTCTGATTGGTTGTCTAATGGCGATCACGTGCCGAGGAAACCATGGCTTCACAGTTGCAGTGCCACAGAGAACAATATTACGAGTCGATGTAGAGTGAAGACACTCGAAAAGCCAATGTGTACCTGTCCAGATAGTTTCCATATCGCCGAGTTATCCTGCAAACCTACGCTCTCAACAGTCGAGAAGAGGTAAATTACAGCCTGGACAAGACACTTTATCTACACCGACAGCCAAAGTGCAGTCTGGACAAGACACTTTATCTATACCGACAGCCAAAGTGCAGCCTGGACAAGACACTTTATCCATACCAACAGCTCAAGTGCAGCCTTGACAAGACACTTTATTCATATCAACAGCCCAAATGCAGTCTGGATAATACACTTTATCTATACCAATGGCCCAAGCGCGGCCTGGACAGGATACTTTATCCATAGCAACAGCCAAAGTGCAGCCTTGACTAGACACTTTATCCACACCAACAGTCCAAATGCAGCCTTGAAAAGACACGTTATCTATACCAATAACCCAAGTCCAGCCTGGACACAACATTTTATCCATACCAACAGCCAAAGTGCAGCCTGGGAAAGACACTTTATCTATACCAACAACCCAAGCGCAGCCTTGACAAGATACTTTATCCATACCAACAGCCCAAGTGCAGCCTTGACAAGACACTTTATCCGTACCAGCTCCACAATCGAATCGAACAACATAATACATTCCCGCTTCAGAACCATTTTATAAGACGGAAAACACAATCTTATAAACGGACAAGATTACAAACTCTGCGGTGGAAGCCGCCACAGAAGTCAAAGAAAAACTAATCTTAGTTCATATAATCATGGGGGAAAAAATGAAGCACACAAACACAGATCTGAGAACAAACCAAAAAAAAAAAAAAATGCACGCAGAGCCTGAAACATGCTTAGAAAATATTTGGAACAGTCATGAATGGAAGAAAAATGTGTAAGAACAGATCCAGTTTTTGTAGTAAATAACAACGAACTGAAAGGAAAGGTGTACAAGAAGATGTCAATATAATTCAGTGATGAAAAAATAGTGAAAAGGAGCTCAACGTGAAAACCCAAACAAAGCCAGTTATTCAGAACGAAAACGTTTTTTTAACAGATGATGTACACGTTAATTAACTTTTACCATGAACCGTTGAAATGTTGTTGTTGTTTTTTTTTTATAAGGGTAGAGAAAAACGACAATTATAAGGCTCTGTTCTTTAGTGGAGAGTTTCTCATTTTAAGCTGCCGTCAACTCTAAAATACAGGTGTCATATCATTTGCTGGCAAAACATGGACGTTGCGATGAATTCTAACAAAAGATGTTTGTGTGTCAAGAGAGATGCTTGGTAAGTTAAAGAGTTAAGACAGCTCTGAGTTTATATATTCAAGAACGTTAATTTAAATAAAAGTAATTTGTAAAAAAAAAAGATGTCCCTTCGCGTTTACAACTCTAGACTACCACAGAACTGTGAGATTAGTGGGGGAAGGGGGTGGGGCTAGCATCTGTCTTCGCTGTTAACCCAGGCTCAGGCTGCATCGATCCCAGTACCCATGGGCCTGATAAAGTTCCACTGGAGCGAAGGAAATGAACCCATGATCTTCTGGTCGGGGGGGGGGGGGGTGTGTAAGTGAACTAACCACTGCAACAAAGTGTCACCCTCTAAATACGAATTTTAAAACAGTGATCTGAGTAACTGTATTAGGGTGCATTGATGTACTTGTATTTCCTACGATGATAGAAGCTTTATAAGTCTGAATCAGTCAATTTTAAAAAATAGATAAATACCACAGTGCTGTAATTATCTGTTTATCTCTCTAGCGAGTACAGGATGATCTGTCTATCTCTCTGGTGAGGTCAAGAAGATCTCTCTATCTCTCTAGTGAGTACAGGAAGATCTCTCTATCTCTCTGGTGAGTACAGAAAGATCTGTTTATCTCACTGGTGAGTACAGGATGATCTGTCTATCTCTCTAGTGAGTAGAGGAAGATCTGTTTACCTCTCTAGTGAGTAGAGGATGATCTGTCTATCTCTCCAGTGAATACAGGGTGAGTACAAAAAGATCTATCTCTTTAGAGAATACAGAGTGATCTGTCTATCTCTCTAGTGAGTACAAGATGATCTATCTCTCTAGTGAGTACAGGATGATCTATCTCTCTAGTGAGTACAGGATGATCTATCTCTCTAGTGAGTACAGGATGATCTATCTCTCTAGTGAGTACAGGATGATCTATCTTTCTAGTGAGTACAGGATGATCTATCTCTCTAGTGAGTACAGGATGATCTATCTCTCTAGTGAGTACAAGACGATAATTTCTCTAGCGACTACAGGATAATCTGTTTATCTCTCTAGTGAGTACAGATTGAACTATTTATCTCGCTATAACACACGACAAGGTGAAGGCAACTATAGAAATCGCTGTTGATATTCAGATTTTTTGTGTGCAGTTGAGTAAGAACTGTTACCCTGATTAGTCAACCCAGTAAATTTCTATTAACACACATAATGGGTAGACTTAAAAAATAAAATAGAAAGAGAAGTCAATATGGTCCACGCTGATTTTAGACAATGAAGAGGAAGAAGAGATCATATTTTCAACATAAGATTAATAAGAGAGAATTTCAGAAAAGTTAATGTGAATGTATATTTATCGTTCATAGACTGTTCAAAAGCATTTGATTGTGTACCAACACCAAACATTTGGGAAATAATGGGGGAAATCGGATTTCCAACACATGTGACAAAATGAATATCACTGCTGTATCTATATCAACAAGCAGCAGTAAGAATAAATGGTGAAACAACAACTTGGTTTGACATAAAACAAGGGGTTCGTTGTACTTATTTAACTTGTATACTGAAAATATAATGAGGAATGTTAGAGAAGATGTAGACAAAGAATATTACGATGCCATAACAATTGAAGGTTATAAAATACCAGATATTAGATATGCTGATGACACAATATTACTGTCCACAACACAAAAAGGAATGAAACAACTAATTATGTCAGTCCGTAAGAACAGTGAAGAGCAAAACCTCTATCTTAATGCGAAAAAAACTAAACTGATAACAACTGACAAAACAAACAAGGCAGCTGAACTATGTATCAATGAGGAAAAATTGGAAGAAGTGGAAAGTTTTGAATATCTTAGATCACTACAAACTAATAATGGAGATACTACAATGAGGGAAGTTAAAAGGACAAGTATAGCTCTTCTAAAAGTAAAACAACTAAAGAATCTGTGGAGAGGAACAGACAGAACTACAAAAAATAAGATTTTTAAGGGCATGCATCTTTCCCATCGCAACATATGCCTGCGAGACCTGGACACTTAACACAAATCTGAGAAACACACAAATGCCTTTGCATGTAAATGCTACAGAAGAGTCCTTCAAACATCATGGACACACAAAAGAGCAGATATATCAACACTATAAGAATTTAATATTGAAGAAGGTTGGCTAGTAAAGAAGATTAAACAGAGAAAACTTAAATATTTTGGACATATTAAGCGTCATGAGAATTTCTAGAAGACCGTCTTGGAAGGGTACATAATGGGAAAAAGAAAAAGAGGAAGACCAAGGCAAAGATGGCTGCAAGATGTCGTTGATGATCTGCAAACGGACTCATCAGCAGCAGGGCGTCTTCATTACAACCGAGAGGCCTACAAGAGAGCTGTTAGAGAGGCAAAGTTCCACATGGGACATGCAACTGACTGACTGTGTCAAGAATTTTCTGAGGGAAAGAAACTACATACATGAGGAGTGTCACAGATGAGTCCATGAAATGGACTAAAATATGGCTAAATCAGTTACAACTGCCTTATGAACGCAACAAATATAAATATTTATTTCAAGCATAAAGAGAAGGAGATGACAGTGGAGTATCCAGTATGTATTTTCAGTACGATTTTGGAAGTCACTGAATTAAGCGGATGTAATTCGTTCTTCATTTCAGCCAGTGATATATAAAAAAGTGTATTCTCCGCGTTCTTCAAGTCTTATACATATATATATATATATACATATAACTCTTTTGTGTAGCTCATAGAGAATTGCGGGCATCCTATAAGTTTTTAGTAGCGAAGCAGTTAGTGCATTGGTCTCTCATGGCGAAGATCGGTTGGGGGGGGGGGGGGGGGAATCCAGTCAGAGTTCACCTAGGTGTAGAAAATGGTATGCAATTTCTTATGGAGTTGGGGGAAGGAAAGGCGGCCAGGCGTGATACTGACCATATCATCCTCTAGTGTGCTGAGAGGTCAAGGAAAATATTGGCACTAACACCATGTCCCCTATTTGCCTCTAAGGCATGACAGGATTACCGTTAGGTCTAAGGCATGAAAGGATTACCGTTACCTCTTTCTTAAATGTTTAAACAGCCGCTATGTCCCATGGCATTTGCGTCCGGTAACGGTAGTGAAGTGTTAATGCCTTCATATTTCTAGGTACTCAGTAGCCTTCCTCGCTGCCTTTGTTTTCCTGGGAAACCCTTAAGTACCTTTATTTGTTCTTTTTAAGACTAGGTTGACCCCAGTACCAGTCAGTACGAAAAAGTTCTTCCTGAGTGCGAATTTGAGCTAGGGACATAAATATCGCCAGGCAGTGCTCTAATCAATACACCACCGCAGCACCATTTCATCATTTTTGTTTGAACAAGGTGAGCTGCAGTGATCATCTTTCTTTGTTGTACTTCATGTTTCTGATCCGTACACGACGGCTGGTCTTATTATAGTTTTGAAGATTGTTATTTTGGTGTTTTGGGACAGGATTTTGGATTTTAACAGGTATTACAAGTCAAAGTATATTTTATTCCCTATCTGTACTCTGACTTTTATTTCCTCGCTTACTTTGTTGCTTCTGTTGAAGGTTGTACCTAGATATTTGTATGTTTCTGCTTTCCTAATAATCATCTCTAACATTTATATAATCTGGATCATTGTTCCTCTGGTCTCTTGATATCTTCATATACTCTTGTCTTATCTTTGTTAATGGCGAGACTCACTTTTAGTGCCACATCTCTCAGGTGTATGCAGGTATTGGTGACTTCTTACGTAGTACCCCCCTCCCTCCCCACTGGGTCGATGTCGTCAGCGTATACCAGTATTTTAGCTTGTTCTTCTGTACTGCTTTCTTCATTCACATTTTCTGATTACCTTTTCTGATGAACAACAATTGCAGGTCTTTGAGAACAAGATCCTAAGAAGGATCTTTTGGTCCATAAAGGATACCAACAGTGGAGAATGGAGAGCTAGAAAGAACACTGAACTGAGCAGCTTATTGAAATTTCAACGAATTATAAACGTCTTGAAACTGAACAGACTACGCTGGCTGGGACACGTAGAAAGAATGGAAGAGAACAAAAGAAAATGATGTAAGTACTAAGATGAAGGAAACAAGATCAAGTGTAGACAAAGACGGAGGTGGGAAGACAATATAGAAGAGGATATAAAAGAAATTAGTGTCACCAGCTGGAGAGAGAATATTGGGAACAAGGAGGAATGGAGGCCAACTTTACCTGCAGCAATGAGCCTTAATGGCTTAGAAAGCTGGAACGATGAAGGGCCACAATGTGGACTTTGGCTTCATTCTCTTACTTAAGAGACACTGCAAACATTTTTGTTGTTGTTGTTGATGCTCGCTGACGGACCTCTAGACGCAAGATTCTCCCTTAAAAAGTACAGCCAAAGCATCATCATCAGGTTCCGTGCCTGCAACCACTGGCGGCCATGGTTCTCCTGAGACTTCGATATTGATATTTTCCAACAGCTCATTTGGTGAGCTTTTGATTGTACCATCTGGGAAAGTAAATCGGCCAGGCGTGATACTGGCCACTTCACGCTTTCACGTGCCGAAGGTCATGGAAAATACGGGCCTAACACCGTATTCCCAGATATGCCTTAATGTTATGGAAACGGGAATTTTACCTTTTACCTTTACCATCGCGTTAGACTGTCCATGATTTTTTTTTTTGGTCTCTTGGTCTTCCCCTGTCTCACTTCCCATTTATCTTTCCTGTTGTTATGATGTTTTCAAGCCCTCACCTTCTCATTATGTGCCCCCATGCTTGATGATTGTCGTTTTCTTATGAATTTAATGGAGTTCATTTCTGTCTTTGTTAGACATTCCCTGTTTGTCATCTAACTAAGATGGTGTTATTAAAGTTATTCTAAGAAGCCACATGTCTGCGGTCTGTTTATTGTCCATAACCCATCTCCATAGACTAGGATAAGCTCAATGTGGGTCTGTTTATTGTCCATAACCCATCTCCATAGACTAGGATAAGCTCAATGTGGTTCTGTTTATTGTCCATAACCCACTTCCATAGACTAGGATAAGCTCAATGTGGTTCTGTTTATTGTCCATAACCCATCTCCATAGACTAGGATAAGCTCAATGTGGTTCTGTTTATTGTCCATAACCCACCTCCATAGAGTAGGATAAGCTCAATGTGGGTCTGTTTATTGTTCATAACCCACTTCCATAGACTAGGATAAGCTCAATGTGGGTCTGTTTATTGTTCATAACCCACCTCCATAGAGTAGGATAAGCTCAATGTGGGTCTGTTTATTGTTCATAACCCACTTCCATAGACTAGGATAAGCTCAGTATAACATTTTAGAACTCGCTTTTTGATGTTCCGTGATGGAGATGCACAAGATGTTTCTTATTTGCCTGAAAGCAGTTTTGGCCTGGCATATTCTATTCTTGATGTCTGAGGTGGATTGTGTTATTTGATGTTATTATATGAATGTATTTGTCTCAGTATTACTCCTTGTACTTTAAGATTGCACCTTAAGTAGATTGTTCTTTTATTGTTTTCTGTTGTCTTGCTCTTTAGGGTAAGTGATTTCTCTTCATTTTCTTTTATTAACATATCTAAGTTCAGTCAGTCAGCCATTTGCATGTCCCTTGCTGAACTTTGCCTCCCTAACAGCTCTTCTGTAGCCCTCTCGGTTGTAAGCAAGATGCCTTGCTGCTGATGTGTTCATTCGCAGATCATGAACTATGTCTTGCAGACATTTTCGCCTTGGTCTTCCTCTCTTTCTTTTTCCCATTATGTACCCTTTCAAGACTACCTTCTCTAAATTCTCATGACGTTTATTTAAAATATTAATATTTAATTAATATTTAAAACGTCCAAAATATTTAAGTTTTCTCTGTTTAATCTTCATTACTAGCCAACGTTTCTACATTCCGTTTTAAGTTCTTGTAGTATGGATAAATGTGTTCCCTTTGAGTCCATGATATTCGAAGGACTCTTACATGGCATCTAATCATCGCTACAGGGCTATTGTCATTTTTTGGCTATTTTTGCTGTATAACCAGCGTCTCTTAGGCAGTTCACGTTGTACCCTGCAGTGGCTATACAATATAGTCTTAACTGGCGCATTTTTCCATTAATAATAAAGTAGTCCCGGTAACTCATATCTCATTACGGGATTTCTTCATCCACCCGGGTTTTTTTTTCTTTGTTTGCTCCAGCTGGTGCCCGTCAAATGAGCAAAAGACACAACAGTCCGCAAAGTCTCAGGAACTGGCCCACGTGACCTCCAATGGCTGATGAGGGGAAGAGGAAAAAAACCCCCCAAACATAAACCTGTATTTCCCCAGGACCCGCGTTGTATTATCATGAGTAATATAAACTGCGAGCGCAAACAACAGCGTCTAACATAAACTACTTAGGCAAACAAGCACAACTGTTATCAGAGAGCACAGCAGAGAGTATGTTTATTGCCCATCATTTTTTTTTTGCCTTGTCTCATCAGAGCGAGGTGGGAGCTTGGCTTTGTTTAGTGCAGGAAAGCGCCAGATTTAGTTAAGTCATTTTGTGCCTGATGTGGGCGTTTCTTGCCTAGAAAACTATTTCCTAAAAGTTTTTCTAAAAGACTTTTCGTTGGAAACTATGAGCAAAAAAAAAAAAAGCCGAAACTAAAAGGCCTCTTTCTCCTTTCTCCTCCTTCTTCTTCCTCTTCGTCTTCTTCTTCGTCTTCATCTTCGTCTTCGCGTTCATTGTTTATCTTCTTCTTCTTCTTCCTCCTCCTCCTACTCGATCTCCTCCTCTTCTTAGTACGTGTTTATGTATTTTTTTCTTCTAAAAAGCTATATATCATCAGCAGCAGAAGAAGAGGAAGTAGAAGACTTTTATAACACACTGCAAACGACGATAGACCAGGTACGGAAAAATGATACTGTATTAATAATGGGGGATTTTAATGCAAAGATTGGTACAGAAAGTGCAGAAGATGAAGGATATGTTGTAGGGAAATTTAGCATAGGATATAGAAATGAGCCAGGTGACACTCTAATGGCGTTTTGCATGGAAAATCAGCTAATGATTGCTAACACACTTTTAAACAACATCCAAGAAGACTTTACGCCTGGACATCATCTGATGGATAAAAAAAAAAGAATCAAACAGATTACATTTTAGTGCAGAGAAGGTGGAGATCACGTATAACATCAGCAAAAACGTTACCAGGTGCTGATTGTGACACGAGTTATTAATAGCAGACATGAAGATAAAGATAAAAAAGACAGTTACGGGATCAAGACCACTCCGCTTTTATCTTACAAAATACCAGAACAATACGGTACAGAAGTGAATAACCGTTTCGAAATCCTGATGGCTGTACAGGAGGAGATGACACCAGATGATCTGGCTACACAGGCCAGAGATATCTTAATAACAACAGCTATAGACATGGTTCCAGTAAAGAAAACACAAAAGAATGGATTGATTACATCAGGTACACTAGAACTGATAAAACAACGTAGAGAAATGAAGACACAAAGGAAAGTGACAAACAACAACAAAGAGAAATATAAATCTTTAACAAAAGAAGTATGAAGAAACATAAGAAAAGACGAAAAACAATAGATACAAGATTGTTGTGAAAGAATAGAAGGACATTAGAAGTGTGGAAGAGATAGTGAAATATTTAAAGAAATGAAAACACTGACGAGAAATGTCACACCTAAGCTAAGCGTAATTTATGACAAGATGGACAGAGGAAATTCTAGAAAGATGGAAGGAATATTGCAGAGGAATGTATGAACCAACCGACTGTGGAAGCAGAAATCTACAGTGTGAATTATTATTGGAGGAGAAAGAACCCGAACTGACAATAGAAAAAGTTTTATGAGCAATAAAGAATCTGAAAAATGGTAAATCACCAGGATGTGATGAGATAACAGATGAACTTATTAAAGCAGGAGGAAAGGAATGTGCAACAACCTATTATACACTACGTAAAAAGATATGGCATTTAGGTATTTGGCCAAAAGAATGGAAAAGAACTGTATTCATACCACTGCCAAAAAAGAGTAATCTGAAATTATGCACAAACTACAGAACTGTTGCCCTGATTAGTCATGTCAGTAAAATTCTATTAAACATCATAATGGGTAGACTTCGTAAGAAAATAGAAGAAGAAGTCAATATGGTCCAAGCTGGTTTCAGGCAAGGAAGAGGATCAAGAGATCATATATTCAATATAAGAGAAATGCAGAGAATTTAATGTGAATTTATATTTAGCCTTTATAGACTACTCAAAGCTATTTGATTGTCTACAACACCAGACACTTTGGGAAATAATGGAAAAAATGGAATTTCCAACACATTTGATACAATTAACATCACTGTTGTATCTAGACCAACAAGCAGCAGTAAGAATAAATGGTGAAACAACAACTTGGTTCGACATAAAACAAGGGGTCTACAAGGGGTGCATATTTTCGCCTTACTTATTTAACTTGTATACTGAAAATATAATGAGAAATATTACAGAAGACGTAGACAAAGAATATTACGATGCCATAACAATTGGAGGTTATGAAATACCAGAGATTAGATATGCTGATGACACAGTGTTACTGTCCACAGCACAAAAAAGACTGAAACAACTAATTATGTCAGTCTGTAAGAACAGCGAAGAGCAAAACCTCTATCTTAATACGAAGAAAACTAAATTGATGACAACTGACAAAACAAACAAGGTAGCTGAAATATGTATCAATGAGGAAAAACTGGAAGAAGTGGAGAATTTTGAATATCTTGGATCACTGCTAACTAATAATGGAGATACAATGAGGGAAATTAAAAGGAGGACATCTATTGGTCTTCAGAAAGTAAAACAACTAAAGAATCTCTGAAGAGGAACAGACAGAACTACAAAAATAAGATTTTTAAGAGCATGCATCTTTCCCATCGCAACATATGCCTGTGAGACCTGGACACTTAACAAAACAGCTGAGAAACACATAAACGCCTTTGAATGTAAATGCTACAGAAGATTTCTTCAAATAACACGGAGTCAAAAAAGAACAAATATATCAATACTACAAGAACTTAATATTGAAGAAAGCTGGATAGTAAAGAGGATTAAAGAGAGAAAACTGAAATATTTTGGACACATTAAAGGTCATGGTAATCTAGAGAAAACAGTCTTGGAAGTGTACATAATTGGAAAAAGAAAGAGAGGAAGACCAAGCCGAAGATGGCTGCAAGACATCGTTGATGATCTGCAAATGGATGCATCAGCAGCAGGGCATCTTGCTCACAACCGAAAGGCCTACAGGAGTGCTGTTAGGGAGGCAAAGTTCCACAAGGGACATGCAAATGAATGAAATGAATGAAGAAGCTACTTTTAGTATTATCTGTAGCAGACTTTGCTTTTTCTCTGATTAGAATTCATGTGCCTCCCCCCCCCCTTTCCTATAACTGATGAAGACTTCGTGACTGTCTCCAAATGGGGCCTCCAGTGAGGTGGTTTAATCTAGTAACACTTCGGTTACACACGAGAACGACACAGATCCTGTAAGATAGTCTCTCGACAGATACCCAGGCACGACATCTCATGTACGTGGATGAATAACTGACATGGCATGACGTACCAAGGCTGATCGTCAGGTAACATCAGATGCGTTAAATTGACGACTTCGGATGATGACGATGATGTTGTTGTTGTTGTTGTTGATGATGATGATGATGATGATGATGATGGATAATTTAACAATCATGAGTGAAGCATATCAAGTCACATATCATATTACTCGCTACGACATGCAAATGACAAATCCAAAAAAGGGCTAAGTCTAGTACACAGAACTGGAGCCACAAAAATCCGATGAAACACAGGCAAAACGGAGACGAGTCTATTCTTTCTATTCTCAGTGACAAGTTCAGACTTTACAACAACAGCACTACATCCTTTCGGCACATGACGAAAACTCTGACTTCACACAATTCTGATAAAAAAAACCAAACTTTGTTGCACGCTCAACTAAGCTCCAGTAATTCAGAGACAAATCGCCCTGATAGCCCGATTATATAAACAACAATTCAGGGGCGTTAACTTCTCATGTCAAACGTCACGTGATGTTTTTTTTAGGGTTGTACACCCTGCGGCTCATACTATGTTACAGATTATTATCAGTTATGCTATTAGTTCGAGTACTGTTTATTACATTACTTTCATAAAATAGTTGTCTGGAGGTCGCGTAACAATCTGAAATTTAATAAAGGGGTCGAGTATAGAGACCCCTGATCTAGCTAAATGTTTAATCTAGCTACCCCAAGCACGAATAAAAAATTATCTATAATGTCTAAGGTGGACTTCTGTAACTTGTTCATTACTCAGTAACTTTTCCGAAATCGTTGAGATGTGTCTTAAGTTACTACCGGAGCTTCTACTAAGGGAGATCACCAAGAAAGAAAGATACAGAGCGGCTAACAAAAAAACCTGCAGCAGATAGGAATGACGTGGAGTAGAGTTGGATGTCTGTAGCTCAGTGCCAGATTATGTTGCACATTGTTGCATGATTATCCCCGTTTCCGTGCCATTAGGGCATATTGGGGATAGGGTGTTAGGCCCGTATTTTCCACGACCTTCGGCACATGAAAGTCTGATACGGTCAAGTACCACGCCTGCCGCATTTACCTTCCCAGATTTCTCTGGTAGCCATTTTTAGAGGCTGTGTGGGCCCCCGGGCCCTTTTTGATGTGATGGTACTAGGGAAAAAATCCCCGGTGCGGGACTTTAACCCGGTACCACCCAGTGAGTAGATGGAACGCTTAACCATTCAGCCAACCAGTCAGCCGGTGTTTGGTTAGAATGCTAGAAAAATTGCATATTTTCGAATGCTGACCATATAACAAAACAGCTGAGAAACACAGACATGCCTTTGAATGTAAATACTACAGAAGAGTCCTTCAAATATCATGGACACAAACAAGAACAAATATATCCATATTACAAGAACGTAATAATGAAGAAGGTTGGCTAGTAAAGAGGATTAAACAGAAAAATACTTAAATATTTTGAACATATTCAATGTCGTGAGAATTTAGAGAAGACGGTCTTGGAAGGGTGCATAATGGGGAAAAAGGAAGAGATGAAGATCAGGGCGAAGATGGCTGCAAGACATCGTTGATGATCTTCAAGTGGATGCATCAGCAGCAGCAGGCCATCTTTCTTACAACCGAGAGACCTACAGGAGAGCTGTTAGGGAGGCAAAGTTCCGCAAGGGACATGCAAAAGACTGACCGGCTGACTTACTGAACCATACAACACTGTGCTAAATCATGATACTGTACGAAAGCTTTGTTGTTTCTCGTGTGGACACATTTCTACAGGAGTATGTAGGATAGAACTGTATATTTGATTTCCTTACTGATGTCATCGCCTCTCTTGATTGTGCATGCCAGAGATACAGCACATTCATTCATTGTCCTCTCTTCGTCTTCTCCCTCTGGGACTCCCACTGACATGCAGAGAATGTGCTATGTGCACTGTCTACCTCTGCTCTATATTTAGATGACACCATTCGTTGGCTTCCAGTTTCCTGTAGCTCTGGAATACTCGGAGCTAAGTTCATCCAGTAAACGCGAACGTCAGGTGTGAAGAGAGCCAGCTTCATCTTAAACATCTTCTGCATGAGAGCTGTCATGATTCTCCGTTAACTCTTGTCTTTTGGTTGGCTGATCGTCACGGGACCTGTTGACATATTCACAATAAACCGCTTTCAGGTTGGTCTTCTCCGACTCCCCCCCCCCTCCAACCATAAACCGCCCCACCATCTCCAGCATTTATTTTACATGATGTGTAAGCTTGCTACAAGTAGATTCCAAAGTTACTTTAACAAACCAGTAACCTTAACTTTTAGCTTTAGTTCCTAACGTTAAAATTTTACTTAGTGCTAACATTCCAGTAGAGAACGGGATACTAGGCTGAGACACCATCTATGACAGAAACTTGAAAAAAACTGGTCCAACAGACATACTTGCCTGCAAGAAAAGAACATCAGACACTACATCACATCCCCAAGAGTGACCAGCTACACGGCCCACTCTCGGGCAAAAGACTTGGCCAGACCCCCACCCCCTCCCCTTCTACAGGAGAAATCGACGACGATCCTGAAAGACAGAAGCCAACTGCTATATTTATGAGAGAGATTGGTGTGGATGTCTGAGCGAACGACGACGACGACGACGAAGAAGAAGAAGAAGAAGAAACAAAAGAAGTGTACTTACACCATAGTCCCCACTGTGAATCCTACAAAGATCTCAGTCTTTGTCCTCTCTCAAAACGGAATTATAACCCTTTGGCTAATTTTAAACCTAATCTTTGTTAATTAATATTTCGTCCATATTGCAACTTTTAAGCTCAAAATCACCCTAAACCTGATTGTTTTTCCCTCGAAGTTTGAATCCAGGCTTAAACTTAACTCTGGTCCAGACACTGTACCTAACCGAAACCATATTTAAAACTTAAATACCAAAACCATAAATATAATCTTTTATCACACTTCAAGTTTTAACTCACAGCTCCCTCTTCTAATGTTTTCCAGTGTAAACTGTGATGTATTTCAGTGAATTTCGTTCATGAAAGAATAAAAATCGTAATAAAAGCAGCACCAAATCATCATCATCAATATCATCGTCAACTTCATCATATTAATCTAGTCAGGTCACTGTACCTTCTTTCCCCAGGCCACGCCCACAGTTCTCCTATACTTATTTCATCGCTTATTTTCTTCACAAGTGACACGCCCAACATTAATAAGGCCAGAACTATCAAGAACTCTTTTTATCCCATACATCTTGAAAATTGTTCTTGTACGAAAGTATGGCGAGAGCTTGCTTGCCTGCAGGTGTTGTACGATAACCACGGCTAGTGCTGTGTGGTGTGAGATGAAAGTGTATGTGATTAACCTGACATAATGTCGCCCAAAGATCATTGTTCCAGGCAAGCTATCATTATCATCATCATACAGAAAAATGATACTGTATTAATAATGGGGGCTTTTAATGCAAAGATTGGTACAGAAAGAGCAGAAGATGAAGGATATGTTGTAGGGAAATTTAGCATAGGATATAGAAATGAGGCAGGTAATAATCTAATGGCGTTTTGTACGGAAAATGAGCTAATGATTGCTAACACATTTTTTGAACACCATCCAAGAAGACTTTACACATGGACATTACCTGATGGGAAAACCAAGAATCAAATAGATTACATTTTAGTGCAAAGAAGGTGGAGATCAAGTATAACATCAGCAAAAACTTTACCAGGTGCTGATTGTGACATGGACCATGAGTTATTAATAGCAAACATGAAGATAAAGATAAAAAAGACAGTTACGGGATCAAGACCACTCTACTTTGATCTTACAAAATTACCAGAATAATACGGTATAGAAGTGAAGAAACGTTTCGAAATCCTGATGGCTGTACAGGAACAGATGACACCAGATGATCTGGCTACACAGGCCAGAGATATCTTAATAACAACAGCTAAAGACATGGTTCCAGTAAAGAAAACACAAAGGAATAGATGGATCACAGCAGGCACACTAGAACTGATAAAACAACGTAAAGAAATGAAGATGCAATGGAATTTGACAAACAACAACAAAGAGAAATATAAATCTTTAACAAAAGAAGTATGAAGAAACACAAGAAAAGACAAAAAACAATACATACAAGATTGTTGTGAAAGAATAGAAGGACATCAGGAATGTGGAAGAGATAGTAAAATATTTAAATAAATGAAAACATTGACGAGAAATGTCACACCTAAGCCATATGTAATTTATGACAAGATGGACAGAGGAAATTCTAGAAAGATGGAAGGAATATTACAGAGGAATGTATGAAACAACTGACAGTGAAAGCATAAATCAACAGTGTGAATTATTATTGGAGGAGAAAGAACCCGAACCGACAATAGAAAAAGTTTTATGAGCAATAAAGAATCTGAAAAATTGTAAATCACCAGGATATGATGGGATAACAGCTGAACTTATCAAAGCAGGATGAAAGGAATGTGCAACAATGCGCTATGTAAAAAAGATATGGCATTCAGCTATTTGGCCAAAAGAATGGAAAAGAACTGTATTCATACCACTGCCAAAAAAAAAGTAATCTGAAATTATGCACAAACTACAGAACTGTTGCCTTGATTAGTCATGCCAGTAAAATTCTGTTAAAAATCATAATGTGTAGACTTTGTAAGAAAATAGAAGAAGAAGTCAATATGGTCCAAGCTGGTTTCAGGCAAGGAAGAGAATCGAGAGATCATATATTCAGCATAAGAGAAATGCAGAGAGTTTAATGTGAATCTATATTTATCTTTTATAGACTACTTAAAGCCATTTGATTATGTACAACACCAGAAATTGTGGGAAATAATGGAAAAAAATGGATTTCCAACACATTTGATACAGTTAACATCACTGCTGTATCTAGACCAACAAGCAGCAGTAAGAATAAATGGTGAAACAACAACTTGGTTTGACATAAAACAAGGGTCCGTCAGGGGCGCATGTTGTCGTCTTACTTATTTAACTTGTATATTGAAAATATAATGAGAAATATTAGAGAAGATGTAGACACATAATATTACGTCGTCATAACAATTAGAGGTTATGAAATACCAGAGATTAGATATACTGATGACACAGTATTACTGTCCACAACACAAAAAGGAATGGAAAAACTAATTATGTCAGTCTGTAAGAACAGCGAAGAGCAAAACCTCTATCTTAATACGAAGAAAACTAAATTGATGACAACTGACGAAACAAACAAGGCAGCTGATATATATATCAATGAGGAAAAACTGGAAGAAGTGGAGAGTTTTGAATATCTTGGATCACTGCTAACTAATAATGGAGATACAATGAGGGAAATTAAAAGGAGGACATCTATTGGTCTTCATAAAATAAAACAACTAAAGAATCTGTGGAGAGGAACAAACAGAACTACAAAAATAAGATTTTTAAGAGCATGCATCTATCCAATCGCAACATATGCCTGTGAGACCTGGACACTTAACAAAACAGCTGAGAAACACATAAATGCTTTTGAATGTAAATGCTACAGAAGAGTTCTTCAAATATCATGGACACAAAAAAGAACAAATATATCTATACTATAAGAACTTAATATTGAAGAAGGCTGGCTAGTAAAGAAGATTAAACAGAGAAAACTTAAATATTTTGGACACATTAAAGGTCATGATAATCTAGAGAAAACCGTCTTGGAAGTGTACATAATTGGAAAAAGAAAGGTGAAAATGGTTGCAAGATATCGTTGATGATCTGCAAATGGATGAATCAGCAGCAGGGCATCTTGCTCACAACCAAGAGGCCTAAAAGAGAGCTGTTAGGTAGGCAAAGGTCCGCAAGGGACATGCAAATGAGTGAATAATATTTTCAATGCCTCCTCTTCTCATTACATGTCCTACGAAAGTACATTGTCTCTTTCTTATCTTTTTGACAAGATTTTTTGTCTCTCCATCTCTTCTCATACATTCTTCATTAGTTATTTTTGAGGTCCAGGGGATTCGCAACATTCTTCTAATAAACCACATTTCTACTACTTCCAATGATTTTTGTGCAGACTTGCCTATTGTCCATGAATCACTTCCATAAAACAAGATAGGTTCAATATATCATTTTAGGACTCGTTTTCTAACATTCATTGATAAGGATGTGTTGCATAATATGTTTCTCATTCTCTGAAATGCAGTCTTTGCTTGGCCTATTTTGTTCCTAATTTCCCTTCTGCATTTCCCATCTGAAGTTATTACTGCTCCAAGGTATTTAAATTTCTGCACTTGCTTTAGAATATTTCCATTTAATTTAATACTGCATGTTGGTGGATTCTGTTTCTTAGATATAACCATAGTCTCTGTCTTGTTGATGTTCAAAGTAAGGCCTTTCTGTTCACTTTCTTTGGCGACTTTATCCAAGAGATTTTGCAGGTCTTGTTGGTTCTCAGCTATCAGTACTGTGTCGTCAGCATACCGAAGGTTGTTAATATTGTATCCTCCAATTTTTATGCCTGATTCTGTGATGATCGTTCTTAGAACATTCTCGCTGTACAGAGAAAAAAAGTATGGAGATAGTACACATACGCACCGGTTGTTTTATAGGCTGATATTTTTCAGTTCTATTTTCAACTCGAATTTCTGCTTCTTGCTGCCAGTATAGATGTCTTACAATCCTCAGGTCTTTTCCGTCTATATTGATGTCTTCAAGCATTTTAATAATTTCATCATGTTTCACCTTGTCGAATGCCTTAGTGTAATCAATGAAGCATAAGTAGAGATCTTTCTGTACTTCTAAAGCTCTTTCTGTTAGTGTTCGTAAAGCATATAATGGCATTGTATGTTCCCTTTCCTTCAACAAATCCAAAATGTTAATCCGCTATTTCCATTTTTATCTTTTTCCTTGTTCTTCTCATAATAATTCTCAGAAGTAGCTTCGTTATATGACATGAGAGGCTGATAGTCCGGTGGTCATCACATTCATTTGAACCTGGTTTCTTTGGTAGTGCTATGAAGGTATATTTAAGCAGGTCACTGGGAATATAACCACTGTTGTAAATGTCATTCAGTAACTTGTTTATTATTTTTATTCCTGTCTCCTTTAGCACCTCTATTTCTTCTATTATTACATTATCAGGCCCTGTCACTTTTCCTTTCTTCATGTGATTAACGGCATCTTTGAGTTCATCCTCAAGTATTGGTGGTCCATCATTTCAGTAACTGGTGTTAATTCTGGTCTTTCTCCTCCATATAGCTCACCGATATACTCTGTTCACCTGCCCACAATGTCTTCTTTTCCCAGTAACATTTTACCTTCTTTTGATTTCAGGCATCCTGTGGTATATTTTGTTTTCCTGCCTGTGATTTCACTAATTCGTTTGTGCATGTTTTTGATGTCTTTATTATGAGAGTCCTCCATCTGTCTGCACTCTTCATTTAACTACACTTCCTATGCTTCTCTGCATTTGCGTCTTATTTCTTTATTTATCTTGCTATATTTTTCTTGGTTATTTTTACTCCTCCTCCTCTTGTCCATCATTTAGTTTTAGGGGCTTCTTTTTTTCGGTGGTATTGTCTCCTTAACAGTTTGGTGGATAGAATCTCTTAACATTGGCCAATTGTTCATCTATACTATTTATCTTTGTTATTGTATTTTATCTATTTGTTATAATAACTTTGTATTGTTCTCGCAGTTCTTGATAATTTTTTTAATGAGTTCTGTATTCAGTTTGATGTTTCTCATTTTTCTCCATGCTTTCTTTAGCTTTATTCTAATTTTTTCACACAGTGGGTCATGGTCACTATTGCAGTCAGCTCCTGGCATGGTTTTTGTTGTCACTAATGCATTGCGGAATCGTTTGTTGATTAATACGTAGTCTGTCTGGTTAAAAGTCTTTTTGTCTGGGCTGAAGCACGTTGCCAGTCTTCGGGGAGTTTATCTTCCCTGCACCTGTCCATTTAACTCTCGCTCATTCCTAATATGTTGATCTTCATCCTTTCCTTACATTTTCTCATTTTCCAGCCTGGAATAAAGTTCTAACATTCTATGTTGCTATTTTAAACCTGTTAGTTTTGCCACCAGTAGCTTGATGACGATCTGCCTCACATGTGGCTCGTGAGGTGCCCTACCGGACGAGGCTTTCCAGAGGAACATCTATTAACTTTGTTCATGACAAATCTATGACTCTGAATAAGCATAATTGTTCTTGGGAGCTACAACAGTGGTTTCCCGTTGCCTTCTGTCGGTTTGTGTACGGACTATCCGCTAGCCTTTGGACTCCCTGTCCTACCCGCAAGGCAGCGGGAGCGAGAGGTTTTAAGGCGCCTCTTACCCGCCTGGTATTCTCTTCACTGAGCACCTGAGGCACTTTATAGGAGTAGTAGAGCCACCTACTACCCAACTTCGCTCTCTGAGTCTACCACCAGTTTGTACGCGCCTGCTTATTTGTGTAAATCCTTATTCACAGGGATCCTCCATATCTGGAGGACTTTCACCATCCACCACCTGTGACGCGCTGGGTTGGGGATGGTCGCCCCAGCTTTACTCAGAGACAAGCTATACCTGGCAATAAAGGTCTCTGTATCTGAAATAACAGACCACTAATCTTGGAAATAACATCAGAAAAAGCGGGAGGGAATGATAATTGCAACAAAAATGAGGATCTACAGGAAAGTAGGTCATGTCTTGTCGTGTCTCCTTTCTCACATACCTTTCGGTGTTGAGGGGACAAATAGACGCCTTGATAGAGCTCGACGATTTGCTTCATATAATGGGATGTTTAATGCTTCTGTAATTTCCTCTCTCCATCTCCTGCATGGGCGGCCTCTTCCTCTGTTATCTACAAATCTTAGCGTGAATATTGTCTGTGATATACTGTCTGGTGGTAACCGTGTAACATGGCCAAACCATTTGACTTGCTGTTTCTGGATATAATGTTAATACTGGTGTTATTCCAGCCTTTGCCCTGATGGTGTCATTTCTTATGTGGTCTCATCTTGTCACATTTAGTATTCTCTTTAAACATCTCATTTCTTTCGTGATGATTTTTCTTTTGTTCTTGGCTGTTAGTGTCCATGCATAGAACTGGGAGGAAAACTGTGTTGTACAGTGCCAATTTAAAAAAAAACTAGGTCACACGTCATGGAAAATGAAAAGAACATATGTACAAGTATTAGAACATCTACAGATTCAACGCGAACATCTCAAAGAAATAAGAAAATAAAACATTTTGGCCACATCAAAAGACATATTAAAATATACCGAAGACCATAACAAAAGGAAGGGTAGAGTGATGAAGAGCAAGAGACAGACAGATGTAGATGGGGGAGATAACATCAAAGAGTGGACAAGATACAGACTGGTTGGGTGCAGCTTCAAGGCGAAGGAGCGGGTAAACTGGAGGTTCATCATCACCACCTTTCGTACTGAGGACGGCACGCGATGATGATGATGATGATGAATTCGACAGTTACGATTTTGTGTGACAACCTCTCTTTCTCATTTTTTTTCGATTGCCCTATTGTATCGATTACCCCATTGTAGTAAAGGGTTTCGGTGTAAAGTAAAATGCACAGTCAATCACTGATACATGAGATGACATATATTATACATGTAGTGAGAACTTCGTATATTTTGGTAATATAATATGAACTAAAACGAAAGATTGTTGTAGTTGGTTTTACTCTTACTTCAAATAAGAAGAAAATTTCCGTTTCATTACGAACCCTTGTCAAAGGGCAGTAAATGCACACTTATAAGTTCCACGTAGATATTTTCTCTTGTTGTTTCCCCTAATGATACCCAACCTCACAACTTAATTGTGAGAAAAGACTACGGTCCTGAAGACGACGCAGTCAAGCCCTGTGAGGAAGCTGGAGGAAGGGTGGAGGGAGGAATGCGGGATCGAACCAATGCATTCCTCTGGAGCCCGGAGGATCTTCCCTGTTTTGAGAATGCTGTTAGTGGGGAGAACGAATAAAGCAGGTAGTTTATAAAGCTGGGAACGAGGGGTTACCCAAGGTCTTATACAATTTCTCTGGAAGGCCCTGGATGCAGTTATGCCATTCAGCGAAGCAGAGGTCAAGACCCTCTTCTATTTTCTAACAGTTTTAAGGGAAACAGGCTGTACAGTTCTTCCAGTCTCACTTAAAACCGCATAAGTAATACTCATTCATTCATTCAAATTCGACCCTTTTTTTCAGAATCTGTTTGAAATTGACAATATGTCTGCCCTCTTAAGTCTTGAACTTTCTTCACAGTTCTAGACAATGTCTGATAACCAGAACATGTTTACAGAGTGCTTGCGGTAATTCGATTACTGTGTATTTACTTCTGTAAAGATATCGCTGTGTCGTACCTGTGTTAATATGATAATGATTACTTCGCATGGAAGAATTTTATTTATTTATTTGCTTTTAAATATATACATGTTCATGAATGTACACGTTTTGCCATTTCTCGTTTAAGAAACTAGTATCACACTGCCTGGAAACGGAGCACGTGATAACGGCCTATAACGAATCACGTGACAGTGGGTGCCAGCCATGTTTTGTCGCCTCACCCGCGCAACCTGGTCGAGCACTGGTCGACCTCTGACCTGATGGATCACCGTCAATCATTCCAGCAGACTTCACCACAGGAGGAAGAAATTCTGTGACGGCGTTTGTCAGTTATAATTCTGTTAACTGGATTCTGCTCCGGTCACAGTTAAGTTAAATCCGTCACATTCCATTGTCACATAATGAACTTTACAGAAGAAAATCGACAGCGAACTCGGATATAGATATGGATATAGATATGGATATATGGATTATCCATTAATACACCTGGTACTTAAATGTTATGATCACGCATGTTAGTTCACAAACTTCTCTGTCGTAGATAAACTGCGAGAACCTGTTATTTTATCATGATGTAATCTTAACTACAAGAGTCTGTTATTTTATCATGCCGTAATCTTAACTACAATAATCTGTTATTTTATAATGACATAATCTTAACCACATGAATCTGTTATTTTATCATGACGTAATCTTAGCTACAAGAATCTGCATATTTTATTATGACGTAATCTTAACTATAAGAATCTGTTATTTTATCATGACGTAATCTTAACTACAAGAATCTGTTATTTCATATTGACATAATCTTAACCAGCAGGAATCTGTTAATTTTATCGCGATGTACAAGAAACTACATTTTTCATGGCGTAATCTTAACACCAGATCAACACTTGATTGTGGCAATATTCTTTGACCTTCTATAATGAATAGAGACTGAAGTGAGCGAACAGTAGCGTCTCTAGATTTTGATCTTGTGTACAGTGAGTGTCTGTCTTGTATTCTGGCTTGATTTGAAAGGGAATATTGTGGCCCTGTTGAGTGATTTTATTGGGACAAAATACCTTTCAATTCAATGCGGACTGCTGGTTGAAAAGATTTAAATCTGTTTCCCGCATGCTTAATTATTATGTCACGTGGTATGAGCGTAAAGGTGTGAAGAGTTGGTGCCTTCGCCTCTAGATCACTAAATGAATTTAAGGTAGAGATGGCAGCACCTGTACGCCTAAGGTTACTTGATAGGGATGGCAGCACATGTATACCTAAGGTTACTTGATAGGAATGGCAGCACCTGTACGCCTAAGGTTACTTGATAGGAATGGCAGCACCTGTACGCCTAAGGTTACTTGATAGGAATGGCAGCACATGTATACCTAAGGTTACTTGATAGGAATGGCAGCACATGTATACCTAAGGTTACTTGATAGGAATGGCAGCACCTGTACGCCTAAGGTTACTTGATAGGGATGGCAGCACATGTATACCTAAGGTTGCTTGATAGGAATGGCAGCACATGTATACCTAAGGTTGCTTGATAGGGATTGCAGCACCTGTATACCTAAGGTTGCTTGATAGGAATGGCAGTACCTGTATACCTAAGGTTGCTTGATAGGGGTGGCAGCACATGTATACCTAAGGTTGCTTGATAGGGGTGGCAGCACATGTATACCTAAGGTTGCTTGATAGGGGTGGCAGCACATGTATACCTAAGGTTGCTTGATAGGGGTGGCAGCACATGCATACCTAAGGCCGCTTGATAATAGTTTACCATCTCTATTATTTGATTAACGAAAATTATAATATGTCCTAAGTGTGTTACTGAATGAAAGTGAACGCTGGAAAACTACCAAAACTATAGAAAACAAATTGAATTCCTTCCAAACTAAATGTTTACGTAGGTTTTGACAAATATTTTGGCCAAATAACCATAAGAAATAACACTCAAGTGGCAGAGATGCAGATGAAGTTATTGACTTCGATTATGTGGGAAAGATGTTGGTGATGGCTGGCGATGATTTGTTCTCATTGCCAAATAGAGCATAAAATGAACATCTCAAGGGTACAGGAGTAAGGGTAGACCAAAGGAGACATGGAAAAGAACAACAGAGAGGATGTTGAGCAATAAAGGGCTCACCTGGGCAAGAGCGGGAAAAAAGGCAAAGGACAGGCATTTGTGGAAAACTCGGGAATTCGGCACTTAACGGTTCAGAGAGAGAGAGAGAGAGACAGACAGACAGACAGACAGACAGAGATAGAGAGAGACAAAGAGAGACAGAGAAAGACAGGGATAAAGAAAGAGAGACAGAGAGAAAGAAAGAGAGATAGACACAGAGAGAGACAGAGAAAGAAAGAGAGAGAGACAGATAAGGAAAGAGACAGAGAGAGACCGAGAGAGAAAGAGAAAGAGGGACAGAGAGAGATAGAGAGAGAAAGAGAGACAAATATAAAAAGAGAGACAGATAGAGAGACACAAAAAGAGAGAGAAACAGAGACAGAGAGAGAGAGAGAGAGAGAGAGACAGGGATTGATTGATTGATTGATCTTTATTTCAAAAGGGTTAAGAATTGGGCACGCAGGCCCGTCTGACATTCTGCCCTTTATCATACATCTTTCACTCTATTCCAGACATTCTACAAATATGCTGTTCATATAACAAACATAACTAACACTGAAGCTGAGAGACATAAAATAAAATATAACATTTACGTTTCGCTCTTAAACATTCACTCAGTACAGAAGTAACTACAAACATTATAAATGACTATCTACTAAACAAAATTTTCGGGACTATTCAGAAAACAATTAATTGTATTCGGTGTCTGTAAGAGCAGTTTAAGATAACTTTTAAGTTTTATAATTCATGGAAGCATGTAGTCGACATCAAATAGATATTGGGAAAGCTTGTAGTTGTAGGAAGGAGTATAATTTATATTTTTTGTATAGGATGGGAGGGTATTCCAAAGATGAGCAGCAGAATAATTAAAGCTTTTCTTGTAAAGATCAAGTCTAGGTTTTGAAAGACATATGTTGTTCAAGCGTTGGCTGCACTTTGGGCTAAATTTAAACAGGTTCCATAGATAAGGCGGGACATGCCGTGAAAGAATTTGATGTCCTAACTTGGCTTTGTTGAAGAGGAACCTGTTCTTAAGAGGTAGTATTTTGATACGTCTGTGATGGTTAGTTGTTTGTGTTTGATCTTTGTCACTAATAAGCTTTACTGTTCGCTTTTGGAGTGAGCAAAGCCTCTTTGTATTTGACACTGAGCAACCATCCCAAACTGTTGAGCAATAGTCTAAATGTGTTTGTATATGAGCTATGTAGTATGTCTTCCTAGTGTTTTGATCTATGAAGTGCTTAATTTTAGCTAATTGGTATACTTTTTGTGCGATGAGTTTTGTTAGACATTGCACATGAGATAGAGAGAGAGAGAGAGAGAGAGAGAGAAAGAGAATCAGACAGACAGAGAAAGAGAGAGAGACAGAGAGAGTAAGAGAGAGAGAAAGAGAGAGACAGAGAGAGAAAGAGAGAGACACAGAGAGACACAGAGAGAAAGATAGACAGAGAGAGAAAGAGAGATAGAGAGAGAAATAGAGACAGAAGAATAGAGACAGAGAGAGACAGACAGAGAGAGAAAGAGAGACAGAGAGAGAATACAGAGGGGGAAAGAGTGAGAGAAAGAGAGACACAGAAGGAAAGAGAGACAGAGAAAGAAATAGAGACAGAGAGAGATAGAGACAGAGAGAGACAGAGGCAGAAAGAGAGGGAGAGAAAGAGAGACAAGAGAGAAAGAGAGAAACAGAGGGGGAAAGAGTGAGAGAAAGATAGACAGAGAAGAAAGAGAGACAGAGAGAGAAAGAGAGAGACACAGAGAGACACAGAGAGAAAGATAGACAGAGAGAGAAAGAGAGATAGAGAGAGAAATAGAGACAGAAAGAAATAGAGACAGAGAGAGGCAGAAAGAGAGGGAGAGAAAGAGAGACAGAGAGAGAATACAGAGGGGGAAAGAGTGAGAGAAAGAGAGACACAGAAGGAAAGAGAGACAGAGAAAGAAATAGAGACAGAGAGAGATAGAGACAGAGAGAGACAGAGGCAGAAAGAGAGGGAGAGAAAGAGAGACAGAGAGAGAAAGAGAGAAACAGAGGGGGAAAGAGTGAGAGAAAGATAGACAGAGAGAGAAAGAGAGACAGAGAGAGAAAGAGAGACCGAGAGATAGAGAGAGACAGAGGCAGAAAGAGAGGGAGAGAAAGAGAGACAGAGAGAAAGAGAGAGACACAGAGAGAAAGAGAAAAAGACAGAGAGACAGACAGGGAGGCAGAGAGAGAGAGGGGAAAGTGTTATTTGAACAATTCTTAGTAATTTTTTTCACATTCTTTATTTTAATCTCATGTATTTTTCTAAACCCGAATACCACTGTGTTTTCAGAGTCATTATGTTTCCTCACTGCTTTTCTGTTTTCTCTTTATATGTCTCACATGTTCTTTTTTATTATTTTGTTTGTGTATTACTCAAACATTTTATGTTCTCATATGCTAAGTACAATAATAAATTTTGCAAAAAGAAATAACCTAAGGCACTGACAGCGAAAATACACATTTTTAACGAAGAGTAAGTCTCTTCATCAGCGGTTCTTAATCTAGGCTCCATGAACCCCATGTTGGCGGTCCGGGAACTAACAAAGAGACTAGCTTGATTTTTTAAAAAATCTTAGCATCACCTGGATTCTGTTTCTCCTTTAATTTTAAGTAACAGGTGCACAGCTGTTCTTAGTCCGGACACACGGTTCACAGCTGTTCTCAGGCCGGACGCAGGGTTCATAGCTGTTCTAAAGCCTGACAAAAGATCCACAGTTGTTTTCAGGTGTGACAAAAGATCCACAGCTGTTCTCAGCCTGGAGTCCACGATCACACAGTGTTAGAAACATTCAACATTATTAAACACATTGTTGAAAAAAAATTGCATCCCTTTAACGATAACTCTTAGCTGCTTTAAAACGAGTAAATTATTGTGTGTTCTTTCCCTTGCCACATTCAGTAAATTTACCCATAGCTTTGGGTTGTAGCCGTGCACATGCTAATTTCTGGTTGGCTGTCTGTAAAGAAAGTGGCTATCACATATCCTATTCATTTGCAGTTTATCTTTGTATCGATGAAAATATTTGCCTGCTTAAAAGAAAAGAAGGGATGGAGTCAGGTTGTTGTTGTGGGGTTGTCGGGGGTAAAATGTCTTCTTCTTCTTTCCGAACCATTAAAGACTCATTGCTGCAGATAAAGTTCACCTCCATTCCTCTCTATTCCTAATTTTCTCTCTCCAGTTGGTGACGCCAGTTTTCTGTATGTCTTCTTCTACATTGTCTCTTATAAAAAAAAAAACTACCAGTATACTTCAAATGTAAGCTAAACGTAACTTTCTACCTTAATGTAATTTTACATGCAATTTTTATTGGATAATAATAGGAACATTTTTTAATTTAGTTCACAACTGAAGTTGATGCCATGAAGACTGAAGTGGCTGAATCTGAATGTGATGAATTTTTCTCTTGTCTCATGGAAAACAATTTTTGAAACAAAAAGTAGACAAAAGTTGGAGGGGTGGGGTGGGCCGGGGGGGGGGGGGGGCTTAATGTTAATCTCTGCCTGTGAGATATTATTAAAAACAAACAAGCAAAACTGGAGGGGAATCTTATAGAACGGAACATGGTGAAATCTAGCAGAAAATAAACTAAACCACCATCAAGTATGGACAAATTCAGAAACGTATTAATGAAAGGCCAACTTTTGGGACCTGACACTGTACCTTCACAGCTATCCCCAGTCTGAGGTTTCATCTTACATCTTACATCTTACATCTTTCCCCTGCTGTTAAACGTCACTTGGGGCCCGCATGGTAGTTCGTCAAGTTTTCCTGTTTTCAGCGACCTTTCCATCCTCATCAAGGGATGTTAGCCGACTAAAGTGGCCTCTCTTAGCAATGTCCTCTTTAGAGTTCCACGTGGTCGACCTCTTTTTCTACGGCCTGTTGTGTTCCACTTGATTGCTTGTTTTGAGATTCTCTGATTGCTTCTTCTCATCACATGACCGACATATGTCCATCTTATTTTCCTGATCACCCATGAGACTGGTTGTTGTTTGCTCATCTGTCTTATCTCTGCGTTGTTCTTGAATTATGTACCGAGTATTTTCCTTAGGCATTTGTTTTCGAAAGAGTCTAATTTCTTGTCTATTTTTTTAGTTGATTTCCAGCTTTCACATGCATAAATGAGGGTGGATTTTACATTTGAATTGAATAGTCTTAGGTTGGTTTTTGTGCTTATAACTTTTGAATTCCATATGTTCTCAAGATTCTTGAAGGTCAATGTTGCTTTTGCAATTTGAATTGTAACTTCCTTTCTGGTGTCACCATTCTGATCTACGTAGCTGCCAAGGTATGCAAAGTGGTTTACTTCTTCAAAAGCTGTTCCTTCTACGCATATTTTTCCCTCTTGATCATTGAGAAGTTTCATTGTTTTTGTTTTTTCCTTGTTAATTGCAAGTCCTATTTTACTAGCCGTTGAAGACAGGCTATCTGTTTTTACTTGCATCGATTTCACATTGTCACAGATAAGAATTATGTCACCTGCAAAATCAACATCTTCTAGTTTGTCCCATGTACCCGATCAGTACCCGTTTTACATGTGGAGCATTTTCTTCATTATAAAGTCTATGGCAATTCCTAAAAGCAAGGGAGATAATATGCATTCTTGTTTCCCGCACGTTTCAATCTGTAACCTTTCATTCATTCCTTCTTCTGTCTTGACTGCACAAACATATCCATTGTAGACATCCTTAATGATGTTGACAGTTTTAGATGGTATTCCATATATTCTTAAAATTCTCCACAATGAATCTCTGTGTATCATATCAAATGCCTTTTTAAAGCCTATAAAGTTCAGTATTAATGGTTCTTGCTCTTCAATATGTTCTTTAAGTATTATCTTTAGAGTAAAGATCTGGTCGAGACAGCTTCTCCCTTTTCGAAATCCTGCTTGTTCTTCTCTCATTGCAGTATCCACTATATCTTTAATGAATTCTATTCAGAATAACTTTGCAAATTACTTTTGACACAACTGACAGTAAGGTTACTCCTCTTTAGTTATTGCAGTCGCTAAGGTTGCCTTTTTTGTGATATTTTAACAATGATTTCTTTTCTCCATTAAGAAGAGACCTTTTTTCCAAACTTTATTAAATATTCTCTGTAGTTGGCTTATTTTCTCCCTGTTAATAGCTTTTAATATTTCGACTGTTATTTCATCCTCGCCTGTGTAACATGGCCTTGTAAGTAATGATTATAGTTGTCATTATTATTATTATTAATTAATTAATTAATTAATGTGATTGGGAATATATTGTAGGCATAATAGTAAAATCTAATAGCAACAGAAAAAGTAAATATGAAAATTAGAGCAAGGTAGAAAAACAAACTTCCATGACACTAGTATGACTGGACGCTGACACAAGTAAACAGAATAGAAAAGGCAGACACAATGAAAAGCGAAGACACAATAAAACCCCCGACATGAAAGAGCAAGATAATGACTTAGGTAAATGACACTTGTATAGACGGAGATGACACGTTTGACAACTATTAGCGTTAGGACGCTATTAGGATTCTACTGCGCTCGGTTTTTTAATAAAGGAGTGACCAACTCGGCCAGGTGACCGATTAAATATTTAGAGACGTGGCCTATTTGACAACTGACTTATGACATGCAAGTCACGGGGCAGTCTGAATGACGGACAATCAGACCGCTCATGGGAACCAGTAGACATCTGAAGGGTGGAGCCAAAATACTTGTTGGTTAATCCATCAAGCTGGACTTGAAGATAAAAAGGTGAACGGAGAGACAAGAGAGGACGAAGAAGTACGGAAGTAGAGGAGGGAGCCTGAAGACGGAGGAACATGGACGGTCGGTGAATAGAGACCGGTCCAGACAAGAGAAGAAATCGGAGGCAGACAAGAGAAGAAATCAGAGGCAGACAAGAGAAGAAATCAGAGGCAGACAAGAAAAGAAATCAGAGGCAGACAAGAGAAGAAATCAGAGGCAGACAAGAGAAGAACAGAAGGATAGACAATCAGGAAGGATCAGATAAATAGAGCAGACAGAGAGGACAATCAGACGATCAGAGAGGAACAGCAGACAGAGAAGGACGATCGTGTGGGGAATCGTGCGAACATAGACGGTCATTAAGCGAAGACCGATTGAGACGGCAGAGGAAGACTGTCAGAGAGGATCAGACAGACATGAGGAGAATCAGATAAGAACAGCAGAAGGGGAACATAGACCAGAAAAAGAACATAAGAACAGTAGAGCGGAGATGACAGACACATAGAAGGACAAGAAAGAGAACGAGACGCTATAGAATCAGAAGCAGTAATAGACTGAAGATGTGGTTCATGTGATTAAGAAGATTTGATACTTTTAGAACTTCGAGTAAAGAGATTTCAGCCGAGAAATTATCAGACTACGTGTTGCAGATCTATTACAAAGAGATTTCAGCCGAGAAATTATCAGACTACGTGTTGGAGATCTATTATAAAACAGAGTTCACAATTGTCCTAGTATCATATGTAGAATATCTTGAAGTTGAGAACATTGCCGAAATGCTGCATGTAGAATATGATAGACTTTGATATTGTGAACAAATGATTATGTGCTTCAACGACGAAACTAACGAAGATTATGCCATATTACATCTTAGTACAAGTGATGTTACCAACTGTTGAATCTGATACCTTAATTGTCAGGATTAAATAATGCAGTGAACATTACATCGGACTTGCTCTGATCTAGTGAATGTGGTAATGTTTGTGAGACCTGTGACGTGTTATGGTCAAAAGAAAAACTTAAACACCTTCAATCTTCATCAATAATATGATAGTTCACACCTTTACATATTACGTTATTATACGCGCAGCTTTGTCATTAGATTCACTACTGTTTCAATTTCATGCAATGTAATTTCATCTAGGTTGACATTTAGTTGTGGGACTGGTAAATCGGTTTCAAGATTCATTGATTCATTTGGGTGTGGTCGATTAAGTATTTCTTGGAGTGTTCGACCCATCTTTAATTTTGGTCTTTACTTGATGTTAATAGGGTGCCAGTTTTGCTGAAGACTGGTCTTTCTTTGGATGCAATAGTACCTGTTAGCCTCTTTTGCACGTTATATAGAGTTTTGCTGTCTCCTGTTTTTGCTGTCTTCTCTGCTTCTTTCGTCATATTGTCCATGTATAATCCCTTCTAACTGAGCTTTTTTTTTAACTTTATTGTCTAGTTATTTGTATATTGCTTTTCCCAAATCTTTTCATAGATCTGTCTTTACATTCAAAATGGCTGATCCAGACCTGAGTTTTGGAAAAAAAAATAAAGAAATAAATACAAAAGTTTAATCGCTGCAGTTTTTTTCAGCAAATTCCCGGAAAAGGGGGATGGGCAGGATGCATTAGTATTTTCTCTCACTCACTCACTCACTCACTCACTCACTCACTCACTCACTCACACACACACACACACACACACATACATACATACATACATACATACATACATACATATGTGTGTGTGTCCCAATCGGTTAGCACTAGCATCCAACACTAGCGATTGTATATGTTTCTTTCGTATTCAACTGAGAATCATGTTTTGTTAAGTAAGCCCTTCTTCTAATCAAGTTTTGACTCTGAAAAGAAGGCCTCAGCACTCGATGCTCTAAAACACTGATAAGCAGTAAAATTAGGTTTGAGGTGGGGAGGGAGGGGAGAATCTTCTAATTCAAAACCCTACACAATGAAACCGACCCACATTAACGTGGAGAGTTGTCCTACTTACATAGTAATTTCAACAGAAAGACAAACTTGTTCACAATATTTTCTGCTTATATTTAATCTTTTGATCGTGTAAATTAAGAGTACTGTATCTCTACCCGGACCGTAACTAAAACGGTTTGGCCAGGGTGTAGATAGAGAGGCAACCAAACTCTACACCAGTGTGTAGATAGAGAGGCAACCACACTCTACACCAGTGTGTAGATAGAGAGGCAACCAAACTCTACACCGATGTGTAGATAGAGAGGCAACCACACTCTACACCAGTGTGTAGATAGAGAGGCAACCAAACTCTACACCGGTGTGTAGATAGAGAGGCAACCAAACTCTACACCGGTGTGTAGGAAGATGGTACGAGTCAGTGTCCACTACGAAACTAAGAGATAACAAGTGAAACTGTTCCACAGAGAAATGCTGACAGATGTCGTCAAGTTGTTCCACAGAGAAATGTTGACAGACGTAAGCTATTCCATTTCACAGAGAAATATGGGCAGATGTCGTCAAGCTGTTCCACAGAGAAATGTTGACAGATGTCGTCAAGTTGTTCCACAGAGAAATGTTGACAGATGTCGTCAAGTTGTTCCACAGAGAAATGTTGACAGACGTAAGCTATTCCATTTCACAGAGAAATATGGGCAGATGTCGTCAAGCTGTTCCACAGAGAAATGTTGACAGATGTCGTCAAGCTGTTCCACAGAGAAATGTTGACAGATGTCCCCAAGCTGTTCCACAGAGAAATGTTGACAGATGTCGTCAAGCTGTTCCACAGAGAAATGTTGACAGATGTCCCCAAGCTGTTCCACAGAGAAATGTTGACAGATGTCGTCAAGCTGTTCCACAGAGAAATGTTGACAGATGTCGTCAAGCTGTTCCACAGAGAAATGTTGACAAATGTAAGCTATTCCATTTCACATAGAAATGTGGGCAGATGTAAGCTATGCCATTTCACATAGAAATGGGGCAGATGTAAGTTATGCCATTTCACATAGAAATGTGGACAGATGTAAGCCAACCTGCTCCACCAAGAAATGTGGGCTGGTTAAGAAGCATTGGTTGTATGTTGTTTATTTTCCTATTTTCTAACGATTTGTTTTCTTGCTCTTACATTTGAATTCCCCGTATTCGGTTGCCACTCACGAGAAAAGGGAAGTTACTTTTTACTGATTAAAATATTTTGGTAGCGAGCTGTGATACCTTCAAAAAGTTTTAACTCTTGAGAACTATCACAAAGTGGTCAAATTTTCATCGAGTGAGCATACAATATTTTTTTTTAAACTTCGGGTCACTTTTAAGCACTTGCAGTATACTCGGGTGAGACTCTGGGCTCTGATTGGATATCGATGGTAAAACGGGGGGAGTCAAAACTTTCAAAAACAGACTGACAAATAGCGATGATGATGATGATCATCATCATGTGCCATGCCGGCTGGCGTTGGTTATTATGCTTCCCCATAGTGTCAGATCCTTCATGAAGGCCATCAGTTCAGTTTGTGATCTCATCTCACACCATCTCGTCAGACTGTCCAGTATCATTTCTCTTGGTCTTCCACTAGCTCTTTTTCCCTCTGTTTTTCCTGTTGTTACAAAATATTTTCACTGCTTCCTCTTCTCCTTGCGTGTCCTGCGAAAGTACATTGTCTCTCTTGTATTTTTTTTTGACAAGATTTCTTTTTTTAATCTCTCCAGTTTTTTTTTTCATACATTGTTTTTGCTGTCCAAGGAATTCGCAACATTCTTCTACAAAACCACATTTCTGCTGCTTCCAGTGATCTTCAAGCGGGCCTGCTTGTTGTCCACTTCCTTATAATAAGACAGGCTCAATATACCTGAGCGATGAAATAGTTAGTGCACTGGTGTCTCATAAAGAAGGTCGGGAGTTCAGATCCGGCCGAAGGCGTCCCAGTAACCCAGCTGTAGAAATGAATGTCCGAGATCTTCTGGAGTTGGGGAAGGAAAGGCGGGCCATGCGTGATACTGACCACATCACCCTCTAGTGTACTGACAGGTCAAGGAAAATATGGGCACTAACACCATATCCCTATGTGCCTCTAAGTCATGACTGGGTTAACTTTACCTACCTTAATACAGTATTTTAGGACTCATTTTCTAACATTCATTGACAAGGATATGTTGCATAATATGTTTCTAACTCTTTGAAATTCAGTCTGTTCTGTATTTCGCATCTGAGTGATATGTGAAAAAAATGAAGTTTTCAATTTAACTTCGATTTCAGAAAAAAAAAACAGAAAAGACATTTAGGTAATACATTTACAGTGGCCTATAAAGCAACAAAAAGAACAGGACCACTGCCACCTTCCACGTATGTCGTAAGAGGCGACTAAGGAGGTTGGGGAATAGACCAACGACCTGTTCCCTGTAAAACAAAACAAAACAAAAAAAAAACAACTGGAGCGTTACAGAAACACGAAGAGGAAAACCAGGAAACTTTGTCTTGGAAAAGGAAGGGACTCTGATAACAGAGCGCATGACGTTGTGGACGATCCACACGTGGGTCAAGGAGCGTACAACCTTGATAGGGGTGGACTCGTCCACAATATAACAGTCGGACACAGAAGGGAATGATTATTCATTATGATGAGAGTCAATGGCGTCTGAGCACCCAGTCCAGCCGACGATATTGTCGATGCATATTTGTGTGATGAAGTTTATAATTGATATGTGTTGTGAATTGTGTCTTCTTCGTAGTAAGAGGAGAAATTCTGTCAGATGCATGATTATCACCACAAGCTGGATGGGCGCATATCTAGTTCCATCAAGGCCTTCATCCGCATGGCTGGTAGATGTGTATGTGTCGAGGTGGTAGCATGGATGGTAGATGTGTATGTGTCGAGATGGTAGCATGGCTGGTAGATGTGTATGTGTCGAGATGGTAGCATGGCTGGTAGATATGTATGTGTCGAGGTGGTATTCTGGAATTTCGTAATCTGGCTGCAGCAGCTGCACTCAATGAGGCGATCAACACAGGGAATTGTGGGATTGGGCAGATGGAGTGATTTTATTTCAGTGCATTAGCACACTTGAATTGTGTAATATTATTTCAGTACAAGGTAGCACATGATGGCAATGGGGCGTAGCAGCAGTGGCTGCACATATTATTCAGTGCACTGGCACATGATGGTGATGAGGCGTGTGTTTGTAAGGGTTGGATTTCGTAGCAGCAGTGGCTGCATATGTTAATGAGTGCATAGGCACATGTATTGTTTTATGAGAGTGTAGGCGTAGTTTATGAGAGCCAAGAGAGCCCAGCCCACCATCAGGCATCTCTCTCTCTCTCTCTCTCTCTCTGAACCTTAAGTGCCCAGGGGGACATGGGGCTTCCGCAAGGGTTTTCCACAAATGCCTGTCCTTTGCCTTTTTTTCTGCTCTTGCCCAGGTGAGCCCTCTATTGCTCAACATCCTTTCTGTTGTTCTTCTCCATGTCTCTTTTGGTCTACCCTTACTTCTGTTCCCCTGTGGTGTCCATCTTAGTGCTATTTTTGGTAGTGAGTTGTCAGTCATTCGGAGCATATGTCCCAACCATCGCCATCGTCTTTCCTCAATAATTGTTGTCAGTGGCTTCATCTACATAACATCTTATTGGCAGAAATACTGTTATGCTTAGGTTCCTATGACATTGATGATATACGTCATTCTTGAATGTAACCCTGATTGATGCATGTTATTCTCAATATGTGTTACTTGATGATTACATTATATTTATGTCATTCTTGCTACCATGATGATACGTGCCGATGTCTGTGTATGTCATGTTGTGTGTGATGTCACGTGATATATGTAGAGAGCTTTAATAAATTGTTGTAAGTTGATTTAATGACTTGGATTTTATATATTACATGTTTATTGTAAGTGTGGATGAAGATGATGTGATGCATGACTGGTATACAGTATCATGGGAGGGAAATCCTGGGTTGCAGCGCTAGTTTTGGAATGGCCATCCCAGTACAGCTGTACATAGGCCATGGGTTTTGGGTTGTAGTTGGGTCTTGGTCTGTCCCTCCCCTTTATTGTCCCGAGTTGTGAACTTAGCAACCCATTAAGTTTACAACGTTATGGCCACACTCTGAGAAAATCCGACAACAACATAGCAAGACCGACACTGACATGGAATCATCAAGGAAACAGAAAATGAGGAAGACCTAGACTTACTAGGAGAAGAGAAGTTATGATAGTGCTTAGAGACAAGGTATACACGTGGAAGGAAGCAGAGAATAATTCCAAGAGCAGGGAATCTGAAAAATGGTAAATCATCAGAATGTGATGAGATAACAGCTGAACTTATTAAAGCAAGAGAAAAGGAATGTGTGGTAAAAGGTATTTCTGTACTAGATTGATGAAAATTATTATTTAATTCTTTTATTTTGTCTGGCCGTCGTTGTACTGAGTGGTGGAAGGATGACTATACCATACGTTCACACCTTACATATAAAATAACAGGAATACGAAAACAATCCTTTCTATAAAATCACGATTCTTGTATTTACAAAACTCTGATCCATAAGGCATCACAAATCACAAATCCGATGCACATGATGTCCATATATTTCTAACGGGTATTACTAAAAAAATCATAAACAAATAAAATTTTCTTGAATAATATGAGTTCAATACTGCTTACAAAGGCGCACAACTAAAATACACACGCCAGGTGACTCACTTAGTCTATGGGATAGAAAGTAGATTGGTTTTAGATTTTCCTCTCTCTGTCTTGTGCTGTTGTCTTGTAGCAACACGGCGCTTACTGTTGTTGCTGATGCGTCTGTGTAAAGTATCATCGGTTTATTTAAATCTGGGAATGCGAGCATGGTCTGTCGCATGAGGTCATTTTTTAGTGTGTCGAATGCCCTTTGACATTCTGGCGACCAGGAGAATCGGCTATATTTTCTTGTGAGTGCGATTAAGGGCTCTGCCTTATGGGAAAAATTGTCTATAAACCTTCTGTAGTATGATATTGTTCCTATAAAACTTCGTATTTGTTTTATTGTCCTTGGTGTGACTATCTCTGCCATTGCCTTTACTTTCTCTTTATCTGGTGTGATGCCTTGGCTACTCATGGTAAAGCCTAAATAATTGATTTTGTTCTGTGCGAAGTTGCACTTGGCCATTTTCAACTTGACGTCATGTTGTCTTAGCCTGTCAAACACAGATTGTATGTGTTTGATGTGGTCCTGAATCGATGTCTTAGTAAAAATCAGTATGTCATCTATGTACGCTATGGCGTGGTCTGATAATCCGTACAGTACTTCATCCATTAATGCCATGAATGCTGCTGCAGCGTTTGCGACGCCAAACGGAGTTCTGGTAAACATGAACTTTCCAAAACTGGATGTGAAACTGGTCTTCACTTTAGAGTCCTCTGTTAGGGGTATACTCCAATATCCTGATTTAGCGTCTAGTGTGGTAAAGTATTTTGCGCCGTTGAGTACTGACATAATTTCTTCCACGTTGGGCATCTGGTATGTGATGGGAGTCGTGATTTTGTTTAGTCCTCTAAAATCGCAGCAAAAGCGATGTGTTCCGTCCTTTTTTCTTACTATAACTATCGGTGAGTTCCATTTGGACAGTGGTGCTCGTTCTATGATCTTTGCCTCTAGCATATCCTTAATTGCTTTCTCTATAATGCCTCTGTGTTTGAGTGGCGTAGGGTATGGTTTTGTGTATGCTGGTGGGTTGGATCCCGTACATGAGGAAAAATGGGGAGTATCCTGTTCGTTTAGAAATGTTCATATTCATCGCTGCCACTGCCTGTGTCAAGTACTCGTCCCATTTACTGACCTCCGTGTTTACCAGCTTGGCAACAATATCATTTAGTGTGCGATGCTGTCTCTCGTTTGTCCCGTTGGCTTGAGGATGGTATGGTGTGGTGAAGATATGGTGAATGTTATAGCGTTTCACCATAGTTTGAAACTGTTCTCCGCGAAACTCGGGACCGTTGTCTGTGACTATAGTAATTGGCACTCCATGTCTTGGGACGATATTTTCGATTACCAAGTCAGCTACTGTTTTACTTTGGATGTTTGGCGTTGGAAAACACTCCGTCCATGCGGAATATTCGTCTGTTACATGCACGATGTACTTGTTGCCTGATGTGGTGACTGGATAAGGTCCTGAACAGTCGATCTAAATCAACATAAGGCTTTTATACAAGTGATTAACCACATAAACAGAACCAAAGACGCACGAAAGCAAAAGTACGATGAACAAAGCACAACTGAGGACATTTCTATAGGTGATCCAGTATACTTATTAAACCACCACATGACATCAAAACACCAAGCAAATGGCACATCAACGAGAAGGAGGCATACGCCATAGTGTACGCGTTACAGAAACTCCACAAATATGTGTTACACTGCCAGTTAAGCATCCGAACAGACAGTATCGGACTTATAAACCTAATGAACGCCAAGCACAAGAACTTCAAAATACAACGATGGAGTCATTTCATCCAAGCCTACACTACAGACATTCGTCATATCGCAGGAGCACGGAACCTCGCCGACCAGTTTTCTCGGCCAGGAACAGAACAGTGTAAGGACAACAATCACCAGACAGCAGAAACTGTCAACAAGCAGGATAACATGCTTGAAATAAACACCATCAACTCTTCATCCTTTCTGCCAACCGATTTCCCCATATACGATCCCTTCCCACAACCACAACCAATATCCGAAGTCCTACCAGCCCCCACCGAACAGTTACCCACCCCTCCCATCATGGCAGATGAGCAAGACCTGGACGAGGAGATAAGACAATTAAAAGCAGATATGAAGCACAACCGATTACCAAGAAAAACCACCAAAAAGTTCCCGTATGAAGAAAACCCTACTGAAAGTTCCAGTTAGAGTGGAGCAGTTCTAGGCGGAAGAAATTTGTGTTAGTCGCGGAACGGGCAGGCTGGACAATAAGTCAGTACGGAGAATCACGCATAGTGCTGCAGTGTGAACAAGCACACAGTATAAAGAAAAATATTTGAAAATCTCGGAAAATATTTCTACAAATATTCAACCAATAATCTTCGTCAAAAGGCCAAGTACCATGGAGACTGCAACAAATATCGAACCCAAACTAGAAGCTGACCCGGTCACCACAATGACCGAAGCTTTGAGACAATTAAAGATGACCTTCGCCACTCAAGGTTTACCCTGCCACATTGATACCTACGATGGCGATCCACAGAGATTCCAACAATGGATAGAACAGACAGAAAAATATGCGTTTGTGCATAACCTACATGATTCGCAAAAGAAAAACATATTCTTTATTACAGCCAAGGGGAGTGTTTCAGACTTTGTCTCCAGGCGAATTCAAGAGAACTCAGACGAAACATATGCGGATTTTAAGAAAGAACTAGCTAAATGTTTCAGCAAAGGCATCGATCCGCACGCAGCCTTGAGACAAATAAGCAATTTGAAGCAACACAAAGAAGAGCCAATCCAAAACATGGCAGAAACAATGATTAAACTGGCAAAACAAGCCTTCGACAACGACAAGATACTTCAACCGGTCACACAGAATTTGCTGGCAAATTTTTTATAGACGCTGTGTATGACAAAGCAATCAAAACGAAGTTAATCAAGAAAGACCCACAGACATTAAACTCGGCAATCAATACAGCTATCGAAATAGAGCAGTTCACAAAAGACTAACATCCCGCATGGACAACGGGGAGAACCCATGCCCAACAACTGAAGCAATGACTTCTTCTTTCCGCACCGACAGTGCTACACAAAGACAAGCTGCCTCGGAAAGCGTAATTCAAAGCACGGCCACCGTGGCCCAGGTCTCTTATCAGGACACACAGACGAACATACGATCAAAACCATGTTTCAACTGCGGTATTCATGGGCACATAGCTCGCCAATGCAGATATGAATCTACACCCGTATCAAACAGAAATTCATGGAGGAGCACGCAGACCAACCAGATTATACACCACCCAGATTCACCAGACCACCTGAGGACAGATACAGAACACCACGAGAATCCACACCAAAATACAGAGTCTACAGCCAACAGAGAAAACGCTCGGAAAAACTTCAACGGAGGTATGGTAAACGGTCCACTCTACCTCTACAAGTAGCAACGGGCCGTATCACAACACTTGAAAACGGCACAAACGCAACTTCCACCATTCCCGTGCAGATAAACAACACCATCATCCACACACTCATCGACACTGGCAGCGAAGTCAGTCTGATCAGACAAAACGTATGGAAAACTATTCGCTCAAACACGGTATTACTGCCCAGCGAAGGCAAACTCTGGACTGTCGATAATTACGAATTACGGATAAGTTGAGCTCGCGAAGGTAGCGACCAGTCGTGGAGGAAGGTGGTCAGTTTCCGAGAGATGGAGGCTGGCGTGTGTATTTTAGTTGTGCGCCTTTGTAAGCAGTATTGAACTCATATTATTCAAGAAAATTTTATTTATGATTTTTTTAGTAATACCCGTTAGAAATATATGGACATCATGTGCATCGGATTTGTGATTTGTGATGCCTTATGGATCAGAGTTTTGTAAATACAAGAATCGTGATTTTATAGAAAGGATTGTTTTCGTATTCCTGTTATTTTATATGTAAGGTGTGAACGTATGGTATAGTCATCCTTCCACCACTCAGTACAACGACGGCCAGACAAAATAAAAGAATTAAATAATAATTTTCATCAATCTAGTACAGAAATACCTTTTACCACAAATGTCCAACAATCTATCATGCACTAAGTAAAAAGATATGACATTCAGGTATTTGGCCAAAAGAATGGAAAAGAACTATATTCATACCAATGCCAAAAAAAGGTAACCTGAAATTATGCACAAATTACAGAACTTTTGCCATGATTAATCATGCCAGTAAAATTCTGTTAAAAATCGTAATGGATAGACTTCGTAAGAAAATAGAAGAAGAAGTCAATATGGTCCAAGCTGGTTTCAGGCAAGGAAGAGGATAAAGGGATCATATATTCAATATTAGATTAATAATAGAGAAATATACTCGGCATCAAGTGGATCGAATTCAAGAACAATGCAGAGATAAGACAGATGACTGAACAACAACCAGTCTCATGGGTGATCAGGAAAAGGAGATGGGCATATATTGGTCACTTGATGAGAAGAAATTATCAGAGAATCCCAAAAACAAACTATCAAGTGGAACACAACAGGCCGAAGAAAAAGAGGCAGACCGCGTGAAACTCTGAATAGGACATTGTTAAAAGAGGCCGCATTAACAGGCATAAAATCCCTTGATGAGGTTGAAAGACTCGCCGAAGACAGGAAAAATTGGCGAACTACTTTGCGAGCCCTATGTGACGTTTAACGGCACGGGAAGGATATAAGATAAGATAAGATAATAGAGAAATGCAGAAAGTTTAATGTGAATCTATATTTATCTTTTATAGACTACTCAAAGGCATTTGATTGTGTACAACACCAGAAACTTTGGGAAATAATGGAAAAATGGGATTTCCAACATATTTGATAAAATTAACATCACTGCTCTATGTAGACCAACAAGCAGCAGTAAGAATAAATGGTGAAACAACAACTTGGTTTGGCATAAAACAAGGGGTCCGTCAGGGGTGCATATTGTCGCCTTACTTATTTAACTTATATGCTGAAAATATAATGAGGAATGTTAGAGAAGATGTAGACAAAGAATATTACGATGCAATAAAAATTGAAGGTTATGAAATATCAGAGATTAGATATACTGATGGCACAGTATTACTGTCCACAACACAAAAAGGAATGGAAAAACTAATTATGTCAGTCCGTAAGAACAGCAAAGAGTAAAACCTCTATCTTAATGCGAAGAAAACTAAATCGATGACAACTGACAAAACAAATAAGGCAGCTGAAATATGTATCAATGAGGAAAAACTGAAGAACTGGATAGTTTTGAATATCTTGGCTCATTACTAATAATGGAGATACAATGAGGGAAATTAAAAGAAGGACATTTATCGCTCTTCAGAAAGTAAAACAACTAAAGAATCTGTGGAGAGGAACAGACAGAATTCAAAAATAAGATTGTTAAGGGCATGCATCTTTCCCATCGCAACATATGCCTGTGAGACCCGGACACTTAACAAAACATCTGAGAAACTCATAAATGCCTTTGAATGTAAATGCTACAGAAGAGTTCTTCAAATACCATTGACACACAAAAAAAAAGAACAAATATATCCATACTACAAGAACTTAATATTGAAGAAGGCTGGCTAGTAAAGAAGATTAAAGAGAGAAACTTAAATATTTTGAACATATTAAACGTCATGATAATCTAGAGAAGACCGTCTTGGAAGGGTACAAAATGGGAAAAAGAAAGAGAGGAAGACCAAAGCGACGATGGCTGTAAGACATTGTTGATGATCTGCAAATGGGATGCATCAGCAACAGGTCATCTTGCTCACAGCCGAGAGGCCTACAGGAGTGATGTTAGGGAGGCAAAGTTCCGCAAGGGATATGCAAATGAGTGAATGAATGCCTGGAGAGCCTTTACCCGTTGCCTATGCTCTCAAGGGAGTGAAAAGCGATGATGATGATGATGATGATGATGATTATGATGATGAACCAACAGTATGTTATTATTTTGATTCCACGTAAATACAGGCATGTGGCTCTGTGACGTTCAGCAGGTGAGGGGCACAGAGACTGTCTGAGTCAGCTTCTTCTAAGCCCCGTAGAGGATGCATGTTTTGCAACAAAACTCGAACCTTCTCATCACACCGAACGTGATAATCTTACGAAATCCATTTCCTGTAGCAGTGTCCGTCAGTTTGAAAAGAGTTAAACTAATCTTGTGCATCCGGTAAACACAAAACATTTTTGAAATAGGTTTACGTTACTGTCTGGATATCAGATGTGGAACCAGCGAAATTTGATACTCTTGCACGTGTGAGCACGTCAAAATTAACAGCACTCAGGTTCCTTTTTTTTAACCGCAAGTAAGCCTACAGATGTGGACGCGAAGAATCCTGGTTACGTACCGTGTGATGCATAGCGATGAATGTGATACGTCTGGCCTCATATTGTGGCGATAAGATTCAAATCTGTGTAGAAATTCTTCACTTTTATAAGTAAGAAAACAAACAAATACGATAGCTGGTAGCCAATTTTTTTTTTTTTTTGGTTTCATTTCTTGCTGACTTTATCCTTGTTGACATATTCGTGACTGTACTCACAATGTTTTGTTTTTTTTCCGTACCCTCTTTCGCTGTCTCTCCCTTCCTCCATCTCTCTGTGTCTCTCTCTCCTTTCTCTCCCTCACTCTCTCTTGTTTCTCTCTCTCTTCTACTTTCTCACTCACTGTCTCTCTTTCACTCACTGTCTCTCTTCTCTCTCTCTCTTTTAATTTCTCACTCACTGTCTCTATTTCACTCACTCTCTCTCTTCTCTCTCTCTCTCTCTCTTTTATTTTCTCACTCACTGTCTCTATTTCACTCACACTCTCTCTCTTCTCTCTCTCTCTTCTACTTTCTCACTCACTCTCTCTCTTCTCTCTCTTTTACTTTCTCACTCACTGTCTCTCTTTCACTCACTCTCTCTCCTCTCTCTCTCTCTTTTACTTTCTCACTCACTGCCTCTATTTCACTCATTCTCTCTCTTCTCTCTCTCTTTTACTTTCTCACTCACTGTCTCTCTTTCACTCACACTCTCTCTCTCTCTTCTCTCTCTCTTTTACTTTCTCACTCACTGTCTCTCTTTCACTCACTCTCTCTCTTCTCTCTCTCTTTTACTCTTTCACTAACTGTCTCTCTCTCACTCACTCTCTCTCTTTTCTATTTTCTCACTCACTGTCTCTTTTTCACTCACTCTCTCTCTCTTCTCTCTCTCTCTTCTACTTTCTCACTCACTGTCTCTCTTTCACTCACTGTCTCTCTTCTCTCTCTCTTTTACTCTCTCAGTCACTGTCTCTCTCACTCACTGTCTCTCTCTTCCACTTTCTCACTCACTGTCTCTCTCTCACTCACTCTCTCTCTTTTCTACTTTCTCACTCACTGTCTCTCTTTCACTCACTCTCTCTCTTTTCTCTCGCCCTCTCTCTCATTAACCCCTCCCCTCTCTCTCTGTCTCCCTCTTTTACTTTCTTACTCACTGTCTCTCTCACTCACTCTCTCTTCCTCTCTCGCCCTCTCTCTCTCCCTCTCTCTCATTAACCCCCCTCTGTCTCTCTCACTTACTCTCTTCTCTCTCTCCCTCTCATTATTCTCTCTGTCTCTCCCACACACTCTCTTTCTCACTCACTCTGTTTCTCTCACTCCCTCTCTCTTTTCACTTTCTCCCCCTCTCACTCACTCTTTCTGCCTCTCTCTCTTTTTCCGTACCCCCCCCCCCCTTCCAATCTCTCTCTGCCTCCCTGAACCACATTTTCTTTTTTCTTAATGCACACACATTACTTTTGATCACAGTAACAAAATCCTCAGTACTACATTTTTTGTTTCGTTTCTTCTCATCAACTGAAAGAAAACAAACTATGTTTGTGCTGCTATTACTCTCTAGGTACCTGCCACTTTCAAGTTTTTGATAGCCGTTGCCATGGTAAAGAAAGTTTAACTCGCGGATTATACTGAGGGGAAAATGGAGGCATAAAGGATTCTTAAAATCTCCAAGTGAATGTAAGAACCAGAATACCTAACAGTTTAACTTAACAGATGGGACCTGCTGTCCCCAGGTACAGTGTCGGCACCTGTTATATACCTTTCTTATTGTTTGTGACATAAACAGTGAATATAATCATGTGTGACAAATTGAGTGAATATAATCATGTGTGACATAAAAAGTGAATATAATATGTGTGGCATAAAGAGATAATATAATCATGTGTGCCATAAAGAGTGAATATAATCATGTGGCATAAAGAGTGAATACAGTCATGTGACATAAAGAGTGAATATAGTCATGTGACATAAAGAGTGGATATAATCGTGTGTGACATAAAGAGGGCATATAATAATGTGACATAAAGAGTGAATATAATCATATGACATAAAGAGTGAATATAGTCATGTGACATAAAGAGTGAATATAATCACGTGATATAAAGAATGAATATAGTCATGTGACAGAAAGAGTGAACATACTCATGTGACATAAACAGTGAATATAATCATGTGACATAAAGGGAGAATATAGTCACGCGTGGCATAAAGAGAGAATATAATCATGTGACATGAATGAGTGAATACAGTCAAAGTGATAACTACTTTTGTTCATACTTTAATATTTAAAGATGAGCTACTTTGTGGTCATTGACTTTGTCTTTTCTCTTCTACCGTGAGGTATCGAGGGCAGATGCAGCTGGCGGTGGCTGTGGGGTGGGGGGGGGTCATATATGTGGCTTCGGTGATGTTCCTGTCGTAACTGGCGAGTGCTTCTGTAACACCATCTATCCATCTTCTTTCAGGATCTTACTCTCTTGATCTGTGTCCTGTAGTTCTTTGGGTTGAAGATCCTGGCGGGCTGCCTGTAAGTTCGTCGTTCTCATCAAGTGGTCGAACAACTCTTTGTTTCTCTGTGTATTGTAGGCGTGGTGTAGTTCCTACCACTTGTCTTATGTGTCGCCATTTCTTAGCTTACCCTTCATAGTTGACGTTTGCTGATTTTCTTAGGCATCTCATTTCACATAAAGATATTCTGTTTTGCTTTTTCTTGGCTAGTGCCCATGTCTGGCACTGGCAGCACAATGTTGGTATAATCTTATATCTTATCGTATATCTTACATCCTTCCCGTGCCGTTAAACGCCACATAGAGCTTGCATGGTAGTTCGCCAAGTTTTCCTGTTTTCGGTGAGCTTTTCAACCTCATTAAGGGATGGTATGCCCGCTAAACTGGCCTCTCCCAACAATGTCCTCTTTAGAGTTTCACGCGGTCGACCTTTTTTTTTTCTTCGGCTTGCTGTGTTCCAATTGATAGCTTGTTTTGAGATTCTCTGACTGCTTCTTCTCATCACGTGAGACATGCCTGTTAATTAGCTGCACATGATGTTGTGGTGACGGACTCTCAAAGCATGCTTCACAAGATAGAGAAGGGTTTGCTATGCAATGAATGCGGTTCAGCTCTTGCAGCAATCCATGATCACCAGGATGACTTGGATATATTGCCGAGGGCATGCGGAAGTGAGAGCCAATGAGGTAGACGATCACGTTATCCCTTAACGCTATTGCAACAGACATGACGTCTATGGATAGGACGGATATACTGAAGTTGGCGGCCGAGGAAGTGGTGCAGGAAGAGAAAAGGACATGTGCTGATAATAAATATCTACAGAGGAGAAAGACAGAGGTGTGAGGAGGGGGAGGAAGGAAGAGCCGGGTGGCTGGCTGGTGGAATTCGAGGTTGGCAGAACCACCAGCTGGCTGGCACAATTAGTGTTCATACTCTTCGGTGGTTACTGAAACAGAGAGGCAGAGCATGTACGGGTGTGGCCTGAGTGCGACGATGCTAATTCCTAGATTCAAGATCCAGGAGTTAAGATCCAAGATTCAAGGTCCAAGATCCAAGAGTCAAGATCCAATATCCATTAGTCAAGATCCAAGATACAAGATTAATTAGTTGGTCACTGACTAAAACTATAATTTTTCCAAAAACGCAAAAACAACACACACAAAAACCTTCAGATTGAAACAAATGTCTCCGAGTCAGTGGTTCCAAAATCATTTTCGACTAAATGCACCAGGCACTCCCCTCTTAAAACGGTCGTTTTTTTGTTTTGCTTGGTTGACTCTCACGTTACTTGTCTCTTTCTTTTCTCCTCATTTTTCTCACTTTCTCTCCTTCTTCCATCTTCTCAAAGCTACTGGCATTCCCCTCACTGCTCCCCTTCTCCTATTTTCTCAAAGCACCCTCCCCCATGGTATCACCCGCTCCCCTCACTGCTCTCCCTCATCCGATTTTCTCAAAGCCCCCAAGGCATCACCCACTCCCCTCACTGTTCCCTCTCCTCCTATCTTCTCAAAGCCCACAGAGATATCACCTACTCCCCTCACTGTTCCCTCTCCTCCTATCTTCTCAAAGCCCCCAAGGCATCACCGACTTCATTCACTGTTACCCCTTCTTCTTTCTTCTCAAAACCCCTAGAGGTATCACCCACTCCCCTCACTGTTCCTCCTCCTCCTATCTTCTCAAAGCCCCCAAGGCATCACCGACTCCCCTCACTGTTCCCCCTCCTCCTATCTTCTCAAAGCCCCCAAGGCATTACCGACTCCATTCACTGTTACCCCTTCTTCTTTCTTCTCAAAACCCCTAGTGGTATCACCCACTCCCCTCACTGTTCCCCCTCATCCTATCTCCTCAAAGCCCCCAGAGGTATCACCTACTCCCCTCACTGTTCCCCCTCCTCCTCTCTTCTCAAAGCCCCCAAGGTATCACCCACTCCCCTCACTGTTCCCCCTCATCCTATCTCCTCAAAGTCCCCAAGGTATCACCCACTCCCCTCACTGTTCCCCCTCATCCTATATCCTCAAAGCCCCCAAGGTATCACCCACTCCCCTCACTGTTCCCCTTCCTCAAAGCCCCCAAGGTATCACCCAATCCCTTCACTGTTCCCCCTCATCCTATCTTCTCAAAGCCCCCAAGGTATCACCACTCCCCTCACTGTTCCCCCTCATCCTATCTCCTCAAAGCCCCCAGTGATATCATCTACTCTCCTCACTTTTTCCCCTCCTCTTACCTTATCAAAGCTCCCAGAGGTATCATCCACTCTCCTCACTGCTCCCCCTCCTCCGATCTTCTCAAAGCCCCTCCCCCAACCCCCCTGCAGCGGTATCGTCCGCACCCCTCATTGCTCCCCCCCCTTCTTTTCTGATCTTCTCAAAGCTCCATCGGTATCGTCCAACACCCTCACAACCCCCCCCCCCCTTTCACTTTCCCATCTTCTCAAAGCCCCCGATCGCCAGCTTTAAGAACCACTGAGCTAGATAAGACATTAAAAAATCGTTTGGATGTAAACCAGAGACTTCTGCAAACAGTGGCGTGCCGCAGGAGGAAAAAATCCCCAAGTCCAAAAACTTCGTTGAACAGAGTGAACGGGGCGGAGGTATAAGACAGGTGGGAGTTCGCAAAGGTGAGTAGGCTGGGTACAAACCTGTCAGATACCTGCTGTGGATGGCAAGCACTGAGGTGATGCGAAGTTCACTACCTTATTCACACCCGCTTCTGCCTTCTTGATCTTGCGTGTATGTGGATGTCCAAGTCCCGAGACGTGGCTGCAGAACGTTGTAACTTTCATATATAATCGATAGCTGATACTGACGCGAAATATAACTCATCACATTCGATGAGGAATGTTTAAACTGGCTTATACAGTACTGCTCTGAATGGGCGTAAGATGGACTAGATTCTGAGCCACTCTTCCATTGCCAGAAAAAGATCTGTTAAAATCACTGATTTTATAATATGGTGCCTAACCAGAAGATTCAGGACAATGAGCAGGTCTGCACGCTAAAATCATTGGAAGCAGCAGAAATGTGGCTTATTAGAAGAATGTTGCCAATTCCCTGGACAGCAAAAATAGCTACGAAACTACGAGGTAGTGGAGAATGTTTGAGAAGAGCAGGAGAGACACAAAAAAAATCTTGACACAAAAAAAAAAATAAGAGAGAGACAATGTACTTTCATAGGACATGCAATGAAAAGAGGAACCATTGAACATATTATAACAGGAAAAACAGAGGGAAGAAAAGTCAGGGGAAGACTGAGAGAAATGATACTGGAAAGTCTGACGAGATGGCGTGAGAGGAGATCACCAACTGAGCTAATGGCCTGCATGAAGGATCGGGTACTCTGGAGAAGCATAATAGCTCAACGCCAGTCGGCACGGCACATGATGATCAGAAGAATCGGCGGCTTGGTTAGCTGAGTGGTTAGGCGCCCGGTTTACTAATCCGGTGGTACCGGGTTCAAGTCCCAGCAGTGGGGTTTTTTTCTGGTACACACCAAAAAAGATCTTCTGGTCCACCCAGTCTCTAAAAATGGGTTCCAGAGAAATCTGGGAAGGTAACACACAATAATTAGTGTATAAGTATATAACTATAGACGAAGCACTGCAGTAAAGCTGTGATACCAGAATGTATAGGTAAAGGTAAAAGATAAAGGTAATCCTGTCATGCCTTATTGGCACATAGGGATATGGTGTTAGTGCCCATATTTTCCTTGACCTGTCAGCACACTAGAGGGTGATATGGTCAGTATCACCCACTCCCCTCACTGTTCCCCCTCATCCTATCTCCTCAAAGCCCCCAAGGTATCACCCACTCCCCTCACTGTTCCCCTTCCTCAAAGCCCCCAAGGTATCACCCAATCCCTTCACTGTTCCCCCTCATCCTATCTTCTCAAAGCCCCCAAGGTATCACCCACTCCCCTCACTGTTCCCCCTCATCCTATCTCCTCAAAGCCCCCAGTGATATCATCTACTCTCCTCACTTTTTCCCCTCCTCTTACCTTATCAAAGCTCCCAGAGGTATCATCCACTCTCCTCACTGCTCCCCCTCCTCCGATCTTCTCAAAGCCCCTCCCCCAACCCCCCTGCAGCGGTATCGTCCGCACCCCTCATTGCTCCCCCCCCTTCTTTTCTGATCTTCTCAAAGCTCCATCGGTATCGTCCAACACCCTCACAACCCCCCCCCCCCTTTCACTTTCCCATCTTCTCAAAGCCCCCGATCGCCAGCTTTAAGAACCACTGAGCTAGATAAGATATTAAAAAATCGTTTGGATGTAAACCAGAGACTTCTGCAAACAGTGGCGTGCCGCAGGAGGAAAAAATCCCCAAGTCCAAAAACTTCGTTGAACAGAGTGAACGGGGCGGAGGTATAAGACAGGTGGGAGTTCGCAAAGGTGAGTAGGCTGGGTACAAACCTGTCAGATACCTGCTGTGGATGGCAAGCACTGAGGTGATGCGAAGTTCACTACCTTATTCACACCCGCTTCTGCCTTCTTGATCTTGCGTGTATGTGGATGTCCAAGTCCCGAGACGTGGCTGCAGAACGTTGTAACTTTCATATATAATCGATAGCTGATACTGACGCGAAATATAACTCATCACATTCGATGAGGAATGTTTAAACTGGCTTATACAGTACTGCTCTGAATGGGCGTAAGATGGACTAGATTCTGAGCCACTCTTCCATTGCCAGAAAAAGATCTGTTAAAATCACTGATTTTATAATATGGTGCCTAACCAGAAGATTCAGGACAATGAGCAAGTCTGCACGCTAAAATCATTGGAAGCAGCAGAAATGTGGCTTATTAGAAGAATGTTGCCAATTCCCTGGACAGCAAAAATAACTACGAAACTACGAGGTAGTGGAGAATGTTTGAGAAGAGCAGGAGAGACCACCAAAAAAAAAAATCTTGACACAAAAAAAAAAATAAGAGAGAGACAATGTACTTTCATAGGACATGCAATGAAAAGAGGAATCATTGAAAATATTATAACAGGAAAAACAGAGGGAAGAAAAGTCAGGGGAAGACTGAGAGAAATGATGCTGGAAAGTCTGACGAGATGGCGTGAGAGGAGATCACCAACTGAGCTAATGGCCTGCATGAAGGATCGGGTACTCTGGAGAAGCATAATAGCTCAACGCCAGTCGGCACGGCACATGATGATGATCAGAAGAATCGGCGGCTTGGTTGGCTGAGTGGTTAGGCGCTCGGTTTACTAATCCGGTGGTACCGGGTTCAAGTCCCAGCAGTGGGTTTTTTTTCTGGTACACACCAAAAAAGATCTTCTGGTCCACCCAGCCTCTAAAAATGGGTTCCAGAGAAATCTGGGAAGGTAACACACAATAATTAGTGTATAAGTATATAACCATAGACGAAGCACTGCATTAAAGCTGTGATACCAGAATGTATAGGTAAAGGTAAAAGATAAAGGTAACCCTGTCATGCCTTATTGGCACATAGGGATATGGTGTTAGTGCCCATATTTTCCTTGACCTGTCAGCACACTAGAGGGTGATATGCTCAGTATCACGCCTGGCCGCCTTCCCTTCCCCAGCTCCACAGAAGAAGTCGGGTACCCATTTCTACAGCTGGGTGACTGGCGGATTCGAACCCCCGACCTTCGCCATGAGAGACCAGTGCACTAACCACTCGGTCACTCAGACACCCAGAATCTATAAAGTATTAAAAATGTAGGAGCAGCTTTATTACTTAACAACGACAAAGTTGTGACGTTTCAGCTTGAACCTTAATCATACAACAACATACAGGACGAAGAAATAGAGGGAGGAGATAGATTCACATGAATACTATTCAAAATACTTCCATTCTTGGAAGGTAAATTCATTCAGGCGTGACACTGACCACATCAGACTTTCATGTGCCGAAGGGTCATGGAAATACGGGCTTAAAACAATATCCTCAATATACCTTATTAGCATGGAAACGGGAATTTTACCCTTTTTTAGTTAGAAGACGGGGCCTAACACCGTATCATTAATATACCTTATTAGCATGGAAACGGGAATTTTACCCTTTTTTAGTTAGAAGGCGGGGCCTAACACCGTATCATTAATATACCTTATTAGCATGGAAACGGGAATGTTACCCTTTTTTAATTAGAAGACGGGGCCTAACACCGTATCATTAGTATGCCTTATTAGCATGGAAACGGGAATTTTACCCTTTTTTAGTTAGAAGACGGGGCCTAACACCGTATCATTAATATACCTTATTAGCATGGAAACGGGAATTTTACCCTTTTTTAGTTAGAAGACGGGGCCTAACACCGTATCATTAATATACCTTATTAGCATGGAAACGGGAATTTTATCCTTTTTTAGTTAGAAGACGGGACCTAACACCGTATCATTAATATACCTTATTGGCATGGAAACGGGAATTTTATCTTTTTTTAATTAGAAGACGGGGCCTAACACCGTATCATTAATATACCTTATTGGCATGGAAACGGGAATTTTATCTTTTTTTTAATTAGAAGACGGGACCTAACACCGTATCATTAATATGCCTTATTGGCATGGAAACTAGAACTTTACCCTTTTTTAATTAGAAGACGGGGCCTAACACCGTATCATTAATATGCCTTATTAGCATGGAAACGGGAATTGTACCCTTTTTTAGTTAGAAGACGGGGCCTAACACCGTATCATTAATATGCCTTATTGGCATAGAAACGGGAATTTTACCTTTTTTTAATCAGAAGAACCTGCTAGTGGAAGGAAGACTCTCTTGAAAGCTTGATAGGATAAACACCCCAAGGCCGCTCAAAAACTTTATAAAAAACATACAAGCCATACAAGAGTAAATTTCCCCTGGATATAAGTGGAACTTTGTCCTGCCTGCATTGGTCCAAAAAAGTGTAGCAGTAAACATGTGTTATCTTTCTGAGTGACATGTGTCTGCAGTCAAGATATGAAGAAAGGCCTTTTAATGATTTTCTGATTAAGGCCCGAACGCTGACGCTCTGATCTAGGTCCTTTAGTCAACGAGCAAGGGACGTAATCTGTTTTGTGTTAGGGGGAGTTAAGTATGATTGTTCGAAATAGCCTTTGAAAAACAGCATCAGCAACTGAAACCTGCGAATTTGAATAGGACTAACGAATCCATTTGTTAGTCAAAATCGTTAACTTTTTATCGTCACCCTGAGTTCTGCTCACTGTGTTACTGTTGTGATTCGAAATCATTCTTTCCAAGTGATGGATAAACCTATTGCCTGTTTTACCTGTTTGGCTGAGTTTATGATTTGCAAACAGAACATAATGGCCTTACAAGTACTCCTTAATAAAAACAAAGTGACAGACTTGACAAGAAAGAGTAAAACGGAGTAGGTGCATATTCTTAGCAAAGCCAGTGTTGAAATGAGAACAATAAACTTACTTCTTATATCTTATATATCTTTTATATCCTTCCCGTGCCGTTAAACGTCACATAGGGCTCGCAAAGTAGTTCACCAATTTTTCCTGTCTTCGGGAGTCTTTCAGTCTCATCAAGGGATTTTATGCCTGTTAATTTGGCCTCTCTTAACAAAGTCCTCTTCAGAGTTTCACGCGATCTGCCTCTTCAGAGTTTCACGCGGTCTGCCTCTTTTTCTTTGGCCTGTTGTGTTCCACTTGATTGCTTGTTTTGGGATTCTCTGATCGTTTCTTCTCATCAAGTGACCAACATATGCCCATCTCCTTTTCCTGATCACCCATGAGATTGGTTGTTGTTCAGTCATCTGTCTTATCTCTGCATTGTTTTTGAATTCGTTCCACTTGATGACGAGTATTTTCCTTAAGCATTTGTTTTCAAAAGAGTCTAATTCTTGTCTATTTCTTTGGTTGTTTTCCAGCTTTCGCATGCATAAATGAGAGTGGATATTACATTCGAATTGAATAGTCTTAACTTGGTTTTTGTGCTTATAACTTTTGAATTCCATATGTTCTCAAGATTCTTGAAGATCGATGCTGCTTTTGCAATTCTGATTCTAACTTCCTTTCTAGTGTCACCATCCTGGTCTATGTAGCTGCCAAGGTATGCAAATTGATTGACTTCTTCAATATCTGTCCCTTCTATGTGTATTTTTTCACTCTGATTAGGGGAATTTTGAATATTTTTGTTTTATCCTTGTTAATTTCAAGTCCTATTTTGCTAGCCAGTGAAGACAGGCTATGTGTTTTTTCTTGCATGGAATTCACATTGTTACTGATAAGAGTTATGTCATCAGCAAAATCAAGATCTTCTAGTTGGGTCCATGTACCCAGTCAATACCTGTGTTACCTGTGCAGCATTTTTTCATTAGAAGTCTATCGTAATCCCAAAAAGTAAAGGAGACAGACATCCTTGCTTCACGGGGGTGAAACTAACTTACTTAAGAGTTATTTGAGTTATAATTGGAAACGGGAATTTTATCTTTTTTTAATTAGAAGACGGGACCTAACACCGTATCATTAATATACCTTATTGGCATGGAAACGGGAATTTTATCTTTTTTTTAATTAGAAGACGGGACCTAACACCGTATCATTAATATGCCTTATTGGCATGGAAACGGGAATTTTATCTTTTTTTTAATTAGAAGACGGGACCTAACACCGTATCATTAATATACCTTATTGGCATGGAAACGGGAATTTTATCTTTTTTTTAATTAGAAGACGGGGCCTAACACCGTATCATTAATATACCTTATTGGCATGGAAACGGGAATTTTATCTTTTTTTTAATTAGAAGACGGGACCTAACACCGTATCATTAATATGCCTTATTGGCATGGAAACTAGAACTTTACCCTTTTTTAACTACAAGACGAGGCCTAACACCGTATCATTAATATGCCTTATTAGCATGGAAACGGGAATTGTACCCTTTTTTAATTAGAAGACGGGGCCTAACACCGTATCATTAATATGCCTTATTGGCATAGAAAAGGGAATTTTACCTTTTTTTAATCAGAAGAACCTGCTAGTGGAAGGAAGACTCTCTTGAAAGCTTGATAGGATAAACACCCCAAGGCCGCTCAAAAACTTTATAAAAAACATACAAGCCATACAAGAGTAAATTTCCCCTGGATATAAGTGGAACTTTGTCCTGCCTGCATTGGTCCAAAAAAGTGTAGCAGTAAACATGTGTTATCTTTCTGAGTGACATGTGTCTGCAGTCAAGATATGAAGAAAGGCCTTTTAATGATTTTCTGATTAAGGCCCGAACGCTGACGCTCTGATCTAGGTCCTTTAGTCAACGAGCAAGGGACGTAATCTGTTTTGTGTTAGGGGGAGTTAAGTATGATTGTTCGAAATAGCCTTTGAAAAACAGCATCAGCAATTGAAACCTGCGAATTTGAATAGGACTAACGAATCCATTTGTTAGTCAAAATCGTTAACTTTTTATCGTCACCCTGAGTTCTGCTCACTGTGTTACTGTTGTGATTCGAAATCATTCTTTCCAAGTGATGGATAAACCTATTGCCTGTTTTACCTGTTTGGCTGAGTTTATGATTTGCAAACAGAACATAATGGCCTTACAAGTACGCCTTAATAAAAACAAAGTGACAGACTTGACAAGAAAGAGTAAAATGGAGTAGGTGCATATTCTTAGCAAAGCCAGTGTTGAAATGAGAACAATAAACTTACTTCTTATATCTTATATATCTTTTATATCCTTCCCGTGCCGTTAAACGTCACATAGGGCTCGCAAAGTAGTTCACCAATTTTTCCTGTCTTCGGCGAGTTTTTCAGTCTCATCAAGGGATTTTATGCCTGTTAATTTGGCCTCTCTTAACAAAGTCATCTTCAGAGTTTCACGCGATCTGCCTCTTCAGAGTTTCACGCGGTCTGCCTCTTTTTCTTTGGCCTGTTGTGTTCCACTTGATTGCTTGTTTTGGGATTCTCTGATCGTTTCTTCTCATCAAGTGACCAACATATGCCCATCTCCTTTTCCTGATCACCCATGAGATTGGTTGTTGTTCAGTCATCTGTCTTATCTCTGCATTGTTTTTGAATTCGTTCCACTTGATGACGAGTATTTTCCTTAAGCATTTGTTTTCAAAAGAGTCTAATTTCTTGTCTATTTCTTTGGTTGTTTTCCAGCTTTCGCATGCATAAATGAGAGTGGATATTACATTCGAATTGAATAGTCTTAACTTGGTTTTTGTGCTTATAACTTTTGAATTCCATATGTTCTCAAGATTCTTGAAGATCGATGCTGCTTTTGAAATTCTGATTCTAACTTCCTTTCTAGTGTCACCATCCTGGTCTATGTAGCTGCCAAGGTATGCAAATTGATTGACTTCTTCAATATCTGTCCCTTCTATGTGTATTTTTTCACTCTGATTAGGGGAATTTTGAATATTTTTGTTTTATCCTTGTTAATTTCAAGTCCTATTTTGCTAGCCAGTGAAGACAGGCTATGTGTTTTTTCTTGCATGGAATTCACATTGTTACTGATAAGAGTTATGTCATCAGCAAAATCAAGATCTTCTAGTTGGGTCACATGTACCCAGTCAATACCTGTGTTACCTGTGCAGCATTTTTTCATTAGAAGTCTATCGTAATCCCAAAAAGTAAAGGAGACAGTATACATCCTTGCTTCACGGGGGTGAAACTAACTTACTTAAGAGTTATTTGAGTTATAATTGGAAAAGGTGGAGAGTGTTGAATATCTTGGATCATTACTAACTAATAATGGGGATACAATGAGGGAAATTAACAGAAAGGCATCTATCGCTCTTCAGAAAGTAAAACAATTAAAGAAGCTGTGGAGAGGAACAGACAGTCAGTCATTTGCATGTGCCTTTGCGGAACTTTGACTCTCTAACAACTCTCATGTAGGTCTCTCGGTTGTAAGCAAGATGGCCTACTGCTGATGCATCCATTTCCAGATTATCAACGCTGTCTTGCAGCCATCTTTGCCTTGGTCTTCCTCTCTTTTCTTTCTCATTATGTACCCTTCCAAGATGGTCTTCTCTAATTCTCGTGACGTTTAACGTGTCCAAAAGATTTCAGTTTTCTCTGTTAAATACTCTTTACTAGTGCCAACCTTCTACAGATTTGTAGGACATTTTCTGAAAAGAGGAAAATTGGAACACATTGTGGCAAGTGGAAAAATTGAGGGAAGAAGAGACAGATGACGACAGAGAGAGAAGTTACTGGATGGGCTGTCAGTGTGGCTAGGAAGAAAGTCACCGGCGGATCTCATAATCAAGTCTAAAGACGGGGAATTGTGGAGAGAAATGACCGCCTACGCCACACGGCACGGCACTTGATTGACTGATTGATTGATTGATTGAGTATGGATGTATTTACCATTTTCATCTTAAATTGTTTCTGGAACATACAGAACTACAAAAACAAGATTTTTAAGGGCATACATCTTTTCCACCGCAACATATGCCTGTGAGACCTGGACATTAAACAAAACAGCAGAGAGACACATAAATGCTTTGAGTGTAAATGCTACAGAAGAGTTCTTCAAATATCATGGACACAAAAAAAAACAAATGTATCCATACTACAAGAACTTAATATTGAAGAAGACCGGATAGTAAATAAGATTAAACAGAGAAAACTTAAATATTCCGGACACATTAAACGTCACGATAATTTAGGGAAGACCGTCCTGGAAGGGTACATAATAAGAAAAAGAAAGAGAGGAAGACCAAGGCGAAGATGGCTGCAAGACATCGTTTATAATCTGCAAATGGTTGCATCAATAGCAGGGCATCTTGCTTACAACCGAAAGGCCTACAAGAGAGCTGTTAGGGAGGCAAAGTTCCGCAAGGGACATGCAAATGACTGATCGAAGAGTTATTTACTTTGTCCTTCCTTTTATACCATCAGGTGTTAAGGGGAGATGCACATGGCGTTTCTGGGGCCATATAAGTGGCCTCAGTGACAGTCGTGTCGTAACTGGTGGAGTGTTTCTATAATACCATTTATTCATCTTTTCCGAGGTCTTCCTCTTGATCTGGGCCCTGTAGTTCTTTGGTTGAAGGCCCTCGCGGGTCGTTCTCATTAAGTGGCTAAATCACTTAATTCTTTGTTTTTCTATGTTACTCTAAAGACCTCGTCTTGGAAGAGGGTAACAGTCAAATAGGGAATTTCTGGGCTGAGCGACGTATGGTGTAGGTTTATACCACGGTCCGCTACAATGTTCATGAAGGCCAACCCGGATCACCCTGAAAAGGGGCACCTGGTAAAGCGACAGACCTAGCAAACCGACGGGGTAGTTTTTTTCTTGCTACAGATTCAAGAAAGGAGATAAAATGGACTGACTTAAACAGAAAACGGACTGGAAATCCAACGCATGAAGAGATCAATAAAGTAAAATTGTATAAATAAGATCCATAATTTATAATTTCACTATAATCGTCAACGATTTCTTGCAGCCATCTTCGTTTTGGTCTTCCTCTTTTTCTTTTTCTCATTATGTATCCTTCCAATATGTTGCACACTCCTGTTTTAATAAATTCGGCTGTTATCTCATCACATCCTGGTGATTTACCATTTTTCAGATTCTTTATTGCCCATAAAACTTCTTCTATTGTCGGTTCAGGTTCTTTCTCCTCCAATAATAATTCACACTGTTGATTTCTGTTTCCACAGTCGGTTGTTTCATACATTCCTTTGCAATATTCCTTCCATCTTTCTAGAATTTCCTCTGTCTCTGTCAAGGTATTCCCCATCTCATCACAAATTACATTTAGCTTAGGTGTGACATTTCTCGTCAATGTCTTCATTTCTTTAAACATTTCACTATCTCTTCCACACTTCTGATGTTCTTCTATTCTTTCACAACAATCTTGTATGTACTGTTTTTTGTCTTTTCTTATGTTTCGTCGTACTTCTTTTGTTAAAGTTTTATATTTCTCTTTGTTGTTGTTTGTCACTTTTTTTTGCGTCTTCATTTCTCTACGTTGTTTTATCAGTTCTAGTGTACTTGCTGTAATCCATCCACTCTTGTGTGTTTTATTTACTGGAACCATGTCTTTAGCTGTTGTTATTAAGATATCTTTGGCCTGCGTAGCCAATTCATCTGGTGTCATCTCCTCCTGTACAGCCATCAGGATTTCGAAACGGTTCTTCACTTCTATACCGTATTGTTCTGGTATTTTTGTAAGATCAAAGCGGAGTGATCTTGATCCCGTAACTGTCTTTTTTATCTTTATCTTCATGTCTACTATTAATAACTCATGGTCCGTGTCACAATCAGCACCTGGTAAAGTTTTTGCTGATGTTATACTTGATCTCCACCTTCTTTGCACTAAAATGTAATCTATTTGATTCCTGGTTTTACCATCAGGTGATGTCCATGTGTAAAGTCTTCTTGGATGTTGTTTAAAAAGTGTGTTAGCAATCATTAGCTCATTTTCCATGCAAAACGCCATTAGATTGTCACCTGCCTCATTTCTATGTCCTATGCTAAATTTCCCTACAACATGTCCTTCGTCTTCTGCTCTTTCTGTACCAATTTTTGCATTAAAATCACCCATTATTAATACAATATCATTTTTCCGTACCTGGTCTATTGTCGTTTGCAGTGTGTTATAAACGTTTTCTACTTCCTCTTCTTCTGCTGCTGATGTAGGTGCATATATCTGAATGATTGTTACATTTCTAGGAATGCCCTTAAGTCTGATTGTTGGGATTCTATCAGTTACTGGATTGTAGCCTAGTAATGCTTTTGATGTTGATTTGTCCAAATAAAAAGCCACTCCATTCCTTCCTCCTACTTCTCCACCAGAGTATATAAAGATATTATCATTCTCCCTCTTAAAGTGTCCTGATCCTTTCCATCGATGTTCGCAGATTCCCAAAATGTGTATCCCCGTTCTTTTCATCTCGTCACTTATTACTTGATATTTTCCCTCATACATACTTCTTACATTCCATGTTCCTACTCTTATTTTTCTTTTTAGCTTGATGCAAGGGTTTTCCTTGGTAACACCGTCAGGATTTTGTCCGTCATCACAATTACTAGTACTGACCTCTGTCTCACACTCTTCCCCAGTATTAAAGTTATCTATCTGGCCTGGGGGCCTCAACACCAGATCTTTTTCCTATTTGACTTTCCATGTTGCTGTTTGGGTTTCTTGGTATATTTCCAGACGGTAGTTTACCATTGCTTTCCTTCCGGGCAGTGACTGTAGTAGTCAGTGATCGTAGCTATTGTCCATACAGTGAGATCATCTGCCTACCATTATGGTGACCATAACCAACATTATCTGTCAGCTGCGTTAGGGAGAGTAAGTTCCGCAAATGACGTGCAAATGACTGACTGACTGAGTAATAGTCTTACATCCATCTCGTGTCGTTAAACGACACATTGGGCTCACAAGGTAGTTCGCCAAGTTTTCCTGTTTTCGACGAGCTTTTCAACCTCATCAGGGGATTTTATACGTATTAAACTGGACTCTCTTATCAGTGCCCTCTTTAGAGTTTCATATGGTAGACCTTTTTTTCTCTGCCTGTTTTGCTTCACTTGACAGCTTGTTTTAGGATTCACTGACAGTTTCTTCTCATCACGTGACCACGTATGTCCATCTCCATTTTCTGATCACACATGAAACTGGTTGTTGTTCAGTCATCTGTCTTATCTCTGCATTGTTCTTGAATTCGTTCCACTTGATGACGAGTATTTTCCTTAGGCATTTGTTTTCGAAAGAGTCTAATTTCTTGTCTAATTTGTTAGTTCTTTTCCAGCTTTCGCATGCATAAATGAGGGTGAATATTACATTTGAATTGATTAATCTTAACTTGGTTTTTGTGCTTATAACTTTTGAATGCCATATGTTCTCAAGATTCTTAAAGCCGATGCTGCTTTTACAATTCTAATTCTAACTTCCTTTCTAGTGTCACCATACTGGTCTATGTAGCTGCCAAAGTATGTAGATTGATTGACTTCTTCAACAGCTGAACTTTATTATATATATATATATATATATCCTTTTTGATTAATGGGAATTTTCATTATTTTTTTTTCCTTGTTAATTTCAAGTCCTATTTTGCTAGACAGTGAAAACAGGTTATCTGTTTTTTTTTCTTGCATGGAATCCACATTATTACTGATAAGAGTTATGTCATCAGCAAAATCAAGATCTTCTAGTTGGGTCATGTACTCAATCAATACCTGTGTTACCTGTGCGGCATTTTTTAATTATAAAGTCTATGGCTATTCCAAAAAGCAAGGGAGATAGTATACATCCTTGTTTCATGCTTGTTTTAATCTGGAACATTTCGCTCATTCTTTCTTCAGTGTTGACTGCACAAACATGTCCATTGTAGAGATCCTTAATGATGTTGACAATTTTAGATGGTATTATATACAGTCCTACATTCTCCACAATGAATCTTTGTGTATGCTATCAAATGCCTTTTTGAAGAGTAAGTAGTAACAGTGGAAATAATAAAAACAGTAGTAGTAGTAGTAGTAGTAGTAGTAGTAGTAGTAGTAGTAGTAGTAGTAGTAGTAGTAGAAACAATAATAACACTAGCAGTAGTAGCGGCAATAGAAATAGTAATAACAGTTGTAGTAATAGTAGCAGTAGAAATAGTAATAACGGCAGTAGTAATAGTAGCAGAAGAAGTAATAATCTCTCTCTCTCTCTCTCTCTCTGTCTCTCTCTGAACCTTAAGTGCCCAGGGCACATGGGGCTTCTGCAAGGGGTTTCCACAAATGCCCGTCCTTTGCCTTTTTCTCCTGCTCTTGCCTAGGTGAGCCCTCTATTGCTTAACATCCTTTCTGTTCTTTTTCATGTCTCTTTTGGTCTACCTTTACTTCTGTTCCCCTGTGGTGTCCATCTTAGTGCTATTTTTGGTAGTGAGTCGTCAGTCATTCGGAGCACATGTCCCAATCATCGCCCAGCGTCTTTCCTCAATAATTGTTGTCAGTGGCTTCATCTGCATTTCTGCAACAAAGTAATAATAGTGGTAGCATAATGTTGCCACGTGGTCTTGTTTGCCTTGAGCAGGAAGATGATTATATCAGTGATAACACAATGTTCCAGAGACTGTACCAGCACAGGCTAGCTACAAACAAATAGCAACTATAATGAGGCTGTGGTATTCTTAATCCACGATTCAACTATATTAGGAATGGGAACAATAGTTCCATACCCCGTTTTTTTTCTTTTCTTTTCTTTTCAGATCGCAGACCCTTGAACCCGGGGGATAACTTACCCCAGCTCTCTTTCACTCCACTGCTACCAGGTATTACACTACAAACCTTCACAAGTTTCTTGAACGGCACCCAACCTAAGTTTACTACGCGGACCACCGCAAGACCCTTCGTAGACTCTGATGGTGTCTGTGAAATCTTAAGTGGGAGCTCATGGTTAGAAGACAGGGGCAGACAAAAAACAAATATTTAGAAAGCAGGGACAAGTCCGGATGACTGTAGAACTGAAGAGATCGAAATGCGCAGCGAGAGGCCTGACAAAGGGAGGTAAAGAATGGGAATGTAAGGACAGAAAATATCTCACAACAAAGCGAAGAAAAGATATGGGATACAGAGAAAAGATATGGGGATACGGAGAAAAGATATGACACACAGAGATGAACTCTTTTTGTAGAACACATTTGAAAGACAAAGAGAAGGCTGGCTAAAAATCGAATTTGAATCAACGTTAGACAAGCAAAAAAACAGAAAAGGGGAGTCGTGTTAACTATCCAAATAACAATGATACCTTCTGTTAACTATCCAAATAACAAATGATTCCTTCTGTTAACTATCCAAATAACAAATGATACCTTCTGTTAACTATCCAAATAACAAATGATACCTTCTGTTAACTATCCAAATAACAAATGATTCCTTCTGTTAACTATCCAAATAACAAATGATTCCTTCTGTTAACTATCCAAACAACAATGATACCTTCTGTTAACTATTCAAATAACGTTGATTCCTTCTGTTAACTATCCAAATAACGCTGATTTCTTCTTTTAACTATCCAAGTAACAATGATTCCTTCTGTTAACTATCCCAAATAGCAATGATCCCTTCTGATGAACTGTAAAAATATACGAGAATAACCTGTTGGTGCAAGATTTATACGTGTAATTGTAACCAAACTCTCTCAAGAGCGCAATAACTTGAGTGTGATCACACGTTATAGATAGAGTACTATTGTTTCAGTCTCCGCTCTGAATTCATTTTGTAGATTGTGAAAAAAAAACCCTTTAGTAGCAGTCTTTTGAGTCGGTTAACTCTGGATAAAAAAAAACAGAGGATTCTTGTCAGGCTCCACTACTACGTGGAATACGTCGATCCAGGCCCACACACCTAGGCAGCAGTATTTCAACTATCTATTTTATGTAGCACTGTTAAGAAGTTGTAGGTTTTCACAGGAAGTATTTCGTTTTTTTTTCTCTAATAATAGCGTCTTTCTTCAACCACATCTTCCTTCATCTCAGTTTTCCTCTACAACAACTTCCATTCATCTATGTTTTCCTCTACCACAGCTTTCATTCATCTATGTTTTCCTCTACCACAGCTTTCATTCATCTATGTTTTCCTCTACCACAGCTTTCATTCATCTATGTTTTCCTCTACCACAGCTTCCCTCACTATAGCTTACTTCTACCGTAGTTTACATTCATCTTAGCTTTCCTCTACCACAGCTTTCATTCATCTATGTTTTCCTTTACCACAGCTTCCATTCACTACACTTTCCTCTACCACAGCTTCCATTCATCTATGTTTTCCTCTACCACAGCTTTCATTCATCTATGTTTTCCTCTACCACAGCTTCCATTCATCTATGTTTTCCTCTACCACAGCTTCCATTCACAACACTTTCCTCTACCACAGCTTCCAATCATCTCAGTTTTCCCCATCCATAGCTTCCATACATCTCAGTTTTTCTCTACCTCAGCTTCCCTTCACAATTTCTTCTACAGTAGTTTCCCTTCACTACAGTTTTTCTCTGCTACAACTTCCCTTCAGTACAGCTTTCGTCTACCATAACTTCCTTTCGCTAGTTTTCTTTTTTTATAGCTTCTCTTGACTTCACTTTTCTTCTAGCATAGCTTCCCTTCACTACAGTTTTCTTCTAGCATAGCTTCCCTTCACTACAGTTTTCTTCTACCATAGCTTCTCTTGACTTCACTTTTCTTCTAGCATAGCTTCCCTTCACTACAGTTTTCTTCTACCATAGCTTCTCTTGACTTCTGCTTTCTTCTACTATAGATTCTCCTGACTTCTGTTTTATTCTACCATAGTTTCTATTGACTTCTGTTTTCTTCTACCATAGCTTCTCTTGACTTCACTTTTCTTCTAGCATAGCTTCCCTTCACTACAGTTTTCTTCTAACATAGCTTCTCTTGACTTCACTTTTCTTCTAGCATAGCTTCCCTTCACTACAGTTTTCTTTTACCATAGCTTCTCTTGACTTGACTTTTCTTCTAGCATAGCTTCCCTTCACTACAGTTTTCTTCTACCATAGCTTCTCTTGACTTGACTTTTCTTCTAGCATAGCTTCCCTTCACTACAGTTTTCTTCTACCATAGCTTCTCTTGACTTCTGCTTTCTTCTACTATAGATTATCCTGACTTCTGTTTTATTCTACCATAGTTTCTCTTGACTTCACTTTTCTTCTACCATAGCTTCTCTTCATTTCTGTTTCCTTCCACCATAGCTTCCCTTCATTTCAGTTTTCTTCTACCATAGTTTCTATTAACTTCTGTTTTCTTCTACCATAGCTTCTCTTCATTTCTGTTTCCTTCCACCATAGCTTCCCTTCATTTCAGTTTTCTTCTACCATAGCTTTTCTTCACTACAGTTTTTTCTACCATAGTTTCTCTTGACTTCAGTTTTCTTCTACCATAGCTTTTCTTCACTACAGTTTTCTTCTACCAAGGCTTCCCTTTACTACAATTTTCTTCTACCAAGGCTTCCCTTCACTACAGTTTTCTTCTACCATAGCTTTTCTTCACTACAGTTTTCTTCTACCATAGTTTCCCTTCACTACAGTTTTCTTCTACCATAGCTTTTCTTCACTACAGTTTTCTTCTACCATAGTTTCCCTTCACTACAGTTTTCTTCTACTATAGCTTTTTTCACTAGTTTTTTTCTACCGTAGCTTCCCTTCACTACAGTTTTCTTCTACCATAGCTTCCTCTCACTTCAGTTTTCTTCTACCATAGTTTCCCTTCACTACAGTTTTCTTCTACCATAGCTTCCTTTCACTACAGTTTTTTCTACCATAGCTTCCCTTCACTTCAGTTTTCTTCTACCATAGCTTCCTCCCACTTCAGTTTTCTTCTACCATAGCTTCCCTTCACTACAGTTTTCTTCTACCATAGCTTCCCTTCACTACAGTTTTCTTCTACCATAGCTTCCCTTCACTACAGTTTTCTTCTACCATAGCTTCCTCTCACTTCAGTTTTCTTCTACCATAGCTTCCTCTCACTACAGTTTTCTTCTAGCATAGCTTCCCTTCACTACAGTTTTCTTCTACCATAGCTTCTCTTGACTTCACTTTTCTTCTAGCATAGCTTCCCTTCACTACAGTTTTCTTCTACCATAGCTTCTCTTGACTTCTGCTTTCTTCTACTATAGATTCTCCTGACTTCTGTTTTATTCTACCATAGTTTCTATTGACTTCTGTTTTCTTCTACCATAGCTTCTCTTGACTTCACTTTTCTTCTAGCATAGCTTCCCTTCACTACAGTTTTCTTCTAACATAGCTTCTCTTGACTTCACTTTTCTTCTAGCATAGCTTCCCTTCACTACAGTTTTCTTTTACCATAGCTTCTCTTGACTTGACTTTTCTTCTAGCAATGCTTCCCTTCACTACAGTTTTCTTCTACCATAGCTTCTCTTGACTTGACTTTTCTTCTAGCATAGCTTCCCTTCACTACAGTTTTCTTCTACCATAGCTTCTCTTGACTTCTGCTTTCTTCTACTATAGATTATCCTGACTTCTGTTTTATTCTACCATAGTTTCTATTGACTTCTGTTTTCTTCTACCATAGCTTCTCTTCATTTCTGTTTCCTTCCACCATAGCTTCCCTTCATTTCAGTTTTCTTCTACCATAGTTTCTATTGACTTCTGTTTTCTTCTACCATAGCTTCTCTTCATTTCTGTTTCCTTCCACCATAGCTTCCCTTCATTTCAGTTTTCTTCTACCATAGTTTCTCTTGACTTTAGTTTTCTTCTACCATAGTTTCTCTTGACTTCAGTTTTCTTCTACCATAGCTTTTCTTCACTACAGTTTTCTTCTACCATAGTTTCCCTTCACTACAATTTTCTTCTACCAAGGCTTCCCTTCACTACAGTTTTCTTCTACCATAGCTTTTCTTCACTACAGTTTTCTTCTACCATAGTTTCCCTTCACTACAGTTTTCTTCTACCATAGCTTTTCTTCACTACAGTTTTCTTCTACCATAGTTTCCCTTCACTACAGTTTTCTTCTACTATAGCTTTTTTCACTAGTTTTTTTCTACCGTAGCTTCCCTTCACTACAGTTTTCTTCTACCATAGCTTCCTCTCACTTCAGTTTTCTTCTACCATAGTTTCCCTTCACTACAGTTTTCTTCTACTATAGCTTTTTTCACTAGATTTTTTCTACCATAGCTTCCCTTCACTTCAGTTTTCTTCTACCATAGCTTCCTCCCACTTCAGTTTTCTTCTACCATAGCTTCCCTTCACTACAGTTTTCTTCTACCATAGCTTCCCTTCACTACAGTTTTCTTCTACCATAGCTTCCCTTCACTACAGTTTTCTTCTACCATAGCTTCCTCTCACTTCAGTTTTCTTCTACCATAGCTTCCTCTCACTTCAGTTTTCTTCTACCATAGCTTCCTTTCACTACAGTTTTCTTCTACCATAGCTTCCTCTCACTTCAATTTTCTTCTACCATAGCTTCCTCTCACTTCAGTTTTCTTCTACCATAGCTTCCTCTCACTTCAGTTTTCTTCTACCATAGCTTCCTCTCACTTCAGTTTTCTTCTACCATAGCTTCCTCTCACTTCAGTTTTCTTCTACCATAGCTTCCCTTCATTACAGTTTTCTTCTACCATAGCTTCCCTTCACTTCAGTTTTCTTCGACGACAGCTTCCCTTCACTTCACTTTTCTTCTACCATAGCTTCCATTCACTTCAGTTGTCATCTGCCATAGCGTTCCTTCAGTAGTTTTCCTCTACTACATTTTCCCTTCATCTAATCGTCCCTTAACCATAGCTTTCTTCTCCACAGCTTCCCTGTATCACACTTTCCTTCATTACAGCTTCTTTCTACCAAAGCTTCCCTTCACCACAGCTTTTTTCTTTCACAGCTTCCATGTATCACATCTTCCCTTCACTACAGCTTCCCTTCAACATATCTTTCCTTCACTGCACCTGCCCTTCACCACAGCCTCGCTTCGCAAAAGTTGCCATTCACCACATCTTCCCTACGTCATAGCATCTTCTACAACAACATGTGCTTTATTCCCACCCGTTTTACTGTATATACACCAAACTGTTAAGGAGATAATACCACCGAAAAAAGAAGCCCCCGCGAAAGAAGTGTGGTTAAATGAACAGTGCAGACAAATAGAGGACTCTCGTTAATAAGGACAGAAAAAACATGCAGAGGTAAAATGTTAATGGGAAAAGAAGACATTGTGGACAGGTGGACAGAGTATGTTGGAGAGCTATATTGAGGAGAAAGACCAGAATTAACACCAGATACTGAAAACTGTGATGGACCGCCAATACTTGAAGATGAAATCATAGATGCCATCAAACACATGAAGATAGGAAAAGCGACTGGGCCTGATAATATAACAATAGAAGAAATAGAGGCACTAGAGGAGACAGGATAAAAATAATAACCAAGTTACTGAATGACATTTACAACAATGATTATATTCCCAGTGACATGATTAAATCCACGTTTATAGCATTACCAAAGAAACCAGGTGCAAAGGAATGTGACGACCACAGGACTATCAGCCTCTCATGTCACATAACGAAGCTACTTCTGAGAATCATTATGAGAAGAACAAGGAAAAAGATAAAAATGGAAATAGCAGATGAACAGTCTGGATTTGTTGAAGGAAAGGGAACACACAATGCCATTATATGCTTTACGAACACTAACAGAAAGAGCTTTATGTACAAAAAGATCTCTACTTATGCTTCATTGATTACACTAAAGCATTTGACAAGGTGAAACATAATGAAATTATTAAAATGCTTGAAGACATCAATATAGACGGCAAAGATCTGAGGATTGTAAAACATCTATATTGGCAGCAAGAAGCAGCAGTTCGAGTTGAAAATAGAATTGGAAAATATCAGTCTATAAAACAAGGGGTGCGACAGGGATGTGTACTATCTCCAGACCTTTTTTCTCTGTACGACGAGAATATTCTAAGAACAATTATCACAGAATCAGGCATAAAAATTGGAGGATACAATATTAACAACCTTCCGTATGCTGACGACACAGTACTGATAGCTGAGAACCAACAAGACCTGCAAAATCTCTTGGATAAAGTCGCCAAAGAAAGTGAACAGAAAGGCCTTACTTTGAACATCAAAAAGACAGAGACTATGGTTATATCTAAGAAACAGAATCCACCAACATGCAGTATTAAATTAAACGGAAATATTCTAAAGCAGGTGCAGAAATTTAAATACATTGGAGCAGTAATAACTTCAGATGGAAAATGCAGAACAGAAATTAGGGACAGAATAGGCCAAGCAAAGACTGCATTTCAGAGAATGAGAAACATATTAGCTAACATATCTTTAGCAATGAATGTTAGAAAACGAGTCCTAAAATGATATATTGAACCTATCTTGTTATATGGAAGTGAATCATGGACAATAGGCAAGTCTGCACAATCCCTTCATTACAGTTTTCTTCTACCATAGCTTCCCTTCACTTCAGTTTTCTTCGACGACAGCTTCCCTTCACTTCACTTTTCTTCTACCATAGCTTCCATTCACTTCAGTTGTCATCTGCCATAGCGTTCCTTCAGTAGTTTTCCTCTACTACATTTTCCCTTCATCTAATCGTCCCTTAACCATAGCTTTCTTCTCCACAGCTTCCCTGTATCACACTTTCCTTCATTACAGCTTCTTTCTACCAAAGCTTCCCTTCACCACAGCTTTTTTCTTTCACAGCTTCCATGTATCACATCTTCCCTTCACTACAGCTTCCCTTCAACATATCTTTCCTTCACTGCACCTGCCCTTCACCACAGCCTCGCTTCGCAAAAGTTGCCATTCACCACATCTTCCCTACGTCATAGCATCTTCTACAACAACATGTGCTTTATTCCCACCCGTTTTACTGTATATACACCAAACTGTTAAGGAGATAATACCACCGAAAAAAGAAGCCCCCGCGAAAGAAGTGTGGTTAAATGAACAGTGCAGACAAATAGAGGACTCTCGTTAATAAGGACAGAAAAAACATGCAGAGGTAAAATGTTAATGGGAAAAGAAGACATTGTGGACAGGTGGACAGAGTATGTTGGAGAGCTATATTGAGGAGAAAGACCAGAATTAACACCAGATACTGAAAACTGTGATGGACCGCCAATACTTGAAGATGAAATCATAGATGCCATCAAACACATGAAGATAGGAAAAGCGACTGGGCCTGATAATATAACAATAGAAGAAATAGAGGCACTAGAGGAGACAGGATAAAAATAATAACCAAGTTACTGAATGACATTTACAACAATGATTATATTCCCAGTGACATGATTAAATCCACGTTTATAGCATTACCAAAGAAACCAGGTGCAAAGGAATGTGACGACCACAGGACTATCAGCCTCTCATGTCACATAACGAAGCTACTTCTGAGAATCATTATGAGAAGAACAAGGAAAAAGATAAAAATGGAAATAGCAGATGAACAGTCTGGATTTGTTGAAGGAAAGGGAACACACAATGCCATTATATGCTTTACGAACACTAACAGAAAGAGCTTTATGTACAAAAAGATCTCTACTTATGCTTCATTGATTACACTAAAGCATTTGACAAGGTGAAACATAATGAAATTATTAAAATGCTTGAAGACATCAATATAGACGGCAAAGATCTGAGGATTGTAAAACATCTATATTGGCAGCAAGAAGCAGCAGTTCGAGTTGAAAATAGAATTGGAAAATATCAGTCTATAAAACAAGGGGTGCGACAGGGATGTGTACTATCTCCAGACCTTTTTTCTCTGTACGACGAGAATATTCTAAGAACAATTATCACAGAATCAGGCATAAAAATTGGAGGATACAATATTAACAACCTTCCGTATGCTGACGACACAGTACTGATAGCTGAGAACCAACAAGACCTGCAAAATCTCTTGGATAAAGTCGCCAAAGAAAGTGAACAGAAAGGCCTTACTTTGAACATCAAAAAGACAGAGACTATGGTTATATCTAAGAAACAGAATCCACCAACATGCAGTATTAAATTAAACGGAAATATTCTAAAGCAGGTGCAGAAATTTAAATACATTGGAGCAGTAATAACTTCAGATGGAAAATGCAGAACAGAAATTAGGGACAGAATAGGCCAAGCAAAGACTGCATTTCAGAGAATGAGAAACATATTAGCTAACATATCTTTAGCAATGAATGTTAGAAAACGAGTCCTAAAATGATATATTGAACCTATCTTGTTATATGGAAGTGAATCATGGACAATAGGCAAGTCTGCACAAAAATCATCGGAAGCAGCAGAAATGTGGTTTATTAGAAGAATGTTGCGAATCCCCTAGTAGGGAGGATTAAAGAGAGAAAACTTAAATATTTTGGCCACATTAAACGTCATGATAATTTGGAGAAGACCGTATTGGAAGGATACATAATGGGAAAAAGAAAAAGAGGAAGACCGAAACGAATATGGCTGCAATACATCGTTGATGATCTGGAAATGGATGCAGCAGCAGCAGGCCATCTTGCTCACAACCGAGAGGCCTACAGGAGTGCTGTTTGGGAGGCAAAGTTCCGCAAGGGACATGCAAAGGAATGAAATGAATGAATGCGAATCCCCTGGACAGCATAAATAACTAATGAAGAATGTATGAGAAGAGCTGGAGAGACAAAAAACTTTGTCAAAAAGATAAGAGAGAGACAATGTACATTCATAGGACATGCAATGAGAAGAGGGGGCATTGAAAATATTATAACAACAGGAAAAATAGAAGGAAGAAGATCAAGAGGAAGACCAAGAGAAATGATACTGGACAGTCTGACGGGATGGTGTGAGAGGAGATCACCAACTGAACTGATGGCCTGCAAGAAGGATCGGGTACTCTGGAGAAGCATAATAGCCAATGCCAGTCGGCACGGCACCTGATGATGATGATGATGATGATGATGATGATTTACTGTCAATTTATATTATTTCAGCTAAGATTAGCTTTTCTTGTGGGGTACACTCATTACAAAGCGATCATAAAAGTCAAAAAAAAAAATCCCTGAACTTTGAATTATAGGAGAACTTCCTTTAAATGGAAAAAGTATCTCTTATAAGGCAGGACGAAAACTGCCTCTGCGACAGTGCAAATACCCAAGATTTCTGCGAAGAGCAGCAAAGCACTTAGCCACTATTCTTACTAACCTCTCAGTACCCGGCTAGCTCGGGGGGGGGGGGGGGGAGGGAGGAATACAATCTTATTTAAACCCACACCAGCCATGTGGACATGATTTGGTGGCTCCGCTTCAAGAAGTGTTATACACATACTAGAAGGCTGGTTCGGACACCCGAGAGGCTGGCTATGTTTAAGCCATTGTGTATGACAGCTTCTGTCAAGGGCCTCTTCCTTTTGAAGGACTCACGCACGTGATATTGACACCCCTTGGATTAAGCCGGGGCAAATTGGTTTTGTCGAGGAAAATTCGGCGTGACTGGGAACGGCTTGCGGTTTCAACAATAGAGAGATAAGTTGGGCATGAGTCCATGAGCAGAATGACATGAATAAAATTCACTCATTTTCAATTTACAAGAAAGAGACAACAAAAAGGTCAGCACACTATAACAGTGAAATACGCGAAAAAGACACATTTAAAAAGTAAAATAGCGAAACAGAAATTTTACATTTGAAATACGAATTTTTTTTTTCATTTATTAACCTATACAACACATTTCTCAATAAGTATATGAATGTTTGTTTCAGTCTTATATTATCTTGTCATGTCTTGTCCTTCCTCATTTGCTGTTAGGTGTAGAGGTGAAGTGCAATTATCTCCCAATGTCTCGACTGTTGGCTTCGTACATTGAGATGTTCAGGGACTCTGTCATATCATCGGTCCAGTGTTTGCATGGGCGGCCCCTTCCTCTGCCTTTGTGTGGTCTGTAAAACATTGCTCTCTGTGGTACACGTTCTGTTGGTAGTCGTGATACATGACCGAACCATTTTATTTGCTGTTTTTGAATATAGTTCAGAACGGGTTCGACTTCTACTTTATTTCTAATGACATCATTTCTGATTCTGTCCATTCTTGATATTCCAAGAATTCTTCTCAAGAATCTCATTTCAGTTGTTGTAATTTTCCTTTTATCTTTTGCTGTCAGCGTCCATGCCTGGCATTGGTAGCACAAAGTTGGTATGAAGATTGTCTTATAGATAGATCTTTTGGTTTCCAGTGAGACATGCTTGTTGTTTAGTATGGGAGCCATTTGCCTGATAAGTTGGTTCGCTTTGTATATACGTATATATGTGTGTATGCACTCGTCTAGCAACCGAATGGTCGAGGGTTCGAATCCCCAGCTGAGCGGTATTTTTTTTCCAGACCAATACGGCCCCGAGGTCGACCTAGCCTCATAAAATGGGTACCAGAGAAAATCTGGGAAGGAAAGGCAGCGAGGACTACCCTACCTCATACGCTGATGGCCCAGCATAATGAGGTCTCTAACGATTCATCCCCTACGGCATTTGCTATGGGACTATCTTTACCTTTCTTATATGTGTACACGTGTGAAATTCCCGTTCCCATGACATTAAGACATATTGGGGATACAGTTTTAGACTCATATTTCCAAGTCCATCGGCACATGAAAGTTTGATGTGGTCAGTATCACGCCTGGCCACGTTTAGCTTTTCAAGATTTCTCTGTTACCCATTTTCAGAGGCTGGTGGACCGGAGGGGGGGGGGGGTGCATTTTTCTGGTCTTTTATTTTCTTCTGTGTAGCAGAAAAACTACAACAATAAGATTTTTAAGGGCATGCATCTTTCCCATGGCAACATATGTCTGTGAGACCTGGACACTTAACAGAACAGCTAAGAAAAACATAAATGCCTTTGAATGTAAATGCTATAGAAGAGTTATTCAAATATCATGGACACAAAAAAAGAATACATGTATCCATACTACAAGAACTTAATATTGAAGAAGGCTGGTTAGTAAAGAGGATTAAACAGAGAAAGCTTAAATATTTTTGACACATTAAACGTCATGATAATCTAGAGAAGACCGTCTTGGAAGGGTACATAATGGGAAAAAGAAAGAGAAGAAGACCAAGGCGAAGATGGCTGCAAGACATCGTTGATGATCTGCAAATGGATGCATCAGCAACAGCAGGCCATCTTGCTCACAACCGAGAGGCCTACAGGAGTGCTGTTTTGGGAGGCAAAGTTCCGCAAGGGACATGCAAATGAATGAATGACATGAATGAATAAATGAGCAGAAAAAAATCCCACTGCTGGGACTTCAACTCGGTACATAATATGAACATGTATACGTGGTGATTCAAAGGTTCTTCGCGGGCTACGATTTTCGAACTGGAAAAAAAAAATTGATTATGGAATGTGAAAGTGAAACTTAGAAAATTTTGTTTGGCAATGCTGTACTCGCCGCGGTGTTGTTCGCGAGGAAATATGACGTCATACCCCAAAATGGCGACTGTTGAAGAGAAAGCAGAGATCGTACTTTGGATTTTGAAACTGGTGGTGTTCTGTATGTTAAGAGTCCTGTAGTGTTCTGTATGTCAAGACACTGATAGTGTTCTGTATGTCAAGAGACTGGTAGCGTTTTGTATGTTAAGAGATTGGTAGTGTTCTGTATGTTAAGAGAGTGGAAGTGTTCTGTATGTTAAGAGGCTTGTGGTGTTCTGTATGTTAAGAGACTGGTAGTTTTCTGAATGTCAAGAGACTGGTGGTGTTCTGTATGACGAGAAACTGCCGGTGTTCTTTATGTCAAGAACCTGATGGTGTTCTGTTTGTCAAAAAAAAAAAAACTGGTAATGTTCTGTATGTCGATAAACCTATGGTGTTCTGAATGTCAAGAAACTGGTAGTGTTCGGTGTGGTAAGAGACTGGTAGTGTTCTGTATGTCAAGAGACTGGTGGTGCTCTGCATGTCAAGAAACTAATGGTGTTCTGTATGTCAAGAGACTGGTGATGTTCTGTATGTCAAGAAACTGATGATGTTCTGTATGTCAAGACACTGGTGATGTTCTGTATGTCAAAAGAAAGGTAAGTGTTCTGTATGTCAAGAGACTGGTGATGTTCTGTATGTCAAGAAACTGGTGATGTTCTGTATGTCAAGAGAAAGGTAAGTGTTCTGTATGTCAAGAGACTGACATTGTTCTGAATGTCAAGAAACTGGTGATGTTCTGTATGTCAAGAGAAAGGTAGTGTTCTGTATGTCAAGAGAAAGGTAGTGTTATCTATGTGAAGAGAAAGGTAGTGTTCTCTATTTCAAGAAAATGGTAGTGTTCTCTGTATCAAGAGAAAGGTAGTATTCTTTATGTCAAGAGAAAGGTAGTGTTCTGTATGTCGAGAGAAAGGTAGTGTTCTCTATGTCAAGAAAATGATAGTGTTCTCTGTATCAAGAGAAAGGTAGTATTGTCTATGTCAGGAGAAAGGTAAGTGTTCTGTATGTTAAGAGAGTGGAAGTGTTCTGTATGTTAAGAGGCTTGTGGTGTTCTGTATGTTAAGAGACTGGTAGTTTTCTGAATGTCAAGAGACTGGTGGTGTTCTGTATGACGAGAAACTGCCGGTGTTCTTTATGTCAAGAACCTGATGGTGTTCTGTTTGTCAAAAAAAAAAAAACTGGTAATGTTCTGTATGTCGATAAACCTATGGTGTTCTGAATGTCAAGAAACTGGTAGTGTTCGGTGTGGTAAGAGACTGGTAGTGTTCTGTATGTCAAGAGACTGGTGGTGCTCTGCATGTCAAGAAACTAATGGTGTTCTGTATGTCAAGAGACTGGTGATGTTCTGTATGTCAAGAAACTGATGATGTTCTGTATGTCAAGACACTGGTGATGTTCTGTATGTCAAAAGAAAGGTAAGTGTTCTGTATGTCAAGAGACTGGTGATGTTCTGTATGTCAAGAAACTGGTGATGTTCTGTATGTCAAGAGAAAGGTAAGTGTTCTGTATGTCAAGAGACTGACATTGTTCTGAATGTCAAGAAACTGGTGATGTTCTGTATGTCAAGAGAAAGGTAGTGTTCTGTATGTCAAGAGAAAGGTAGTGTTATCTATGTGAAGAGAAAGGTAGTGTTCTCTATTTCAAGAAAATGGTAGTGTTCTCTGTATCAAGAGAAAGGTAGTATTCTTTATGTCAAGAGAAAGGTAGTGTTCTGTATGTCGAGAGAAAGGTAGTGTTCTCTATGTCAAGAAAATGATAGTGTTCTCTGTATCAAGAGAAAGGTAGTATTGTCTATGTCAGGAGAAAGGTAAGTGTTCTGTATGTCAAGAGACTGGCAGTATTCTGTATGTCAAGAAACTGATGATGTTCTGTAGTCAAAAGAAAGGTAGTGTTCTGTATGTTAAGAGACTGGTAGTGGTCAAATCAACTAGAGGAGTCTCTTTGCAGTTAGATATACCTTTGCAGTTAGACATACCACAGACGACTGTTTTCAGGGTTGTTCATAAAACGACGTCTTCGCCTGCATGCCTGCAATGTTCAGAGTGTGCAGGCTTAAACTCGCAACAAAACCGCAACCGAGTCCAGGGTGGCGCATCATGGATACCAGCTGCGAGAACTCATTCAAAGATTGAAAGAATGCATAAAAGAGAGGTCGACCACGTAAAACTCTAAAGAGGATATTGTTAAGAAAGGCCAAATTAGTAGGAATAAAATCCCTTGATGAGGTTGAAAAACTTGCCGAAAACAGGAAAACTTGGCGTACTACCAAGCTATCCCTATGTGACGTTTAACGGCACGGGAAGGATGTAAGATGTGTAAGATTCATAACAGTGAAAGAGCTGCAGGCGTATATTACGTGTGACAGAATAGCACAAAACTAGAGTCACTTAAAGCAATGGTATATATTCTGATTACGGTCAAGTCGTCCAGCTGTAGAACTTGATACCTGGCTCTGTCTGGAGTTGGGGAAGGACAGGCAGCCAGGAGCGATGCTGACCAGGTCACCCTCTAGTGTGCTGACCATGTCACCTTCTAGTGTGCTGACCACGTCACCCCTCAGTGTGCTGACAGAGTCACCTCTAGTGTGCTGACCACGTCACCCCTCATTGTGCTGACCACGTCACCCCTCATTGTGCTGACCACGTCACCTCTAGTGTGCTGACCACGTCACCTCTAGTGTGCTGACCACGTCACTTCTAGTGTGCTGACAACGTCACTTCTAGTGTGCTGACCACGTCACCCCTCAGTGTGCTGACCACGTCACTTCTAGTGTGCTGACCACGTCACCCCTCAGTGTGCTGACCACGTCACCCCTCAGTGTGCTGACCACGTCACTTCTAGTGTGCTGACCACGTCACCTCTAGGGTGCTGACCACGTCACCTCTAGTGTGCTGACCACGTCACCTCTAGTGTGCTGACCACGTCACCCCTCCATGTGGTGAGCACGTCACCCCTCAGTGTGCTGACCACGTCACCTCTAGTGTGCTGACCACGTCACCTCTAGTGTGCTGACCACGTCACCTCTAGTGTGCTGACCACGTCACCTCTAGTGTGCTGACCACGTCACCCCTCCATGTGATGAGCACGTCACCCCTCAGTGTGCTGACCACGTCACCTCTAGTGCTGACCACGTCACCTCTAGTGTGCTGACCACGTCACCCCTCAGTGTGCTGACCACGTCACCTCTAGTGTGCTGACCACGTCACCCCTCAGTGTGCTGAAAACGTCACCTCTAGTGTGCTGACCACGTCACCTCTAGTGTGCTGACCACGTCACCCCTCAGTGTGCTGACCACGTCACCTCTAGTGTGCTGACCACGTCACCCCTCCGTGTGCTGACCACGTCACCTCTAGTGTGCTGACCACGTCACTCCTCCGTGTGCTGACCACGTCACCCTCATACTGTTCTACCACTGTACTAAAATGATGGAAGATGATCTCACTGTGAAGTGGAAAATGAGACTATGGCAGTGCTTTTCATTTACCACATTTTTTTAAAGTTCATATGAACACCTGCAAGCGTCATTCTGTCAGTTATGTGCATGTCTCTTGCGGAACTTTGCCTCCCTAACAGCTCTCCTATAAGCCTCTCGGTTGTGAGCAAGATAGCCTGCTGCTGATGCATCCATTTGCAGATCATCAATGATGTTTGCAGCCATCGTCGCCTTGGTCTTCCTCTCTTTCTTTTTCCCATCAAATACCCTTCCAAGACGATCTTAACTAGATTATCATGACGTTTAATGTGTCCAAAATATTTAAGTTTTCTCTGTTTAATCCTCTTTACTAGCCAGCCAATAAAGTTCTTGTAGTATGTTCTAAGTGTACTACTCTATGGAAGTGAATGCTGGAAAATCACCAAAACCATAGAAAACAAGTTGAATTATTTCCCAGACTAAATGTTTACGAAGAATTAAAAAAATATTTTGGCCAAACACCATAAGAAATAACATCTTGTTGGCAGAGATGCAGATGAAGCCACTGACAACAATTATTGAGGAAAGACGCTGGCGATGGTTGGGACATGTGCTCCGAATGACTGATAACTCACTACCAAAAACAGCACTAAGATGGACACCACAGGGGAGCAGAAGTAAGGGTAGACCAAAAGAGACATGGAGAAGAACAACAGAGAGGATGTTGAGCAACAGAGGGCTCACCTGGGCAAGAGCAGAAAAAAAGGCAAAGGACAGGCATTTGTGGAAAACCCTTGCGGAAGCCCCGTGTGCCCTGGGCACTTAAGGTTCAGAGAGAGAGAGAGAGAGAGAGAGAGAGAGTATGGATATATTTGTTATTTTTGTGTCATAATATTTGGAGAACTCTTCTGCAGCATTTCATTCAAAGGCATTTATGTTTTTCTCAGCTTTTTTGTTAAGTGTCCCGGTCTCACAGGCATATGTTGCGATGGCAAAGATGCATGCCCTTAAAAATCTTATTTTTGTAGTTCTGTCTGTTCCTCTCCACAGATTTTTTAGTTGTTTTACTTTCTGAAGAGCGATAGATGTCCTCCTTTTAATTTCTCTCATTGTATCTCCATTATTAGTTAGTAGTGATCCAAGATATTCAAAACTCTCCACTTCTTCCAGTTTTTCCTCATTGATTCAGCTGCCTTATTTATTTTGTCAGTTGTCATCAGTTTAGTTTGTTTTTCACATTAAAATAGAGGTTTTCCTATTCACAGTTCTTACGGACTGACATAATTAGTTTTCCCCATTTCTTTTTGCTGACTCTGAAAGAAATTCCAGAAAACACAAAGTAAAATGTTTGAGAACCCTTGCTTCAGCCTTCATAAAAGCAAGCCAAACTGTCTGCTGTGTTCGCCCAAGTCGCAGAACATTCTTTCCTCGTCAAATTTTCCCCCAAAACAAGACACCTTTGACAACGCCCATGGCAGCTGGAATCTTATATCTGCGCCTTAACTGTGTCCCGACACCTGTCGATGTGAGCTGATGGAAGCTGTCAGTATTTTTACCTGAGTCTGTGCCAGGTAGGTGGGCCTGTCTATGACAGAGTTAGTGTGATACTTCACTGCTGTTATCTCATCTCCTCGCTTCTATTTGTTTTAGTCTAATTATCACCGGAGTCAAATTCTTCAGCATCAAATTTAAGTTACAATTTGATTTTTTTTTTTTTAGAAAAGGAAGAAAAGTGCATTAAGAAGTACAAGTATTTTGAATGTATCCATCTTCATTCGCAATTACTCATTACTACGTCATTTACTCATCCCTACATCCTTCACTCTCAACATACTCCACTCTCAACATACTTTAGTCTCAACATAATTCACTCTCATCATACTTCACTCTCAACATACTTTAGTCTCAACATAATTCACTCTCATCATACTTCACTCTCAACATACTTTAGTCTCAACATAATTAACTCTAATAACACTACATTCTCATCGTACTTCACTCTCAACATACTTCACCCTCAACATACTTTAGTCTCAACATAATTCACTCTCATCATACTTCACTCTCAACATAATTCACTCTCATCATACCTCCCTCTCAACATACTTTAGTCTCAACATAATTCACTCTCAACCTAATTCATTCTCATCATACTTCACTCTCAACATACTTCGCTCTCAACATACTTTGGTCTCAACATAATTCACTCTCATCATACCTCCCTCTCAACATACTTTAGTCTCAACATAATTCACTCTCATCATACTTCACTCTCAACATACTTTAGTCTCAACATAATTAACTCTAATAACACTACATTCTCATCGTACTTCACTCTCAACATACTTCACCCTCACCATACTTTAGTCTCAACATAATTCACTCTCATCATACTTCACTCTCAACATACTTTAGTCTCAACATAATTCACTCTCATCATACCTCCCTCTCAACATACTTTAGTCTCAACATAATTAACTCTCATCATACTTCACTCTCAACATACTTTAGTCTCAACATAATTCACTCTCAACATAATTCACTCTCATCATATCTCACTCTCAACATACTTTAGTCTCAACATAATTAACTCTCATAACACTACCTTCTCATCGTACTTCACTCTCAACATACTTTAGTCTCAACATAATTAACTCTCATAACACTACCTTCTCATCGTACTTCACTCTCAACATACTTCACTCTCAACATACTTTAGTCTCAACATAATTCACTCTCAACATAATTCACTCTCAACATATTTCACTCTCAACATACCTCGCTCTCAACACGCTTAACTCTCGTCATACTTCATTTCTGACTCAACGTTCTGTTTTTCCCCCTTCTACCTCCTCCCAATGTGAAGTCTGGCGAGGTTCCGTACTTGAGACATGGACTACCAAACAATGTCTTAGATATCTGTTACCTTCCGAGACCGTTTTTTTCCCATGGAGAATGCGATAAAACTGGCCCTAGCAATACAGGTAGACAGAGATGTATTGTTCAGTTTTACAAATAGATAAAAAGAGTGAGAAAAGTGGGCAAGAACGAAAGTGGCAGAAAGTAAGAAATATAAATGAAGAATATACAATAATCAAATATTTCGGCAAAAGCCTTTTTCAAGGAACACGTACAAAAACGACAAGACAGATTAAAAACACGAAAAATAGATTTAAAAATTAACATTTTCTTAGTGATATTCACCTTGAACGAAAAACGGACACAATTCACACTTTTGTGTTTAAGCACCGAACAGGAATAAAGCAGATTTATGTATACTAAAAACTGCCCAAAATCTCACTCAGCTAAGGAAAAAAAAGCAATTCTGCAATTTCTGCAGAGACTTTAGAGCCCAAACCTGATATAGAGTGCAACGCTTTGGTCAGGTGCGTACGGCCTGACTAGAGGGTAACGCTGCACTGGTTCTCAGCGTGTTGGTTGGGTGTAGTGGAGTGTGGTTGTTCACTGTAGGTCATTATTGTCTGAGGGAATGGCCGGATGACAGGGAGCCTGTTTTCGTGTTTATATAAACTATATATATGTATAGGCAGAAGAGTTCTTCAAATATCATGGACACAAATAGAACAAATATATCCATACTCTCTCTCTCTCTCTCTCTGAACCTTAAGTGCCCAGGGCACATGGGGCTTCCGCAAGGGTTTTCCACAAATGCCTGTCTTTCGCCTTTTTTTCTGCTCTTGCCCAGGTGAGCCCTATATTGCTCAGCATCCTTTCTGTTGTTCTTCTCCATGTCTCTTTTGGTCTACCCTTACTTCTGCTCCCCTGTGGTGTCCATCTTAGTGCTATTTTTGGTAGTGAGTTATCAGTCATTCGGAGCACATGTCCCAACCATCGCCAGCGTCTTTCCTCAATAATTGTTGTCAGTGGTTTCATCTGCATTTCTGCCAATAAGATGTTATTTCTTATGGTGTTTGGCCAAAATATTTTTTTAATTCTACGTAAACATTTAGTCTGGAAAGAATTCAACTTATTTTCTATGGTTTTGGTGATTTTCCAGCATTCACTTCCATAGAGTAGTACACTTAGAACATTACTCTTAAATATCCTGATTTTCATATTTATGCTTAGTTTATTTAATTTCCATATATTCTGTAGCATTGCAAAAGCCTGGTTTGCTCTAGTAAGTCTGCTGTTGATGTCCTCTGTGCTGTCTCCATTTTCTACTACTCTGCTGCCAAGGTATACAAATTCGTTGACCTCCTCCACTAACTTGTTATCTACTCTGAGTACATTTCTGTTGTTCACATTTTGCTTCATTAACTTTGTCTTTCCTACGTTGATCTTTAGTCCTATGTTGTTTGCATTCTGGGTTAACTTGTTTATTTTATCTTGCATATCTTTGTGACTGCTTGATAATAGACAAATGTCGTCCGCAAAGTCAAGGTCCTCCAGCACTGTGTCAAAGGTCCATTGTAATCCTCTGCGTTTGTCTGATGTTGCCTCCTTCATTAACCAGTCTACTGCCAATATAAATAATGTTGGTGATAGTACACATCCCTGTTTCACTCCTGTTTGTACCCTAAAGCTGCTGGAGGTATGTTCTCTACAGATAACTTTGCACTGAAAACCCTCATATAGGGCTTTGATTACATTAACTATTAAATAGTTAAATAGTTAATAGTTAATATCCATACTACAAGAACTTAATATTGAAGAAGGCTGGCTAGTAAAGAGTATTAAACAGAGAAAACTTAAATATTTTGGACACATTAAACGTCAAGATAATCTAGAGAAAATCGTCTTGGAAGGGTACATAATGGGAAAAAGAAAGAGAGGAAGACCAAGGCGAAGATGGCTGCAAAACATCCTTGATGATCTACAAATGGATGCATCAGCAGCAGGCCATCTTGTTCACAACCGAGAGGCCTACAGGAGTGCTGTTAGGGAGGCAAAGTTCCACAAGGGACATACAAATGAATGAATATGCTGTAAATTTGTAAATTTTTCTTGATAATTTTTTTATATTGTGTTACAACTGATTGTTCGAGCTGGGATCTGCATCCGAGTCTCCTCGTGTAATATACGTTTTTAATGTATTAAATGTAAGGTAAATCTGTTAGTGCAAGTTCTGTGGCATCGTTGATTGTGGTGTGTGATTATTTTTTGTGTGACGTTCGTGTTGCTGGATTAATTTAATCATTTCTCATGCCATCTGCCAACTGGCTGAATCACACATTGACAATGTAGTTTGTTTATTAGCTTCTGAATTGCTGTTGATAATGTCATTTAGTTATTTGCTTCAGTTGCTTATTGATCATGCCTTTTGATGACTATGTTATGCGTTATGAATGTTCTATGCTGTGCTGTTGAGAAGCAGTTGTTGCTGCTGAAACTTTTGTATGTCATTAATGCTAGATTGACATCAAATTTGTGTTCAGTCCGTGCTAACGATGCAGCACTAGAATTTGTATCAGTCATTGTTTTCTTACTACATTACATGAGAACTTGGGATTAAAGAATCAGTCAGTAGTTAAGAGACTGGAGCTACTACGACTTTCTGGCCCTCAGATATATTTCGTGGCGTATGGCCAGTGATGATTAAGCTGAGAGATTTCATTATCCTTTTGATGGCCAGGATATTCATGTTATGTGGACTCAGATATTTTGTTTTGAAATATGCACCATCCTTATCATCTTTATTGTGTATACCATTAGTACTGCACTCATCATCATCATCATCATCATCATCATCATCATCATCGCCTTTCACTCCCTTGAGATCATAGGCCAAAGGCTGACGGCTTTCCAGTCATCCCTGTTCTTGGAATTATTCTCTGCTTCCTTCCATGTGTATCCCTTGTCTCTGAGAGCACTGTCATAACTTCTCCTTTCCAAGTATGTCTAGGTCTTCTTCGTTTTCTATTTCCTTCAGGATTCCATGTCAGTGCCTGTCTTGATATGCTGGTGTCGGTGTCCTGAGTGTGTGGCCAATCCACCTCCATTTCCTAGACATGATTTGCAGGTTCACAGGTTCTTGTCCTGGCCTTTCCCAGACCTCGTCGATCCTGATCTTGTCCTGCCATTTAATGTTTAAAATCCTCCTCAAGCAGTAGTTTAGCAGAATGTTTAGTATTGCATTGCCCCATTTAAATTGTCATGCACTAATTATCATCATGCCTCTATGTTTATGATAAATGTCATTACGTGTTGTTGTGAAACTGTGTCCTTGATGATTGTTGTTGTGGTATAACACTGTCGTCTAGTTTAAGTAATTACATTGTTGTCTCTGTTAAGGGTTGTGGGAGAGATGTAACTTGTCTTGTCGTGTCTTGTCCTGTCTTGTGCTATCTCCCTGTAACTGCGAGCTGGTGTTATGTGCAGCCGATGTTGTTGAGGTGTTGGGCTACAGCATCTTATCGGCGTGAGAGCAGGTTATCACAGCTATTTTTTCAGTCCCGGAGTACAGCTAAAAAGCAAGGGTGTATGCAATACTTCTTTAACAGACTCCACCACTATGAGGACTATGGCGATCCCTACTCCGTTACCCAGACTAGGTCTGTTACTAGGGGTACCAACGGGAAGGTGAGGGGCAGGGTCTTGGTCAGCTGTGGTTCGCTAACCCTGAAAGCTAGCATATCAACTGTGGTTCGCTAACCATGAAAAAGCTAGCATGTCAGCTATGGTTCGCTAACCCTGAAAGCTAGCATGTCTGCTATGGTTCGCTAACCCTGAAAGCTAGCATGTCAGCTGTGGTTCGCTAACCCTGAAAGCTAGCATGTCAGCTGTGGTTCGCTAACCCTGAAAGCTAGCACCTCAGCTGTGGTTCGCTAACCCTGAAAGCTAGCACCTCAGCTGTGGTTCGCTAACCCTGAAAGCTAGCATGTCAGCTGTGGTTCGCTAACCCTGAAAGCTAGCATGTCAGCTGTGGTTCGCTCGTTGCTTCATCGGACAGTCGTCTTCACTCCTAAGAGGTGTGACAGAACCAGTATCACTTAACGCGTAAGACGCCTTGGGTAGGCCCTTGAACACCAGGGAAGGATAGGGGACCAGGGTTATCATGTGGATTGATAAGTAAATTTCTCTCTGTCCTTTTCTACACGAAATTTAGATCCTTGCTTAACTTTCCCAGGTTTGGATGTGAAGCCGGTTCGAATTAGTAATCCATTACTTCCAAGTTTAGCCGCTTTCATATATATTTTTTCATATATGCACCAATTCCACAAGTTTACACCCGCCTCGGGAAAAAGGTCAAGGCTGAAGCAACTGTTCGGGCCCATAAGGAAAGCGACGACAAGCCCCCATCTCTGTATCTAGAAGGATGACCCAAGTAGACAGAACAAAGAAAAAAGAATAAGAAAACACCCCAAAACGACAACTGAGCACTGCAATAACTATCTAAACACCCCAAAACGAAAACTGAGCACTACAATAACTATCTAAACACCCCAAAACGAAAACTGAGCACTCCAATAACTATCTAAACACCCCAAAACGAAAACTGAGCACTCCAATAACTATCTAAACACCCCAAAACGAAAACTGAGCACTGCAATAACTATCTAAGCACCCCAAAACGAAAACTGAGCACTGCAATAACTATCTAAGCACCCCAAAACGAAAACTGAGCACTACAATAACTATCTAAACACCCCAAAACGAAAACTGAGCACTGCAATAACTATCTAAACTTCCCCATAGACTAACTCAGTATAATCACAGATTTCATTGAAAATATTCACTAGTAGACGTTCGGGGGGGGGGGGGGGAGGGGGGGGGGGGGAGAGGAGCACTGCTTTCTATAATCTCTGGTTAAATAAAAACATAGTTTGGCAGTGAAAGGAACGGAAACAAAGTTTTCAAAATAATCAAATTATTGTGCTGACATTTTAACAAATGAACTTGAAAATCAGCCAAAGACAACATGCCAAGGAGAGGCAAAGGATTAACTTGCCTTGTAATTGAAAACTCCGGAAATATAAAACCTGCAGGGCTGAGCGCAACGAATCAAAAAAGTACGACCGTGGCATTCTGTACACCAAACAAAATCTGAAATGTCACGTTCATTTTTATTTTTTTTGAACTTGAAATAAAAAAGTGAAAAGTTAAATCAATATTTGAACTGCTTTCTTAGTCTTCTCTGGAAGGTGCTAAACAACAGTAACAGATAGATAGATAGATAGATAGATAGATAGATAGATAGATAGATAGATAGATAGATAGATAGATAGATAGATAGATAGATAGATAGATAGATAGATAGATAGATAGATAGGAAGGTAGGTAGGTAATAAGATAGGTAGGTAGGTAGGTGGGTGGGTGGGTGGGTGGGTGAGTGGGTGGGTAGATAGATAGATAGATAGATAGATAGATAGATAGATAGATAGATAGATAGATAGATAGGAAGGTAGGTGGGTAATAAGATAGGTAGGTAGATAGATAGATAGATAGATAGATAGATAGATAGAGATAGATAGATAGATAGATAGATAGATAGATAGATAGATAGGAAGGTAGGTGGGTAATAAGATAGGTAGGTAGATAGATAGATAGATAGATAGATAGATAGATAGATAGATAGATAGATAGATAGATAGATAGATAGATAGATAGATAGATAGATAGATAGATAGATAGATAGATAGAACGTGAAAGAGAGAGAGAGAGACGAAGGGAGAGAGAGGGGAAGGAAGGAGTACGAAAAAGAGAATGTGAAAGAGAGAGGGAGAGAGAGAAGGGAGAGAGTACGAAAAAGAGAGCTTGACAGAGAGATAGATAGGGAGAGAGAAAATGACTGAGGGAGATCTAGAGAAAAAGGGCGAGAAAAAAAAATAGAGAGAGAGAGAGCGAGCGAGAAAAAGAGTGCGAGAGAGAAACGAAAGAGAGAGTGGGAGAGAGCGAGAGTGAGAGAGGGTGAGGGAGAGAAAGACAGAGAGCGAAAGAGAACAGAGAAGATGAAGAAGAAGAAGAATAGACCAGACCTCTAGTATTTCTGACCCAAAAAAGGTCATACATTTTTAAACGAAATGCAGTAAACAGAATTCTATCAGACAGAAATATTATCACTGACACAAAACCAACATAATTCAACAAAGAACATAACAAACTAATTGCATATTCCACTCAATTAAGAAAAGGGAGTTTTAACAGGAAGAGTATCCTAGAAGAGTATGTTATTAAGTCACAGTTTCTAATGAGAACAGATAATAAGCTCTTCCAGGACCAGATACTGGGAGCAAAAGCCAGCCAACATCCTCTGCCTGTTCTTCCCGGCGTTGCCTGGATACAGGTCACCTCATAAGCTGCCAGGCCATCGAGGTAAGGTTGTGCTTGTTAAGTCTAGAGTGCTTGAACATTGTCCCGTCTTCTGGAGAAATTCTTCAGGACTTGAGAAATTCTTCTTGTTGTTATTGTTGTTGTTCCTGCTGTTGTTGTTGTTGTTGTTATTATTGTTGATCCTGTTTTTGTTCTGGCTGCTGCTGCTGTTGTTGTTTCTGCTGCTGTTGTTGATGATGCTGCTGCTGCTGTTATTGCTGTTGTTGTTTTTGCTGTTGCTGTTATTGTTGCCGTTGTTGTTGCTGCTGCTGCTTTTGTTGTTGTTGTTGCTGTTTTTTTCTGCTGCTTCTGCTGTTGTTGTTGCTGCTGCTGCTGTTATTGTAGCTGCAGCAGCTGTTGCTCCTCCTTCTCCTCGTCTCTTTTTTTCTTCTTCTTCTTCGTCTTCTCTTCTGTCATCTACCTTCATAGTGAACAGGGCTTACTGAACAGTCACCTTGTGTCATGTTTGCAGCTAAGCTCCTACATCTGCGCTTTTCACCTCTACATATCTGTCTTCTGCATGATAGCCCATTATAATCTCCGTCTACTGTAACAATGATCATTGCTAGAAAGAATGACAACAAACTGCGTTGTTGATTTGATTTTGTAACAAAAAAATATATAATACCAAACCTCAAACCACAGGCTACTTTCAATCAAACAATCAATCAGTCAAGTGCCGTGCCGCGTGGCGTAGGCGGTCATTTCTCTCCACAATTCCGATTCTTTAGACTTGATTATGAGATCCGCCGGTGACTTTCTTCCTAGCCACACTGACAGCCCATCCAGTAACTTCTCTCTCTGTCTTCCTCTGTCTCTTCTTCCCTGAGTTTTTTCAAGTTGCCACAATGTGTTCCAATTTTCCTCTTCTCAGAAAATATCCTATAAATCTCGCTTGTCTGCCTCTGATCTTTGTTGTAATTTGCCTTTTAACTCCAGCCTCTCTCAAGACTTCTGCGTTTCTTTTCTTAACTGTCCATGGTACCTTCAACATCCTTCTTATGAACCACATTTCCATGGCATCCATTTCTCGCTGTACTCTCTTATTCATAGACCATGCTTCACACACATAAAACAAAATTGGCTCGATGTAACATTTATGTACTTGGAATCTCGTTTCCATAGATATGGATCTGTTGCACAAGATGTTTCTCATTTTCTAGAATGCTAACTTGGCCTGAGCACGTCTGCTTTTTATTTCGTTGTGACATTTCCCATCAGCTGTTATAATCGTTCCTAAGTACTTGAATCTATCAACATGATTCAGTTCTGTGCCACCGATGGTAATGCTACATTTTGGTGGTATTCTTTTCTTTGAGATGACCATCACTTCAGTCTTCTTTTTATTTAGGCTGAGACCTTTACTTTTACTTTCATGAACCACGATGTCCAGAAGAGCCTGTAGCTCCCCTTCACATTTAGCAATCAGAACTGTGTCGTCTGCATATCTTAAGTTGTTAAGGTTGTAACCACCAGTTGATATTTCTGGCAAACCCTCTATATTCCTCATTATATTTTCGCTGTACAAGGAAAAGAGGCCAGGAGATAGAACACGTCCTTGTCTCACTCCCAATGTTTTGTCTTAGGATGTTCCTATTTGGTTCTCAATCTTCATTGCTGCTGATTGCTGCCAGTATAAGTTTTTGATGAGTTTCAGATCTTTCCCATCTATGCTGATGTCTTCCAGCATTCTTATAATTTCTGGGTGTCTCACTTTATCGAATCCTTTATGAATGTCTATGAAGCATAATTATAGATCCGTCTTTACTTCTATTGATCTTTCCACAATGTGCCTTTTCCTTCGACGAAGCCACACTGTTCTTCAGTGATTTCTAGTTTTATTTTGCCCCTGACTCTTCTCATGACAATACGATGCAGGATTTTGGTAACATGGCTCATAAAACTAATGGTTCGATGGTCTTCACATTCAACTGCACCTTGTTTCTTTGGTACTTTCACGATTTGAAAATAAGTTCATGTCATTGAATTTCTCCTCAGGTTTATATATTTTCTGCTTTTTTTCAATAATCCACAGAACATCTGTTAAATCTATTCTGAAGGACTGTTATAGCCGGAGGTAGGGTGGGAGATACGCTCTCAACTCCAATTAAATGACTCCATGGTGTGCGTCTCAAATAGCCTCTGACAGTCCAAGTCCAGCCCCGGCCTTCTCGTGGCGAAACTGTTTAAACTAACAGGAGAAGGGGCGAAAGGCGAATATCTGGCGCCTGAAAACCAGACGCTTCAGGTAGATGAGACTCGTTAGTCTTGATTGGTAGCTTATCCAGGAGAAGGAAAACTCTTAATTCAAACCCTCTGCTCGTTGCTTACAAGATTCTTCTGCTGCCAATCGTGGGATGAAACGCTTTCCGGCCAATGAAGAAAAATATGATTAGGGTTGCCGCGGGGCGCCGCTGTGAAAAAGGTGATGAAAACGATTAAGTGAAATTTAATGGTATGGCCAGTAGTCTCGCGGTGAGGGCTACTCATACCACGGCACCTCTGCTCTAGAGGCCTGCCACGTCCTATATACAGTATACTGGGATAATACCCCTAAACCGGGTTAACCTAGAGGTGAAACTTACTAGTGGCGAGGATTCGTCCTTCTGGACAAAAGCTCCGTCCTGGTCACCACCAGGAAGTGTAGCGGCCAGGACCACAAAAAGCTAAGTCGGAGACACTGGAACAGTGATAGATAGGCAACCACCTCTCACCGGGCGGGGATGTATGATTATCATAATCACGCTGAGATTTTCCGGTGAGAAAGTCCAACTCTGGACTGGATGGGCAACCACCTCTCACCCGGCAGGGATATACTGATATCCAAAACACGTCGAGGTTTTCCGGTGAGAAAGTCCAACTCTAGGCTAAACTGGTGCAATGAAAACCACAGTGTCACGCAATTCCGCTTCTGCGACCCACCGAGAATATAGACCCAAGCCTCATGATACTCTGAACCTCTTGTGGTCCTCTCGAGGACAGCTAAGCTTAATGGGGTCCTCCCGAGGACCACAGGATTAAATTCAGTAGGATCACGGCGCGATCTTGGTGGTAGAAGAAGACGAAGAAGAAGAAGAAGACGAAGAAGAAGAAGAAGAAAAAGAAGATCTATTAATCCACGTATCTTAAACTTAGAAATTCTGTGGACACATAAAGAGTCTTTTTCTGTTATTTTTCTCTTTCATTTACTCCCGTTTTTTCCCCTCCCGTATTTTAATTCACAGCAACTTCCGGTTGATATGTTTAGTTTGTGGCTGATTTAGTTTAAGTTAGTTTTATTACTTATCTCAAGCTAAGACAGGGGCGGTTTAGTTACAGGAACTTGAAGATAGAACAGTTTGAGAACTGAGGAGAATAAGTGGAGAAACATAAAGTAAGTATCCTTTGATCCACATCACTCAGTCTAATTTAATATATGTCCCCCGTAGCATCTGCATGTTGTGTGGGTGCAAAGTGTTAGCGGCTTCACATTTCAAGGCCACTACAGCATTTGAGGTAGGGAACATCGATCAAGGAAAACATAAAATGTAGGAGTATATGTTATACAAGCGTGGCTTTCCCTGCGGTAAAAATATGATTTAGATTATGGGTTATTAACTATTATTTACGAGTACAGACTCTTCCTTTTTAATCTATATATCTAGCTAGGGTAGATTATCTGATATTACATGGGATTAGCCGGCAAGATGTGCGATGAGTGTAAATAGTGTATTTGATTGGCCAGTCGGTCTCTTTGACCAACAAGGCTAGGACACCATTAGTCAATAGTTAGTAAAAATTGGGGAGTCGAGTTAACGTTGAGAGGACTGGTTGATGTTGTGAACTAAGAGGTTGGGATTCGAACACAATAACAGAAGCTACCTAGGATCAATGACTTTTTAACATGAAATAGTAATCTGTAATCAGAGACTGGCATCCCCCGCACGTCGGGCATTCCCATGCGTGCTCCGCCTTCCGTTCCAGCAGCCACTGAAGCATGTGCCTGCTGACTGAGGCAGCCACACACTGGTTGTAGGTAACGCGTGCTAAACCGTTTTGTTCAGAAAAAACCTCAGGTTCCCCTATCCTCCCCCCAGCTTGATTATCCTTCTGATCTTCTTCTTCTTCTTTTTCTTCTTCTTCTTCTTCGTTCGGTTCTACCACCAAGACCGCCCTGTGATCCTACTGAATTTACCCCTGTGGTCCTCGTTAAGTCTCGTAGTCCACCGTGTGGTCCCCGAAAGGACCACACGAGATCCCCGAGAGGACCACAGGAGGTTGAGAGTATCTCAGGGCTTGAGCCTGTATTCTTGGTGGGTCTCAGAAGCGGGATTGCGTGACACCGTGGTTTTCGTTGCACCAGTTTAGTATCCTTCTGATGTCATTGTTGTCATTCAGCCAGATGTCATCCTCCATACACAGCCTGTCCAAAGTGGCTCTTGCAATCTCCTCTTTGTCCATTCCGACGGTACCTTGAATCGCTGCCGTGCCTGCTATCTTGTCTGCTTTATTGTTGCCCATGACTCCTGCATGACCTGGGCAGTAGGTCGACATCAGACTGGATACACAAGAGATCTCCAGAAGCCCTGCGGAGGGAAAAAAATGCCTCTCCGTTCTTCGTAACATGCTTTAGGAGTCCGTCACAATGACCCCATGCAAGTCGTCCTGCTCCACCAACCAGGAAATTCTGATGCTGCCTGCACCTCCACTCTCATGCTCGAAATGGTGGCTGCATAGGCTCCTGATTTACTCGCACGGTAGACGATATAACCCCATTCACATTTTCAACCTCGTGCCACTGACGCAGCCGTGAAGATCACAGGGTCACGTGGATCTGGAGTGTTGCAGAATTTGTTCCTGCACTTGGACTTTTGTTCTACCCTTGGCCCAGTCTCGGTGTTTGCGGGCAAGCAGATCACTACCTTCATAAAAAAACAACAACAAACGAAATAATAATCATACATGTTGAAACTAATATGAAGGCGCAGATTTTGTAACACTGTTTGCAAATCTTGCTGTTAAGAGACAAAACGTCTTTGACGGAACCGCAGGCGTGCACGGAGATGTGCTTTCTAATACTGGATACTGGATCCCAGGTGTGTGAGAGAACTTAAGCCATGTACGGCCAACACAGTATTGATATTATGTCAGTCAAAACACTAAAGGACATGCTGATGTTGAATACAGAACACTCACGGGCACGTTCCAAGTATAAATGAAGCAGCTCCCGCAGACCAGCAACAGAGCTAGGTCGTATCTGGTATCCAGTATCCAGCTCTTTTAAAATAATGGCTTACGAACTTTTTCATCTTGTCTGCCAATGATTATGGGTAGAAATATTAATTGAAACGCATTAAGGTCCAAGAACAATGGAATATATAAGTGAGAACAGTACAGCATTCTTACTAAATCTTACATCCTTTCTGTGCTGTTAAACGTCACGTAAAGCTCGCATGATAGTTCGCCAAGTTTTCCTGTTTTCAGCGAGCTTTTAGGCCTCATCAATGGAATTTATACATACTACTTTGACCTCTGTTAACAATGTCTTTTTTAGAGTTTCATGTTGTCGACCTCTTTGTCTTCGCCCTGTTGTGTTTCACTTAATAGCCCGTCTTGGGATTCTCTGATTGTTTCTTCTCATCATGTGACCGTAGTACAAGATTAGGAGCTACAAAATGTAATGGGAAATAAAAGAGTTATATAAACATCACATTTTTTTTTCTTCTAAAAATTAGAGACATGTATCTCTCATACCCTATACCATTTTGTATTGAGCTCATTCAGAGGTGACTGCAGTCATGGATAGATTGAAAGTAACGCCTATATGTAAGTCATGTTGACTGAGAACACACTAATATACTCGTGTATATACTCGCGGTTACATTTATGTAAGCTGTTATTAAAGTAAATAATTAGTATTTTATTAAACGCCGAAGGATTTTAAAGTGTGTTAGTATCTTCTCTCAGATCAGTGTTTCACATCTGGTTGTCCTGAACTTTTGTAGGCCCAAACTTAAATCTTCACCACAAACATTTTTCCAACTCCCATGAATACCGGGCTCGCACCTCTTGCGTCCAATCAAAATCCAGAGAGCGCTGTCAGTCATTTTTTTCCCCCTGGCTTTAGCTCAGTGAGCGGGCGAGTTTCCCTTGGTCGTGAGACCGCGCTGTTAAAACACAGTGCTGCCCGACCTGGTAGTTCTGTCGTCTGCCGCGCTTGGAGTTTCTTTTCTGCATCCCTTCACCTGCTTATTATGCTAATCTGAAACTAGGTTCTCGAGTGCGTACTCAAACTTCGAACCTGGGGGAGTTTTCATTTAAACAAGAACACGTTTTTCAAACTAATTAAATCTAAGAATCAGCCTTACAGCTTCCACAGAAATCGACTGCCTCGTTGGAGACCGTTTCTAGAAAGTCAGTCCCGCATATAATAATTTTTGTCTGCGTTGTCATATTTTTGTGGGCATTTTTTGCTGGAGTCAAGTTTCAAAGAATGGATTATGCTTAATTTTGTTCATATTTTCGTCTTGCTAAGATTACCTCGCTGAGAAACCTAACATCTGAGAGATCAACAATTTGTCATTCTTTTGGATACGGCTATTTGTATAACCTTTTATCTCAGCTTTTTTTTTTCTTCTATTTATTCTGCTTTCTGTGAAACTGGATCATTTTCTGTTCGTGAAAGTTGCGGAACAGGACGAATTATATTTTTCTGGTAAGTAATGTACTATTAACATGTGAGTTTTTAATTATTTTTTAGCTTTCTTCGTTGTTTTTTTTTTCAAATGCATGTTTTTTTTTTCCTTTATGTCTTTATGTTGTATGTTTTTGAGGAGTAGTTGTACTTGAACCTTAACTTTTTCTCTCTCTCTCTCTCTGCTTCTGTGTTGTTGTTGTTGTTTTTTTTTTTCGTCTATTGTGTCCATTGAGAGAGTTGGTTATCTGGTTACCTTCTTTTTCTTTATGTACAGTAAATCTTCCTTCTTTCTTACAATGTTCTTTTTTTTACTCTCTGGCTTATTAAAAGCCCCGTCAGATATTTCTCTTTTGTTTTTAAAATTATAAGTATGTCTCTAAATTAACAGATTTTTAATTTTTAACAATGTAACGCCAGCAGCGCACTGGATCTTCTACGGATACAGCTAGCACTATCGGTTACTGGAATATTTAACAACATTGGCCCCTCTGTGCTTTTGCTAAACTATTTATTAATACGATCCGGACCAAAACGTTTTGCCCAAAAAATTTAACATTATGGTGGCCAGCATATGATTAAATATTTAACATTACTGAGAGACCAGCTGCTGTTAACAAACATGACACAGGACATTAACTCCCGATGAGTTGTTAGTTTAAAATAACGTTAACTTGCTGCACGATTTTCACATTTGCTTCTTTATTACTTTTGCTGTTTTTCATTGATCAAACGCAAGTCAATATAATTTCAGTGAAGATTGTTACAGACTCCAGCAAATTTAATTTCAGTAAAGGTTGTTTGACAAACACAAGTCATTATAATTTAAGTGAAGATTTTTTTCCCTATGTGCCTCTAAGGCATGACAGGGTTACCTTTACTAACTTTTACTTTTTTTTAAGGTTGTTTGACCGAAAACAAGCCAATATAATTTCAGTGTAGATTGTTAGACTAAACACCAGCCACTATAATTTCACTGAAGATTGTCTGACAAACATAAGTCATTATAATTTAAGTGAAGATTTTTTTTGACAAACACAAGTGATTGTAATTTCAATGAAGATTATTCGACCAAACACCAACCATTATAATTTCAATGAAGATTATTCGACCAAACACCAGCCATTATAATTTCAATGAAGATTATTCGACCAAACACCAGCCATTATAATTTCAATGAAGATTATTCGACCAAACACCAGCCATTATAATTTCAATGAAGATTATTCGACCAAACACCAGCCATTATAATTTCAATGAAGATTATTCGACCAAACACCAGCCATTATAATTTCAATGAAGATTATTCGACCAAACACCAGCCATTATAATTTCAATGAAGATTATTCGACCAAACACCAGCCATTATAATTTCAATGAAGATTATTCGACCAAACACCAGCCATTATAATTTCAATGAAGATTGTTTGACAAACACAAGTCATTGTAATTTCAGTGAAGACTGTTTGATAATACACGTCATTATAATTTCAATGAAGATTGTTAGACAAACACAACTCATTATACTTTCAATGAAGAATGTTTGACCAAACATCGGTCATTATAATTTCAGTGAAGACTGTTAGACCAAAAGCCAGCTGTGATTCTTGAACTCTTGTAATTTTTAACAGTCTACATATGATTTTTGTTACTAATATTTGACATTAATCTATAACAGTGCGGCCAGGAGAACGTGAACATTTCTTTAACTAGCACTTGTAAGATGAACTCTTTTACCAGGATATTGTTACAGCTGTCTTTGCTGATCGAACTGCTGGCCTTCTAAGTCCGAAAATATCGAAATCCGTGGCACGTTCCTAGAAAACAAAATCGTTTCCATTGTTGACCCCAAAGTCAAATGGTCACAGACGCCATCCAGGCTGACACAAATGAAGATTTGTGTTTATTGTGACCTCTCTCTTTCTATATCAGACGGGCCTGCGTGCCCAATTCTTAACCCTTTTGAAATAAAGATCAATCAATCAATCAATCTCTCGCTCTTTCTCTTTCCCCAGACTCTCTCTCTCTCTCTCTCTCTCTCTCTCATAAACTTCGTGTAGTTAATTCCAACCCTTTTCTCCCGCCCAGTTTTAGATCATTTCTTCGACTTTTAACATAGAAAAAAAAAGATGGAAAAGAAAATGCCAGTAACTAACAGCTCCGGTGGTTCTGTCATGTTTCATTGATTTTGTTTTTGATTTTTTTTCTCAAAAGGTATTTTCTACTCATCTCTATATTCTGTGCCGACCATTGCTGCACATAAAATTTGCCGAAATGTAAGTTATACTACACTAGATTCAGTCTATCGAATCCACAGCCATGTTAACTGCAAAAAAAAAAAAAAAACAGCCTGGAAACTTTAGTCTTCAGAACATTCTGGTACCGCTCAGTCGCCGAACCGTTAGTCAGCTCACATCATCAGCTCATCATCACCTGCTACTCTTGCATCATTTGTCTTCTCTATATAAATATTTTCGTTGCTCTCAGATTTAAACCAAAAAAAAAAAGTCATGATCTGTTTTCTTGTTTCTACGTGCCAGTCTCAGTTCTAGATCTTTCCTGTCCGTTGTGATTTTAGTGGCTCCACAAGATTTCGTTTGTCTGTCCTCAAAATGTTTCCCAGCAACTAGGTTCTGCTGAGTTTGCATGGACATCGTGGTTTTGATGGTTACTGAAGGCTCCTACGTTCATCATTACCCGTCTTGTCGTTTTAAAGAAATTCCTGGGGAAAAAAAACCAGTATTTGAATATAGAACTTAGAGTTATCAAAATGCTGATAATGATTCAGTGTGTTCTGTGGAGTTTATTGTCTGGGTTAGAATGCTGAAGAATAACAGTATTATAAAACTTGCTGAACATTTAAATTATAGTCACAAAATCTTCGGTATCTTCTTAACTGCTTTCATCATTTGGCGATTGAAGAATGTAATTTTGTGCCATCTGTCTTCCTTGCTAATTTCTCTCTCTCTCTCTCTCTCTCTCTCTATATATATATATATATATATTATATATATATATATTTTATATATATATATATATTATATATATATATATATATATATATATCGTTCTCTTTCTCTCTTTCTCAAAATTGCCAGAATATCAGACAGGATTCCGCGCCAGGTTCTCCACTCTTTGAAAGTAAATCTCGATCCACTCTTAGAAAATAGATCTCGTTTTTGTTTTGTTTTGTTTTTTTGTTTCTGTTTTAATTTCTCTCAGGCTCCCACTGATGCGATTCTAGACTGCTTGCTACTCACTTCAGTTATTTTCAGAACGGTGTAATGCTGATCGAATTTCCTGAGACAAAACTGAATTTGAATTGTACAACTAATGACCCACCCCGTGATCTCTCGGGGAAGCAATCTAGATCTGGTTTACCAACATATCTGCAATGTTTGTCGCGCACTCTGGCACTTTAAAAACAACTACGGTAATGTTCAAGAGCTTCATTCTCATGCCACTAACGCGAAGTAAATCAAGTGACTGATAAATCTAGACCTGGTTAAACAAGTGTATTTGAAAACATTAAATAACTTACATTTCATTGAAGCGTACAGATAGGCTGATTGTGCTGTACAGAAAAACTGATTGTGTTGTATAGATAGATTGATTGTGCTGTACAGACGGACTGATTGTGTTGTACACACTGAATGTGTTCATGGTAAGTTTGCTGAATCCTTCTGGTACGGCTCTAGATTGCTTGAATAGTAATCTTTTTTTAACAGCAATATCAGTCTTCTTCTTCTTTGAATTCTTTGAGCGCTGTTTTACATTAGTTATCTCATTAAAATGAAGTCTGCCTAAATCTTTTCGTATCCTCCACAGCCATCTTGCTCCATGGAAACCGTTCCATCTTCACTCTCATTTTATTGACTGAGATATGTCTTCACTAGATCACGTGCCTCATGCACGCAAATGAAGATCACAGTTATTGTCATACTTATTTATGTTAGAGCAGTTAGAGTTAACAGTTAGAGCATACTCAGCAGTTAGAGTTAACAGTTAGAGCATACTCAACAGTTAGAGTTAACAGTTAGAGCATACTCAACAGTTAGAGCATACTCAACAGTTAGAGTTACTCAAGCATATGTGTTTGTGTGTGTGTACGTTTCGTTTTTAATGAAGTGTTAATTTTTAAGAAATTAATCTATGATTATACTAACGGTGGGATTCATGGAAGCTGAGCATATGTAAATGAACGAAGAAGAAGAAGAAAATCGAGGACTAGGTCGACGAGTGGTAGTAGAGGGCACGTCGACGTTTGTGTTAGATTGGTTTTGCTTTCATTGCTACAGCTTAAAACTTACAGAAACGTGTAGTGATAGCGTTCAGACTTCAGGAACATGTCACGTGATTTCAGCAAATAACTTCTTGTGCTGTATGAATGTTCCAATACACATGATAGAAAGCTGCAGAACTGTCCCTCCCCCCCCCCCCCCCACCCCCCTCCCCCAGGGGTTGTAACATTTAAGTTAAAAAAAAAGTATTTATTTGGAGTAAAAACAATTTTTGTTTCGTCTTCCCTCAGTTTGTTAGTTCACAATTTTAAAATAATTGACTTCAAAGGCACCGTCATCTCCGCGAGATTCTCACCTGAGCAAAGTTTGAAGTAGAAGGCATTAGACCTGAGGTCCATGCTTTGTTCCTAGGTCGCTGCTTAAGATTTCTTATGTGTTCTTCTCACTGTCTGTTCGTTGCGCGTAGTTGTTGACAATGCAAGCCGTGCCTGTAACAGAGAACCTTAGTTCTTGGGCCAGGGAGGCACTGGTGAACATCCTGGTTTGAACTCGTGATCGTACTCAGCCAAAATATTAATCTCCAGGCATCCTGGGAAACTCAGCCGAGAGTGGCAGGAGAGTGGCTTCACTAAGTGGAGTGATCGTTCGTCTGGGCTGAGTTTCAAAAACTTAAAGCTACTTCAGGAAAGTTGGGTGGTTTTTTTTTTAAGGGTGCTGGAGTTGTGTTTGGAGTTTCTTAAATAGTTTTCTGTGTTTAATCAAAGCCGCGTTCAGCGTGCGTATCTAGTCATCACTTCCATGGCTTGTTTGAATGCGGAGGATGCAAAAGATCTTGAACCACGGGTACATTTATCAGTTGAATGAACAGAGGTTTCATTTCCTTCCTGCTAGTTGATGCTATTATTGACAAGACAGAGACCAGAAGATGTCATTTTTTTTTTTTTTTGCGGACAGTTAGGCTGTTATTCAAACATTGACTCTGAACCACAAACTCCACCCAGGTTTGCTTCTCATCTTTGTAAAGAAGAAGACGATAATGAAATTATAAACATTACTCTAGTGACTGTTCTTACAGCTTCGACGACCATTTCCAGGAGTATTAAATGCTGCTCTCTGGCATGTTTTGACCTTTCTTCTTCTTCTTCTTCTTTTTTTTCCAGACGCTTTTATAAGTCTAGATCTGTATTATGTTTCTTTAAGACAGTGGTTCCCAACCTGGGGTATACAGCAGGGCATCTAGGAGTACGCGGGAAGAGGTTGGATAATAGTTGAAAACGTATAAATAACCGCAACTATAACAGTAACAAACAGTTCTGCTAATATGAAGGGGGTACAATTTGTGGAAATAGACTGCCAAGAGGTGCGCTAGAGGAAGAAGGTTGGTAATCACTGCTTTACGAAACTGGATTTTAAAAAAAAAAAAACTCCCTGTGTGCAACTGTAGAGCTTGGAGTCTTGGGTCGTTTCAATGAACCAGTTAAGTTCGTCCGAGTGTTCTGTAGCTTGTGTCATTTTACACATACACTATGGCGGAGGGGGGAGGGGGAGTGAGGGGAGGAAGTTCTGAGGATGCTGTCATATTTGTGTAAAATGAATGTTTCAAGGGTCTGCTCCTCCATTAAGGAAAGGAGGGGGGGACTAAGGCGAAGATGGCACCAAGAGGTGCGAATTGGTGCATCAGCAGTAGGCAGTAAGGCATCTGCCTACCCACTTTTCTAATAGTTTTTTTCGAAGATTAAAAAGTAAATAAATAAAATGAAAATTCATTTCGGTCCCCAGGAAAGTCAGTGAATTATTTTATAAATCTATATAAAATACATATATATATATATATATATATATATATATAAAGAGCGTCTTAAACAAACATAAAGAGTTAACAAACTACTCACTTGGAATAGAATGTTAACAAACTATTGCTAATAGAGTGTTAACAAGCTATTTTACTTATTTGGAATATAATGTTAACAAACTATTGTACGTACGTGGAATAGAGTGCTAACAAACTATTGTATTTATTTGGTTAGCAAACTATTGTGCTTACTTGGAACAGAGTGTTAACAAACTGTTATACTTATTTGGAATAGAGTGTTAACAAACTATTGTATTTAGTTGGAATAGAGTGTTAACAAACTATTGTACTAACTTGGAATATAGTGTTAACAAACTACTTATACGGAATAGAGAGTTAACAAACTACTTACTTCGAGTAGAGTATTAACAAACTACTTACTTGAAAGAGAGTGTTAACAAACTACTGTGCTTAAATGTAAATAAACTATTCTACTTACCTGGAACAGAGTGTTAACAAGCTATTCTACATACTTGGGATAGAGTGTTAACAAACCATTGTACTTAGTTGTAATAGAATGTGAACAAACTATTATACTTACTGGGAATATAGTGTTAACAAACTAATTATCTGGAATAGAGTGTTAACAAACTACTTACTTCGAGTAGAGTATTAACAAACTATTTACTTGAAAGAGAGTGTTAACAAACTACTTACCTGGAATAAGTGAAGTGAGTGTTCTACAGATAAATACTTCACAATATTGTTGACTTTTTTTTAAGGCTCGTTGAAATGATCTTGCTACTTAAGGTTTTTGTGTTTTTTGAAGTGAAGCATTTCATAAAATAAAGAAAAAAAGCATGCATATACATACCGTCACCCAAGAGATCGATAGTCTTCTGACTGATCCCAAGGTTTTGAAAGCAGTTTTCTCAAAGGTCAAATAAAGAACAAAGGCAAAGAATGTTCAATTCCCCTTTGTGTATGTTCGTGTTTATTTAGCTTGTGTTTCTGTCAGCTGACTAGTTTCTATGATTTTCAGGTCTAGATGAGATTTAGTTTATGTTGCTGTCAGCTGACCAGTTTCTATGATTTTCAGGTCTAGATGAGATTTAGTTTGTATTTCTGTCAGCTGTCCACTTTCTACGATTTTCAGGTCTAGCTGAGATTTAGTTTGTGTTGCTGTCAGCTGACCAGTTTCTATGATTTTCAGGTCTAGATGAGATTTAGCAGCGCATTGTTTTTCAAATTAATTATTTTTTTGTAATGTCCTTTCTCTCCGCTAGGGGTAACATTTCTGATATGATGCAACGTATATTCTTCTGACGTGATGCAACGTATATTCTTCTGACGTGATGCGACGTATATTCTTCTGACGTGATGCGACGTATATTCTTCTGACGTGATGCAACGCATATTCAATGACAAATGATTGACATAAAACTTCTAGTGTTAACAAAATATCTGTTTGTTCACAAGTCATTCTTCTCTAAACTATCTTTTCTCCTTCTATTCCATGTTCTTCGACACGGGAGGGACTTTCTAATGACGAAAAGGAGCTTTCTAATGATGGAAAGGGACTTTACAATAATGAAAAGGGGACTTTATAATGATGGAACAAAATATAAATTTTAGACTATTTCTGTCTGTTAGTTTCTGTCTTTCAGACGGTAGCTTGTGACATGTCAGCTCTAGGTTATTGGCTGCCAAATCAAACATCATATATATATATATATAGGTAAATTCCCGTTCCCATACCATTAAGGCATATTGGGGATACTGTGTAGGCCCGCATTCCCAAGACCTCCGGCACATGAAAGTCTGATGTGGTCAGTATCACGCCTGGGCCGCACTTACCTTCCCAGATTTCTCTGGTACCCATTTTTAGAGGCTGGGTGAACCCCGGGGCCGTTGTGGTGTGTACCAGAAAAAAATCCCGCCGCTGGGACTTGAACCTGGTACCATCGGATTAGTAAACCGAGCCCCCAACCATTCAATTAACCGAGCCGCCACACACACACACACACACGCACACATATATATATTATCTTATATCTTATATCCTTCCCGTGCCATTAAACGTAACATAGGGCTCGCAAAGTAGTTCGCCAATTTTTCCTGTCTTTGGCGAGTCTTTCAACCTCATCAAAGGATTTTATGCCTGTTAATTTGGCCTCTCTTAACAATGTCCTCTTCAGAGTTTCACGCGGTCTGCCTCTTTTTCTTTGGCCTGTTGTGTTCCACTTGATAGCTTGTTTTGGGATTCTCTGATAATTTCTTCTCATCAAATGACCAACATATGTCCATCTCCTTTTCCTGATCACCCATGAGACTGGTTGTTGTTCAGTCATCTGTCTTATCTCTGCATTGTTCTTGAATTCGTTCCACATGATGCCGGGTATTTTCCTTAGGCATTTATTTTCAAAAGAGTCTAATTTCTTTTCTATTTCTTTAGTTGTTTTCCAGCTTTCACATGCATATATATATATTCAAAAACTTTCTAGCTGCCTCCTTCTAAAATTTATTAACCATTTTTTATTTTTTGTAATTTCTGCTTTCATATTCCATAATTCCAGCATTTCTTCGCAGGATTTCTCTTCTGTCCTTGAAATATGCTTCATTCTTCCAGATATGCGTCCCCCCTTGCGGTTTCAGATTTCCTTTATGCCTCTTGGTTCAGTGTTCGTGTTTTCGTGCCGTACGCTGACGTTGAATATACACAGCACTTGACAACTCTCAGCTTTTAGTGGCTGTGTTATTTGTATAGAGGTAAGGATTTATGCCGCGACGCACCCGTGATAACGCGGGTAGCTGATGGGATTCCGTTTATATTTTTGGAATGATAACCTTTATAAAATGCACGGGGGGAAAAATGTTTAATGTTAGTATCTGGATGTTTCTGGAACAATTTCCGTGCTTATTAAAATACGTTTTTTTTTTTCAACAAATAAGTACTTTCTATACTTGTTATTTAACCTTCATGTTGCTCCGGTGTCTTGTTGAAATACGACAGTAGAACAAAATATTCACATATTATTACTGTCTCACCTAATATTTCCATACATTTTATTGTACGTATTCCCAACACTCGTTAATCAAGAGATTAATGCATTTTATACTTATTTTATTTCCTGGATGGCTAAGCTCCGTCTACGAATTCGGTGCTACTGGGTTCAAATCCCAGCAACAGATATTTTGTTTTTTCCTCCTCTGGTACTTTCACATTAAGAAAAAAAAAGGGTGGCCCCGGGGGTCGACCCAGCCTCTAAAACATGGGTACCAGAGAAATCTGGGAAGATAAATGCCGCCATGGGTGATACTGACTACATCAGACTTTCATGTGCCGAAGGTCTTGGAAATACGGGACCTAACACTGTGTCCTCAGAATGCCCTAATGTCATGGACACGGGAAATTGACCTTTTAAACTATTTTTATTTATACAATTTTTTTAATAAAAACATGAGCAAAGTAAATAGGAATAAAATTTTGACTACAGAACACATTTATTAGGTAAGAATGGTTATTATGAACAAAATATATAATTTATGAAAGAGAACTTTCTTTCAGGTGAAAGTCATAGTTACCCTGGTGTATGATCATACACTGTCTCGATAGTCAGTGCAAGCTAAACTTATTTTGAAGTGGTCATCACCGTCACGTTTACCACAAACTTCACTTTACAGTCAGGCCACCTGCTACAGAATGCACCCTTGTGTTTGTCTGTACCGGGAACACCGTTGAAGACTTTATATCTTGTTGTGATATTTTTCTATTGTTTTCTCTGAAACTATTCCCCAGAGGCATGTTTTGCAGTTCAAAATGTATAACAGTGTAGGGCAGCGGTTCTTATGCTTTTTTTTTTGCGTGGACCCACTTTCTGGCCTGAGAACAGCTATGACCCTCACTCTGGTCTGAGAACAACTGTGGACCCACTTTCTGGCCTGAGAACAGCCATGACCCTCACTCTGGTCTGAGAACAACTGTGGACCCGCTCTTCTGGCCTGGGAACAATTGTGAACCCGCTTTCTGGCCTTAAAACAACTGTGGACCCGCTTTCTGCCCAGAGAACAACTATGGACCTGCTTTTTCTGGTCTGGGAACAACTATAGACCGCTTTCTGGCCTGAGAACGAATTTGGAACCTCTTTCTAGCCTGAGAACACACGAGGGCCCACTTTCTGTCCAGAGAACATCTGTAGATCCCCTCTTCGCCATGAGAAAACCCGTGGACCTTTTTCTGGTCTGAGAACAGTTGTGAACCCCTCATTAAAAATAAAACCATTAACCGAGGCTAATACTTTTGTTTCTTTTTTAACCAAGAAAAGACATCTGCTGGTCTGCGGACCCCCCAAAAGTCCTTCCGTAGAATCCTGGTAGTCCATGGACTCCATGTTAAGAACCGCTGGCAAATGGTGAATAAATCTATGGTTTTGATGTTTAGGAGAATGTAGAAAACAGTAATAGACAAAGGGCGACTGTTTCCGGTTGTACTTACACTTCCCTGCCATCTGGTCGACCATAGACCAACGACGACCGTTTCTTGTTGTGTCTATACTCCCCTGCCATCTGGTCGACCATAGACCAACGACGACCGTTTCTTGTTGTGTCTATACTCCCCTGCCATCTGGTCGACCATATTTGCACCTCCTATGGCTGAAATGTCCAAGGTGATAATATCATGTTCCCGCCTTTCACCAGTATCTCTGCTTCGATTTTGTTATCACGATCCATGCTTCTGAGGGTATCCCTATCCTTTTCCCTATCGTCTTCGGCATATAGGACTAGTGTCACTATATATATATATTAAGCTAGACACACCGTCGGAGTAGATAGCAAGTTAGTGGAGGAGGTCAATGAATTTGTATACCTTGGCAGTAGAGTAGTAGAAAATGGAGACAGCACAGAGGACATCAACAGCAGACTTACTAGAGCAAACCAGGCTTTTGCAGTGCTGCAGACTATAAGGAAATCTAAAAAACTAAGCATAAATACGAAAATCAGGATATTTAAGATTAATGTTCTAAGTGTACTACTCTATGGAAGTGAATGCTGGAAAATCACCAAAACCATAGAAAACAAGTTGAATTCTTTCCAGACTAAATGTTTACGAAGAATTAGAAAAATATTTTGGCCAAACACCATAAGAAACAACATCTTATTGGCAGAAATGCAGATGAAGCCACTGACAACAATTATTGAGGAAAGACGCTGGCGATGGTTGGGGCATGTGCTTCGAATGACTGACAACTCACTAGCAAAAATAGCACTAAGATGGACACCACAGGGGAACAGAAGTAAAGGTAGACCAAAAGAGACATGGAGAAGAACAACAGAGAGGATGTTGAGCAATAGAGGGCTCACCTGAGCAAGAGCAGAAAAAAAGGCGATGGACAGGCATTTGTGGAAAACCCTTGCGGAAGCTCCATGTGCCCTGGGCACTTACGTTTCAGAGAGAGAGAGAGAGAGAGAGAGAGAGAGAGACAGAGAGAGAGAGTGTGTGTCGATCCTGTTATTTGATACCTAAGAATAAAAAAAAATACCACTCCACTTTTCATAGAAGCAGAGACTGAAGGAATAGTGGAAAGATAAACTCAGTAAAGGACTGGAAAGATAAACCCAGGAAATAACTGGAAAGATAAAAGATCATCGGTGCTGCTACTGCAAAATATGACCATAAAAACGTTTACGGGTTTTTGAATACTGCACTAACGTATGGCTCTTATCTTATATCTTATATCCTTCCCGTGCCGTTAAACGTAACATAGGGCTCGCAAGGCAGTTCGCCAATTTTTCCTGTCTTCGGCGAGCCTTTCAACCTCATCAAGGGATTTTATGTCTATTAATTTGGCCTCTCTTAACAATGTCCTCTTCAGAGTTTCACGTGATCTGCCTCTTTTTCTTTGGCCTGTTGTGTTCCACTTGATAGCTTGTTTTGGGATTCTCTGACTGTTTCTTCTCATCACGTAACCAAAATATGTCCATCTCCTTTTTCTGATCACCCATGATACTGGTTGTTGTTCAGTCATCTGTCTTATATCTGCATTGTTCTTGAATTCGTTCCACTTGATGCCGAGTATTTTCCTTAGGCATTTGTTTTCAGAAGAGTATAATTTCTTTTCTATTTCTTTAGTTGTTTTCCAGCTTTCGCATGCGTAAATGAGGGTGGATATTACGTTTGAATTGAATAGTCTTAACTTGGTTTTTGTGCTTATAACTTTTGAATGCCATATGTTCTCAAGATCCTTGAAGATCGATGCTACTTTTGCAATTCTAATTCTAACTTCCATTCTGGTGTCACGTAGGGTTAAATTATATATAATTGTCTGCAGTTCAATGTACAGACTGAATAGACCATGTAGGTTGTTATATGTACAGAATGAGTAAACCTTGTTACAAGATGTACCATGCTACCATGGTGAAAAAATGCATAAAACATATACCACTTGTCAGTCAGTCAGTCAGTCATTTCCATGTCCCTTGCGGAACTGTGCCTCCCTAACAGCTCTGCTGTAGGCCTCTTGGTTGTAAGCAAGATGCCCTGCTGCTGATGCATCAATTGCAGATTATCAACGATGTCTTGCAGCCATCTTCGCCTTGGTCTTCCTCTCTTTCTTCCTATCATGTAATCTTCCAAGACGGTCTTCTCTAAGTTATCATGACGTTTAATGTGTCCAACATATTTAAGTTTTCTCTCTTTAATCCTCTTTACTAGCCAGCCCTCTTCAGTATTAAGTTCTTGTAGCATGGATATATTTGTTCTTTTTTTTATGTCCGTGATAGTTGATGAACTCTTCTGTAGCATTTACATTCAAAGGCATTTATGTGTTTCTCAACTGTTTTGTTAAGTGTCCAGTTCTCACAGGCATATGTTGCGATGGGAAAGACGCATGCCCTTTAAAACCTTATTTTTGTAGTTCTGCCTGTTTCTCTTCACAGCTTCTTTAATTGTTTTACTTTCCGAAGAGCGATAGATGTACTCCTTGTAATTTTATTCATCGTATTTCCAGTATTAGAAATATGGAGATGAGTAAACAGTGTTACCACATGTAAAATGTGTACAATCTTAAAGAACTATATTATCACATACATAAGTAGTAGAATAAAACGTGTTACCACATGCATAGATGAAATGAATGTAATAGGTGTATGTGTATTTTGTAATATGTATATATATATATCTTAATGAGAAGAATACTAAATTGATAACAACTGACAAAACAAACATGGCAGCTGATATATATATATATATATATATATATGACGAAAAACTGGAAGAAGTGGAGAGTTTTGAATATCTTAGATCACAGCTAACTAATAATGGAGATACCATGAGGGAAATTAAAAGGAGGACATCTATCGCTCTTCACAAAGTAAAATAACTAAAGAATCTGTGGAGAGGAACAGACAGAACTACAAAAATAAGATTTTTAAGGGCATGCATCTTTCCCATAGTAGCATATGCCTGTGAGACCTGACACTTAACAAAACAGTTGAGAAACACATAAATGCCTTTGAATGTAAATGCTACAGAAGAGTTTTTCAAATATCATGGAGACAAAAAGAACAAATATATCCATACTACAAGAACTTAATATTGAAGAAGGCTGGCTAGTAAAGAAGATTAAAGAGAGAAAATTTAAATATTTTGGACACATTAAACGTCATGATAAACTAGAGAAAACCGTCTTGGAAGGGTATATAATGGGGAAAAGAAAGGGAGGAAGACCAAGGCGAAGATGGCTGCAAGACATTGTTGATGATCTGCAAATGGATGCATCAGCAGCAGGCCATCTTGCTCATCACCGAGAGGCCTACGGGAGTGCTGTTAGGAGGCAAAGTTCCGCAAGGGACATGCAAATGAATGAATGAAAAAAAAAAATATATATATATATATATATCCCTTGCCGCTACACGTCACACAGGGCTCGCCAAGTAATTCGCCAAGTTTTCCTGTTTTCGGCGAGCTTTTCAACTTCATCAAGGAACTTCATGCGTAATAATTTGACCTCTCTTAACAATGTCCTTTTTAGAGTTTTACGTGGTTGACCTCTTTTTTTTTACCTTTTGTGTTCCACTTTATAGTTTGTTTAGGGATTCTCTGATTGTTTCTTCTCATCATATGACCGACATATGTCCATCTTCTTTTTCTGATCACCCATGAGACAGGCTGTTGTTTGCTCATCTGTTTTGTCTCTGTGTTGTTCTTGATCTCGTTTTACTTTTTACCGAGTATTACTCTTAGTCATTTTTGTCGAAATAGTCCAATTTCTTGTCTAATTTCTTGAGTTGTTTTCCAGTTTTCACATGCATAAACGGAGGGGGGGGGGTGTGGATATTACATTTGAATTGACAAATCTTAACTTCGGTTTTGTGCTTATAACTTTTGAATGCCATATATTCTCAAGATTCTTGCTTTTCCAATTCGAATTCTAACTTCTTTTCTGGTGTCACCATTCTGGTCTATGTAACTGCGGAGATATGTAAAATGGTTTACTCCTTCATAAACTGTTCCTTCTACGTATATTTTTTCTTCGTGCCTATTGAGAAGTTTCATTATTTTTGTTTTATCCTTGTTAAATTCAAGTCTTATTTTACTAGCCATTGAAGACAGAGTAGATGTTTTTACTTGCATCGATTTCATATTGTCACTGACAAGAGTTATGTCATCTGGAAAATCAAGATCTTCTAGCTGGGTCTCATATACCCAGTCAATGCCCGTTTTACCTGTGCAGCATTTTTTAATTATGAAGTCTATGGCAATTCCGAAATGCAAAGGGAGATAATATACATCCTTATTTCACTTCTGTTTCAGTCTGGAACCATTCACTCATTTCTTCGTCTGTATTGACTGCACAAACATAGCCATTGTAGAGGTCTCTAATGATGTTGACAATCTTAATTGGTATTCCATATAATCTTAAAAGTCTCCACAATGATTCTCTGTGTATAATATCAAATGCATTTTGAAAGTTTATGAAATTCAGATTAATGGCCTTTGCTTTTCAATATGTTCTTCAATTATTATTTTTTGAGTAAAGATCTGGTCGAGACGACTTCTTTCTTTTCGAAATCCTGCTTGTTCATCTCTCATTGCAGCATCCACCATATTCACTCTATTTAGCTTTACAGTGATATCTTTCAGGGGTTATTTTCAAACTGTTAATTGTCGCGTGAGAATTCTCATTGTCACTATCCACAAGTTTATCACAATCAGTAACGGGAACATCATCATAAAGAGATTATATCGTGATTATAAATCATAATGTATTAAATAATATTCCTGATTATTTTACCATCAGAATGAAACTAATGAGCAAGAACATTGAACAAATAAATCAAGATAACTGAACGTAGGATTCTAGATTATTCAAATAATAATTACAGAGGACAAAAGTTGCTGCTGACCCACCAAGATCCAACTTTGCTGCTTACCCCTGCAGATCATCCCATAGTTGCTGCTTACCCCTGCAGATCCCCCCATAGTTGTTGCTTACCCCTGCAGATCCCCCCATAGTTGCTGCTTACCCCTGCAGATCCTCCCATAGTTGTTGCTACCCCTGCAGATCCCCCCATAGTTGTTGCTTACCCCTGCAGATCCTCCCATAGTTGCTGCTTACCCCTGCAGATCCTCCCATAGTTGCTGCTACCCCTGCAGATCCTCCCATAGTTGCTGCTACCCCTGCAGATTCCCCCCATAGTTGCTGCTACCTCTGCAGATCTCCCCATAGTTGCTGCTACCCCTGCAGATCCCCCCATAGTTACTGCTACCTCTGCAGATCTCCCCATAGTTGCTGCTACCTCTGCAGATCCCCCATAGCTGCTGCTACCCCTGCAGATCCTTCATAGTTGCCGCTACCCAAAAAAGAGACCTAAATTGGTGCTAACCATACCGAGAAATAAAAAAAAATTGTCTGAGAACCCTACACAAGGTCAAAGTTGTTGCTAACCATACACATTTTCAAAGCTGTTGCTAACTCTACATAGTTTGAAAGTTTTTGGCAGCTGTACACACTAGCAAAGCTATTGCCAACCCTACACAATTTTACCGTTGTTGCTAGCTCTCCACAGTTTCAAAATTGTTGCTAACCCTACAAAGACCAAAGTTGCTCCTAAACCTACAGAGACCAAAGTTGTTCCTAAAGCTACAGAGACCAAAGTTGCTCCTAAACCCGCACACCCCAAAGCTGCTGCTAACCTTACAGGGACCTAAAGTTGCTCCTAACTCTACAGAGACCAAAACTTACTGCTAACCCTACATAAGGTCAAAGCTGCTGCCAACCCGGCAGATTATCAAAGCTGCTGCCAGCCCGGCAGACTATCAAAGCTGCTGCCAACCCGGCAGACTATCAAAGCTGCTGCCAACCCGGCAGACTATCAAAGCTGCAGAACACCTAAACTGGTGAAAGGTAGTAGACTAGGAAATACTTTTTTTCTCTTATCTTTCTGCAGATCTAAATCAGATTTGGACCGGAAGTTTTGGATGTATTTAAACATGCAGTAAAGATCACTGTGAACAGAGTGGCTGCTAAAGTTTGCTGCTAAAACTAACTTACACAAACAAAGAAACTGAAGTAATAAAGATCAGCCATTGCATATTTTTCATTACAAATAACAAAGTTCCCGACCGGATGTACTCTAGACGGGCAGTATGAAGCCATCGTCATGACAGCCAATCTCTGTCAGGGATAATTCCTTGTAATACACAGTGAGTTAAAAAAATTGAGTTAAAAATCTTTACTTTGTTTCTATGTCTAACAGTTTTTTAAAAGCCAGAAGAAAACTGCGTTAATAGATTCACAAACTCATCATATGTCAGAGCATTTGCTGCTTAGAGACATGTTTTAATAATACTGAAATGTTCTCACATTGCTCTAATGTCTGCAACATTTTCTTTTTTATTTCACAAGAACATGCGTTGCTGCAGAGAACCTCGATTTTTTTTTAAACGTGGCTTTCAATAGGATAAACGTAGAATGTACAAGGTATTTGTTACATCGAGCCAGTTCTGTTTTATGGGTGTGAAGCATGGTCTATGAATAAGAGAGTACAGCGAGAAATGGAGGCCATGGAAATGTGGTTTATAAGAAGGATTTTGAAGGTATCATGGATAGCCAAGAAAACCAATGAAGAAGTCTTAAGAGAGGCTGGAGTTAAAAAGCAAATTATAGCAAAGATCAGAGGCAGACAAGGGAGATTTATAGGACATTTCCTGAGAATAGGAAATTCGGAACACATTGTGGCAGCTGGAAAAATTGAGGGAAGAAGAGACAGAGGAAGACAGAGAGAGAGAAGTTACTGGATGGACTGTCAGTGTGGCTAGGAAGAAAGTCACCGGCGGATCTCATAATCAAGTCTAAAGGCAGGGAATTGTGGAGAGAAATGATATCCTACGCCACGAGGCACGGCACTTAGAAATTTGTTCGAGGAAGTTTAACACAGCAAAAATCTTATAACCCTATATGTTATTTTCCGTTCAACAACAAGAATTATTATTATTATTATTATATCCCTGAATGGTTTTATTCTTTGAATCAGCTGCTCGCGAATCTGGGATATCATTCTTCTCGATTATAATTAAGTACTAGGAAAATATCCCCAAGTGGCGAATGTTGATTAAGTCAGTTTGAGAACTTCAAAACCCCCGGGGTGGAAGGGGGGGGGGGGGCTGCCGTTATTGTCAGCCATTCATTCTTTTATTTCGGATGATGAATGAATGAATGAATGAATGAATAATCTTTATTTTTAAAGGGTAAAGAATTGGGCACGCAGGCCCGTCTTACATTCCGCCCTTCATCACTCCATCTTTCATTCTTCCCACACACTTGATTTAATACAAGTATACAAATTACATTAGGAAAAAAAACATATCAAAAGAGTGTAAGATTTAACTATTACACTGAAAGTAAAAGAGAAGAATTAATTAACCTAATAAAATAGCTCTCACGCACACATACATACACAGAGATATACATAAACAAAAATACATTGTAAATACAGATCTTCTAACATACGTTTTTTTTAACACACATTAAAATAATTTCTAACAATATCTCATAAGTTGTGTGGAAATGGAGCCTTTAAAGCGGGCAGTGCAAGTTCTGGAGTGAATTGTACTCTGTAAATTATGTTTTGGTGCATGTAATCAAAGCACCGTTGTGTGTGTGTGTGTGTGTGTGTGTGTGTGGTGTGTGTGTGTTCCACGTGATCAATAATGACGCACCTTTATCCCACTAAGGTATAGAGCGTGCAGAGATTAGTTTTTGGTGTGTTACAATATGTACAGAGTGTGTGTAGAGTGCGTTTTCTAGCATATACAAAAGGTGAAGAGATTGTTTTCCTGTGTGCTTTGACCCTATTTAAAGCCTGTGGAGATTGGTTTACAATGTGTTATGACCTGTTGGAGCGTACGAATATTGCTTTTCAGTGTGCTGTGATATGTTTAGAGCGTGTAGAGATTGCTTTACAATGTGCTATGATCAACTTTGAGCGTGCGGAGATTGCTTTCCAGTGTGCTGTGACCTGTTTGCTTTCCAGTGTGTTTTGACCTGTTTACAGCGCGTAAAGAATGCTTTTCCAATGTGTTGTGACTTGTTTACAGCGTGCAGAGAAAACTTTCCAATGTGTTGTGAGCTGTTTACAGAGTGTAGAGAATACTTTCCAATGTGTTATGACCTGTTTACAGTGTGCATAAAAATGCTTTCCAATGTTTTGTGACCTGTTTACAGCGTGTATATAATATTTTCCAGTGTGCTGTGACCTGTTTACAGTGTGTAGAGAATGTTTTCCAGTGTATTGTGACCTGTTTACAGCGTGTATAGAACGTTTTCCAGTGTGTTGTAACCTTTTTACAGTGTTTCCAGTGTGTTGACTTGTGCAAAGAATGACTTTTATGGTCTGCTCTCATGGACAATAAACCCATGGTCAGGGTTTTTTGATACCCTGAAAGTTTTCTCCTATGTCCCCCCTAATATAGATTAGTAATAAAGATTATTCATTCATTCATCCCCCCCCCCAAATTTGTGCTTCATAAATTTTATAGCCTCTTCATAAGACATTTGAACATCAGTGTACAGCGTATTTCCTCCAGCTGCTGCCAATTTCCCGGCTACGTCATTTCCTGGAATATGCAATACATTTAAATTCACTGCATTAAGCGTATCTTTAAAGGTACGCATTTTTGTTTGTTTGTTTGTTTGTTTGACTACTGTTGCTTCTAAATTTATCTACTTTTTAAACTTGTCTTTATCTGGCGAGAGAACTATACATATCATTTAACTATATGCCTGTAAGTACACCGAAATTGGTCTGGTCTCAGAAAAGGCATATATTTTCCTTTATACGTTACATTTGTGTGTTTTACTTTCAGAAGAATAATTTATTATTTATTTATTTATTTTTTAGCAAAGAACATTGTTGGTAATTCATAACACACTGAAACTGACTTTTTTTTTTTTTGTTTTTGTTTTTTTACATTTGTCTTTTTCTTTGTGTCTGTGGTTGTGTTAGAAAGTTATAAATATGAAATATGTTTAACATTACTTGACTATAGAGTAAACCTAATAGATAGAAGGTACTCAGTTTTGTTATATGTTACCTGGAGCTGAAGCAGCATCGCTGAACCTGGCTGATAGAAGTGGAAACCAAAGCTTCATACTGACTTAAATGCCATGTGATTTTATGATAAAAATAGAAACTAATGCTTCATGCTGACTACCTGCCATGTGATTATATGATACCTTCTTATATCTTATATCCTTCCCATGCCGTTAAACGTCACATAGGGCTCGCAAAGTAGTTCGCCAATTTTTCCTGTCTTCGGCGAGTCTTTCAACCTCATCAAAGGATTTTATGCCTGTTAATTTGGCCTTTTTAACAATGTCTTCTTCAGAGTTTCACGCGGTCTGCGTCTTTTTCTTTGGCCTGTTGTGTATCACTTGATAGCTTGTTTTGGGACTCTCTGATCGTTTCTTCTCATCAAGTGACCAACATATGTCCATCTCTTTTTCCTGATCACCCATGAGACTGGTTGTTGTTCAGTCATCTGTCTTATCTCTGTATTGTTCTTGAATTCGTTCCACTTGATGCCGAGTATTTTCCTTAGGCATTTGTTTTCAAAATAGTCTAATTTCTTTTCTATTTCTTTAGTTGTTTTCCAGCTTTTGCATGCATAAATGAGGGTGGATATTACATTTGAATTGAATATCTTAACTTGGTTTTTGTGCTTATAACTTTTGAGTTCCATATGTTCTCAAGATTCTTGAAGATCGATGCTGCTTTTGCAATTCTAATTTTAACTTCCTTTCTGGTGTCACCATCCTGGTCTATGTGGCTGCCAAGGTATGCAAATTGATTGCCTTTTTAAATATCTGTCCCTTCAGCGTGTATTTTCCCATTTTGATTAATGAGCATTTTCATTATTTTTGTTTTCTCCTTGTTAATTTCAAGTCCTATTTTGCTAGCAATGAAGACAGACTATCTGTTTTTTTCTTGTACGGAATTCACATTGTTAGTGATAAGAGTTATGTCATCAGCAAAATCAAGAGATCTTCTAGTTGGGTCTCTTGTACCCAGTCAATACCTGTGTTACCTGTGCAGCATTTTTTCATTATGAAGTCTATTGAAATTCCAAAAAGCAAAGGAGACAGTAAACGTCCTTGTTTCACACCTGTTTCAATCTGGAACCATTCACTCATCCCTTCTTCTGTCTTGACTGCACAAAAATATCCATTGTAGACATCCTTAATGATGTTGACAATTTTAGATAGTATTCCATATAGACTTCTTCTCCATAATGAATCCATATGTTATCAAATGCCTTTTTAAAGTTTATGAAGTTCAGTATTAATGGTTTCTGCTTTTCAATATTTTCAAGTATTATTCTTAGAGTAAAGATCTAGTCGAGACAGCTTCTCCCTTTTCGAAATCCTGCTTGTTCATCTCTCATTTATATCATTTTATGATATAAATGGAAACCAATGTGTCATGCATGACTTAACTGCCGTCTGATTTTATCTGCCCCGTTGGAGCCTACTTAGAAATGTTAGATTATCTCTTAGTCTACCGTAAGTCCTTAAAAGGGCTTATAAGAAGTGGTTAAAAGTTTCTATTTTAAACTACTGTATACGCTTCTTGTTATTCTTTGTTGTTCTTCTTTCTTCTGCTTATTTCTTCCTCTTCTTTCTTCTAATTCTTTTTCTTCTTCTTATTTATTCTTCTTCTTCTTCTTCATTCTTCTACTTCTTATTTCTTCTACTTCTTTCTTTCTTTCTTTCTTCTTCTTCTTCTTATTTCTTCTTCATCTTATTTCTTCTTCTTATTTCATCTTATTCTTATTTCTTCTTCTTCCTTTCTTTCTTTTTCTTTTTCTTCTTCTTCATTCTTCTACTTCTTTCTTCTTCTTTTTCTTATTTCTTCGTCTTTTTAGTTCTTCCAGTTCTTTTTTCTTCTTCTTATTTCTTCTTCTTCATTCTTCTACTTCTTTTTCTTCTTTCTTCTTCTTCTTTCTTCCCTTCTTATGTCTTCTTCTTTCTTCTTCTTCTTTTCTCTTCTTATTTCTTATTCTTATTTCTTCTTCTTCTTTCTTCTACTTCTTTCCTCCCTTCTTATGTCTTCTTCTTTCTTCTACTTCTTTCTTCTTCTTCTTTTTTCTACTTCTTTCTTCTTCTTCTTCATATTTTTCTTCTTTCTTCTTGTTTCTTATACTTCTTTATTCTTCATCTTTCTTCTACTTCTTTCTTCTTCTTCTTATTCTTCTTCTTTCTTCTACTTCTTTCTTCTTCTTAATTCTTCTGCTTCTTCTTTCTTCTTTTTTGTTTCTTCTACTTCTTCTTTCTTCTTTTTCTTCTTCTTCTTCTTCTTTTTCTTCTTCTACCTCTTTGGAACTACGACCTGGCGTTCTGTGCAAGCAATTGTAGTATAGATGTTGAGACAGCAGCGAATCGAACTGTGAGTGAGCATATTTTTCAGTCCCTGATTGGAGCTAAAACAACAAAACCAACCAACCAACCAACTAACCAACCAACCAGCCAACCAACCAATCAACCAACCAACCAACCAACCAACCAGCCAACCAACTAACCAACCAACGAAGAGGCTTTATTTTCGAAGAGTTAAGAATTGGGCACGCAGGTCTGTCTGCCACTCTGCCCTTCACAGAGTGTACAATGCTTCCTTTGCAGACCTCACCACTGTGGGGACTATGGCGATCCTTTCCCAAGTTAGCCAGGCTAAGCCTGTTACAGGGGTTACCCGCAGAAAGATGGGACAGGATCTTCAACAATTTTGGTTCGCGAGCCATGATGCTAGCATGTCAACTATGGGTCACTGATGACGCAATACCATTTTTTGAAAATCGCTGTATACACTAAAACTTACTGAGACTTGTCAACCACTTCGTAGTACTCTGTGAGGTAGAGGAGATAGATGTAGATGAATTAAGAAATTATAGTTTTAGACAAGGGAGAGGAACAAGAGATCATATATTCAATATAAGATTAACAATATAGAAATGCAGCGAATTTAATGTGAATCTATATTCATCTTTTGTAGACCATTCAAAGACATTTGATTGTGTACAACACCAGAAACTTTTGGAAATAATGGGATTTCCAACACATGTGATACGTTTAATATCACTGCTGTATCTAGACCAACAGGCAGCAGTAAGAATAAAAGGTGAAACAACAACTTGGTTTGACATAATACAAGAGGTCCGTCAGGGTGCATTTGTTGCCTTACTTATTTAACTTGTATACTAAAAATATAATGTGGAATATTAGAGAAGATGTAGAAAAGAATATTATGATCCCATAAAAATTGGAGGTTATGAAGTACCAGAGATTAGATGTGCTGATGACACAATATTACTGTCCACAACACACACAAAAAAAGAATGAAAAAAATTATTATGTCAGCCCGTACGAATAGCGAAGAGGAAAACCTCTATCTTAATGCGAAGAAAATTAAATTGATGATGATAACTGACACAAAAAACAAGGCAGATGAAATATGTATCAATGAGGAAAAATTGGAAGAAGTGGAGAGTTTTGAATATGTTAGGTCGTTACTAACTAATAATGGAGATACAATGAGGGAAATTAAAAGGGCATTTATCGCTCTTCAAAAAGTAAAACAACTAAAGAAGTTGTGGAGAGGAACAGGCAGAACTACAAAAATAAGATTTTTAAGGGCATGCATCTCTCCCATCGCAACATATGCCTGTGAGACCTGGATACTTAACAAAACAGCTGAGAAACACATAAATGCCTTTGAATGTAAATGCTACAGAAGAGTTCTTCAAATACCATGGACACAAAAAAAAAGAACAAATATATCCATACTACAAGAACTTAATATTGAAGAAGGCTGGCTAGTAAAGAGGATTAAACAGAGAAAACTTAAATATTTTGGACACATTAAACGTCATGAGAATTTAGAGAAGACAGTCTTGAAAGGATAGGAAAAAGAAAGAGAGGAAGACCAAGGCGAAGATGGCTGCAAGACATCGTTGATAATCTTCAAATGGATGCATCAGCAGCAGGGCATCTTGCTCACAACCGAGAGGCCTACAGGAGAGCTGTTAGGGAGGCAAATTTCAGCAAAGGACATGTAAATGATTGACTCACTGATAGAATTCTTACAGCACAGCCATACTCACGGAGGAAAAAGCAAATACTGGACTGCAAAAAAGAAAAAAACAAACAAACAAACAAATAGAAAAACTTTATATATCGGAAAACACATGAAAATATGTACATGAAAGACGAGCAATCAATTTAGCCATGTTGAATGTAAAGAGAGATCGTGCAAAAGATTTGGCAAAAGCAACATACAGAGAACTAGACAATGAAGTAAACAAAAAGTTCAGCTAGAAAGGGATAAAAGAGAATACATAAACAATATGCCGAACGAAGCAGAGAAAGACAGCAAAAACAGGAGACAGCAAAACTGTATATAACATACAAAATAGGCTAACATCCAGAGAAAGATTATTGTTTAGCAAAACTGGTACAGCCCGATTTTTACGCCGACCTTCGCCATGAGAGACTAGTACAACACCCACTCTATCACTGAGCGCCCAGTTAAATAGTCATACCCATATTAATGATCGTGAGAAAATGTAGACGGAAAACGAAGTTTCTGGAATGTATATCACTCTAGAAGACAGATTATAATGGCGGCGACAATTACTCAATTCTCGTCGGAGAAAATGATGAAGATTCCCGTTGTCTGGTAAGTTTCCAAATAGAATAGGTCTTTCAGGGATAGAAAGTAATGCTCAAGATGTCCGACGAGGGATAGATGGGAGACAAAGCTGTGCTAACGGACAGCGAGTTAGGTAAGTTACTGGAATATATAATTCAAATCTCTGCTAATTTCCTACAAGTAAATTAACAGTAAATTAACTCTAGTCCTGTCTGCAGCAACCGAAAGCTTTAACGAGCAACAGAAAAGACGAATGAAAAACGGAAAAAAGGCGAAAACCATACAACCTTCTCCCTTTAATTGAAAGTGAAGGGAATACCGACTGGAATGTCACGGGCTATAAAGTGCGGAGTCATTTCAGAATTGGCGCCTTCTTTCGCCGGTGAACAAGAGGACAGCACTTTCGTGGCCTTCATAAATGTGGGGACACAAGAAGAGCGCACCAAGTAACACTTGAGTGTGAATGCCTGCGAGCTTCTAGCAAGCTTTTTTTGGACTTCCGAGTCTAAATCATTACATAGGTACGCTCCTTTCTCGTCGTCGACCACCTAGATAAGCCTTTCCACTCTGTGAATGTTAGTACACACAAGCCACAACCCCTTTCCCTGATCTCCACAGTATTCCCCCCCCCCTCCTTGCCTTTCATTCATCTAGTTTACTCTTTGAACTTTTTTTGTGAAGGTCATCAAGTATTGTGTGGATGTACCTAGCACTAACACACACTTTAGTAAACGGGGTTGGGAACTTTGAACTTTTGACAATAGTTAGAGATCAATAGGCAGGAAAGAAAAACTTGACACTGGGTAAAGCTATATAGGGAATAATAGCCAAACGTTTGCTATATGAAAGCAAGGTTTCTCATGCCCACTTGGTATTCTAACACACTCGCCATGAGTTACGGGGGAGCCGAGAACGTAACACTTACTTAGACTCTCATATTGTAAAGACAGAGGAAACAATGAGAACATACACACACACACGTACGCTCTCTCTCTCTCTCTCTCTCTCTCTCTCTCAATGTTAATTATGTTTGTTACATGAACAGCATATTTGTAGAATGTCTAGAACAGAGTGAAAGATGTATGATAAATGACAGAATGTCAGACTGGCCTGCGTGCCCAATTCTTAACCCTTTTGAAATAAAGATCAATCAATCAATCAATCACTCTGTGTGTGTGTGTGTGTGTGTCTCAGCTTTACTTTCCTTAGTGCTTTTATTTCTTTATAATTCATGGTATTCGTAAAGTTTAACTGAAATAATTCTAGCTTGCAAATAATTTTGTTTTTCAGTTTGGATGTAATTAATGTATAAAATACCTAATATTGTATAACATACCTATTAATGTATAAAATACCTATTAACATATAAAATACCTAATAATGTATAAACTGCTTATTCCAAATCGTGTATTTTATTGATATTATTGTTGAATATATTTGAAAGAAAGTACTGTAGAAAAAATACACCGGGAAGAACCAAACAGGCACTGAAAACATTACTAAAGAGGTCAAAAGACGAAGATGGAATGGCTTGTCCACATACTAAGAAAGAAAAAAGGAAAGAGCGCTCTTATACCGCCTTAACTTGAACACCTCAAGGAAAAAGAAAGAGGGGCAGACAACTAGGAACACGTTGACGCACAATATAGGAAGTACTAAAGGAACCAAGAAAGAAATGGCTTGAGGTATCCCGACATAATCAAGACAGGTTAGGCTGGGGAACCTTTGTTGATGCCTTATGCTCAGCTGGGAGTGGAGAGGACTGATGATGATGATGATGGTGGTGGTGATGGTGGTGATGATGATGATGAAGGTGGTGGTGATGGTGGTGATGATGATGATGATTGTTTAATGTGGTTAAGAGGTTATATGTAAAAGTTGTTCGTTACATATATATTTAATATTGCATTCTATATGTTTCTAACACTTGTACTGTGCTGATGTTGGATGACTGTTATAATAAGTCCATAGATGTAGGGCAGATCTAGGCGCCAATTCCTTCAAAATTAAAGATCGATCTCTCTCTCTCTCTTCTTCTTCTTCTTCTCTTTTCTGGGCGTATGTGTTTTCGTCTTTTCCTTCCTGTTTGCAGATGCCTCAGCTTGAGTAAGGAAAATTTTGATGAGTAAAGAGGTAAGGTAAAATCCCCTTTCCATCCCATTAAGGCATTTTGTCATACTGTGTTAGGCCCATATTCCAAAGACAATCGGCATATGATGACTACCACATCTTAAAGACTCTACCACATCTTAAAGACTCTACCACATCTTAAAGACTCTACCACATCTTAAAGACTCTTACACATCTTAAAGACTCTACCACATCTTAAAGACTCTACCACATCTTAAAGACTCTACCACATCTTAAAGACTCTAACACACCTTAAAGACTCTACCACATCTTAAAGACTCTAATGAGTGCCACATCTTAAACTCTATTGATCTTCACACGTTTGGAATGTCTAACAATAATAGACAGAGACAGACAAGTAGGCAGATCAGAGAAACAAAAAACGTAGACAGACAAAGAGGCAAAAAATGACGGATGACTGGATAGATAAATGGATGGGTATGGAGTGATGGATGTGTAGATGAATGGATAAGATGAATGGAAGAAATAAAAGAAATAAGAAAGCATGAATAGACGAACAGGTAACTGAATACTTGGACTTGCCCCAGTTAGTTAGTGATACATCACTCAGACAATACGAACCCCTAAATGCCTCAACTTCTCAAAACTTACTTCTAGCGTACAATAAATTTTTCTTCCAATTTCTCCAAACCTTTCTAATGCAAATCAAAATGATTAAATTTCACATTTTGAATATTGCTCAACTTTTATTGATTATAAGATTGCGCAGTAAGTTGAACGTCTTTTGTTCCGGTTTTTTATTTTATTTTCTTTTATTTTCATTCAAGTGGATTTCTCACCGTTACAGAGCCGTCTGCTATTAAGCCAACCAGAAGGAAAGGCTGAAATACTTCTGTAACTTTTTAATGTTGGCGTGTATTCTCTGGTTTTGCATGGAATTAATCAAGGTGACATTTGTTGGTGTTTCCTACGCTAAAGTTTGTAAGATGAGGCATGAGTTGGAATAAATAGATGCCCCCTAACTTGCAGAACTTCAGTGATTGTGTGTGGCGTTTTCTGGGAATAGTTTATTATCTTGAATGATTTTTCTCTGTTATTGTTAACCTTGAGTGATTTTTTTCTCTGCTACTGTTTCCTCTGAACAGTTTAACCTTGAATGATGTTTCTCTGTTATTGTTTGCTCGGAACTTTATTCTTAAACCATTTTGTCCTCTGTTATTTGTTTTTCTTTGAATACTTTAATCTATAATGATTTTTCTTCGTTATTGTTTTCTTGGAATAGTCTACTCTTGAATGATTTTTCTGTTATTTGTTCTCCTCAAATAGTTTAATCTGAAATAGTTTTTCTCTGTTATTGCTTTCCTGGATTATTTTAATCTTGAATAAGTTTTCTCTGTTATTGCTTTCTTCGATTAGTTTAACATTGAATGATTTTTGTTTCCTCTGTTATAGTTTTCTCAGAATAGTTTAATCTGATATGACCTTTTTTTTTGCACTATTGTTTTCTTGATATTTTATTCTTACGTGATCTTTTTGGCACTATTATTTTCTTGGAATAATTTAATCTTATATGATTGTTTGCATCACTGTTTTCGTCCAATAGCTTAATCTTTCACGATTTTTTCTGTGTGCATTTTTAAACAATTATATGAATCTCGTATATTGTTTGTGCTTTTTTAAAAAAAATTGGAATAGTTTAATCGTGTATATTTTTCTTACAAAAGTTGATTGTTATATGCGTGTCTGTTTTATCGCTTTCTTTGTTTAATTCTATCTTATGACCGCTTGTGTTGTGGTTTTCGTGCAGTCATTTTGATTTTCAGTGACCTATCAGTTTGGCAGGAAATCAGGGGATTATACATTTGCAAAGTATGTGAGAATAGTACATTACTTTATAGTAGCACATTTTTATATTGTGGAGCACACTGACATCACATGATGGAGAACACAGTTTAAAAAAAAAAGAAAAGAAAAAATTATTATAATTTATAAAGGAGAATCAAAAGATAAAGGCAAAATTGTCCTTTAATAGCGGTAACTGCGAGCAAATGCATATAACGGTTATATATCTTCTTCATATATTCCCCCCCCCCCCACCTCTCTCCCTAGCAGGTCGATGCACTTCTTGTATCCTTCCCTTAGATTCTTCATTCTTTGAAGGGGAGAAGAAGCATTTCGGGTAGCTCTCCATTTCATGCCTGCACCACTTTCTGAACCTCCTCATTAGAGATGAATCGACGATGGCGCAGAGATTTTTTTTTTTTTTTTGGAAAAGGACAGAAAACAGGATAATGGCAGAGCGCCAGATCAGGGCTGTAAGCGGGGATGAGGAAAATGTTTCAAACCCCGGCAGTTGAAGTACCTCCGCCCTTGCGCCCGCAGCACGAGGTGGGCGCGCTTGTCCCAGGGAAGAACAACGAATTACGTGCGTTAACGCTTGTTCTTCCCACAGATATTTCTACCCGTTCTTAACCTTCGCTGAACCGCGCTGTTCTCAGTTGAGTCCCGAGCCAGCATCCTGCGGCGAACTTCGCCAAGTATCACTCCCTGTGCTACACGAAATCTCAGGTTGTTCGATAATGGTGCAAACCCGCCTGCGAAGCTACCACATTTATTTCACCTTGGCTAAAACCAAGTTTAGGCTAAGGGCAAAGGGCTGCGCTGTGCGTGTTCGAACTATCCATCATCCAACGCGAATGTGTTGTATTGCGTCATCCTCCATCCATTGTGGTTTACTTCGGAAGTTTCAACTGTACATAAAAAAAAGCATGTCTGTATGATGCAGGAGGGCTCATGCGAACACGTAACCTACTGGCCTACTTTGAACCGATGGTACGGGGTGGATAACTGGCTATAGTCTGGACAAAACGCTGTGGAATAGCTGGGATAAGGCAAGAATAGCGTGACTGGGGTAACAACGTGACATAAATGGGATAACACAACTTGCCGTGACTGGGATGTTTCAGTATTGAAAATGCTGAGATAACAGAGGTGGACCAGACGTGGTAACAAAAGTGGAGTAATGGGTGTAACGCAAAATGCGGCTCAAAAGATAGCTAATGCTGAGTTAAACCCCCAACCACAAGATAACTAACCCTGGGTTTAACCCCTACCGTAAGATAACTAACCCTGGATTCAACCCCTACCATAAGATAACTAACCCTGGATTCAACCCCTACCATAAGATAACTAACCCTGGATTCAACCCCTACCATAAGATAACTAACCCTGGATTCAACCCCTACTGTAAGATAACTAACCCTGAGTTAAACCCCCCTATAGTAAGATAACTAACCCTGGGTTCAACCTTTACCGTAAGATAACTAACCCTGAGTTAAACCCCCTACAGTAAGATAATTAACCCTGGGTTCAACCTCTACCGTAAGATAACTAACCCTGAATTAAACCCCCTACAGTAAGATAACTAATCCTTGGTTAAACCCCTACCGTAAGATAACTAACCCTGAGTTAAACCCCCTACAGTAAGATAACTAACCCTGAGTTAAACCCCCTACAGTAAGATAACTAACCCTGAGTTAAACCCCTACAGTAAGATAACTAACCCTGAGTTAAACCCCCTACAGTAAGATAACTAACCCTGGGTTCAACCCCTACCGTAAGATAACTAACCCCAGCCGAACCTGTCCTGAACATCGACCAAGAAGGAGATAGCCATATTTTATGTAATATTTACCCCCTCCCCAAAACAAAACAAAACAAAACAAAACAAAAAAACTAATATATTTGCTAAACTAGAGCAGATACGCTGCAGAAGTGTTATTCGGCTCCCATAAAAAGTCTCTGCCAACCTCTTGGATGTGGTACACGTTACTTCAGCCTTATAAAATGTTTGAACTACTTTCTTATGACTAATAAATTTCCTTGCACTTTTACAATGCAGCTGCATATACCAACAACAACAACAACAAAATATTTTCCCGTCTTTTCATGAAATTATTATTCTTTCAATATTCATATCCCACTAATAAAACTTGCAGCGAACTGTGAGTCATGCATCATATTTCCCTTTCAAGTTAAAAGAGGCTGTATTTGATGGCTTTCCGTTTTATAATCACAGACATAAATTCTGCAGAAGTTTCATTACAGCATGCAGCGACAGCCGCACTGGTTTTCCATGATGAAGACACACAACACTGAGACGGCTTTGAAAGGGGTTCAATAAAATTATATTCAAGGGGGCATAAATTAGTTTAAACTAAGGAGCCTTTGAAGTGGGGGAGAAAATGGACATTCTCTGTAGATGTGCAAAGTGTCCAAAGACTTCCGGAGATGTATGTTTTGTGTGCGATGACTAAGTTCGTGCTCTGAGATCTGGCTGCATTTCTAGGATGAAATTAATGTGTTTCCCCGATTAATTGCTCATGTCGTCCTTGACCTCCACCATATATACGTATACAATTTATTTCGTCGCGCCCCGGGTCTGATAGCGTTGGGAGCATGCAGGCTGGTGATGATCCTTCTCTATCTTGTGCGGTCCTTGGGGTTTCTCATTAATTCAGATGCTTTTCTTTTTTCCACGTCTATCGCTCAGCCAATTGATATATTTTTATTTTGTCCTTCCTCTCATCTTTTGTTTTTTCCATTGAATTTTCCATTTACTACTAACTTCTGTCTTATCTTGACATGTGGAAGACATTTTTGTTTGTCTTTTTTTTAAAAACAATTTTAACTAGTTTTTGTTAATCTCAAAACGTCTCTGATGATCTCTTCGTTTGTTTTTCTGTCTGTCCAGGCTATTTGTTGCATCTTTCTATGGTGCTTTCATTTTCTTTGTCAGCTTTTTTAAAAAAAAATAACACTCCACGTTTCACAGCAATATAACAATGCTGGATTTCATGAGATTCCTTTCTACATATGCTTTTCTTAGACATTCCCTTTTTTTCATCTAGCTGTCTTCTTCCAAGAAACTACATCTTTGTTACCTCTAGTGATCTTTCCATCGATCTGTCATGTCTCAATTTCATAGAGTAAGACAGACTCATTGTAGCATTTTAGATTTCTTTTTCTGGTGTTCTGTGATGGAAATGCATTAAATAAAATGTTTTTTATTTGCCTGAAAGCTGCTGTGGCTTGCCAAGTTCTATTCTTGATCTTAGAGGCGCATGTTCCTTTTGATGTTAATCTAATGTCTAAATATTAAAACGTACGTACTTGTCTCAAGGTTGTTCCTTGTACTTTAACACTTGCATCTGGGTAGCTTCTTCTTCTGTTATATAACTATTGTTTCTGTGTTCTTGCTTTTTAGAGCGAACACAGTCTTTTAGCTTTCTTTTACTACTCAGTCAGTCATTCATTTGCATGTCCCTTGCTGAACTTTGCCTCCCTAACAGCTCTCTTGTAAGCCTCTCGGTTGTAAGCAAGATGCCCTAATGCTGATGCATCCATTTGCAGACTATCAACGATGTCTTGCAGCCACCTTCGTCTTGATCTTCCTCTCTTTCCCTTTACTACTACTATATCTATATATGGACTCTTTTCATTCTTGGCTGTCGGTCCTGCACCATCTGCATATCGTAGGTTCTTAACGTTGCAGTCTCCAACTCGAATTCCTGTTTTCTTCTGATTTCTTTCGTGATATTTTCACTGTACATGGAGAACAAACCTGGTGAGAGGATACATCCTTGTCCAACGTCATGCTTTATTAGTTCATATTTTCTTATCACATTTTCTATCCCGACTGCTTCTTCTGGAGTCTAGTATATACTTTTTCTTCTCAGACTTTTGCCGTTATAAACACACATAAAAATATTTCTGTTGTCTCTGAATTTCTGCATTTATAAATAGAGTAAGAGCACAGAATTAGCATAAATTATTCTAAAATTAACATAAATATAGTTTAAAATAAAATCGCATGTATAAATAAATTCACATGAAATTAGTCTTAAACATACAAAAGTACTGAAGGTATTTGCGTCCATTTCCACCAGTTACTTGGTCTTTGTTCCGCTTCTCTGTTGCCATCCGACGTCTTGGCATGTTCGCCATGTCCCGGCTTCTGTCAAACTGTCGCCACATGCTTGTACACTGTAACATGAACTACTCACTTTCTGACGTGAACATTTCAGTCCCCCCGTATCAGGTATCCATAGCACAGCATGTCACCCTTCACACACTGACCGCATGTCCACTGCGTCGCATGTCACGTGTCTCAGGGCCTCTGTTGGCAACTGAATGCCGCCGACTTCGACGTCTTTTCAAAATCCCACTAGCTTTTTTTTGCGACACGATGACCATGTCAATAAGACAACATTTCCCACAAAAGGTGGATCTTCTTAAACGCTGTAGCTGGAGACAATGTCGCCCCCGTACTCTCCCCCCCCCCCCCCCCGCAGAGAAATCTCTCCCAGCCAACAGTGAACTTAATGAGTCGCTTACTAATGCATCAATAATGTTCGCAGACTACAGATTCCATTTTCTGTTGTGCCACACCAAACAATGCATACCTTGACCAGTTGTGCTGAGATGAAAGCGATCCCTTCCATCATTCGCTCACGGTAATTACATCACCAGGAACTCCAACGGCCAGCGCCTACGGTTGACACGGCTCGGAATCTCTACTGATTTCCGATAATCACTTTCTTGTAGAGGATACGCCACTACGAGACAATTGCCGACGTCTTTCTTGGCCTTTGACATTAATATCAGTGACAACAACAACAAAAAAGGACACCACGTGGTTAGCCATAACTGTGGAGGAAAGATGCTTGTAAGTCATCCATGAGTGATTTTTCCAGCAACAAACGAGGACTGGTGATAGATCCAATCGCGTGACCAGCTCAAGGGTGCAGGGCTATCTGAGGATGAAATATGCGCCAGATGTGCAGAATAAAGACGCATACGCAAGGAGATTGTTGGTCATTGCAAAATTGTTTCTGTAGCCTAATATTCAAAATCAACATTGGTAGAGACATCGGTGAGAGGAGTTGTATTGATAGAATCATCCGTGAGAGGAGTTGTATTGGTAGAATTATCCGCGAGTGGAGGTGTATTGGCAGAATCATCCGTGGGAGGAGAGGTATTGGTAGAATCAATTGTGAGAGTTGTTGTATTGGTAGAATCAATTGTAAGAGGAATGGTATTGGCAGAATCAAGTGTGAGAGAAATGGTAGTGGTAGAATCAACTGTAAAAGGAGTGGTGTTTGTAGAATCAATTGTAAGAGGATTTGTACTGATACAATCAATTGTGAGAGGAGTGGTATTGGTAGAATCATCCGTGAGAGGAGTTGTATTGGTAGAATCATCAGTGAGAGGAGTTGTATTGGTAGAATCATCAGTGAGAGGAGTTGTTTTGGTAGAATCATCAGTGAGAGGAGTTGTATTGGTAGAATCATCGTAGGTTCTTAACGTTGCAGTCTCCAACTCGAATTCCTGTTTTCTTCTGATTTCTTTCGTGATATTTTCACTGTACATGGAGAACAAACCTGGTGAGAGGATACATCCTTGTCCAACGTCATGCTTTATTAGTTCATATTTTCTTATCACATTTTCTATCCCGACTGCTTCTTCTGGAGTCTAGTATATACTTTTTCTTCTCAGACTTTTGCCGTTATAAACACACATAAAAATATTTCTGTTGTCTCTGAATTTCTGCATTTATAAATAGAGTAAGAGCACAGAATTAGCATAAATTATTCTAAAATTAACATAAATATAGTTTAAAATAAAATCGCATGTATAAATAAATTCACATGAAATTAGTCTTAAACATACAAAAGTACTGAAGGTATTTGCGTCCATTTCCACCAGTTACTTGGTCTTTGTTCCGCTTCTCTGTTGCCATCCGACGTCTTGGCATGTTCGCCATGTCCCGGCTTCTGTCAAACTGTCGCCACATGCTTGTACACTGTAACATGAACTACTCACTTTCTGACGTGAACATTTCAGTCCCCCCGTATCAGGTATCCATAGCACAGCATGTCACCCTTCACACACTGACCGCATGTCCACTGCGTCGCATGTCACGTGTCTCAGGGCCTCTGTTGGCAACTGAATGCCGCCGACTTCGACGTCTTTTCAAAATCCCACTAGCTTTTTTTGCGACACGATGACCATGTCAATAAGACAACATTTCCCACAAAAGGTGGATCTTCTTAAACGCTGTAGCTGGAGACAATGTCGCCCCCGTACTCTCCCCCCCCCCCCCCCCGCAGAGAAATCTCTCCCAGCCAACAGTGAACTTAATGAGTCGCTTACTAATGCATCAATAATGTTCGCAGACTACAGATTCCATTTTCTGTTGTGCCACACCAAACAATGCATACCTTGACCAGTTGTGCTGAGATGAAAGCGATCCCTTCCATCATTCGCTCACGGTAATTACATCACCAGGAACTCCAACGGCCAGCGCCTACGGTTGACACGGCTCGGAATCTCTACTGATTTCCGATAATCACTTTCTTGTAGAGGATACGCCACTACGAGACAATTGCCGACGTCTTTCTTGGCCTTTGACATTAATATCAGTGACAACAACAACAAAAAAGGACACCACGTGGTTAGCCATAACTGTGGAGGAAAGATGCTTGTAAGTCATCCATGAGTGATTTTTCCAGCAACAAACGAGGACTGGTGATAGATCCAATCGCGTGACCAGCTCAAGGGTGCAGGGCTATCTGAGGATGAAATATGCGCCAGATGTGCAGAATAAAGACGCATACGCAAGGAGATTGTTGGTCATTGCAAAATTGTTTCTGTAGCCTAATATTCAAAATCAACATTGGTAGAGACATCGGTGAGAGGAGTTGTATTGATAGAATCATCCGTGAGAGGAGTTGTATTGGTAGAATTATCCGCGAGTGGAGGTGTATTGGCAGAATCATCCGTGGGAGGAGAGGTATTGGTAGAATCAATTGTGAGAGTTGTTGTATTGGTAGAATCAATTGTAAGAGGAATGGTATTGGCAGAATCAAGTGTGAGAGAAATGGTAGTGGTAGAATCAACTGTAAAAGGAGTGGTGTTTGTAGAATCAATTGTAAGAGGATTTGTACTGATACAATCAATTGTGAGAGGAGTGGTATTGGTAGAATCATCCGTGAGAGGAGTTGTATTGGTAGAATCATCAGTGAGAGGAGTTGTATTGGTAGAATCATCAGTGAGAGGAGTTGTATTGGTAGAATCATCAGTGAGAGGAGTTGTATTGGTAGAATCATCAGTGAGAGGAGTTGTATTGGTAGAATCATCCGTGAGAGGAGTTGCATTGGTAGAATCATCAGTGAGAGGAGTTGTATTGGTAGAATTATCAGTGAGAGGAGCTGTATTGGTAGAATCATCCGTGATAGGAATTGTATTGGTAGAATTAATTGTGAGAGGAGTTGTATTGGTAGAATCATCAGTGAGAGGAATTGTATTGGTAGAATCAATTGTGATATGAGTTGTATTGGTAGAATCAATTGTAAGAGGAGTGGTATTGGCAGAATCAAGTGTGAGAGAAATGGTAGTGGTAGAATCAACTGTAAAAGGAGTGGTGTTTGTAGAATCAATTGTAAGAGGATTTGTACTGATACAATCAATTGTGAGAGGAGTGGTATTGGTAGAATCATCCGTGAGAGGAGTTGTATTGGTAGAATCATCAGTGAGAGGAGTTGTATTGGTAGAATCATCAGTGAGAGGAGTTGTTTTGGTAGAATCATCCGTGAGAGGAGTTGTATTGGTAGAATCATCCGTGAGAGGAGTTGTATTGGTAGAATCAATTGTCAGAGGAGTTGTATTGGTATAATCAATTGTGAGAGGAGTTGTATTGGTAGAATCAATTGTGATAGGAGTTGTATTGGTAGAATCAATTGTGAGAGGAGTTGTATTGGTAGAATCAATTGTGATAGGAGTTGTACTGGTAGAATCAATTGTGAGAGGAGTTGTATTGGTAGAATCAATTGTCAGAGGAGTTGTATTGGTAGAATCATCAGTGAGAGGAGTTTTATTGGTAGAATCAATTGTGATATGAGTTGTTTTTGTAGAATCATCCGTGAGAGAAGTTGTATTCGTAAAATCAACCGTGAGAGGAGTTGTTCAGCAAAACTGATTTAAGGCGAAACCCACAACAGACATATTCCTGCCTTTGAAAAAAAAAACCGTTTACTAACTCGAAAAATGCCAGGGCTTATGTTATGAGCACTGCCGACTATGTAAAACTCACTGGTTGCTTTACCTTATAACAACTCCTGCTGTGCTTAGGTCTGTAGCGTTATCATTTTGCTCATCTTTAACTTTCTCATCTCCGCCATTAGTTTCCTTCTAAACACGAACCTATAATCATACACTATTGGCACGCGATGGCTAATAGCTGACAATGCTAGTATCAGGATTAGAGAACCATAGCTGACAATAGCTGACGATAGCTGACGAACAAATGCAGAGCAACTTCTTCCAAAGTACCTACCACATAAGACTCAATGCATCACATGCCACCAAGGGCACGGCGGTTGCAAATCCCAACTAAATGCTAGATAACGAGCCACACACAGTCAACACAACCTTAGAGTCATCTCCCTAAAAACACTGAAGGAAATTGCTGATGTCGGATGCCAGTTACGTATGGGCGGGCCCCGAGTATAATCAAGTCGATCTCTAGGACCAACAACAGATCTGGGCCCCTTCTTTTTTTTTACAGTTACAACTGACAATAGTCCCCAAAGCGACGGAGTCCGCTAAAGAAGTACCGCACACAGTTTCAGGGAGATAATTATAAAATGTATGGGAGTTCCAGGGAGATAATTATAAAATGTATGGGAGTTCCAGTGAGATAATTATAAAATGTATGGGAGTTCCAGGGATATAATTATAAAATGTATGGGAGTTCCAGGGATATAATTATAAAATGTGTGGGAGTTCCAGGGATATAATTATAAAATGTATGGGAGTTCCAGGGAGATAATTATAAAATGTATAGGAGTTCCAGGGATATAATTATAAAATGTATGGGAGTTCCAAGGAGATAATTATAAAATGTTTGAAAGACCTGGCTCCTTCATAAGCAGGGCAAGGAAAGTCAGCCAGACAGAAGGAAAGTCACCAGGACGTGAGGCTGACCACGTCATCAACCTCTAGTCTGTCGACCGGTCAAGATAACACACAGGCATTAACCGACGCCTCAAGGAAATAGAAAACGAGGGAGACTTAGACTTACTTGGAGAAGAGAAATTATGACAGTGCTCAGAGACAAGGGATGCACATGGACGGAAGCAGAGAATAATTCCAAGAACGGGGATGACTAGAGAGCCTTTATCCGTGGCCTATGCTCCCAAGGAAATAAAATATGATGATGATGATGATGATGATTGACCGACACCACAATTCCTATATGTCTCCATGATTCATTTCAACCTTCTGTAAAATAACTGGAGACGTGTTATTCCATCGCTGTTTGGAGATCATTCAAACTATTTAAAGTTGGTGTTCCTCACTGTAACAAAGAAAGCTTGAAGCAATGGCAGCAGATGCTGTAGTGAAGATCTAGTATGGAGTTATAGAGGGATTGAGCTACAAATGCTCTAAATAAAGTTAACGAACCTAGGCACTACTGACCAACGACAATCGCGAACAAGCCGACCACATTGACTGAGTCCTAGTATCAGAACATCCTGCTTACCTGAAGTACTTCTTGGAGCCAGTGGGGCAGTGCTTTAACATCCACTGCTTGCTCACACCGAAGATATTGTCATTTCTTTACAGCCACCACTTTTGCTCCCGTTATTTATATTGATAATTGCCGTAATTCTGTATACTCCCGCGAAAATTCATTGGATTTTTGTTCGCAAATCAATAGAACCTTACAAAGAACTCAGTTAAATATTATCAAAACACTTGACTGGGCCTTGCTTACTGAGTCATTTGAGTGCACGATCTTGAGATAGAACCTCTATCTCGCCCAATATTGACTCGGCAAAGTCAAAAATCGCAAATGGCCGCGCTGTAAATACTCTCATTAAACGTCTGTTTGCATTACAAACAGACATGTTCTTTCAAAGCAAAGCTCGAGAGTAAGCACAGCGCATGACAGGAAGTCTTTGAACAAATATGTCTATTATTGGCGAGGACAAATCCCTAAGAAAAAAATCGCCCTCTGTGTTACCAGTGATCAGATTACCGTAGTTTGTACTGATCAAAATGAAGGCCATTGTTGATCGAATGACATCAGATTAACACGTACATGCCAGTTTGTAAACCTTCATTTGGAAGCTAAAATTCTGCGCGTATTGCAATCTAGAATCAACATGAACACTATATCGGGGGGGGGGGTGGTCACCGCTGGATGTACGCAGACACTTCCATCAAAACTTTTGTGTATCAGATTTTTACAAGCTCTCTTCGCCTGAGTTAGATAACTTACCAAAAGTTTCCAGAATGACCGCTATAAACGTATTTATTCTTTGTTTGTGTCCTGCTCTTCTGCCTTCTTTTTCCTGGTCCTTCGTGTACCTGTCACACTTCTCATATTTATCTGCTTTGCTAAATCTTTTCTTCTCCTGTCTTGGGGAGTATTTTAACGGCTACGAATCTCACAGCACATTATTTTCCCCACCATACATCTCACAGCCGTTTATCTTCATTACTGTTCTTCCATGTTCTTTTGTTTTATTTCTGCTCATCCCATTTATCTCCTTTCTAGCCCGCTCTCCCACTACAAGTTTCACATTTATAACAATCATCACCGGTACTCAGTACTCCGAATGGAGCATAAGGCATCAACAAAGTTTCCCCAGCCAACCCTGTCTTGAGCGAGTGGGGTCACTTCAAGCCATGTCTTTCCTGCTTCCTTCAGTTCTTCCTGCGTTGTCCGTCTCCAGACATTAACAACATGAAACTTCATTATTTTCCTCCACACAATTCTGGAACACCCCCTCCTGCCATTTAAAACCCCATTAGTAATACTTCATCCTTTAACTCAAACCTGTTTCATTATCTACTTGCTTGTTAATTATATGCCTCCATAGAATAACCAGCACACTCTCAACCCATGACTCGCCAGCCATCAAGTACTAAAATGACATAGTTAGAAAAAGTAACCTGTTAGATATTGTTAGAAATTATTTTAATGTTTGTTTAAAAAAAACATGTTAGAAGATCTGTACTGACAATGTATTTTTGTTTATGTATACGTCTGTGTGTGCGCGCGTGAGTGCTATTTTATTAGGTTAATTACTTCTTCTCTTTTACTTTGAATGTAATAGTTCAATCTTACACTCTTTTGATATGTTTTTTTTTTCCTAATGTAATTTGTATACTTGTATTAAATCGAGTTTGTGTGAGAAGAATGACAGATGGAGTGATGCCCAATTCTCTACCCTTTAAAAATAAAGATTATTCATTCATTCATTCATTCCTCCATATTTCTATCGCTCTTAATTAGATTACATCAAATATACATATCAAAAACAGGTTCATGCGGATCTATCATTTATTTTTACTTCACACGAGGACAGCCGCGTAGAAGCCGTACTTCGACGTGTGCAACCTTACATACATATATTCCCAGCTGTCATAGATGCGTGGAATTGGTTAACATTTGATGTGATGTGTGTAACCTTATAGACATATATTCCCAGCTGTCATAGATGCGTAGAATTGGTTAACATTTGATGTGATGTGTGTAACCTTATAGACATATATTCCCAGCCGTCATAGATGCGTAGAATTGGTTAACATTTGATGTTACGTGTGTAACCTTATAGACATATATTCCCAGCTGTCATAGATGCGTAGAATTGGTTAACATTTGATGTGCAAGTAAGCACGATTAGAACAAACTGTATTATTATTATTATTGTTATTATTATTATTCTTTTTATTATTATTTTATTATTATTATTATTATTATTATCTGATGGAAGACAATGTTTGTATTCAATCATTCAGTCATTATATTTCGAATAACGTCGGCAGTCGTTGGCACCTTGTTGGATCCATGTTGCTTCCAATCAGTTCACATGCTCTTATTTTCTCACGGCTTTTGGGTAGACGACTTGCATATTTTTCCTGTTGGAATCCCTCTCTTATTAGAAATATATTCCTGTTAGTTACAAGCGCCCAGCGCAAACAAATCAGAATCCTATCTCTTAAAAATAGATTCATATTCAACAAAGCCCAGGTAGTTCATCCCGCTTTACCATCCTCCGCCCTATCCGTGGCCGCTATCCAGATCTATTAAAAACTTTTGTTTTCTAAACATTCGTTGTCTCCCAAAATCAAAGTTTCACTTCTACAAGGTATGCCTTACTTACTCAGCTGCTCATTTCTGCAATGCCCTTCCATCCCATCTAAAACTATAAAGGGAAATTCCTTCATTTTTTACTCCAGACGTTTTCTGAACCTACTGGAATTTAATTACATGCCCACTTGATACATCCACTTTCTCGTTTGTTCAGTTTTTTTTTTTAAGCTGCACACTTATAGGGGAGTTTCAGCACTCACCGTTGTGCAGAGTGACATCACGTGACGTGAATGTTCAAAAGACAATTGTCTTCCTGTGTTTCAATGTTTATGAACTTTAATAGCTTAACGTATACCCACAGAAATATAACACCTGTCCACAATAACATAACACCTGTCTACAGTAGCATAAAACATGTCCAAAATAACATAACACCTGTCTACAGTAGCATAAAACATGTCCAAAATAACATAACACCTGTCTACAGTAGCATAAAACATGTCCAAAATAACATAACACCTGTCTACAGTAGCATAAAACATGTCCAAAATAACATAACACCTGTCTACAGTAGCATAAAACATTTCCACAACAACATAACATCTGCCCACAATAACATAACACTTGTCCACAGTAACATAACACCTGTCCACAGTAACATAACACCTGTCCACAGTAACATAATACCTGTCCACAGTAACATAACATCTGCCCACAATAACATAACATCTGCCCACAGTAACATAACACCTGTCCACAGTAACATAACACCTGTCCACAGTAACATAACACCTGTCCACAGTAACATAACATCTGCCCACAATAACATAACACCTGTCCACAGTAACATAATACCTGTCCACAGTAACATAACATCTGCCCACAATAACATAACATCTGCCCACAGTAACATAATACCTGTCCACAACAACATAACATCTGCCCACAATAACATAACACTTGTCCACAGTAACATAACACCTGTCCACAGTAACATAACACCTGTCCACAGTAACATAACATCTGCCCACAATAACATAACACTTGTCCACAGTAACATAACACCTGCCAACAATAACATAACACAACACCTGTCCATAACAACATAACACGAAGAAACACATCTCAGAAAATCGTAATCGGTCTCGTAGCTGAAAATGATTTTATACCATCATACTAACAATTCATGTGTTACTATAGCGTATTAATCGCGCAGATGGTTACGGTTATTATTTTAGGCAAGATTAAATTGTGAACAACGGTACAGTAACACTCTGAACCCGAGGTTCAAAATAAATAACATCAAAAGCTCTTCCTTCGTTAGTCTTTACATTTATAACAAAGTTATAAAGTTCAGTTACTTTAAGCAAAACTTACACCACTATTTCTCACACTATCTCTGCTGTCTCAAAACTATCAGCAGTAATAACAGATAGAATCGGTTATTCTTAAAAGGCTTCACTGTTCTTCTAAAAAAAAAAAGTCAGTTCTTTTATCTCAAGCTCTTACACATCCCAGTTTAGTTTATTGTCTAAATTTCTTTTCCACATTTTATTTTGACATTTTAGAGAAGACGAGACCTTGTCTGTAAAGGAAATAAACGTTCATCTTAAGTTTCCGCCATCTCACTCGAATTAACCTTTAAAAAAAAATATAGATCATCTTAGGCCGGGAGATTTTCTAAGTAGGGGGCTAGATTTTTCAAGTAGATGCTAGATTTTTCAAGTAGAGGGCTAGATTTTCTAAGTAGGGGCTAGATTTTCTAAGTAGGAGCTAGATTTTCTAAGTAGGGGCTAGATTTTTCAAGTAGAGGGCTAGATTTTTTAAGTAGAGGGCTAGATTTTCTAAGTAGGGGCTAGATTTTTCAAGTAGGGGCTAGATTTTTCAAGTAGAGGGCTAGATTTTCTAAGTAAGGGCTAGATTTTCTATGTAGGGGCTAGGTTTTCTAAGGAGTAGCTAGGTTTTCTAAGTAGGGGCTAGATTTTCTATGTAGGGGCTAGATTTTCTAGGTCGGGGCTAGATTTTCAAGGTCGAGGTTAGATTTTCTATTTCGGAGTTAGATTTTCTAGGTCGGGTCTATATTTTCTAAGTCAAGGTTAGATTTTATAGGTCGGATCTAGATTTTCTAGAGCAATGTCAGAAAATTGGAGAAGAAAAGTATTTATTTTCTTTCCAGAAAGTTCGCGCGTGCTACAGCGCTGTTTAGATATAACATTGCGCCAGACCAGTCTGACTTTTAGATCATCCCACCACTAATTTTACATGACTTTAACCTTAAAAAAAAACATTCAAAGCCTGGTAAAGCATAAAATCTCCTTGATGTGCATACATTTCACAGTCGTACGTCATGTCACAGTATCTTACGACAAAATAAAACTCCCAGCCTGACCTTATACGCACGGTCGCACGCACAGAATCCAAAGTACATAGTTCATATCTATCTCCCTTTCCCATCTTAACTCATCTCTATCATTATGGACTCACCCCCTTTCTCTGTAACTTATATAGAAATCATCGTATGCCCACAGAGTTCAATCATTTGCATGTCCCTTGCGGAACTTTGCCTCCCCAACAGCTCTTTTGCAGGCCTCTCGGTTGTGAGCAATATGGTCTACTGCTGATGCATCCATTTGCAGATCATCAACGATATCTTGCAGCCATCTTCGCCTTGCTCTTACTCTCTTTCTTTTTCTCATTATGTACCCTTCCAAGACGGTCTTCTATAAATTCTCATGACGTTTAATATGTCCAAAATATTTAAGTTTTCTCTGTTTAATCTTCTTTACTACCCAAACTTCTTCAATATTAAGCTCTTGTAGTATGGATATATTTGTTCTTTTTTGTGTCCATGATATTGAAGGACTTTTCTGTAGCATCTTATATTCAAAGGCATTTGCGTGTTTCTTAGCTGAACAATTTTAGTACGTGAATGAATCGTTTTATCAGTTTGGCTGTAATGAACGTGTGAGAATGTAAAATAACTCAATCATGTTTTTATTTCCATATATATTGTTAAAAGTGTGGATAGAAGGTTTTATGTAGCAGTTGCTCAGTTCATAAATAGTATTGCTCTTTATACGTTCATGCTACAAGTCTACAGTATAGTGATATTCATGAAAGTCAACGCTGAAGAGCAAAATATCAGACGGTCCTGTAGGTCAAAGCTTCGCCATTTGAAAATAAAGTTTGCTCGTTGGCTCTTCTCCTTTTTCCCCTTCTCTTTCCCAGAATTCAGCAATTCTTCACTGTTAAGAATTAATTAGAGCACAAGGGGAAATTTCAGTCACTCCATATATTCCAGTCAGAAGCCAGCGTAATGAAATATCAACGTATTAACATGCGTGTAGGCAGTGTTAGTCAATTCTTTAAACAATAATAACATGAAGACCTCCATGTGGACTCCATCAAAATGGGGTACACGTCGATATTGGCAAGGATTTAATAAGCGTACAGTTTCAGGGGCGCTATATAGAAGTAATCTCTAAGGCTGCCAGACGTACACAGTTTATTAGTTGTGGAAGTAGTCTCTAGAGCTGCCAGACGTACACAGTTCATTAGTTGTGGAAGAGTCTCTAGAGCTGCCAGACGTACACAGTTCATTAGTTGTGGAAGTAGTTTCTAGAGCTGCCAGACGTACACAGTTTATTAGTTGTGGAAGTAGTCTCTAGAGCTGCCAGACGTACACAGTTCATTAGTTGTGGAAGAGTCTCTAGAGCTGCCAGACGTACACAGTTCATTAGTTGTGGAAGTAGTTTCTAGAGCTGCCAGACGTACACAGTTCATTAGTCGTGGAAGTAGTTTCTAGAGTTGCCAGACTTACACAGTTTATTAGTCGTGGAAGTAGTTTCTAGAGCTGCCAGACGTACACAGTTTATTAGTTGTGGAAATAGTCTCTAGAGCTGCCAGACGTGCACAGTTCATTAGTCGTTTAAGTAGTCTCTAGAGCTGCCAGACGTACACAGTTCATTAGTCGTGGAAATAGTCTCTAGAGTTGCCAGACGTTTAAAGTTCACTGGTCGTGGAACTAGTCTCTGGAGCTGCCAGACGTATAAAGCTCATTGCTAATACTAACAGATATCTCGATAAAACAATCATGTAGTTCTCATGATGCAGTTTTAAACAATCATAAATATTGAGATGCAGCAAAATAGAAATCACTTGAACTACTCCCCGTCTCTTCCTTCCCTCCCTTTCCTCTTCCTCCAAATCCCTCACACAACTCACACACACATACGTACACACACACGTAAATAAACACATACACCTATTAACTCCACTCTCTTCAGTCAAAGAAATATAAAAAAATTATGAAAAATTCAGGTTGACAATAAGGAAAATAGCAATCGTAGCTTATCCCGTGGAAAAAGTGTGCCTTTTGTGTGATTAGGTTCATCATCATCATCATCATCATCGCCTTTCACTGAGAGCATAGGCCACGAATAAATGCTCTCCAGTCATCCCTTTTTCTTTTAATTATTCTCTGCTTCCTTCCTTGTATATCCCTTGCCTCTGAGCACTGTCATAATTTCTCTTCTCCAAGTAAGTCTAGGTCTTCCTCATTTTCTATTTCCTTGAGGATTCCATGTCAGTGCCTGCCTTGCTATGCCGGTGTCGGATTTCCCCAGTGTTTGGCCAACCCACCTCCATTTCCTAGATACGGTTTGCAGGTTCATATGTTCTTTGGTGATTAGGTTGTTTTTCTGCTAAATCAAGATGTAGTCTGCTACTGTTAAGACACAGTTCAGGTGAATTCTGTCTGCAAGTAGAGCTTATATCTTGAAAAAGAAAAGAAAACCAAAAAAAAAACGCCAGAATATGCACATTTTGAACTTTTTTGTTGATTAGAAAAAAAATATATAATTGTCTAATTTCAACAGTTAAAAGGGAGGCGACTGCAGTAAAACTGGTTTAAATAATAAAGTTAGATAGAGGTGTATGGTGTAGTTTTACAAAGTGGCAGAGGGAGCGAGTAAAGTGAGAATGAACAGAAAGTATGAGAATGTATAAATTAAAAGCATACAACATCCGAGTTTTCGGCATGAGCCTTTTTCGAGGATTACATGCACAACGAGACAAAAACAAATAACTAAACGAAGAATTTATCGTAATATGGCCTCCTCCTCAAGTAGGAAACAGAAATGCGGGACCACGCGGGCCACGCAAAGGATACACCGATAGAGCCAATCGTAAAGAAGAGGTGGAGAGAGAGAGGAGGAAAACAAGTGGTAGAAAGGGGTGGGGGAAAGGCAATAGAAACATGATAGCTGGTAGAGGAGAAGGTGTTGGGGGGGGGGAGGGGAAGAGGAGAGATAATGAATGAAGAACATAAACACCTGCAGGGAGAAAATGTGAAACTGGTGAATAGGACAAGACCCTATAAACACCCTATGTACGATCTCGGAGTGTCCTAGAACAGCGCCTTATTTTCCAGGCTGGCTGTCTCCACCCGGCTTGAATTAACAATGTCTTCAGCTTTCTGTAACGTCTTTAGTTTTCCACCCCCCTCTACTTTCTTTCTCCTAGCTACCCCCTCCCTACCGCCAACCTCTTTTCTTCTCTGGCAACATATTGGTGTTTATAGGGTCTTGTCCTATTCACCAGTTTCACATTTTCTCCCTGCAGGTGTTTATGTTCTTCATTCATTATCTCTCCGCTTCCCCTTTCCCCCCCCCCCTCCCCCCCCCGACACCTTCTCCTCTAGCGGCTATCATGTTTCTATTGCCTTCCCCTCACCCCTTTCTACCACTTGTTTTCCTCCTCTCTCTCTCTCTCTCTCTCTCTCTCTCTCTCCACCTCTTCTTTACGATTGGCCCTACCGGCGTATCCTTTGTGTGGCCCACGTGGTCCCTATGCATGTTCTAATCGACACGCATTTCTCTGTTTCCTACTTCTGGAGGAGGCCATATTAAGATAAGTTCTTCGTTTAGTTATTTGTTTTTGTCTCGTCTGTGCATGTAATCCTCGAAAAAGGCTCATGCCGAAATATCGGATGTTGTATGCTTTTAATTTATACATTCTCATACTTTCCATTCATTTTTTTTCTCTCTTTACTCAATCCCTCTGCCACTTTGTAAAACTACACCATACACCTCTATCTAACTTCATAATTTCCACAATCATAAGCATCAAATGATGTTTATAACCACATCGTCTTTTGTTTTTTTTTAATTTTTTTATTTTTTAGATCTCCTGTCTATATTTTAAATGCATACTCCATTCCAGCTTTGAATCGTGCTTTCAGTTAAGTCTTATGCCAGCCACTTCAACAAAGCGGAGGCTCATACAGGAAATTAGCCCGCTTACATTTTGTTTTCATTGAGAGACTCTTCCACAGACAGGTTTAAAACAACGTCTGCAGGGAATTATCTGCCTAACATGCGTACAGTGAGCGAAACTTAGCTCGTTGGCGTCTCGATACATGATACAGTTGAAATTGAAAAACGTTTAGTTCAACATCCTGAAAAAAAAGATCACCTTAGAAAAAAGAAGAAGAAAAAAAAACGTGGATCTTTTAAAACTGAACAGATCGGATAACTGTTTTAACGCAACCAGTTTTAATACGGGCTATTTGTCTTATCTGTCTGCCCGTATCACCGGCTCCCTAGAAGCCTGACTGTTCGTTTGTCTTGTCTGTCTGTTCGTTCGTCTATTCCTCAACCACCCAGCTAGGCTAGCCTATCTATGTCTGTTTATCTGCAAGGATGACTACGAAAAAAGTATGTGCTGCATTGGCCAATAAAGAAATCAACTGGACAACGATCCAAGAAGGTATTATCTGCCCGGAACATCACGTTTCATAGGAAGAACGCGAAGCAAGAGTAGCATAGATCACTGCATCAGGTTCGCCCGGCCGATTGTACTAAAGGCAAATGTTATTTTATAGCACGGGATCCTTTGGTTGTGATTTTCACATGTGGTGATGGATCTGCTATTTTATAGCACGGGATCCTTTGGTTGTGATTTTAACATGTGGTGATGGATCTGCTATTTTGTAGCACGGGATCCTTTGGTTGTGATTTTCACATGTGGTGATGGGTTTCCTGTACAACATAGAAGGAATGCCTAAGCGTTCACAGCAAGCTCAGCCGGCAGAACAACCCAGGAAGCCAGCGGTGCCTTCGCTATGATAGATAAAAGAGATAACGACTGCGGTAAAACTGGTTCTAGTAATAAAAGTAGATAGAGGTTTATGGTTCTAGTAGCAAAAGTAGATAGAGGTGTATGATTCTAGTAATAAAAGTAGATAAAGGTGTACGGTTCTAGTAATAAAAGTAGATAGAGGTGTACGGTTCTAGTAATAAAAGTAGATAGAGGTGTACGGTTCTAGTAATAAAAGTAGATAGAGGTGTACGGTTCTAGTAATAAAAGTAGATAGAGGTGTACGGTTCTAGTAATAAAAGTAGATAGAGGTGTATGGTTCAGTTTTACAAAGCGACAGAGGGAGTGAACGTATAATGCATTCTCATCTTACTTTCATACTTTCTACCATTTGTGTTTTTCTCTCACTTTCCTTACTCCCTCTGTCGTTTTGTAAAACTGAACCGTACACCTCTATCTACTTTTATTACTAGAACCATACACCTCTATCTACTTTTATTACTAGAACCGTACACCTCTATCTACTTTTATTACTAGAACCGTACACCTCTATCTACCTTCACTGTGACCACAAGCAGCATGACGATGGAGATGACAGTAACGAAAGCATTCGTCTGGCTGGAGTTACAGGACTACGCCCAATGATTCAATGAGTATGATCCAGAAGGTCGAGGCAGGCTCTGTACCGCAGGCAGTGGCTTGAGTCATCGGCGAGGTCAACGATTCGCAGTCACCTTCATCTATGTCCCTGGACATACAGGGAAATGAAAGAAGCTGATAGGTTGATTGGCTGTGCCGTCATCACAGATGGACAACCACTGGATCGAGCCTATATTATCAGTGCGCTTAGAGAGATAGGCAGAGTGGAAGACTTAGAGAGAAGCAAATCTACCTAGCTGGTTAGGCTGAGAGAACTGGGATTGCAGATTGGCACGGCCAGAAATGAAAGGTGTGAGAGGATTTCTAAACGAACACAGCACTATTAGCCGCAGGACGCTGATGGATATATGAGGTGGGGGGGGGGGGAAGGGGGTTTGAGCACCTGTGGATATGTCTAGAGTGAAATGGTGATGATTCAAACCATAAACAGAATAATAATAATAATAATAGTAATAATAATAAATTATATTCTGCATAGTATTATTCTCTTTATTTGCGTCAGTGGGTGCTATCGCCTCTTGAACTTTCTTGTCTTGTCTTCTATCTGTCTCCCTGTAGCTGCGAGCTGGTGTTCTTTTCAGCCGAAGCTGTGAAGGTGTTGAAGCACAGCATCGTATCAGCACGGGAGCGGGTTATGACGGCTAATTTTTCAGTCATTGAGTACAGCTAAAAAGTAGGGGGATGGGCAATGCTTCTTTAGCAGACTCCATTGCCATGGTAAAGTGAGAGAACACAGTTTTGTAGGATTAGACCTCGAAAAAATCGTAGACAAGGCACTTTAGTGAGACGCGAGGGAAAGAAAAATCACAAGAGAATTACCTGGGATTCGAACCACGGGCTCCTGTAGGACGAGCAGCCGTCTAGCCACGAGAGAACATCGTGCTATCGACTTAGCCAACTAGCACTCCACTGGGGACTATGGCGATCCCTACTCGGCTAGCAAGTCCACTGCACGTAAGTTTCACGTATGATTCTAGCATACTGTCAGCTGTGGGCCGCTGACTGCCACAACGGGCAGCCTCCTCGCTCAACAGAGGAGAGAAGGGAGCAGATTCCTAACCCTAAACCTGCTCAGCACAATTTTCTTTTCCCCAGCTGTGATCTCAACACAGACCAGAACGCGATAGAATCGCAGTCTCAATTCTCAATCAATAGACCTCGGAGTACCCTCCGTGCTGGTATGAATGGTAGGCGCGGGAGATTCCTGATATCGCCTTTCAAAGATCGCCTGCCACTGGGGTCCTTTTAAACGAAATGGCGCCCCCACCTCAGAAGATATCGACGTGAAAGGGAACTACACCCCCCCCTTTTTTTTTGTTCACTCTCTTCGCGCGGTCATTTCTGGGCGCGGATCGACGCGCGCGTCCCTGTAACCTTGTCATAAAAAGAAAAAAAAATAGTCGTAAATAACAACAGCTCCTTATTGCTGGCCCTGACTACCGTTAACCCGACATGAGCAAGGAAAGTTTTGGGGCTTTGTTTTGGTGTTTTTTTTTGTTTGGCTTTTTGTTTGTATACTTGTGAGAACATCTCAGATCACAAGGGTGAGCACAACCTGAGAGGTGCAGTGCTGCAGATGCCTGGCGGACCGTACAGAAAGTCACTGAGCAGGCAATGGATGTTGCGGAAGACTAGCTCCCCCCCCCCCCACCCAGCGACAATCTGCGTTGTAGTACTTAATAGACAACTGGAAAAGGGGGAAGGGAGGGAGAGGGGGGCTACAACTTAGTGTTGTCAGTGAGAAAAGGAGGGCCATTCATCATCGCCGACCTGTCTTCAAGGCTGATCTCAAAAGTATGCGAATTTTAACACGAGACGTGGCAAAGGAGATAAAATGTCGTTGGATCTAGCAAGACAACGGGATATTGTACTTAACTAAGCCTTTTCTGTTCCCGATTTTGACAGAGTGTGTGGACTTCACATGAAACCCAAGAAATTTCATAAAAGCGTTTTAACATGGATGATCTTTCCTTATTCCTTCTAATATCATTAACTTGCATTATTCTGGCATTTATGAGGTATTTTCTTCTTTTCTGTCATCCTAATCATGGAACTTAGCCAGTATTGTTCACGCAATTGGTTTTCTTCTGTATTTATCATCCTAATCATCAAACTTAGCCGGTAAAGTTCTCACTTTTTGTTTTTTTTTTTTGTTTTCTTCTGTATTGCCATCCTTCTCTAGCAGCGAAGAAAGGATCCCCGGTTCTACCTGGAGCTGTCCCTTATCTTTAAACAGAAAGCTCTACTTCTGACTTTGGTTGCCTTGGCTTGTCTCATTCCTCTTGTAGTTGTCTTGTCCTGTCTCCTTCCTCTTGTAGTTGTCCTGTCTCCTTCCTCTTGTAGTTGTCTTGTCTCCTTCCTCTTGTAGTTGTATTGTCTCCTTCCTCTTGTAGTTGTCTTGTTTCCTTCCTCTTGTAGTTGTCTTGTCCTGTCTCCTTCCTCTTGTAGTTGTCTTGTTTCCTTCCTCTTGTAGTTGTCCTGTCCTGCCTTGTTCCTCTTGCACCTTTCAGTGTTGAGAGAACAAATAAAATTCTTGATAAGACACGGAGATTTGTTTTGTGCTAAAGGGATATTTAAGGGTTCTCTTATATCCTCCATCCACTTCCTACAAGGATGTCCTGCCCTTCTGGATGGTATTTATTTTTTTAGAAATCCATCTTAGGAACCACGTATCCTCTACTTTCAGTAATTTTGAGTGTTCTTGGTTACTGCCCATGCTTCGCGTTTATATAACAATACGGATTCGATGTAACACTGAATAACTCTCTCTCTTTTTTTTTAATTCATCGACAGAGCTTTATTGCATTGTAAGTATTTCATAAATGCCGACTCGACCCGAGATATGATGCATCTTATTTGGATTTTCACATCTTATGTCTTGTTTTATTATTGTTCCTAAATACCTGAATTTGTCCACTTGCTTGAATCCTGTGCCTTTTCATTTCGATGTTACATTTTACTGGTGTTTCTTTCTTGGATATAACCGTGACACCTGTCTTCTTTTTATTTAAACTAAGTCCTTTCTCCTTGGTTTTTTTTCTACCATTTTGTCTGACAATACTTGTAGTTCTTCTTTGAGCTATCAGTGCCCTGTCGTCCGCATTTCTTAGTTTCTTTAGGCAGTGTCCTCCAACTGCTATTCCAGGCATGCTTTCACTGTAGCTCATAATCCTTTCGCTATATAGGGAAACATTAACAAATGTATTTATTCTGTTTTGTGTACTAACCTGGTACGTTTCAAAAGCCTTCTGAGCTTACTGTACAGTTCGCTTTTCACAGCGAAAATTCAACCTGGAGGGTCGAGCAGACTAGAGAAGGGTTTCACATAATCTTGCTGAACTGTTTCCTATCACGCTGCAGTCGAACATGAAATAAAAGCTGAACCCTTGCATTTATTCTAGGAAGATGATTAAAGAACCAGAGAATATCTTCCTGTAAGGTGAGGAACACTAAATACTGTACACAAAACTTGGAATATTGAACAGTTTACTGAGTTGTTCAGCCCAGTCTTCTTCTTCCCTTTATTCCGACGCATTCATTCATATTTTTTTTTCCCTCCAAGTGTGTCCTTCGTGGGGTTCTAACATTCAGCCGTCCACGATGATCATTCACACAACATTCACTGTCACTCACTAACAAACACACTGAACCTCACATTCATCATTCAGATCAGGCTTTAGTTAATCCCCAGCTCTCCAAACTCCACCCCCGGGGCCGCTATCGTCCAAACCCTTCTTGAAAGTCCACAAACCAGCCTGATTGGTCTACTTTAAAGCCCTCAAATTAATCCAGCGGCTCCCCACAATGGGAGAATACGGCCCCAAGGACCTGGAACCCGAGGTGCAGCTTTTACTGGACCTAATCATCCACACCCTGGAATCCCAGATGCCTGAGGCCATGTCCAGGATAACTGACACCCCTTGGTGAGCTTAGTGAAGCGGCAATGACAGCCCTTCCATTAGTGGAAGAATCAGCTTTCGCGTATTACTCGCGTCCAAGATCTTTTCTCCGAAACGTGTTCATGACAGAGACAAGTGCTTTTGTGTGTGTTTGTGTTTGTGTGTGCGTGCAAATGTCTTTATTCGGAGGATTAACCGGACACATTTTTTGAAATAATCCAAGTTAAGATTTCTGAAATTAAAATTTAAAAAAAAACAGAGAGAAAACATTTGAAAATGAGGGAATAGTGAAACAAGACCGAGGTGTTGACCAAGACAGAGATGGAAAGACAACATAGAAGAGGATTAAAAAAAAAAAAAAGAAATTGGTGTCACCAACTGAAGAGAGAAGACTAGGAGTAGAGAGGAATGGAGGCGAACTTTATCTCCAGCAATGAGCCTTAATGGCTCGAAAAGCTGAAGAAGAAGAAGAATTTCTTTAGATCTGCAATAGTTTTCTCTTTCTGTCTGTGAATACTAAACTAGAGCGTCAAAACATAAAGTCAGTTATTGACATTGTATTAGACACCCTGTAATTTCGAATCAAAGGTTATAAGCACAAAAACCAAGTTAAGATTATTAAATTAAAATGTAGTATCCACCCTCATTTATGTCTTCAAAAGCTGAGAAATAACAAAAGAAACAAACAATAAAATATACTCTGTTGAAAATAAATGCCTAAGGAAAATCTTGGTATCAAGTGGAGCATATTCAAAAACAACTCAGAGATGAGGTAGATGAGTGAACAACAACCTGTCTCATGGGTGACCAAAAAACGAAGATGGACATACCTTGTATATGGGTCACGTGATGAGAAGAAACAACCAGAGAATCATAAAACCAGTTCTCAAGTGGAACACAACAGGTCGAAGAAAAAGAGGCAGACCACGTGAAACTCTAAAGAGGGCATTGTTAAGAGAGGCCAGTTTAGTGGGTATAACTTCCCTTGATGAGGTTGAAAGTTTCGCCGAAACAGGAAAACTTGGCTAACTACCATGCGAGCCCTGTGTGACGTTTAACAGCACAGGAAAGGTGTAAGATGTAAGAATTTCCAATATGTTATTCCTGCATCTCCATGTAACTCTGGACAAGCAGTTATTAGGATCTAACGCTGCAGTGAAGATCTTGTAACGTGACAGGTGTCATAGCAGATTGGGAGTGGGGTAAAGAGGGTTTTCCCCAAGGTTTATCCACAATCTCCACCCACCCCCACACCCAGGAGTACCTGGAGTACTGCATGCGAGCAGGGTAGGGCGGGTCTTCACTCCCTGCAGTTCTCTCTGGTTCCTAGGACAAGCACAGGCTCCAACAAGAGCCAAGGACACAAATGTAATGAATTATTTGTTTAAAAACAACAGCGTTGACGTAAATATTCTCGTATCTTGGTATCTAACAGCACGTCCAAAAGAACATGGCGTTAATCTATACTGTCTGTTTCATACTCAGCCTGGTTAGCTGGTTTGCCTGGTTAGCTGAGTGTTTAGGCTCTCGGTTTACTAATCCGGTGGTACCGAGTTCAATTCCCGGCAGAGGAATTTTTTTCTGGTATACACCAAAAGATTCAACCCAGCCTCTGAAAATGCATACCAGAGAAAACTGGGAAGGTAAATGACGGGGTACTGTATGTAAATACTGAATGTAAATGACGTGATACTGACCACATCACACTTTCATGTGCCGAAGGTCTTGGAAATACGGGCTTAACACCATATTCCCCGATATGCGTTAATGGCATGGAAACGTGGATTTTACCTTCACCTGTGCGCTTCATACCCAACTGTCCTGATAACGCGGAATTCAAATAGCACATGGACATGTTCTAACGTTACCCGAAAGAATCTGGAGTTTAATTACTCACACTGAGATGAATCGAGAGGCGCGAACCATTGTCTAACGGCAAAGAGAGGCACGGAACAATCAGCCATTTTAACTTGCAACCACGGAGCATTAAAGAAGTGCAGCTCAGTTTAACCCTTTATTTCCACCCCAATGCAGGGCATAACTCCGTATGTAGAACAGGGATGTTAATATTATCGGTCACCATATAAGACATATAAACTATGTGTACGGCAGCTAAAAGTAAAATGAAGGCAAACGCAACAGAACTGCAACAAGCTTTCGGAAACCAACTGAGTATAGAAAAGGCAACATTCATATGCTGTAAAGGTATCGTGAGTATGGCTTTCATGACCCTTCAGGACATAATTCACGAGATAGCCTAAAATTAAGGCACACGGATACGTGTAAGCCATCAGTTAGAGACGTTTCCTTGGAAGAGTGACTAAAGACCTCACCCCATATAAAATGACTGAAGAGGAATTAATCTTTATCTGAGGTGGAAACGAGGGTCAAAATGAAGGTAAAAAAAAAAACAGCATTAAGGATACTGGACCTCGCAATACTAACAGCAATTGTTGTTACTCTGGTCTGTTATAAAAATCCAACATTGGTAGAAGAAGCAAAATTGTGATCGACATTTTCCCTGAAAGCTAAGATTTTCATACTCCAGAACTGCCTTGTGAAGTAATATTGCCATCATTTTCCAAGAATATGTCACTTCAGTTTCCCTCTGGGTTTCCCCCCTAAATGTTATTAATACAAGGATATCTTTTTTACTTCAGTGAATCCCAAAACAAGCTATCAAGTGGAACACAACAGGCCAAAGAAAAAGAGGCAGACCACGTGAAACTCTGAAGAGGACATTGTTAAGAGAGGCCAAATTAACAGGCATAAAATCCTTTGATGAGGTTGAAAGACTCGCTGAAGACATTAAAAATTGGCGAACTACTTTGCGAGCCCTATGTGACGTTTAACGGCACGGGAAGGATATAATATATAAGATCTTTTTTACCAACATATGATTACTAGATCATCCACCCGTATTGGAACCAACACATGATTACCAGACCATCCACCCGTATTGAAACCGACATATGATTACTAGATCATGTACTCGTGTTGGAAATGGCTTTTGGTCAGAAAAGCTTGGGATGTTTCTCAGATTTGTATCTAAGATGTATCCTGTACCCACTATGTTCTTTCATTTTTCGGCATTGAGTCTAAGGTTGCTGGGTGCATGAGTTATACTGTCAAGAAAATGCAGGAGGTACGGTATTAAGCTAATAAAACCCGAAGACTCTTAGTGCAGTTTGTAAACAGCGTTCTCTGCCGCTTATGTATGTTTATAATTTGTTGGCCACGACAAAGCATGTTGCACTCGCCTTGAGGAACTTGCGTGAGTGCATGTGTGAATCCTTGGTGAAGGTGAATCGAGGGAAGTGAATATGAAAACCCGAACGGAGCAGATTTATTTTGAAAACATCGGTGTCTACGTTTAAAACTTTTCAGAAGATACCATTTTATGTGCGAGAAGGGTTGCCAGCTCTGCCAATCTTTGCTGTTGAATGAGAGATAGCCGGAGCACCTTGTCGTGTCCCAAAATAGGGACCTATAAGTAGTGAAGCTTCTTGAGAAACCGTCCTAACATCCTCATAGGAGTGCATCGTTCAAACTTTGTAGGCTCGAGAGAACGATGGAAGCTATGGCGATCTGAAAATCATCGTCACCATTATCTTTATTTGGGAACAAGAGAATACAGGAAGGAGTAAGCTTGTACGAGTATGATTGTTTCACGAATTGTGAAGACTTCTAATCGTCCATTGTTTGTACAATTGTTTCACGGGTTGTAAATATTTCTAAACTGTGTCCATTGAGTATTTATCAATTTATTTCCAAAGTGGATCTATGGTATTTCCAAAGTGGAACTATGATATTTCCAAAGTGGAACTATGGTATTTCCAAAGTGGAAATAAGGTATATCCAAAGTGGAACTATGGTATATCCAAAGTGGAATTATTGTTCATAAATTGCATATAATTTCCTGAGCGGGATTTATTGTTCATCGTGAATGAAATAATTAAATATAATTTAATATATTTTTCATGCATGGCTGATGTAAGAGGGAAAGTAATGCACCGCATCGTTTTTCTCAGGAGCTGTTTATTTAAAAAGCATGAAATTTATACACACTATACATGGATATGTCTATAAACATCGGTATTATTCAACATAATCCCCATCAACTTGTACGGCTTTACACCAGGGCGAAACAGGTGCACGTATTCCTAGCCGTACCAGATTTTCTCTTGATTATGTAGCCGTTTCTTCGCTGCATGAATCACTCCTTCGTCATCTTCAAATCTTACCCCTCGGAGTGCATTTTTAAGTGGACCAAACAGATGGAAATCAGAGGGTGCCAAATCAGGACTATAGGGTGGATGGGGTAGTACAGTCCAATCCAATTTAGTGATTGCTTCCCGTGTTGCCAGACTTGTGTGAGGGCTTACATCGTCGTGAAAGAGATGCAGGTCTGCTGGATTCTTGTGCGGCCGAACTCTGCGAAAACGCTGACTGAATTTTTTCAACGTCTTAATGTAAACTTGTTAATTGATTGTCTCTCCTCTTGGCATAACATCCACAAGAATCACACCTTCAATGTCCCAAAAGATAGTGATCATGACCTTTCCAGCTGAAGGGGTTGTCTTGAATTTCTTTCTCCGTGGTGATTGCGGATGATGCCACTCCACTGACTGTCTTTTTGTCTCAGGTTCAAAATGATATGCCAAGGTTTCGTTACGATTTAGCCAAAAAGTTCTCTCCCTCACCATTTAAACCCTCCAACAAGTCAGAAGAAATTGCTTTCTTTTGCAGTCGATGGTCATTTGTGAGACTTCGAGGAACCCATGTTGCGCAAACCTTAGAAAATCCGAGAGCTTTTATAACTGCATTTTCACTACCATTGCTGACTGACCAATTAAGGTAAATTGTTGACCAATGATACGCCTATCAGTAAGAATAATGCCCTCAGCGCATTTCAACATTTCTGCCTTGGTGACTGTGGCAGGACGTCCATAGCGCGGCCGATCATGCAACTCCTTATTTCCACTTATTGATTCTGTGATTCTCTGAACCCAGCAACCGATTTTGCTCATGTCGACTGCATAACTTCCATACACATGACACAGACGCTTGTGAATGTTCACAACAGTTTTCTTCTCTGCAAAGAGAAATTCTATCACAATTCGCTGCTTATACCGCAAGTTGCTAACGCGCTCCATTTCAACGGTTAGGGCAGCCATACTCTTTGGTCGGTTGCAGTGCAATTTGAGTCACACAATCGGCATATGCCATATTAAAAGTGTGCATAATTTCGTGCTATCTTCAATATTAGCTGAAAAAAAAAAGATGTGGTGCATTACTTTCTGAACCCCCTCGTAAGTTTGTTATTTTTTCATACTTTCTGTTAATTCATTCACTTTGTGACATCAGCAACAAACAGTAAAGCTCTCATGTTGAGCATGTAAATCACAAATATTTATTTATTTTTTATGTACAAGAGGTCACGCAGGCAAAACAAGTAGTAGTTTATTCCATTATTTGTAAAGAACGATTTGTCTCCTTCCTCTGCGTTCATGGTTGTTGGTCGTATCAGATCCTGATCTCTGTTGAGTGGCCCACAGCCCTCTCCAGATCATTACAGGAGCCCCCCCCCCCCCAAGCTTTTAATCCAGGCCTGTGAGCCCAGGCCATGTCTCAAGCCTCAGGCCCGCATGATTTGGTCGATCTGTAAATTCAAAGCAAATAACACTATGAATTGAACTCCACGTGACAATACGAAGGCCGACAATTTAACAGAGAGACGTTTTCGTTCCTATATCCCATGATGATGACATTATTTCATCCCATGTTGATGACATTATTTCAACTGCCGCCGGTATAAAAACTGATCACTTCTATAGCGAGTTGCTGCTGAGATGCCCATAGTTGGAAGCAATCATGCTTAACACTCCTACACAGTCAGATTACTTCCCCTGCTCGTGACTAGCGTATCCAGATCAAAGTCATGAGTCTACACGTTTGGTCCCTGCTCAAAAGGGCACTAAAGTCTAACTAATGTGACTGAAAATGGCCTCTAATGTATATTCGGCGCCAGTGATGTTCCGAAACCATGTTACAAGATTTACTGCTACTTGATCGTTTAAAAATATATGTTAATGTGTACAGAGTGTACAGGAGACAGCGATACGATCTCACAGTTGCTAGCGTCTTCATTAGATACTTGACAAGTGATATTTCAAACCCACAAGAAATATTTGAACACTGGAAGAACTCAAATCAGAGAGATTTCATCATTTAACCTCTATGCTGGTGTTGAATATGCTAGAATCATATGTGAAACTTACGAGCAATGAGCAGAAGATAATAGTTTAAACTTATGCATCCACATACACCACTTTCAAGCAGTCAGAAATTTTTTTTTTTTTAATCACATGGAACTTTTGAAAACTTTATTAACAATTTCACATTTCTGAAACTATCTCTTCAAAGCATTCGGTTGCCGTCAATGTTTACAGATAGTCGACATTCGCCTGTGTGTTTTGAACAAACAAACAAATGTTAGCATTTCCACAAAGTTAAGTTCCAAGAATAATAAATAAGGGGAATATTAAATGTCTGTTGAACCAGAAAACCAGAAAGAAGTTCTTACGACAAGGATGAAAATACATCAAAAAGGAAATATTTAGATGCTTCTTCAACTACGAAATTTTCTGCCGTCGTCCATTAGCTTTCCATAAGAGACTCATTCAATGAAGCTGTTAGCACCACGACATGGGCGGAGCCAACGACTGGGCTGGAATTAATCTTACCCCACTTCAGGCGAAAAAAAGCGGTCTAATGCAACTGAAAATGGCCTTTAATTTGAGGGGGTAAAAAAAAATGGCACAAGTGCCTAAATTGATAATGCTAAATGGGCTCCAAGACGTCTTAATACGAGACAATAGCTCGCAGGGAAAATGATACTTTAATTGACACAGCTCATCCGTTGGGAATTCGTACGTGAATATAATGAGAGCAAATAATGGTCACGTCTTTCTGTGTCATTTAATTTCTCAATGAGGGGTGGATAGATTTGTTTTTTTTCTTCGGTTACTGAATCAGATAAAAGCCAGTTCTCTTGCAGACAACTCACGTTTGGTTGTGCTCGTGAAAGTGTACATTTACCGCACAAATGGTAGTCTTCTTCTTCTTCTTCTTCTTCTCCTCCTCCTTCTATCTCTCTGGGACTGCAAGCGTGATATTATTTGCAGCCAATCCGGTGAAGGTGTTTGGGCACATCAACATGTCGGACTGGGAGGGGGTTATGGCGGCTACTTTTTTTTTCTATCCCTGAATGGAACTAAAAAAGCAGGGAGTGTGCAGTACTTCTTTAGTAGACTCCACCACCATGGGGACTACGCCGATACCTGTCCCGCCAGTCAGGCTAAATCTGTTACTGGGTGTACCAACGCAGAGGTGGGACAGGGTCTTGGTCAGCTATTTTTCCCCCCAACCTTGACGCTAGCATTTCAACTATGGCTCGCTGACTGCCAAATCTGACATCTTTGCCCCAGAAACAGAAGTGTTACGTGGATCAGTTTTACATCAGGTTTTCCTCTCATACTCCAGCATGTTCTTTTATAAACACACTGACAGACTGTTTCGTTCTGAGCACTCAAAAATTAATTATAGATTAACCGAAAAAAAAATAGAGAGCATGGTGTAAAACCTTTTCTTGAAAGTTATCGCGACCAATTTTTAAAAAAAAAAGTTTTGTTGTAACTTCCATACAGTAATAGAACTCACTGTTGCACAGGAACGGAGCCTAGGATAGACAATCAAACTACATAAAAGCGTTCTAAAACATTCTAGACTTTGAAATCATGGTAGAAAACTTTCTCAATATATTCATTTTCTTTTCTTTTCTTTAATTCAATTTCATCCGTACTCTTCTATGAGCGGCGTTTTTAACGGACTTGTAGAACTTTGGAAGGGGGGGGGGGGAGATTGCCTCTGGCGTGAGAGGGGGGAATCGCAGAAAGGGGAGAGAATGACATAATGGCAATCTAGTCGGGAGAAGGTGGAATAGCTGATTGTAGTTGGGACGGAGCGGTTGTAATCTGATGCCGTGAGGAGGTTTTGAAATATGTGTAGCAAGTGAGAAAGGAGTGGAACTTGGTGCAGAGGGAATATGATTGTGGGAGAAGGTAATATTAGGTTTAACTGAATTACGATTTCAAACCATATGGTTCCAGCGTCCAATATTCCTGAATATAGCCGTTCTCAAGCGCTACGCGGGTTCTGTCATCGGCGTGGTATTGCTTGATGGCTGTTACCAGAAAATCATATTTGGCTCTGTGGCTAGGGCCATTGAAATGATTAAGGACAGGTGTCGAAGCATGCTGGGTGATATCACACAGATGTCGCCTAATCTGAGACCAATTTCACCAATATAAGTTTTCCTGTATCTTTTGCTTACTATGGCATATATCATGTTACGGGACTCGCATGTGAACTCCTCATGGAGAGTGAGGATAGGTTTAGGAAATTGATCGTTTTCGTTTCCCAGGGCAGGTAACACAGCCAGGCCGGTTAGATTTTCTGGTGCCAATATATGTATGATTCCGCTTCAGATTACAACCGCTCTGCCACACCTGCAACCACCTATTGCACCTTCTCCCGGTAGATTACCATTATATCACTCTTTTCTCTTTCTGCGGTCCCCCCCCCCCTTACGACCCACCGATCACACATCACAAGTCTCCATTTAAAATCAACACTCCACCATGCGCATTTCTGGACGCAATCTCTTACAAGTCACAGCTAAGTGCTACATTTAATTTATTTGATTCTACTTTTTCGCAGTTTCTACTTTTTACACAGCATTTATGTGAATTTACATGTTATCTTCTTTCTCCATTTCTTCGTTCTGTGCGTTTTTTTGTGTGATTAAAGTTCACACCGAAACGTCACAAATGTGTGCTCGTTAACTAATAAAGCTGTTCCTACTTTTTTCCCCCTATTTTATACGTTTTGTTGAAGGGCTTAATCTGTGAACGACGCGGAAGATGAGATGCCAACAGTCACAATCATAAGAAAGTGACAGAAACCACTGCAAGTGTCGGAGAAACAGGTGGACAGGTGAGATCTGGCTAGGCGTATCTGGTGTTATAATTACACAAGACCTTGCGCAAAGCTCGAAGGTTTCCCGATAGATGAAGGGGAAACGTGGAAGTAGAGCAAGAAAGCACGAGAAGAACAGAGTCTTAACTATGTTAGGATGTGACAAGATGCTACTGGTTTTGTTGTTGCTGTTATTGTTTCGTGGTAGGATGTGACAAGACGCTACTGATCTTGTTGTAGTTGTTGTTATTACGTGGTAGAATGTGACAAGACGCTACTGATCTTGCGCTGCTATTGTTGTTGTTGCTGCTGCTGCTGTTGTTGTTGTTGCTGTTGTTCTCAATTACGCGGTAGAATGTGACAAGACGCTACTGATCTTGTTGCTGTTACGGAACAAAGAATTCCGCTGACAACTGTGAGTCGTCGCTGCTGGGGAAAACTGAAGTAGCTGGAGGTAAAAACCTGAGCTGGCCAAAGACTCCACAAGATCTCCGGACGAATGGCCCAGCCAACAAAGAACAGAGATCATCAGTTAGTGGACCCTGAAGGACAAAAGCCGGACAAAGAGATCGGAGCAACTATGGATGTGTCCGGAGTGCATAGATGATGGTCATTCCTAAATAGCCAGCAAATTTTTGTTGTTGTTGCTGTTGTTAAGCAGCAGAAGAATATTGGATTTTATGTCTGAATGTGCTTTTTTTTTAGTCGAAAAATGTTCTTCAGCAGGTTTTGGCACGTGAACTAGCTGAAGTCGATATTGTAGACTTGTAAACTGATCACTTTACTTGGATTTACTTTCTTTTTTTTTTTCGGGGGTTATTTTGTCGGAAAAGGGGGGAAGAGTGATTGAACGAGGGACGTTAATTTATTTGAAAACTTTCTTACAGCGTCATCGTATTCTCTGGTAAAGGAGAAAGAGGGTCTTGGCTGGTACATTTTCATTAACGAAGAGAGCGAAAACAAAAGAACAAGGATGTGTTCTCATTCTCGTCGCTGGGGACTCGAAGTGAGGGCCGGAAATGCCAGTGCTACAATGTGAAGAAACGTGAAGATAGCACCATTATGACAGGTTGTCGGGCCTGCGGTGATATTACTGGTGCTGTACCCTGGCGTCCTTTAAGTGTACTGTCGTCAGGTGTGAGGCATTCTTTGTCTGGCCCGCTCTACTGGCTTCCGTTTCTCATATCCTTTCATAATAATTCGGCCCGTTTCACTCAGCGGCCTGTCAGAAGTAACTTACTGGCATTCCTTGTATAAACCAGGAGCAAGAAGAATGTATTTGTAGTAGCTACAGAAGAGACTCGCGGTTCCCCTTATTAAGACTTGATGCAGTCACCACGCGTCAAAATACCGGCGTATACTTTGTCAAAATAATAAACAAAAATTGCAGCAACGTACACAGAGCTATAAGACAGATGTGCCGTCGAAGGCTGTTAATTCCTTTATCCGAGTATTGGAAGTTTAAACGTTGATGTTGTTTCGAATTCTTCTTTGCATCATTTACTGGTGTAGTTGCTTTCTGCAGTCCTACAATCTTTACAGTACACGCGTAAAGCACCGGGCGAGGATCTTGATGGTATATTTACATATAAGGCAACATCTGGGATATATCTCCTCTGTCTGCCTCCCGTCCCAACACAATAACTTGTGCCTTCCCATTCAACTTGCTCGTTTTTTCTCTACAATCATACATGATTCCCAACACGGGAAAGTCTCATACATGGCTTACTTGCATAATTCTCTTGTGATTGTTTTTTACTTTCTCTCACGTCTCACTGAAGTGCTTTGTTTACGATTTTTGTCGAGGTCTAATCCTACAAAACTGTGTTCTCTTACCTTACCGTACGAAAGCCTCGTTGTTTCCTGTTTATGAAAAATTGTTGCGGAATACTTCGTACACCTTTCCTATTTATTGAGAATTTGTGTTCAAACTGCAAGGAATTATTGCGTCTCTGGCAAATGAGAGAGCTCGGTATACTTCAGAACCCACGTTAAAAAGAAAAAAAAATGTTTCCTGGATTCAGCCAGACCGCAAAGATTTACAATACGGGCGCCTCGTATGCCGTCAGAAGAGCACAGAGATTGTTTGGAAGCTATAAATGGCGAAAACAAATTCATGGAGTAGTCATTTATAACAGAGATTCATAGTGGCAAATATTACCGCGTTCAATACCAGTAACCTGGATTATGATAAATTTATATGTGCTCCTTTATTACAATTTTTTTTTCTTTTGTAATTTAAGATTAAAATAAAGTTTTATTTATTTTTTGTTTTTGTTTTTGCAAGAAACGAACAACAGCTGCAATATTACCCGCTTCTTAATAAAATCAAGAGGTCTTGATGTCAAGATTGTGTATCATATCATCATATAAGTGTATCATATAATATACGTGTATCATATCATATATGTGTATCATATTATATACATGTCTATCATATCATATACGTATATCATATGATATATGTGTATATATCATAAACGTGTCATATCATATATATATGTATCATATCATATACGTGTATCATATCATATATGTGCATCACATCCGGTAAACGACGATGAATGCAAGATGTTCTTGAAACCAGTAGGTCGTTTTGTTCTCTTGAACAGTACTTTGTATGTTGCCAGAATACTCTCCGAGTAAATGGTACAAGAGATGAGACAAGCTCTTTTATCTGCCACTAAAATCTCATCATCAAAAGTTGTGTTTTCTGTGAATTAGCTCTTTTAGCTGGGGCAATTTAATAACAACAACAACAACAACAAAAGATTTCAAGACTGATGTATTCATTGATTCATTAGCATGTCCCTTGCTCATTCCTTAGCATGTCCCTTGCTGAATTTTGCTGATATATTCACTCATTCTTTAGCATGTCCCTTGCTCATTCCTTAGCATGTCACTTGCTCATTCCCTAGCATGTCACTTGCTCATTCCTTAGCATGTCACTTGCTCATTCCTTAGCATGTCACTTGCTCATTCCTTAGCATGTCACTTGCTCATTCCCTAGCATGTCACTTGCTCATTCCTTAGCATATCACTTGCTCATTCCTTAGCATGTCACTTGCTCATTCCTTAGCATATCACTTGCTCATTCCTTAGCATGTCACTTGCTCATTCCTTAGCATATCACTTGCTCATTCCTTAGCATGTCACTTGCTCATTCCTTAGCATGTCACTTGCTCATTCCTTAGCATGTCACTTGCTCATTCCTTAGCATGTCACTTGCTCATTCCTTAGCATATCCCTTGGTGAACTTTGCTGATATATTCACTCATTCCTTAGCATGTCCCTTGCTGAACTTTGCCTCCCTAACAGCTCTCTTGAAGCCCTTTCGGATGTAAGCACGATGCCCTGCTTGCTGATGCATGCATTTTGCAAATCGTCACAACGTCTTGTTGCCATCTTCGCTTTGGTCTTCCTCTCTTTCTTTTGTCCCATTATGTACCCTTCCAAGACTGTCGTCTCACAACTCTCATGACGTTTATTATGTCCGAAATACCTAAGTTCCCCCCCCCCCCCCCCCCCCGTTTCTTTACCAAGCAACCTTCTTCAGTGTTACATTCTTGTAGCATGGATATATATATATATGTTCTTTTTTGTGTCCACGATATTTGTAGGACTCTTCTAATGCATTTACATTCAAATGTGACTCCTGACATATTCATTAATTCTGTCATTTGCATGTCCCTTGCGGAACTTTGCCTCCCTAACAGCACTCCTGTAGGCCTCTCGGTTGTGAGCAAGATGGCCTGCTGCTGATGCATCCATCCTGACATATTACAGTTTGCAAATACACGGCCTGTCACATGAGCTGTAACAACTACCAAGACTGACAGTGTGGCCAGTCAGAGAATGAAGACAGTGTAACTTGCTTCGTGTTGCTACTTGTTACTGTTCTTATCTTTAACTAACTTGGCAGTTGTAAAAGTCCTCGCGGATGTGACTGACTGCCGATTCAAGTTCATAACCAGATCCTCGCGTTCTCTCTTGCTTTCTGCTTCATTCACCCGTATAATACAGTCAGCGTGGCGCCACTTTTTGTTTCATTCACATTTCTTATATAGTTCCCTGACGCCATTTTTGTCTCATTCACCTGTCTTATATAGTTCCCTAAAGTCATTTTTGTGCCTCATTCTCATTTCTTATATAGTTCCCTAAAGCCACATTTTGTCTCATTCACCCGTCTAACATAGTCACAGTTTAGTCATGCATCTCCTCATTCACCTGTCTTATATAGTTCCCTAAAGACATTTTTTGTGCTTCATTCACCTGTCTTATATAGTTCCCTAAAGCCACTTTTTTGCCTCATTCGCCTGTCTTATATAGTTCCGATGAAGCCGCTTTTTATCTCGTTCAACTGTCTTCTCATACGACACTTTGTCTCATTCATCCGTTTTAATATAGTTCCCGCGAAGCCGCGTTTTGCTTCATTCACCTGTCTTATATTGTTCTCCTAATGAACTTCTTGCCACATTCACCACTCAGTGTATAGTTCACGTAACTCAACTTTTTGCCTCATCTGTCTTATATAGGCCCCCCCCCCTCTGATGCCACTTTTTGCCTCACCTGTCTTATATAGTTCCCCTCTGACGCCACTTTTTGCCTCACCTGTCTTATATAGTTCCCCTCTGACGCCACATATTGCCTCACCTGTCTTATATAGTTCCCCCCCCCCCGACGCCACTTTTTGCCTCACTTGTCTTATAAATTTTCACCCTGACGCCACTTTCTGCCCAACATGTCTTATATACGAGTAATACCCGCCGACGCCGACTGGGAATTGCCTGTTTGTCTCACTAAAACCTTCTTATTCTTACTGACATTCTAGCGCCAGGGTCGACAAACCTTAGCTGACCAAGACCCGGTCCCACCTCTCCGGTGGTACCCCCTAGTGATGGGCCTGGCCTGCCTAAAGGGGCAGGCATCGCCACAGACCCCCATGGTAGTGGAGTCTGCTGTATAACTACTGCACAGGCCCTGCTTTGTTAGCTGTACTCAAAGACTGAACAAAAACAAAAAAATAGACGTCATAACCCGCTCTCAAGCCGACACTTTGCTGTACCTCAACATCTTCACCGCAACTGCTGGCAAAGAACACCAGCTCGCATTTCCACGGAAACAGAAGAAAACAAAGAAGAAGACAAAGATTCTTACTTTTTTTGTTTACATCTTCTCCTTACAGCAAATCAACACACCATATACTGTCTCACACATACGCTAAAAGCAACATTTTTTTTTTTTTTTTATAAAACAGCGTAACCAAAAGAGAGTGATGTTCTCTCTCAATCTTATACCCACAGCGGGAAAACACAGAAAGCCATCACGGAACACTCCATTTCACTTTCTTCAGATTTCAAGAGCTTTGCATTAGCCATTAGAGAGATCAGGCAAACAATAGCAACAGTCTCATAAACAGTGTTTGTCTTCTGTAATGTCACGTGCTAACATATAAGGTACAAGTGATTGTTTCAGCTCCTGAAGAACCTTCTCTATAGCATTTTCTTTACTTTAGAGCAGGAAACTCGGAGAATAATTAATTGAAGCTCGGAATGCACTGTTATTTCAAAATAAAATAGTTCCATGCAATGTTTTCTGAGGATTAAGTAGTCCCATGAAATAGTCTATGAAGATTAAGCAGTCTAATGAAATAGTCTATGAAGATTAAGCAGTCTAATGAAATAGTCTATGAAGATTAAGCAGTCTAATGAAATAGTCTATGAAGATTAAGCAGTCTAATGAAATAGTCTATGAAGATTAAGTAGTCCCATGAAATAGTCTATGAGGGTTCAATAGTCCCATGAAATAGTCTATGAGGGTTAAGTAGTCTCATGAAATAATCCATGAGGGTTAAGTAGTCTCATGTGTAGAAGGGTTAAGTAGTCTCACGAAATCGTCTATGAGGGTTAAGTGGTCTCATGTAATAGGAGGGTTAAGTAGTCTTATGCAGTAATCCATGAGGGTTAAGTAGTCTCATGAAATCGTCTATGAGGGTTAAGTTGTCTCATGTAATAGGAGGGTTAAGTTGTCTCACGTAGTAGTCTATGAGGGTTAAGTTGTCTCATGTAATAGGAGGGTTAAGTTGTCTCACGTAGTAGTCTATGAGGGTTAAGTTGTCTCATGTAATAGGAAGGTTAAGTAGTCTCACGTAGTAGTCTATGAGGGTTAAGTTGTCTCATGTAATAGGAGGGTTAAGTTGTCTCACGTAGTAGTCTATGAGGGTTAAGTTGTCTCATGTAATAGGAAGGTTAAGTAGTCTCACGTAGTAGTCTATGAGGGTTAAGTTGTCTCATGTAATAGGAAGGTTAAGTAGTCTCACGTAGTAGTCTATGAGGGTTAAGTTGTCTCATGTAATAGGAAGGTTAAGTAGTCTCACGTAGTAGTCTATGAGGGTTAAGTTGTCTCATGTAATAGGAGGGTTAAGTTGTCTCATGTAATAGGAAGGTTAAGTAGTCTCATGTAGTAGTCTATGAGGGTTAAGTTGTCTCATGTAATAGGAAGGTTAAGTAGTCTCATGTAGTAGTCTATGAGGGTTAAGTAGTCTCATGTAGTAGTCTATGAGGGTTAAGTAGTCTCATGTAATAGGAGGGTTAAGTAGTCTCATGTAATAGGAGGGTTAAGTAGTCTCATGTAGTAGTCTATGAGGGTTAAGTAGTCTCATGTAATAGGAGGGTTAAGTAGTCTCATGTAGTAGTCTATGAGGGTTAAGTAGTCTCATGTAATAGGAGGGTTAAGTAGTCTCATGTAATAGGAGGGTTAAGTAGTCTCATGTAATAGCAGGGTTAAGTAGTCTCATGTAATAGGAGGGTTAAGTAGTCTCATGTAATAGCAGGGTTAAGTAGTCTCATGTAATAGGAGGGTTAAGTAGTCTCATGTAATAGTCTATGAGGGTTAAGTAGTCTCATGTAATAGGAAGGTTAAGTAGTCTCATGTAATAGGAGGGTTAAGTTGTCTCATGTAATAGGAAGGTTAAGTAGTCTCATGTAATAGGAAGGTTAAGTAGTCTCATGTAATAGGAAGGTTAAGTAGTCTCACGTAGTAGTCTATGAGGGTTAAGTTGTCTCATGTAATAGGAGGGTTAAGTTGTCTCATGTAATAGGAAGGTTAAGTAGTCTCATGTAGTAGTCTATGAGGGTTAAGTTGTCTCATGTAATAGGAAGGTTAAGTAGTCTCATGTAGTAGTCTATGAGGGTTAAGTAGTCTCATGTAGTAGTCTATGAGGGTTAAGTAGTCTCATGTAATAGGAGGGTTAAGTAGTCTCATGTAATAGGAGGGTTAAGTCGTCTCATGTAATAGTCTATGAGGGTTAAGTAGTCTCATGTAATAGGAGGGTTAAGTAGTCTCATGTAGTAGTCTATGAGGGTTAAGTAGTCTCATGTAATAGGAGGGTTAAGTAGTCTCATGTAATAGGAGGGTTAAGTAGTCTCATGTAATAGCAGGGTTAAGTAGTCTCATGTAATAGGAGGGTTAAGTAGTCTCATGTAATAGCAGGGTTAAGTAGTCTCATGTAATAGGAGGGTTAAGTAGTCTCATGTAATAGTCTAAGAGGGTTAAGTAGTCTCATGTAATAGGAGGGTTAAGTAGTCTCATGTAATAGTCTATGAGGGTTAAGTTGTCTCATGTAATAGGAGGGTTAAGTAGTCTCATGTAATAGGAGGGTTAAGTAGTCTCATGTAATAGGAGGGTTAAGTAGTCTCATGTAATAGTCTATGAGGGTTAAGTTGTCTCATGTAATAGGAGGGTTAAGTAGTCTCATGCAATAGTCTATGAGGGTTAAAGCAGAAACATGAAATTACAAAACGATCACATGATCACTGACGCGCTATGAGATAAGCAGTTGACGTAATCAAAGGTAAACTTTGACGTTAAGATATCGAAAACAAACTGAAGGGAATAAAAGAAAGAAGAAAGGTGAAGAAACATTATTCGACTGCTAAAAATTAAGGAACATTTGTTATGGTGAACCTTTAAGCGTTAGAAGGGCGGTCATGAGAGTGTAGGATAAAACTATGGTGACTTTCTTTAAAAGATGAACGGTGGAAGCGGTTGCAGACATCTTAACGAGACAGAGAATGAAGTATGGCTATACTTGAAGTATAAGGCTATACTTGAAGTATAAGGCTATACCTGAAGTATACGGCTGTACTTGAGGTACATGGCTATACTTGAAGTATAATGGTATACTTGAAGTGTGGCTATACTTGAAGTATAAGGCTATACTTGAAGTATATGGCTATACCTGAAGTATACGGCTGTACCTGAGGTACATGGCTATACTTGAAGTAAATGTCTATACTTGAAGCATGGCTATACATTTCAAGCTAAGACAATGTCTCAGAAAATCTATAGCTTCATCCTTCTTCTTCTTCCTTTCTTTCTTTCTTCTTTTTCCTTCGTCTTCTTCTTTCTTTCGTCTTTTTTCCTTCTCCTTCATCTTCTTCCTTGTTCCTTCTTCTTCTTTCTTCTTATTCCTTCTTATTTTTCTTCTTCTTCTTCCAGGTGATTAAGGCTCATTGCTGTAGATAAAGTTCGCCTCCTTTCCTCTCTATTCCTAATCTTCTCTCCCCAGTTGGTGACACCAGTTCCTTTTATATTCTCTTTTATGTTGTCTTTCCATCTATCTCGGTCTACCCCTTGTTCTTATTTCCCTCATCTCTTGTGCATACATCATTTTCGTTTGTTCTCTTCCATTCTTTCTACATGGCCCAACCAGCTTTGTCTGCTCAGTTTCAAGACATTTATAATTCGCTGGGATTTAAATAAGCTGTTCAGTTCAGTGTTCTTTCTAGCTCTCCAATCTCCACTGTTAGTATCTTTTGTGGGTTTCTTAGGATCTTGTTCTCAAAGATCTGCAATTGTTCATTTTTCTTTGTTGTACTCCACGTTTCTGATAGTATATTTTAGTATGGTATATTATATATTATATATTAAATAAGAAACTTATGTATTATATTTATGTAATTTATTATATTATATTATATTATATTATATTAAATCGAGGTATAATACTATTAAGTAGCAAGAAACCTTCCTTAGAAGTACACACCAGGCCTGTCTCATTGAGTTACACGCACGGAGGAACTGGAAGCGAGTCCCAGTTATGTGCTAGCACACAAACCACTTACAACCAACACAGTATTGGTGTTATATCAGCCAAAACACTGAAGGACATCCTAGAGTCAAATACAGGACACTTATGAGCGCGTCCGAGTGTAATGAATCAGCAGATAGAAGGGAGGCAACTGCAGTAAAACTGGTCTAAATAATAAAGGTAGATAGAGGTGTATGGTGTAGTTTTACAAAGTGAGGGAGGGAGTGAGTAAAGTGAGAAAAAATGAATAGAAAGTATGAGAATTTATAAATGAAAAACATGCAACATCCGATATTTCGGCGTGAGCCTTTTTTCAAGGATTATATGCACAACGAGACACAAAAAAAAAAAACAAAACGAAGAATTTATCTTAATGTGGCCACATTAAGCTAAGACAAGTAATCCCTCATTAAGCTAAGACAATGTGGCCATATTAAGATAAGTTCTTTGTTTTTTGTTGTTGTCTCGTTGTGCATGTAGTCCTCGAAAAAGGCTCACGCCGAAATATCGGAAGTTGTACGTTTTTCATTTATACATTCTCATACTTTCTATTCGTTGTTTTTCTCACTTTACTCACTCCATCCCTCACTTCGTAAAACTACACCATACACCTCTGTCTATCTTTATTAATGAATCAGCAGTTCCCTCGGAACACCAATAGAGCTAGGTCATATCCAGTTTCCATTAGACCCATTAATGCATACAAATAAGTGTATTATATAACCTGAAGAATTATACAAAGGTAAAGCAACAGACTGAAGTGGCTCGGGCAATTAGAGAGAATGGAGAAAGTTAGACAAAGATGGCCTATACAGGACATACCAAGAGGTAGACACAGACAACGAGAGCGAGACAAGATAGAAGAAGATATATACGCGCTGTTGGAATCGACAACTGGCAAGAGCAAAGAACAGAGAGGAAAGGAGATTTGTCTGGTCTGCAGCAATGAGCCTCAATGCTCTGAAATGCTCATAGAAGAAGAAGAAGACCGTAACATTTTACATATTTATTACTAGCCTTGTACATGATTGCTTTACTTCAACATATACTTTCAAATAACTTTGAAGGAGAAGACCGGTTTTAAAAAAAAAGTTAGCTCCCATTTTCTAACCCGAGACTTTTGCCTTCAAAGATAGACGTCACATAAATAAGACGTTATCAATTTATATTACATGCAGAGAACAGAGATCTTATCATTCTGTTCTCCGCCTGGTCTTTAAAGTTGGAGCTTTTCTGCGGACATGGCCACAGACGTAGCAACTTAGATCTGGTCGTAAATATGGACCCTTACCACGTTTTTTTCCCCCCGTGTTCCTTTGTTGAGTTGAATATTAAGAGTCTTACTAACCCAGGGCTTCTTAAACTGTCTTTGTTTCGTGGACCATCTTGAGAGTGAGGTCAGATTTACAACCCGTTCTCCGCAACGAAAGGAAACAAATTATGATCACATCCGGGGTCACATACGACCTCGCCCTATTTTAAAATTATAAACTGGCAATAGATGTGCGGATTTGATCCATAATTTATTAACGACACTTTTCATCGGAGAAGACAACCCGTGAAGAAAGTAGATATCAGCGGTCATGACCTTTCCAAGCCCGGTTTCCGAGGCAGAATTTTGTAAGCTGGTGTAGGACTATTTTCGGGTTTCTTGCTATTCTGTTTTCATCAACTACGCCCCCCCCCCCACCCCACCCGCTCTGTAGAATAGAGGAAGCCTTCAAGGTCTGGGGCTTCATCTCTCTCTCTCTCTCTCTCACTGGCTCTGTTTTCATCAACTACGCCCCCCCACCCCACCCGCTCTGTAGAATAGAGGAAGCCTTCAAGGTCTGGGGCTTCATCTCTCTCTCTCTCTCTCTCTCTCTCTCTCACTGGCTCTGTTTTCATCAACTACGCCTCCCCCACCCCACCCGCTCTGTAGAATAGAGGAAGCCTTCAAGGTCTGGGGCTTCATCTCTCTCTCTCTCTCTCGAGAGAGAGAGAGCAGAGACAAATGAAGATAGGTTGTATCTACAACAATGAATCTCATGCAAGACTGAAATGCTGAGAGAGAGAGAGAGAGAGAGAGAGAGAGAGAGAGAGAGAGAGAGAAAGCGAACGAACGAACATACTTTATTTTCAAAGGATTAAGAATTGGGCAGGCAGGCCCGTCTAACATTCTGCCCTTCATCATACAGCTTTCACTTAGTCACAGTCATTCAGCATTTGTTAATGAGCATAATAATCATGAAGAGAGAGAGAGAGAGAGAGAGAGAGAGGAGAGAGAGAGAGAGAGAGAGATTCAGTTCATATCAACAAACATTTCTAGAGCCTGTCCTGTAAGGTATGAATTATTCACGTCGTCGTCCACACCAATCAAAGAGTGACTGAAGAACTAACTCTCACAGGTTTCAATTTCTCATTTTTCGTGGTCAAAGTTCTCGGGGGCCACAAAACAAAAGCGTATCCACAGAGGTCTTTAGAGCAAATTCTAAGAACCTCTGTCGTAAAAGGAAAAGACCCTGTTTGTACTTACTGGGCTTTAATTATCACTGAATTTTCAGTTGTTTTATATAAACACTCCTGGATGAATGGATACTGCATATCTACAGATGAAAGAGCACGCGCCTTATATTAGAGATGTCTGGATAAACATAATGGTAATTTATGCCAAACTGTTTCTTAATGTATATACATCATTTTATCAGCTACAATGTTATTTCACCAACAGAGTAATATAAGAGAAGTTGACCAACTTGTACTACAGAGAGGAAGAAAAAATATAAAAACATTATATGAAGGAAAAACACGGTACAATATTTGCAGCTTGACTGAATTTTACTTTCTTTCCTGCCCATAAACGTCTCTCTCTCTCTCTCTCTCTCTCTCTCTCTCTCTCTGTCTGTCTGCCTGCCTGCCTGCCTGTCTGTCTGCCTGCCTGTCTGTCTGTCTGCTTGCCTGCCTGCCTGTCTGTCTGTCTGTCTGTTTGTCTGCCTGCCTGTTGTCTGTCTATCTATCACTCTCTTCTTATGTATATACATGTGTGAAAGTGTGAGATCTTGGCTATCTGACAAGGAGAAAATCTCGGACTTCACAAAGTGGACAGACTACATGCGGCGACAACCAGCGTGTGAAACGAAGATCTGTCAAGAAGACAGATTTGACCCCCAACTCAAACTACGCTATTTGCACGGAAACAAAAGATATTGCTGGCAGTTATATCTCAGTACTAGTACACCCGTATATCTTGTTATATTCTCCATAATGTTTGGGCTGTTTAAGCCGTATTTCCTAGATTAACGTATTTAATCAGAGAAGAGAGGACATGTTAAATGTGGTTTCTCCTTTACATTCTAAAGATCTTTTTTTTTAAGACGACGAAAACAGCAGGCCTTGACCCTGTGGTACCGCAAACCGGGTCCACCCGTAACAAGATGTGGACCATACCCCCGGCATTCAATGTGCAGGGCAGGCCTCGGGCATCTCGTTTAGTTAAAATATCGACGCTTTTGTTTAACCAAAGGGCATGTTCACCAGGGTACCTGCCAAGAGGACACTTTGACCTCAGCCGCTTTGATCTTAGCCAAAAGGCCCAGTCCGTTAAACGATCACTTCAAATCAACACTGGCAGTGTAACCAGATCTTGCACATCTACCCGAATCAATGCTCAGAACGTTATCAGGCAATGTCTAAATAAAAAAAAAATTTTTAATGGCACATTTCTAAACCAACCGATGTTTTCCACAGTACAGAGCAACTTTCTTCCAGTTTCTTTTTACCAAAAGTTTTCGTCAAAATTTGATCTGCCCGAAGCCTGGAAATTAATCCAGGAGTGAAAGAGTTAAATTACCCAAACGTTAACAGTGAATATTAAACAAAAATGTATCTCCCCCGTGAAGGAAGATATGAGTATAAATACTCACATCACCCGCGTGCCCTGAATGGCTTGTATCCCAGCTCAGTTTCTTTGCTCGTCTATTCATTTAATAAAACTACTAGCATACACTGTCAAGACACTGGAAACAGGTAACGCTTCGCCAACAGCGTGTGAGGATTAACTGATCCACGTACTTTGTACCCCTTGCACGATGTAACCTGACGTGCAGAGATCCAGAGCTTTCTCAGAAATGCCATCAGTGATTTCTGACATTCGGTGCCGTCAGCCATCGCAAATGGTTTCTCTCCCCCAGATGGGGATGGGGGAGGGGGGAGGGGGGTGGGAAGCTCACCAGAGGTGTCTACAGGGCGCGTGAGAGAATGTGTGACGTGCAGACACAGACAGCATCTCTGTTGCTTCTTCTTCTCCAGACCTGTCCGATATGTCTCCTTCGGTGCGAGTCAGAATGTGTGCTTTCTGTGCCAGAAATTGAATCTCTTAGAGACAGTTCCTGCTCTCTAACAGTGATGCTATGTTAACTTTTGGCCGGGTATGAGTGTATGTATGTATGTAAGTATGTATGTGTGTGTATGTATGTATGTATGTATTATGTATTATGTATGTGTGCGTTTATGTAAGTATGTGTGCGTTTATGTATGTATGTATATGTATGTTTATGTATGTATGTATTTATGTAAGCTTGTATGTATGCATGTATATGTGTGCATGTATGTATGCATGTATATGTATGCATGTATGTAGGTGTGGATGTATGTATTTATCTATGTATTTATGTATTTATGTATGTATTATGTATGCATGTATATATGTATATACATATGCATGTATGTATGTATGTATGTATGTATGTATGTATGTATGTATGTATGTATGTATGTGTGTATGTATGTATGTGTGTATGTATGTATGTACTTATATGTATTGATTAGCCATTCTGTCTTCATCCAAAGCTTTCCCAGCCCGACTTTAAACCAGGTAAAAAAATCTCTCCGAGCCTCAGAGAGATCCTTGAGCTTTAGCTCTCCCTCACTGGTCCTGCGTACGTCTTTGACCACTCACTCTACCGCAACTTTCCTGACTTCTAAAAGAAAACAATTTCTGTTTCCTTGTATTTTTTCTTTGTACTTTACCTTTCAGATTAACAAGGATGACAGTGTTCTGGGGAAGATCTTTAACATCCTTGTAAACACAGGTTAGATGGAATACCATCTAAAATTGTCAACATCATTAAAGACTTCTACAATGGATATGTTTGTGCAGCCAAGACAGAAGAAGGGAAGAGCGAATGGTTCTAGATTGAAACAGGTGTGAAACAAGGATTTATACTGTCTCCTTTGCTTTTTGGGATTACAATAGACTTCACAATGAAAAATGCTGCACAGGTAACACAGGTATTGACTGGGTACATGGGACCCAACTAGAAGATCATGATTTTGCTGATGACATAACTCTTATCAGTAACAATGTGAATTCCATGCAAGAAAAAACCAGATAGCCTGTCTTCACTGGCTAGCAAAATAGGACAAAAATAATGAAAATTCCCATTAATCAAAATGGAAAAATACACTTGGAATGACAGATATTGAAGAAATCAATCAATTTGCATACATTGGTAGCAACATAGACCAGGATGGTGACACCAGAAAGGAAGTTAGAACTAGAATTGCAAAAGCAGCATCGATCTTCAAGAATCTTGAGAACATATGGCATTCAAAAGTTATAAGCACAAAAACCAAGCTAAGACTATTCAATTCAAATGTAATATCCGCCCTCATTTATGCATGCGAAAGATGGAAAACAACTAAAGAAACAGAAAAGAAATTAGACTCTTGTGAAAACAAATGCCTAAGGAAAATACTCGGCATCAAGTGGAACGAAATCACGAACAATGCAGAGATAAGACAGATGAGCGAACAACAACCAGTCTCATGAGTGATCAGGAAAAAGAGATGTACATGTGTTGGTCACGTGATGAGAAGAAACGATCAGAGAATCCCAAAAACAAGCTATCAAGTGGAACACAACAGGCCGAAGAAAGAGAGGCAGACCACGGGAAACTCTGAAGAGGACATTGTTAAGAGAGGCCAAGTTAATAGGCATAAAATCCCTTGATGAGGTTGAAAAGCTTGCCGAAGACAGGAAAAATTGGCGAACTACCTTATGAGCCCTACGTGATGTTTAACGGCACGGGAAGGATATAAGATATAAGATAAGAAACACATGTACACGAATGAGGAAGCAAAAACAGAAAGAAGAAGGGTCCAGGTGTGAAGTATTTAATACAGACCAAGCAACCGCCCAGATCAGCTAGGCCATAAGTATCTGTATTTTTAGAAATGGTAAAAAAGAGGAAACGATTGAAACTAGACGGATGGATGGATGGATGGACGGACGGACGGATGGATGGATGGATGGACGGACGGATAAAGAAAAACGAATGGAAAAGGTGAACAGAAATTCGACAGAAATTAATACCACAGAAGAGAGGACATAGGTGATATAAGGTGTGAGAATGGAGTCAGACGTGTTCTATAATGAAAACACGCGTGAAAGAGAGTATGAAATGTTTACAGAACTACGTTATCAAAGAACAAATGAAATGTATTTCCTTAAGACATGTAGGCATCACTTTTTGTCCTAAACACTAGACAGTGTTTCGGTAAACAACAGCGCAACCAATACGGGCAGCTTATAGTCAAATCTCTGGGAAAGCCACGAATAGGCAACAATATTTGGGTCAATTTACCTTCTTACAGCTTACATTCTTCCCGTGCCGTTAAATGTCACACAAGGCTGTTTATGGTAGTTCGCCAAGTTTTCCTGTCCTCGGCGAGCTTTTCAACCTCACCAAGGGATTTTATGCCTACTAATTTGACACCAGAGCTAAAACGCGGGCCTTCCTTGGGGACGTTACATGGCCGAGTGAGCGTCTTGATATCAAGTGGGTCCTTTCGTAAAAGTCATTCTAACAGATTCCTTCTTCAACACATGTGTATCTCATATTAAAATAAGTGGAAATGAATAATAATATTAACAACCTTCGGTATGCTGACGACACAGTACTGATAGCTGAGAACCAACAAGACCTGCAAAATCTCTTGGATAAAGTCGCCAAAGAAAGTGAACAGAAAGGCCTTACTTTGAACATCAAAAAAGACAGAGACAATGGTTATATCTAAGAAACAGAATCCACCAGCATGCAGTATTAAATTAAACGGAACTATTCTAAAGCAGGTTCAGAAATTCAAATACCTTGGAGCAGTAATAACTTCAGATGGGAAATGCAGAACAGAAACAGGAACAGAATAGGCCAAGCAAAGGCTGCATTTCAGAGAATGAGAAACATATTAGCTAACACATCTTTATCAATGAATGTTAGAAAACGAGTCCTAAAATGCTATATTGAACCTATCTTGTTATATGGAAGTGAATCATGGACAATAGGCAAGTCTGCACAAAAATCAGTGGAAGCAGCAGAAATGTGGTTTATTAGAAGAATGTTGCGAATCCCCTGGACAGCAAAAATAACTAATGAAGAATGTATGAGAAGAGCTGGAGAGACAAAAAACCTTGTCAAAAAGATAAGAGAGAGACAATGTACTTTCATAGGACATGCAGTGAGAAGAGGGGGCATAGAAAATATTATAACAACAGGAAAAATAGAAGGAAGAAGATCAAGAGGAAGACCAAGAGAAATGATACTGGACAGTCTGACGGGATGGTGTGAGAGGAGATCACCAACTGAACTGATGGCCTGCATGAAGGATCGGGTACTCTGGAGAAGCATAATAGCCAACGCCAATCGGCACGGCACCTGATGATGATGATGATGGAAATGAATGAAGATTCCATAAATGAGTTATTTGTCATTAAAAAAACCACTGGTGTGAAAAGATGGAACGATTTTTGGGCGCTAAAATTTTTTTTAGGGCTGAGCAGTAATCCAAGTTGTACTTACCTTTAACTGTGTCAGAATCCCATAAAAAATATGTAGGTCAGCACAGAAACATTGTTTTCATCGACATTTGGGGATGTTTTTGACATCCAATAAATCTAACAGCTCTACAGCTGTGAGAAACACATATAGTAACATAGATCTAGTCGATAGGTGTGACCATTCTACCAACCGATCTCGAAAAAAAACCCTTGAAAATTACACTCCAATCGGTCCATTTCACCATGTCGTTCATAATCTGGCATGATAGGAAGCTAAAACACTAGTTTAACTTTGGACTGAGAAGAGTTCTGACTGGTTAAATTAAAAGTTACATCGAGTTTTCAACGAAAAAAAATCGGAAGTCTTATAGGGAGTCCTGGGGGTCAACGCATAAACAGAAGGCAAACCTATAGGGCGGCTTGGGAGCAGGTGTCCTCTTAAGAGTTCACCTGGTCGACCTATTTTCAGTTTACCTTAGACCTCTAGTATTCTCAGCTGAAAAGGTTTTTACAGCATCTTATGAGCTAAAACAAATTGTTACGTTTTGAATTTAAAAATGGTTGGTTCAGTTTGTTTTCTTTACGACCGACAGCTCGGTGTCATGGGATTTTAATACATTTAAATATATAAAGAGAAGGATAGTTTGAGCAAGTGAAGTGCAAAATAAATTAATAAGAGATCGGTACAAAACGCTTTTACAGATATATGTTTCATGTTATGTTATTTCTATCTATCTATCTATCTATCTATCTATCTATCTATCTATCTATCTATCTATCTATCTATCTATCTCTATCTATCTATCTATCTATCTATCTATCTATCTATCTACCCACCCACCCACTCACCCACCCACCCACCTACCTACCTACCTACCTACCTATCTACCTACCTACCTACCTACATACCTGCCTGCCTGCCTGCTTAAGTGTCTGCCTATCTGTCTACATGGAAATATTTTTCATAACATGTATATAGTCCCTTTATTCAGATGGAGATAGGAGGTTGTATGTATATGCTTTGTTACCTTATTCATGCTTAGTTTTTATACTGACTGCACGTTTATGACAGATTGAAAGTTGAGAGATGAAAAGCTGGATATTAGACAGGGCAATTCTTTACCCGTTGAAAATAAAACTCGTTCTTTCTTTCGTTCGTTCATTCTGTCTGTCTCGAGAACCGCTCATTCAGGAATATGGGACACTGGAACCACACGGTTTGAGCTCGAAAAACAGCTTTCATCTACATTAAACCATGCTTTTCTCCGCAATCATATTCCCTTTCTGCTAAGTTCTAAGCTCTCCTCACCTGTAACTTATATTCCAGAATCCTCTCACTGCGCTAGATTACAAACAACGCTCTACCCAAACCACATTCATCTACTCCACGCACTTTTTTTTCTCTGTTATTTACCATTATATCCTTCTCCCTCTCCTTTCTGCTTTCCCCAACCCCTCTTTACCATCAACCTATCACGCATGCCAAGTCTTCATTTAAACATTCTACCACCCGCACTTCTCGGCGCAGCTTCTTATAAGTCACAGTTTATTGCATCCTTTTTTTTTCAAATTTTTCTTCCATCCCTGTTTGATATATTGCACTCATATTTTGTCTTCTTTCCCAGTTTCTGTGTCCTGTATGTTCTTGTATGATTAAGGTGTAAAATGAAATGTTATAATTGTGTGATCGTTAATTAATAAAGTTGCTAGTACTTCTGTTGTAAACATTTGTACCATTTTGTTACCTCTGCTTTACTGCAACGACTTCATGTATATTTATAGTCTTATATATATATATATATATATATACACATAGTTATACTCAAACTATTCTTTTGTTTTGTCTGTCTGTCTTGTATCCACATGTCTCTCTTTCTCTGTGTGTCTCCGCTGTATCTTTATTCACATCTCTATCGCAGCAGTAACACCACATAACCATGTTATCAGAAACATGGTACATACTGATTGATCTTTATTGATTGATCTTTATTTCAAAAGGGTTAAGAATTGGGCACACAGGCCCGTCTGACATTCTATAGGTATAACATTTACGTTTTGTTCTTATCCATGTACTCAGTACAGTAGTAACTAAATACATAAAAATACATATACTAAACAAATATTTCAGGACATAGATACAATTAGCACGTTTCTGTGAAACTACTATAGCGATTAGTTATCGCATCCATTCTGAAACTTCCGCCATTGGTATTCTTTATAGGTACAGCTGCTAACTGTTCACAATTGTTGTGGTTTTCTCTTTTTCTGGTCCGCGCCAATCAGATGTTGGTCGTCACTGATTTCTGCAGCCGTCAAGTCCTAAGCTCTTTCTAGAATATGTGTGTTGCCACTCTGTTAGCCCGGCAGGTATCTTGTTTCTTTGTCTTCCTCTATCCCTTTGTCCCTCCAGTTTTCCCTTTGTCACTAGGTGGTCCTGTTTGCATCGTCTTAAAGCATGTCATAGAAATGTGGATTTGCCGTGTTATGAATTTTACCAAAATTTTCTCTTTTTGCCCAAGCCTCTCATAGAACTTATACATTTTTTTTTCTTGGCTGTCCATGATATTCTCATCATTCTTCTTAAGAACCAACATCTCTGCTGCTTCCTGTAGACTTTCAGTGCTCTTCGTTACTGTACGTGCTTCTCACCCATATAATAATACAAGTTCGATTCAGAACCGAATAACACTCTTTTTGATATTTATTGACAGAGTTTCAGTGCATAGTTATGTTTTTTTTCATTTTCGCGAAAGCTGACTTGGCCTGGTGTGTACGATACACGCTTGGTTCGAGGGGTGTACGACCTTGACTGAAGCGTCATCGTCCACGTGATTTGGTAGTTGGTTTCGAAAGGGTGGGGGGGGGGGGTATACTTCGTTGTGCTGATATTATTGTGTTTAGTATATCCTGCCGAGCCCACCTCATGTGGTGTAGATTATGTAGTTTTGAATTACGCTGTGTTGTAGAGTTCTTGTTTTTACTTATCGATATGGAAATTCTGTGTATGATTTCAGTGTGATTTATATTTATATATTGGATGGGCAACATGTATGATTCGTTTATTATGCTTTTCATGTAGACCTATAAAGCGTGCTGATGAAGCGCAGTTATATGGAGGTGTGTCATGGCAGCGATAGCTGCGGGGAATAAGTGCTACTCCACGTTATATTCGTAGTGTAGGCTACGTGAAGGGCCAAGATACCCAGGGACCTCAGATCCGTCAAGTTTTCAGTTTGCAGCTCGAGAAGTCAAGTTTCCTTTGATACCGTGCTTAGTTACCTGGCTTTGCATTGACGTTGTTCATCCAATTGTTTTTCTGTCATTGAAGATTGTTGAAGTATTCAGCATTGCAATAATTTTCTTCATCCAATTGTTCACCCATTGCGATGGCACGCGTCTTAATGTCCTGTTGATAGTCAGTGTCAGTTGTATGTGCTGTTGTGGCGTATTGTGAGATTAAAATGCTGTGTCCTTAATTCCAGACTTGGTGGTTTGTACCGCATGTTAATTGAACGCCTGAGGATTTAAGCACAGTTAGTATACAATACACCAAGGTGGGGAGAACCTGGGTTGGTCGTCCAGTGGGGGAGTTAGATTGGCCTCTAGTACTGTAGTACATCGCCAAGGGAAATGCTGGTCTGTAACCAGTTTGAGAAAATATCCCTCCCAATAATTATAATTTGTAACCTTGCACTGACCAAGTTTTACGCTGGCCTGTTCTGCTCCTTATTTCGGTTTCACATCTTCCGCCTTGGGTTGTTATTGTTTCCTAAATACTTGCTTTAATTCTGTGCCTTTTTTGCGGTTTCAGAATGTCAAAAAATTCCTTAGTTAATTTGTTTCACCGCTACATTTAATATCTCATTACTTAATATTTATCAGTGAGGAAAAATTGGAAGAGATTGTGAGTTTTGACTATTTAGGATCATTACTAACTAATAATGGAGATACAATGAGGGAAATTAAAAAGAGGGCACCTATCACTCTTCACAAAGTAAAACTAAAGAATCTGTGAAGAGGAAGAGGGAGAACTACAAAAATAAGATTTTTAAGAGCATGCATCTTTCCCATCGCAACATATGCCTGTGAGACCTGGACACTAAACAAACAGCTGAGAAATACATAAATGCCTTTGAATGTAAATGCTACAGAAGAGTTCTTCAAATATCATGGACACAAAAGAACATGTCCCTTGCGGAACTTTGCCTCCCTAACAGCACTCCTTAGGCCTTTCGGTTGTGAGCAAGATGGCCTGCTGCTGATGCATCCATTTGCAGATCATCAACGATGTCTTGCAGCCATCTTCGCCTTGGTCTTCCTCTCTTTCTTTTTCCCGTTATGTACCCTTCCAAGACAGTCTTCTCTAGATTGTCATGACGTTTAACGTGTCCAAAATATTTAAGTTTTATCTGTTTAATCCTCTTTACTAGCCAGCCTAGACATCTAATCTAAATATCTCTGTAGACCGACCGTGCCCAAAAACTCCACTTTCGTCAAAGGAATCTGTGTTCTTTATTCCGTGTCTATGACTACTTTCCAAATACATCTACAGAACAGAAACTGGGCATTTTCATTATGTATTTGCGTATACGTTCTTCTGCGCACGTCTAAACTGTCTTCTATTCAGTGTCGTCTGTATCAAAAAGGTAAAGTTCAAGGCAACTCTTTCATGCCTCAGAGTTTTGTAGGGACAAGGAGTTAGTGCCCATATTTTATCTCACCTGCCAGCACACTAGAGGACGATGTGGTCAGCATCATGCCTGGCCGCCTTTCCTTCCCCAACACCAGAAGCCGGGTACCCGTTTCTACAGCTGGGCGAATTGGGCGCCTCCGGTCGGGTTCGAACAGTCAACCTTCGCCATGAGAGACTAGTGTACTAACCACTTCGCCACTCAGGCACCCTGTATGTATCAAAAATAACGAATATTCTTTAAGATAATTTTAATCATTTGTAACACTTAATGTTATATGTGTGTGGGCTTGAAATATTTGTTTGGTTACAAAGGAGTTAATGTTATGTGTATGTGTGTTGGTTGAAATCTTTGTTTGGATGCAAAGGAGTTAATGTTATGTCTGTGTGTGGGCTTGAAATCTTTGTGTGGTTGCAAAGGAGTTAATGTTATATGTGTGTGTGGGCTTTAAATCTTTGTTTGGTTGCAAAGGAGTTAATGTTATATGTACGTGTTGGCTTGAAATCTTTGTTTGGTTGTAAAAGAATTAATGTTACGTGTAGTCCAAAAGCACCAAATACTTCCCTCCAGATTTCAGTTATAAACTACACCCCTTCCTCAACCCACAAAGACATCTAAAACCGCTATTTTCTATAAGAACCACCCAGGCAGTTAGGCAGAGCATGAGTGACAGATTCTGAGAGCCGGGTTGAGCCTATCAAAGATCTTATTGCCATGCTCCTTTAGATATGCACACGAGCGCATACACGTATACAGAGACAGAGGGAGAAAGAAAGAGGGAGAGAGAGAAAGAGAAAGGGAGAAAGAAAGAGAGAGAGAGAAGGAGAAAGAAAGAGAGGGAGAAAGATAGAGAGGGAGAGAGAGAAAGAGAGAGAAGGGGAGGAGGAGGAGGAGAAAAGAAAAAGAGAGAGAGGGAGAAAGAAAGAGAGAGAGGGAGAGAAAGAAAGAGAGAGAGAGGGGAGAGAAAGAAAGAGAGAGAGGGAGAGAAAGAAAAAGAGAGAGAGAAAGAAAGAGAGAGAGGGAGAGAAAGAAAGAGAGAGAGGGGGGAGAGAAAGAAAGAGAGAGAGGGAGAAAGAAAGAGAGAGAGAGAGAGAAAGAAAAAGAGAGAGGGAGAAAGAAAGAGAGAGAGAGAAAGAAAAAGAGAGAGGGAGAAAGAAAGAGAGAGGGGGAGAAAGAAAGAGAGAGAGAGAGAAACGGGGGTGGGGAGAAATAGTGAATGAATGAAGAAAAATAATCCAGAGATTAAATTAAATATAAAAAAAATAAGGCTCGCTATAAGAGAAATTCTGCTTACAAAGAAACTCTAACACATGTGTTGTTTTCATTCTGTGAATATATATTTTATCCCCCCCCCCCCCTTCCTGTGTTTTGGCTGGTTAATTTATTGAAAGAAAAAGAAAACAATTTTCAAATAATTAATCACAGAATACGGATTCTGCAGTCTTCGACACACTGCTGCAATAATTCTGGGCCTTCGAACTAATTTAAGAAAACACTAGTACAATTAATATGGAATGGCTTATTTTCATTTTTTAAAATTTTTCATCTTTTATGAAATGTTCATGTCAAACGTGGTCCTCTTGATGGCTAATCCGAAGACGTCTTATTGTCTCATAAGGGCCCCTATTTCAGTCAATATTGTGGTTATAGAGTTTCAGTGATATCAATGGGCTCCCATTCTCTTCTGTCAGTGCCTCTTTCTGGTTTTCTTGAAACGTTGAAGTAACATCCAAGAGCAAAAGAAAAAAAAAAAATCACCACGACAGAAATGAATACTAAATGTGACAAGAAGAGACCAAATAAGAAATGACACCATCAGGGCAAAGGCTGGAGTAACACCACTATTACACTATATCCAGAAACAGGAAGTCAAATGGTTTGGCTATGTTACACGGTTACCACCAGACAGTATATCACAGACAACATTCACACTAAGATATGTAGGTAACAGAGGAAGAGTCCGCCCACGCAGGAGATGGAGAGAGGAAGTTACAGCTGCATTAAATATCCCATTATATGAAGCAAATCGTCGAGCTCTATCAAGGCGTCTATTTGTCCCCTCAACACTGAAAGGTATATGAGGAAGGAGACAAGACAAGTTTAACTCTTTTATCTCGTCATTTAATGCGACCACACACACACACACACAAACACACACACACAAACACACACACGAAAGCTTTGGGAAGAGTTTAATTACAATTTTGTTTTGGCCTGTTCGTGTAACACAATTTATGAAAAGGCTACACATATTTTACTGTCTCATTGTACTCTCGACCTCCTTGTTTTTTTGTATATTCCCTCATTACATTTTCAATAACAGGCCTAAGCGAATGGCATCACTGTTTTCACACAAGCACCAGCCCACATAACTGGCAGAAAATATCAGACACTCGGAGATAATGAGACGTCGATTTCTAGGGGATAACAGGCCTGTTTATACTTCTTAGATTTAACCTCTTCTGTACGTACATACCTTGGCAAAATCTCGCGGATAACTATTTACGTGTGTGGCTTCAGCACGCCCCAACCGATTTTATATTTTCCTCTAAGAAGGAAAAAGAAAACGCTGCACTTTATAAATACAAAGTAAATAAAGTGGAGCAGTCCGTGGAATACTTGCCAAGTTTTGCGTAACTAAATCCTGTATTTCCTTTCGGGTTTCTACCACGTATTTTTGGGTTCTGATGCGGAGAGTTTCAATTTTCTGCGTTACTTTTTTTTTTTTTTAAAGTGTAAGTTCTTTAATGAGATTCTATATTTTGAAGTAACAGCTTTCTGGCTGTGTCATTGCACTTTTTCTTTTTTTTTTTCTTTGTTCGAGATACACGTCTTTGAGTAATAACGAGAGCTGGGAAAGAGAGGGTAGAAGAAGAGATGGGCGTGAGATGGTGTAAGGGAGAGGGGGGAGGAGGGGGGAATGAGCTGTTATTTTCTTCCCTTTCTTTCTTCTTTGCGTTGACGTTTTGAGGCGCTGTCAGGGAGATCAGCGTATGTAGTCTTCAGAGCTTGTTTTTTTGTTCTGGAAAATATTCATCTTCGTTTTCATAGTGTCTTCACTACAATATCATCATCATCATCATCATCATCATCGTCGTTGTCATTATCATCATCATCGTCGTCGTCGTCGTTGTCATTATCATCATCATCATCATCGTCGTCGTTGTCATTATCATCATCATCGTCATCATCATCACGTGACATCCCATAAAAAGGGTTTCATTAAAACCCTCACATATGCTCTGCCGTTAACTTTCCAGCGGCTGTAGCAAAATATATTGAGCGACTATCGTGACGAAGCTCGAAGACCCAGTGTGGATCCATGGGTTATAGTGATTTGCTCGAAGACCTAGAGTGGATCCATGGGTTATAGTGATTTGCTCGAAGACCCAGGGTGGATCTATCGTTTTGGTAGCTTCATCTACCAAGGAAAACTCGGAAAGGCCTACTTTGTTACGCAGATGAAAGGACGAAGATCCAGAGTGGAGCCAAGTGTTAAGTGACAATATCTGGCTCGTTTCACTTCACCTACAGCACAGAGATCTAAACAACAGGAGACCTACAGCACAGGAGACCTACAGCACAGGAGACCTACAGCACAGAGACTTACAGCACAGAGACCTAAACCACGGGAGACCTATAGCACAGGAGACCTACAGCACAGGAGACCCTCAGCACAGGGACCTACAGCACAGGAGACCTACAGCACAGGAGACCCTCAGCACAGGAGACCTACAGCACAGGAGACCCTCAGCACAAGAGACCTACAGTACAGGAGACCCTCAGCGCAGGAGACCTACAGCACAGGCGATTGACTTCTTCTTCTGTTTAATGAGGCCCTTTTTTAATTTAAAGAAAATTAATATAGTATAACTAAATTTACCTTATAACACACTGGCCATCGTCCTGATTGAAAATCCACCTCAAAGCTTGGCCGATCACCTGAAGTCGTTTTCGTTAATGAGTTGCGGAATCTTTTCTTTCAGTATAAATTTACACCAAAATTTTACGCGCATTTAAAAGGGCTTTGTAGTTGGTGTATTGGATCTGGTTCGTTGTTGCATTTCAGTTGCTTCCTCCATTCAGATCTGCACCGGTTACAGGTTATAGTTTTCGGCTCTTGGTAGTTTACTAGAGTGGAGTTCAGACTCCAAAAAATATCCTTCAAGAGTGTCCAAGTCATGCAGACTTGAGGCCTGAGACATGGCCAGAGGACACAAGCTTGGGTCAAAAGCTTTGGGGGCTCCTATCAGGATCTGGAGAGGACTGCGGGCTTTGCCATGTCGACAGGGATCAGGATCTGATGTGACCAAGAACCTCGAACGCAGAAGAAGAAGAAGAAGAAGAAGAAGAAGAAAGATCTATTTGTGGGAATGCAGAAAACAACAGTTCATAAACTGTGAAAATCATGTAATGCACGTGCTTTCAGTGAATTCATGGTTTCCTAGGACACACTCCGTGCAACTCAATTCTCGCACGTGGCCTGTCTTTCTCCAACATTTTCCATAGCGTTTCAAAACATTACTTGTGATTTGCACTCACAGCTGTAGTTATTTTCATCCACAGATACATAGTTTGCGTTAATATTGGCTTTTATTACATAATTTGATGGACTGTCCCGGCCTGTGTCTGGGAAACGGAAGCTTAATGCCAAATTTAAGACAGATAATCGAAAAGTGAATGATTCACCTGCGCTTTTCTGAATGATTTTTTTCTCCCCTTAATTCGCGTGCGTGAGTACTTCTTTTAAATTGGTAATCGGATTTTAAAGCTTAAAATGTCATGACCCTGAACAAAAGACGTGCTTTGAAACACAAAGTATCTTCTACATTTAATTTATTCTCATAATATTGTTGATAGGATATGCTTCCAATAGCAAAACCACTAAAACTACTTCTCTCTCTCTCTCTCTCTCTCTCTCTCTCTCATCTATGAAACCTGTTTAAATTAGCCCAAAGTGCAGCCAACGCTTGAACAACATATGTCTTCCAAAACCTAGACTTGATCATTACAAGAAAAGCTTTAGTCATTCTGCTGCTCATCTTTGGAATACCCTCCCATCCTGTATAAAAAATATAAATTATACTCCTTCCTACAACTACAAGCTTTCCCAATATCTATTTGATGTCGACTACATGCCTCCATGAATCACAAAACTTAAAAGTTATTTTAGACTGCTCTTACAGACACCGAATACAGTTACTGTAATTGTTAATTCTGAATAGTCCCGAACCTTTTGTTTAGTAGATAGTCATTTATAATGTATGTAGTTACTTCTGTACTGAGTGAATGGATAAGAGCGAAACGTAACGGTTATATTTTATTTTATGTCTCTCAGCTTCAATGTTAATTATGTTTGTTGCATGAACAGCATATTTGTAGAATGTGTGGAATAGAGTGAAAGATGTATGATAAAGGGCAGAATGTCAGACGGGCCTGCGTGCCCAATTCTTAACCTTTTTGAAATAAAGACCAAAGACCAATATCTATCTATCTATCTATCTATCTATCTATCTATCTATCTATCTATCTATCTATCTATCTATTAAGTGCCAAGGGCACATGGGTTTTCCGCAAGGGTTTTCCACAAATGCCTGTCCTGTGCCTTTTTTTCCGCTCTTGCCCAGGTGAGCCCTCTATTGTTCAACATCCTTTCTGTTGTTCTTCTCCATGCCTCCTTTTGTCTACCCTTACTTCTGTTCCCCTGTTTTGTCCATCTTAGTGCTATTTTTGGTAGTGAGTTGTCAGTCATTCAGAGCACATGTCCCAACCATCGCCAGCGTCTTTCCTCAATAATTCCTGTCAGTGGCTTCATCTGCATTTCTGCTAATAAGATGTTATTTCTTATGGTGTTTGGCCAAAATATTTTTTCTAATTCTTCGTAAACATTTAGTCTGGAAAGAATTCAGTTTGTTTTCTATAGTTTTGGTGATTTTCCAGCATTCACTTCCATAGAGTAGGACACATAGAACATTAGTCTTAAATATCCTGATTTTGGTCTTCATGCTTAGTCTTTTTTTTTTTTAGATTTCCATATAGTCTGCAGTATTGTAAGAGCCTGGTTTGCTCTAGTAAGTCTGCTGTTGATGTTCTCTGTGATGTCTCCATCTTCTACTACTCTACTACCAAGGTATACAAACTCATTGACCTCGTGTACTAACTTGTTATCTGCTCCCATGGTAGTTCGCCAAGTTTTCCTGTTTTAGACGAGCTTTTCAACCTCGTGAAAGGATTGTATGCCTACTAATTTGGCCTCTCTAGATATATTAGGTACGAAATTTCATTCCACTGGAAAACTTAAGCATTTTACTATATACAGGTTTTCAGTGTTAAATGAAAACAGTTTGAAACTGTTGGCTTTGACTACACACAAACACAGACACAGACACAGTCACATACACAGACACAGACACATACACAGACACAGACACAGTCACATACACAGACACAGACACAGACACATACACATACACAGACACAGACACATTCAGAGACACAGACACATATACAGACACATTCAGAGACACAGACACATATACAGACACAGACACATTCAGAGACATAGACACATATACAGACACAGTCACATACACAGACACAGACACATACACATACACATTCAGAGACACAGACACATATACAGACACAGACACATACACAGACACATTCAGAGACACAGACACATACACAGACACATTCAGAGACACAGACACATACACAGACACAGACACATACACAGACACATTCAGAGACACATACACAGACACAGACACAGACACTTTCAGAGACACAGACACAGACAAATTCAGAGACACAGATCGGAACTAGGAACGTTTCCTTAGAAACAGACCAGCAGACCACCGAAAACTGAAGAAAACAACGATGTAAATATCCAGGCATGGAAATGAATGAGAGCACATGTAGCGAGAAAATGACACCCAATGAAAGAAGTAATTGTCCGCACATTATAAGATGAGTGTCATTTCTTCACGTTTCATTTTGACGTCTGTTATCGTGAATTCGGTGTTCTGTGTGTTTGAATTTGATTCATTTCACGAACTGTTAATCGTAAATGCTTTCACTGCATTTCAGTTATTTATTATTGTAAATTAGACGTGCTTCCTTTGAAACACTCTATTTCCCCCCTAAAAAAATGTTTTATTAGAGTTTTCTGAGACTCTAAAGACTATAACTGCATGAAACAACATTGAAAATGTTGAAACAACGACTTGGATGAATGTCATGAGAAAGTCACACACAAAGGCAGAAGTACATGGCAGTACATTTACAAGATAAATGTTATTTCTTCGCATTTGGCAAAGATTCGAAGAAGTACAGGGTCCGGCATAAAGCATAGCTGGATTTAACTGACGTAGTGCGCAGAAACTGAATACGTGTGAAAAAAAAACATGACGTCAGAGATGAAGTAGACAAACGGTCATTTTTAACGATGGCTTCTTGGCAAACACAACATCGCGCATTCACCGTTGAAACTTATTTTAAAAGTGGAGAATCGTCTAGTACTGTACAACTTTGCCATTTTGAGTTGCATCCGCGTGATAATGTTCCTGATCGGAGGTCAAAACAATTTTGAGGTGGGTCAAAGAATTTAAGGAAACCGCTAATTGCCTTAATAACAAGTCTACTGGTCGTCCAAGAACTCAACAGACACCTGAACGAATTCAAGAAGTCCGCAACGCATTGCTCAGTAGCCATCGGCGATCAGCTGTTAGGAACGCTTTGGCACCTGGCATCCTCTTACTGTTAACAGTGATCTTTATGTGCAGATGCTAACTGAATACTTCATTCCAGACTTGGCCAATAGAAATAAGAGACTAATATAGTTTCAACAAGATGGAGCAACTGCCCACACAGCCCGTCAGTCATGGCCATGCTGCAACAAGTATTTCCCAATCGTCTTATTTCCAGATTTGAAGATATTCATTGCCCGGCAAGGTCACCGGATTTACCTGCCGCAGACTTCTTTTTGTGGGGGTATCTCAAGAACACGGTGTATGCTAGTCGACCACAGTCAACTGCAGACCTAAAAAATCGAATCCGACACTGCATTCAAAATATCCCTTTGAGCATGTTAAATGGTGTTATGCAGGAATTTTCCAGACGCTTGGCTGAATGTATCAAATGTAATGGCGGTCATTTAACCGGCGTAATTTTCAAAACCTAAATATGATTGTCAGTAATAATAAAAATACCCACTTTTCTGAGTTTCACTTCACTTTTTTTACCAATAACATGTATAGCGCTTATTTATTTTCCATTTTCAAACTCCAGCTCTGCTTTATGCCGGACCCTGTACAATTGACCATTCAGGATATCGTTTATTTGCAAGTAATATGCTCCGTTATTACTGTGGCTTGGATATAGGGTCTTTGTATTTCATTTGTTTGCTTAGTATGGCAACTGAGATGTGTAAGGTAGTACACTGACTTTGAAATGTGGATACTTTCATTTTACAAATTCTTTTTAACGTTATAGTATACAATTGTTGGTCACTTGATGAGAAGAAATGATCAGAGAATCCCAAAACAAGCTATCAAGTGGAACACAACAGGCCGAAGAAAAAGGGGCAGACCGCGTGAAACTCTGAAGAGGACATTATTAAGAGAGGCCAAGTTAACAGGCATAAAATCCTTTGATGAGGTTGAAAGACTCGCCGAAGACAGGAAAAATTGGCGAACTACTTTGCGAGCCCTATGTGACGTCTAACGGCACGGGAAGGATATAAGATAAGATAAGATAAGATAAGAAGATACAATTGTTGCTTTTCACTTGTTCTTTAGTATTGTTTATATGATTGTGGTTTCTCTGCGCTTAATATATTTTTGTTTGTTTGTTTACTATCTATTATTGTCAACTGGATATGAAAATTATTTGATGGATTGGATTTTAAATCGTCGGTCATGATTCATTTATAATAATTCTTTGTAACGCTGTGGTTTACAGTTTATAGTTTCAGATAATGCTGTCTTTTACATGGTGATAGGTATTTCTTTGATTATTTTCAGATAATGCTGTCTTTTACATGGTGATAGGTATTTCTTTGATTATTTTCAGATAATGCTGTCTTTTACATGGTGATAGGTATTTCTTTGATTATTTTCAGATAATGCTGTCTTTTACATGGTGATAGGTATTTCTTTGATTATTTTCAGATAATGCTGTCTTTTACATGGTGATAGGTATTTCTTTGATTATTTTCAGATAATGCTGTCTTTTACATGGTGATAAGTATTTCTTTGATTATTTTCAGATAATGATGTCTTTTACATGGTGATAGGTATTTCTTTGATTATTTTCAGATAATGCTGTCTTTTACATGGTGATAGGTATTTCTTTGATTATTTTCAGATAATGCTGTCTTTTACATGGTGATAGGTATTTCTTTGATTATTTTCAGATAATGCTGTCTTTTACATGGTGATAAGTATTTCTTTGATTATTTTCAGATAATGCTGTCTTTTACATGGTGATAGGTATTTCTTTGATTATTTTCAGATAATGCTGTCTTTTACATGGTGACAGGTATTTCTTTGATTATTTTCAGATAATGCTGTCTTTTACATGGTGATAGGTATTTCTTTGATTATTTTCAGATAATGCTGTCTTTTACATGGTGATAGGTATTTCTTTGATTATTTTCAGATAATGCTGTCTTTTACATGGTGATAGGTATTTCTTTGAATCCTGTTTAACAGGTCAGCGCCGGAATACTCGCTTGTTTTTCTTGTTCACGTCAGTATTTCACTTACGAAGGAAAAGCGCAAGTTAGACGTCGGATATTTTAGAGAAAACAGTGGATATATGTATATATATCACGAACTTCAGACACAAGTCGAAGGATGTTTTTGTGCAGGTTATGAATTGTACTGCGGCTGACATAAGTCATTCAGTTGTCCATGCACGTTTTCAGAACTGCTCCAAAGTACAGAATGAACATTTTGTGCATGTGTGGAGGGAGAGGAGGGGGGGGGGAAGGGAGAGAAAGAGAAAATAAGGAATAAATTACAGATGTTTTCTGAGTAATCCATCATCATCATCATCATCTTTCTTCAGCCTTCTTTTACCTAGAGCTCAAGCCACTTACCCACGACCTACCACTTTGTGCTGACTTTGGTTAGTGCTTCCATGTGTCTCTAGGAGTGTCCCACTTGTCTTCCGCTGACCTTCTGCACGTGCTCGCACGTCGGCTCCTTTACAATTCCGCGAGCACTCAACTCCGGCCTACACGAAATTACATTTCTGGTGGTTTCCTCAAAAAGAACGGCCTATTGAAAGCACACGAAAGCAAGCAATGTTCAGGGAAGAAAGTGATATATGACATTTGCAGGAAAAGTCATGTAAGATGTCAAGAAAAGGTCGACTTGTAAGAGAGTGAGGAAAAATGTAGGTGTGATAATTACAGAATTTGAGAATATGTCGACAAGTAAGAGAGGTAAGGAGGTAAGATAAAAAAAAATCGATGCAGAAAAAGCGGCAGAGAAAGAAATCGGTTTTTAAACTTAGAGAAATGTAATATGTAAGAGAAATGTAATATGTAAGAGAAGAAGAAAAGACAGGCGTGTCATAGAAAAAAAAGAAATCAGTGTTTGCAGAATATAAGAAAAATACGACATGTACTTTCAGGATTGGAGTAAAAAGCTATAAATTATAGCTGCTATACGTCGTCTTGTCAGAGTATAACTTCAAACTATAGCAGGGATACGTCGTCTTGTCAGAGTATAACTTCAAACTATAGCAGGGATACGTCGTCTTGTCAGAGTATAACTTCAGACTATAGCAGGGATACGTCGTCTTGTCAGAGTATAACTTCAGACTATAGCAGGGATACGTCGTCTTGTCAGAGTATAACTTCAAACTATTGCAGGGATACGTCTTCTTGTCAGAGTATAACTTTTAAACTGTAAGCAGGGATACGTCGTCTTGTCAGAGTATAACTTCAGACTATAGCAGGGATACGTCGTCTTGTCAGAGTATAACTTCAGACTATAGCAGAGATACGTTGTCTTGTCAGAGTATAACCTCAAACTATAGCAGGGATACGTCGTCTTGTCAGAGTATAACTTCAGACTATAGCAGGGATAAGTCGTCTTGTCAGAGTATAACTTCAGACTATAGCAGGGATACGTCGTCTTGTCAGAGTATAACTTTTAAACTGTAAGCAGGGATACGTCGTCTTGTCAGAGTATAACTTCAGACTATAGCAGGGATACGTCGTCTTGTCAGAGTATAACTTCAGACTATAGCAGAGATACGTCGTCTTGTCAGAGTATAACTTCAAACTATTGCAGGGATACGTCGTCTTGTCAGAGTATAACTTCAGACTATAGCAGGGATACGTCGTCTTGTCAGAGTATAACTTTTAAACTGTAAGCAGGGATACGTCGTCTTGTCAGAGTATAACTTCAGACTATAGCAGGGATACGTCGTCTTGTCAGAGTATAACTTCAAACTATTGCATGGATACGTCTTCTTGTCAGAGTATAACTTCAAACTATAGCAGGGATACTTTTTTTATTTTGTGTTTTTGTTATTATTATTATTATTTTCTTTATTAGTATAATATTGCTACAAACTGCGGCAGGGATACTTCATTCCATTACAGTTTAACTACAGACAGTCAGAGATTACTTAAGCTTCCGTTCAGTATAAAATGTTTGCCTGTTTATAGGATATATACCTTAATTAAAGTATAGAAGCATGACAATGTAGTGACCTATCTTATTTTAAGACAGAACACGAAAGACGTGAGAGAAAGAAATAGAGCAAATGAATGGCATCGATTCCAACTCCGCACTCCTGGAAGGCGCTCAGCTGCTTAGCCTGGAAAGGACAGCGCACTAAGGACTCGATTACGATTTATTTCTATTAAAGATTCTTTACTTGTGTAGAGAAGGCGCGTATGAACTCGTGAAAGGCAGAACGGAGCGAGGCCATGTCGCGGCTGAATAGGGAAATGAGGAGCGTGGGTCAACTTCATGTGTGTGTATATACGTGGTGTATTTATATATCTATATAATTCTGTCTGAAACTGTGAGCTGGTGTTCTTTGCAGCCAGTGCCATGAAGATGTTGTGTTTGGAAGCGGGTTATGGTGACCATTTTGACCAGTCTCTGTGTGAAGCTAAAAAGCAAGGGGCGGGGGGGGGGGGTGTAATACGTCTTCACCCGACCATCGCTGTCAGGACTATGGCGACTTCTGTCCCGTGGACTATGGCGACTTCTGTCCCGTGGACTATGGCGACTTCTGTCCCGTGGACTATGGCGACTTCTGTCCCGTGGACTATGGCGACTTCTGTCCCGTGGACTATGGCGACTTCTGTCCCGTGGACTATGGCGACTTCTGTCCCGTGGACTATGGCGACTTCTGTCCCGTTAGCCAGGCTAGGCCAGTTACTGGGGAGGAGGGGGGGGGTACTCTTCCATCGGAAATATGGGACAGGTTCTTGGTCAGCTATGGTCCGCCAGCACTGTGTCTTATCTTATATCTTATATCCTTCCCGTGCCGTTAAACGTCACATAGGGCTCGCAAAGTAGTTCGCCAATTTTTCCTGTCTTCGGCGAGTCTTTCAACCTCATCAAAGGATTTTATGCCTGTTAATTTGGCCTCTCTTAATAATGTCCTCTTCAGAGCTTCACGTGGTCTGCCCCTTTTTCTTTTTTTTTGGCCTGTTGTGTTCCACTTGATAGCTTGTTTTGGGATTCTCTGATCGTTTCTTCTCATCACGTGACTTACATATGCCCATCTCTTTTTCCTGATCACTCATGAGACTGGTTGTTGTTCAGTCATCTGTCTTATCTCTGCATTGTTCTTGAATTCGTTCCACTCAATGCCGAGTAATTTCCTTAGGCATTTGTTTTCAAAAGAGTCTAATTTCTTTTCTATTTCTTTAGTTGTTTTCCAGCTTTCGCATGCATAAATGAGGGTGGATATTACATTTGAATCGAACAGTCTTCACTTGGTTTTTGTGCTTATAACTTTTGAATTCCATATGTTCTCAAGATTCTCGAAGAGCGATGCTGCTTTTGCAATTCTAATTCTAACTTCCTTTCTGGTGTCACCATCCTGGTCTATGTAGTTGCCAAGGTATGAAAACTGATTGACTTCTTCAATATCTGTCCCTTCTACGTGTATTTTTCCATTTCGATTAATGGGAATTTTCATTATTTTTGTTTTGCCCTTGTTAATTTCAAGTCCTATTTTGCTAGCCAGTGAAGACAGGCTATCTGCTTTTTTCTTTCATGGAAATCACATTGTTTCTGATAAGAGTTATGTCATCAGAAAAATCAAGATCTTCTAGCACGTCAGATGTGGGTTGATGATTGACAGAACTGACAGGCGTCTAGCCCAGAATACGCTCCCGAGAACAAAAATCTCATATATCCTTGTATGGTCCTAAAAATCAAAGATGCTGTAAAGGTAATATCAAAGGTGAAAAGATGCTGTATAGGTAATATCACAGATGAAAAGATGCAGTACAGGCGAAACCGGCATTGATTGGGTATATGGGAACCAAATAGAAGATTTTGATTTTTGCAGATGACCTAACTCTTATCAGTGACAATGTGAAATCGATGCACGAAAAAAACAGATTCCCTGTCTTCCTTGGCTAGCAAAATAGGTCTTGAAATTAACACGAACAAGACAAGAATAATGAAACTTCTCATTAACCAAGAAGGAAAAATATACGTAGAAAGAACAGCTGTTGACGAAGTAAACTAATTTGCATACTTTGGCAGTTACATAGACCAGTATGGTGACACCAGGAAGGAAGTTGGAATCAGAATTGCAAAAGCAGCATTGTCGTTCAAAAATCTTGAGAACATATGGATTTCAAAAGTTATAAGCACAGAAACCAAGTTAAAATTATTCAATTCAAATGTTATATCCATCCTCATTTATGCATGCGAAAGCTGGAAATCAACTAAAGAAATAGAAAAGAAATTAGACTATTTTGAAAACAAATGCTTCAGGAAAATACTTGGTATAAAGTGGAACGAATTTAAGAACAACGCAGAGATGAGACAGATGAGCAAACAACAACCTGTCTCATGGGTGATCAGAAAAAGAAGATTGACATATGTAGGCCATGTGACGAGAAGAAACAATCAGAGAATACCACAACAAGCTATCAAGTGGAACACAACATGGCGTAGAAAAAGAGGTCGACCACGTGAAACTTTAAAGAGGACAGTGTTAAGAGAAGCCAGTTTAGTGAGCATAAAATCCTTTGATGAAGTTGAAAGACTCGTCGGAAACATAAAAACTTGGCAGACAACCAGCGGGCCCTATATGACGTTTAACGGCACGGGAAGGATGTAAGATGGTTCTAAGGAAAGTGGAACTTCTTCCTTAGTATTTTGTGTTATCGTTGTTATATTAAATATGAAAAATTCTTTAATGTGAGTGAAGTGAGATATAAAGAAGTGATTCGCCTGGTTCTGCAAATTATGAAAACAGTATTCATGAAGTGAAATGAAATATGCTCTGTTATAAGTGTGACTTTGTAGGATAAATTATTAATGCTTTACGGTAGGAGATGATTAATTAGTAATGTGTTACAATAGCCGGTGATAAATTAGTAATGCGCTTTAGTAGGAGTAGATAACTTAGTAATGTGTTACATTAGGAGAAGATAAATTAATAATGTGTTACAGTAGGAGATGATAAATTAAGAATCCGTTACAGTAGGAGAAGATGAATTAGTAATGCGTTAGAGCAGAAGATAAATTAGAAATACATTACAGAATCTAAGTCCCGTAGCATTTGCATGCAATATGTAATTACTTTGTAAAATTTCTGATTGAATTTAAAGCGTCTTACATCCGTGCATGAAAATTTATTATTTGAGTTAGAAGCTTTAAAAAAAATCATCTTCATGCTGATAAATGCTGTTTGTTTAGTATATTGCTTGTTTGTTTAGTATATTACATGTTTTTTTAGTATATTGCTTGTTTGTTTAGTATATTACTTGTTTGTTTAGTATGTTACTTGTTTGTTTAATATAATACTTGTTTGTTTAGTATATTGCTTGTTTGTAGATTACTTGTTTGTTTAGTATGTTGTTTGTTTTGTGTATTACTCGTTTGTTTAGTATATTGCTTGTTTGTTTAGTACTTGAAACGTATTATATTCGTTTGTTATATACTTTGAAACTGGTTATGTTGTGTCTTTGAAGAAAAATCTGAACTTTGCAAAGGGAAACTTTGCTTTTTACTTATAAAAAAACGTTCAGAAATGTATATTTCAGATCTGTCTGAAACAAAGGTTTGACAAATTTCATATAACAAACATTTTTGTTTTCACGTTAGCTCTGTTTAAAAGAAATTCTAGAAACAGCAGGTTAAAACTGATGTGAGAGTTTGTACATAGGATATTCATGTGAAATTTTTGCAGTAACTGAGTTTTTTTTTTAAAATCGCTTTAATAGAACATTCAATATTACTATATCGTAGTGGGAGAACTGCAATTGGTCCCGGTGTCTAATGGGAGCTTTCAAAAATGAAACTTGTTATCGGTTTCGGCGATCGAACGAAAGCTAGAAAGTGCTCAAGTGAAAAAATGAAATCGGTCCCTTCGTGGAGTTTCTGAGACAAAAAAAATATTCGTTAGGGCATTCGTAATTGTTCAGTCATAAAACTACAGGCGAACACAACGTTTTGTCAGCTTAGGTGATACAATATACATCAACTATTTCTTCACGGAAGAAGAAGAAGGAGGAGGAGGAGGCAAAGAAGGAGGAAGAAGAAAAAAGGAGAAGAAGACGAAGGAGGAGGCAAAGAAGGAGGAAGAGGAGGAAGAAGAAAAAAGAGAAGAAGACGAAGGAGGAGGCAAAGAAGGAGGAAGAGGAGGAAGAAGAAAAAAGGAGAAGACGACGAAGGAGGAGGCAAAGAAGGAGGAAGAAGAGGAAGAAGAAAAAAGGAGAAGAAGAAGCAGGAGGAGGCAAAGAAGGAGGAAGAAGAGGAAGAAGAAAAAAGGAGAAGAAGAAGCAGGAGGAGGAGAATATATTTAAAAATGTAAAGTAAAAAAAAAATTAATGAAAAATGGTTATGAACAAAAGAAAAAAAAATGTGAAGAAAAAGATAAAAAGAAAAGAAGTGCCAACCAGGACAATAACATTAATACATAAAATTATCTTCAGGCCAAAATAAAAAAAAACAACAACAAAAAAATCTGACAAATTGGAGAAGTTTTTGTTGTAATGTTGAGCGATGTTACTATTTAAAGTCCCATTTATCTAAACAAAACCTAACCAACAAACAAACAAACAAAAAATAGTTTAAACTTCAACACAACATCTTTGGAAAGGTGCAGGCTGACAAACCTCAGATTTACATTATCCGGCCGTGAATGACTGTAATAGATAGAGAGGAAGAGGTCTTGGCCGGAGCCAAATTGGTTGCGACCGTATCTGCAGCTGTTTCTATCCATTTCGACGCCAATCACTGTGCAACCAACATCTCAAGACGCACTGGGGAACAGAAGCTGGAGTGGTAGAACGACAAGCGAGACCAGAAGCCAGACATAACTGGAAAAGAAAGAAAAAAAAGAACATCACTCATCAGAGAAACGAAAAGGAAAAAAAAAACTTATATATTGATAATATTTTTTTTAAAAAGGACGGGAAAAACAGAAACCCGGAATTTTTCGTTTATCAGACAGGTAGTCTGAAATAGGAAAGTGGAAACACAGTTCGTGGAAGGGGAGAACTTCAGCTGCAGATGTAAATGAGAGGGGCAGGAGATATAAATTTTATGAGGGGGGGGGGGAGGAATGCGAAGGGGAAGTAGAATTCTGCAGGAGGAAAGGAAGAATTCCGCGACAGAGAAGTGGCCCGTTTCCGTGACAGAGAAATGGTCCGTTGACGTGACAGAAAAGCAACCCCGTTGTTGTGACTGAAGAGTGACTCGTTGACGTGACATAGAAGTGGTCCGTTGACGTGACAGAGAAGTGGCCCGTTGACGTGACAGAGAAATGGTCCGTTGACGTGACAGAAAAGCAACCCGTTATTGTGACTGAAGAGTGACTCGTTGACGTGATAGAGAAATGGCTCGGTGAGAAGAGAAGTGACCTGTTGCCGTGATAGAGAAATGGCCAGTTGCTGTGACAGAGAAGTGACTCGCTGCCGTGACAGAGAAGTGGCTCGCTGCCGTGATGGAGACGTGGCCCGTTATCGTGACAGAGAAGTGGCCTATTGATGAAAATGAAAAAAAAAACTAAGAAAATTTGTTGTTTTTATATATTAACAAACACTGAGAGAAGAGAAAGGGTACTGAACGAATATGTTAACAGACATAGTGGGGAGGAGGGGGGAATGAAGGTCTTTCAGCTATGAAAAACAACAGTAACAACACAATATTTCGGCAAAATTGCCTTTATCAGGGACAAACGAAAACACACAACAACCAACTAAAATTACCCAAAGGAAAGGTCCATCTTCAGTTCACAACTTTCATTCTAAGAGAAGGCCCATCTTTCAGCTCACAACTTTCATTCTAAGAGAAGGCCCATCTTTCAGCTCATAACTTTCATTCTAAGAGAAGGCCCATCTTTCAGCTCACAACTTTCATTCTAAGAGAAGGCCCATCTTTCAGCTCACAACTTTCATTCTAAGAGAAGGCCCATCTTTCATCTCATAACTTTCATTCTAAGAGAAGGCCCATCTTTCAGCTCACAACTTTCATTCTAAGAGAAGGCCCATCTTTCATCTCATAACTTTCATTCTAAGTGAAGTTCCATCTTTCAGCTCACAACTTTCATTCTAAAGAAACCACTGAACAACTGAAGACAAGAATTATACATGCATAAAGAATAAAAACAATAGTTATAATCTTCTTCCTCTTCTTAATCTCCCTATAACTGTGGGCTGTTAATCTTTTCAGCCGATGCAGTGAAGATGTTAAGCATCGTGTCGGCATGGGAGCGGGTCATGGCTCCGTAAGTGGAGCTACAAAAGCAGGGAGTGTGCAGTACTTCTTTAGCAGACTCCACCATCAATGGGACTATGGCGATCCCGGCCCCTTTAGCTAGACTAGATGTTGCTACTGAGAGGTGGGAGAGGGTCTTGATCAGCTACAGTTCGTCAACTCTGACGCTAATACGTCGGCTATTGGTCCCTGATTGCCAAATAGAACGACGTCTTTGTCCTCAAAACATAATTTAATAAGTGGAAAAGCTATTGTGTCACCTTTTATACACTGTTCAAAAAAAAAAAAAAACGCAACAAATACGATGTTGTGATTTAAACTGAAGTTTGCAGATCAGACAAGGGCAAATTACCTGAAACGTTCACTTGGGCATCAACTTCACGTGCTGACCTGAACTGTACTCAGTAGATGATTCATGAGCATAGAAAAGCGACACTAGTCAAAACAGCATTTTTGACAATAACTCATGACAAGTTCACGAGAATCCCGTGAAACTTACTGAACACAAAACTCACTGACCATGTTATTGAATGCCTGTAAAAGATTGACGCTTCTCGAGAATCAATTCATTTGAAAATTCATTGCGCATTTATGGATCATCTCACTACAGAACAATGATTCATCATCATTGGACGTTTAAAGACTGAGTGGTCACAAAATGTAGTGGCCAGACAATTTAATGTGGTTAAAAGCACCATTAGTCGCCTTTGAAGGCGATTTCAAGAAACTGGCTCAGTTGCAGACCATCCGCGCAGTGAAAGACCCATAGTCACAATTCCTGACAAAGACCGCTTCACAAAGGCTGCGTCACCTCAGGATTCGATTTGCATCTGCGTCCTCAACAGTCAAGTCAATAACAGCAACTCGTCGAATTTCAGATCAAATGGTCAGGAATCGGCTGAACGAAGCTGGTCTTTGGGCTAGAAGACCCTAAATAGGTCCTGTTCTTACGGATCAGCATCGCCAGAATCGACTGCACTGGGCGAACCAGCATTGTCAATGGACCGTTGTGAATGATTGGAGAAGGGTTTGGTTTAGTGATGAATCAATCGATAGACGGAGAAGAGTTTACCACAGAGTTCATGAGCGCTACGCCCAGAACTACGTGGATGAGGCTCCTCTACATGATGGTGGAGGTGTACTAGTGTAGGAGACTGTCAGCTTCATGGGAAGAAGTGACCTGGTACACACTGAAGGACCCCTGAATGCCCAACGAAACGGTCGCTGAAGTTCTTCGTCCTCACGTTCTTCCACTTCTGGCTGCACCAGGGTCGATTTCTCGGCAGGATAACGCTCGACCTCGTGTGACACAACTCACCACTCAGTTCCTCGCTGACAACAACGTCCAGGTCATTCCGTAGCCATCCATGTCATCAGACACGAACCCATTAGAACACTTATGGGATGGACTCAACAGACAAGTCCGCCAGTGAGACGTTGTGCCAACCAGTCTCCGACAGTTGTCTCTTGCACTGCAGGAAGAGTGGGCAGCCATCCCACAACAGATAAACAGCTAATCGGGTCGATATCAAGGAGATGTCGTTCTCTGATATAGGCCAGAGGAGGCCATACACCTTACTGAAACCGAGGGCTCAGTCGCAAAGAATAAAAGTCCAAACCAAATTTAAAGAACATCATTTCATTGCTAAAGTCGTCACGTTCCTTCATGCCAAGATTCAAATATTAATTCCGTAGAATAAAATTTTGATACAAGTTTGAAAATTGGCGTCCATTACGACTACACTAGTATTGCGTTTCTTTTTTTTTTAACAGTATATGTCTTATATATCTTCTTGTTCTTGTTCTTGTTCTTCTTTTTCTTCATCTCCTTCTTCTTCTTTCCGAGCAATTAAGGTTCACTGCTGCAGATAAAGTTCGCCTCCATTCCTCTCTATTTCTAAACTTCTCTCTCCAGTTGGTGACACCAATTTCTTTTATATCTTCTCATATGTTGTCTTTCACTCTCTGTCTTGGTCTACCCCTTGGTCTTGTTTCATCTTTTGCGCAAACATCATTTTCGTTTGACTGTTCTCTTCCATTCTTTCTACATGGCCCAACCAGCGTAGTCTGTTCAGTTTCAAGACATTTATAATTCGTTGGGATTTAAATAAGCTGTTCAGTTCAGTGCTTTCTCTCTCTCTCTCTCTCTCTCTCTCTCTATATATATATATATATATATATATATATATATATATATATATATATTCACATATATAATGGTGTAAAATAACTACATACATGCAATTTCACATGTCTCATTATCATATATTGTTTACCACGCCAGGAAACCCATCATAACGATCTCCCTTATATCTCCTTTTCAAGCCAGTCTTAATGTTTTTTGTTCCATTCTATAATTAGGCTTTAGGAGTTTCTAGTTTTCAGCTTCTCGGAGATCCAGTCAGCATCACAAACGGCAACGACAACAGTAAAGTAACAGAAATGGCATGCTGCAATAGCTGCGAATATCATCTGACTCTAGTGATAATAAGATTAAGCTCTAACATTCTTAGCACGCACTGTATGAATCCAGAAAAACTCAGTCATTTGCACGTCTCTTGCGGAACAGTGCCTCCCTAACAGCTCTCCTGTAGGCCTCTCGGTTGTAAGCAAGATGCCCTGCTGCTGATTATCATCCATTTGCAGATTATCATCGATGTTTAGCACCCACCTTCGCCTTGGCCTTCCTCTCTTTCTTTTTCCTATTGTATATGCATCAATATGAAATATTGGCGAACTACTTTGCGAGCCCTATGTGACGTCTAACGGCACGGGAAGGATATAAGATAAGATAAGATATGCATCAACTATGATCTTCTCTAAAATCTCACGACATTTAATGTGTCTAAAATATTTAGGTTTTCTCTCTTTAATCTTCTTTACTAGTCAACCTTCTTCAATATTAAGTTCTTGTAGCATGGATATATTTGTTCTGTTTTTGTGTGTCCACGATATTTGAAGAACTCTTCTGTAGCATTTACATTCAAAGGCACTTATGTGTTTCTCACCTGTTTTGTTAAGTGTCCAGGTCTCACAGCCATATGTTGCGATGGGAAAGACGCATGCCTTTCAAAATTTTACTTTTGTGGTTCTGTCTGTTCCTCTCCACAGCTTCTTTAGTTCTTTTATGTTTTGAATAGCGATAGATGTCCTACTTTTTATTTCCCTCATTGTATCTCCATTATTAGTTAGTAATGATCCAAGATATTCAAAACTCTCCACGTCTTCCAGTTTTTCCTCATTGTTACATATTTTAGATGCCTTATTTGTTTTATCCGTTGTCATCAATTTAGTTTTCTTCGCTTTAAGATAGAGGTTTTGCTATTCATTATTCTTACGGATTGACATAATTAGTTTTTCCATTCATTTTTTGTTGTTGTTGTGAACAGTAATACTGTGTCATCAGCATATCTAATCTCTGGTATTTCACAACGTCCAATTTTTATGGCATCGTAATATTCTTTGTCTACATCTTCTCTAACATTCCTCATTATATTTTCAGTATACAGGTCAAATAAGTAGGGCGACAATTTGCACCCCCTGATGGACCCCTTGTTTTATGCCAAACCAAGTTGTTGTTTCACTATTTATTCTTACTGCTGTCTGTTGGTCTAGATCAGCAGTGATGTTAATTGTATCATATGTGTTGGAAATCCCATTTGTTCCACTATTTTCCAAAATTTCCCAGCAAAAATTAGGGTTACAAAAATACCTACCAATAAAGGTTATATTAAAAAGAAAGGAATAAACGAAATAAAGCAGTGCACACTACCAACCTCTCAGACTTTTATTAGAGCTAAAATAAACACCATCTCGTGTAGTTTACCTTTGCTAACTCACTCTCTTGCTCGTGTTTGTAAACACAACATAAGAACCCGAAAACAAACACTGGTCTTCAAAAGAAGCAGTTTACAAGAGGACGTCTGCAACAGAAATGGTTAGGACTTTGGCGGCGTACAATTAAAACTGTGCATTTTGCCTTCAAAGTTCAAAGATTACAAATTCCAGACTGCTTGAGAAAGATTCACTTTAGTTAACTCTTGTCCACCGAAAGAAGAATGGCGGTTGCTAGATAATGCCCGCCGTATGCAGATCAATACTCTGAGCGATATTTAGGCAGTCTAATTAAAATGAAAAATAGCACATTCCTAAATGAACCTGTGTTTTTAAATTGCAGAAGAACTTCCTCAACTTCCTTCTAGTTTCTTTCCACAGAAATCTCTCAACAAAATGCTTTCTAGCAGAGCATGGAAAATAATGCAGGAGTGAAAGAGTTAATTCGTTTTAAAAACTTAAATTTTAAAAAAAAATGTACCCAGAAAAAGAACGAACTTTATTTTCAAAATGTGAAGAAATAGGCAACATGACCTGTCTTATATTCAGTATTCATTGAAAACATTTAATGATTGTTTTTTAAGTCACTTATTTTTGCCCTCCAGTGCTATCGAAGAGCTCAAGATAATGAATGCTATGTCTGCTCAAAAGCTTTTTATTCTCTTTGATTGGCCGGTAGAGCTGGGGGATCATGCTTCTCCAGCTTGTGTGAGCCTTGAAGTTTCACAAACAGTCAGTCAGTCAGTCATTTGCATGCCCCTTGTGGAACTTTGCCTCCCTAACAGCTCTCCTGTATGCATCTCGGTTGTGAGCAAGATGCCCTGCTGCTGATGCATCCATTTGCAGGTCATCAACGATGTCTTGCAGCCATCTTCGCCTTGGTCTTCCTCTCTTTCTTTTTCCTATTATGTATCCTTCCAAGACCATCTTCTCTAAATTCTCATGACGCTTAATGTGTCCAAAATATTTAGGTTTTCTCTGTTTAATCCTCTTTACTAGCCAGCCTTCCTCAATATTAAGTCGTTGTATTATGGATATATTTGTTCTTTTTTATGTCCATATTTGAAGAACTCTAGCGTTTACATTCAAAGGCATATATGTGTTTTTAATCATCAGTCATCATCATCATCATCGCCTTTCACACCCTTGATATCATAGGCCACGGATAAAAACTCTCCAGTCATCCCTGTTGTTGGAATTATTCTCTGCTTCCTTCCATGTGTATCCCTTGTCTCTGAGCACTGACATAATTTCTCTTCTCCAAGTAAGTATATAGGCTTTCCTCGTTTTCTATTCCTTGAGGATTCCATGTCAGTGCCTGTCTTGCTATGTCGGTGTCGGGTTTCCTCAGAGTGTGGCCAATCCACCTCCACTTCCTAGACATGTGTTTCTGAGCTGTGTTGTTAAGTTTTATTAAGTTTTGTTATTGTTTTATATAATTATTCATCCGTCATCCTACATTTGATGCGTCCTTTCCAGAACGTTGTCCTTTTCACAACCTGCCTGAGTGCGAATACGGTCTTGTGCAAGTTGACCGGCGTCTGGCAATGACATATTCAGACTTTCCCTGATGTCCTGAGGACATATGCGGAGAGGTTGTCCCTTCTCTTTTGCCAAGAACTATGCCTTCTACTATCAACCTCTCCTGACTATTGTGGCTCTTGATGTGACGAAGTATCACAACTTTCTAATTTTAATGGTGTTTACGAGCTAGCTCTCTATGATATCTTATCCGATCAATATATCTTTATTTGATTTTCTTTCTATCCATGATATTCTAAGTGCCCTTCTATAACATTTCATTTCAAATGCTGTTATTCTCTTTTCTAGTGATTTGTTAAGCGTCCATGTTTCGCATTTTATACATTGCCACTGGGACCATGTAAGCTCTTAGTAAATATATCTTTGTTTTCCTGTTGATACCTTGCCACATACTCTTCATCTGCACTAGCTTCTGTGATGCAACTGCTAGTATTCTTTTCATTTCCATTGGTGGTGATGACTGAACCTAGGTATTGAAATTTATTTACGTTTACAATTATTCTGCTTTACCATTTTACCTTATCTGCCACGTTACAGAATCCACAAATTATTAAAGTTTTACTTTCCTTTGCCCAAAACGTTTTCAAAGAACTAATTGATGCGGCTGCTAAGATCGCCCGAGGTAATTAACTGCACCAAGTGGCGAATAGTTTTTTTTTTCACCCAGTGGGACGCATAACATTGTGCCTTCGTGTACATCTTTGTTTAACTGGGACCAGATGTTAACGCACAGCGCCATTCTGTTCTTTGTTAACTTTAAACATGACAGAGGATGTTTCCATAGCAACAACTTTTTTTTTCGCATGGCTGGGCAAAAGGAATACTATGGAGTCTCTCTTTTATTTCTCTCTTCCTCATTTCTCTCTCTCTCTCTCTCATTCTTTCTTTTATGACTTCATTGTTCCTTTCCTCTTCTCTGCCATTCTCTTTCACAACTCTCCTTCTATCAATTTCTCATTTCATTTCTCCCATTCCTTCGATCATGACTCCATATTTTTCTAGTTTATCTTCCCAACACCCTGTCTTCTCTTCCTCATCTCTCCAATTTCATCCATGTTGACTCTTATTTTCTGTATTTATCTTTATCACTCCCTTTCTCCCCTCCTCCCTAGGTTATGATTCCCTTTCTCATAATTTATCTTTCTCACTCCCTTTTCTCCTCTTCGACATCCCTCCAATTCCTTCGGCCATGACTTCCTTTTCACTAATTTATCACCTCCTTTGTCTCTGTCCTCCCTTCCTTATCTCTCTCCCAATCATAGCAAACTACTTTTGTCTTTGGTAGAACTACATCATCATCATTTGCTTTCCCTGGAGGCGTAAGCGACCATGTCTCTTCACAGTTTCCGATCTTTCATATTATTCGTCAGTTCTGTTGTTGTGTTTCTCCTATTCCATTTTGCCAAGCCATCTAAGATGTTCCTCTCTTGGTCTACCTCTTCTTTCCAGCCTCCCTTTTCCCCCCTCCTGGTTTCACGATATTTTCTATCCCTCCTCTTCTCATTATATGGCTAATGAACCTTGACTGTCTCCTCCGTAGTGTGTTTATTAATGTTCGTTTCTCATTGGCTTTTCTTAGGCATTCCTCATATGTTGTTTTAGCTGTCTTAATATTGGGCTCACGTTTCGGTTGTCTCTAATACTCACGTTGCATTTTTTTTTTTGGGGGGGGGGGGGGGGTTGTGTGTTAATGATCACGATTGTCTCCCATATTTCTTGAAATTCTGTACCGAGAAACTACAATTATTACCCAAAATAAGTAACTTTTCGTTGTTGTTTGGATATGTTGCATGGTTTCTCTTTAACTATTGAGAATTGTTCACCTCCTCTAAGACTTGTTATGCGTCAAATGTTTTTTTTTTCAAATCTATTTTCCCTAACTTCCATGTTTTACATGCACTTTTAGTCTGTCTGTCCGTCTACCTGACTTTCTGAATCTTTGTATTCTTCCCCCTGATTTGTTTTTATCCATCTACACGTCCAAAATAATGTAAAATTGTTCCACGTACTCTGTATTCAATGACCAAAGAATCTAGCGCATGGCTATTCTCGCGTTAGCTAACAAGAAAACAGAAACAGGTATCACGGAAGAAGAAACCACCTAAACACAATGTTAAACTACACAGAACGCCGCTGAGACAAAAACATACATTTAAATGCTGGGAACACTGCTAACACACGACGGAAACTGCTCCTCTGAACTCACACGAGTACAATATGCCGAATGAAACAGCTTTCAGATAAATGAAAAATATATTGTGTATTGCATCTCCATATGCCTGTGAGACCTGGACACTTAACAAAACAGCTGAGAAACACGTATATGCCCTTGAATATAAGTGCTGCAGAAGACTTCTCCAAATATCACGAACACACACACACACACACACACACACACACAAGAACAAATATATCCATACTACAAGAACTTAATATTCAAGAAGGCTGACTAGTAAGGAAAATTAAACAGAGAAAACAAATTTATTTTGGATATATATTAAACGTCGTGTTAATTTAGAGAAGACAGTCTTGGAAGGTCATATAATGAGAAAAAGAAAGAGAGGAAGACCAAAGCGAAGATGTCTGCAAGACGTCCTTGATGGTATGCGAACTGACGCATCAGCAGCAGGGCATCTTGCTCACAACCGAGAGACCTACAGGAGAGCTGTTAGGGAGGCACAGTTCCGCAAGGGACATGCAAATGACTGAGTGTAATGCATCTCTATCAATGAACATCAGAAAAGGAATTTTAAAATGCTACATTGAGCCTATCATACTCTACAGACATGAATCATGAACAGCGAAGAAGTAAATGCTAAGATCACTAGAGAGATGTGGTCTCTTAGAAGGATGCCAGGAATACTCCGAGAGGTTTTAGACGACAAACAGGAAACGTCAAACAAAAGCACATGTAGAAAGGAACCTAATTAAAACTATAATAAAATGACAATCATCATTCATTGGACATATACGTAGAAAGAGAGGGCCTGAAAGCATTACAACAACAGGAAAGATAAATGAAAAGAGAAAGAGAGACGGAGGGGAGGGCCAGTCAGCCATTTGCATGTCCCTCGCGGAACTTTGCCTCCCTAACAGGTCTCCTGTAGGCCTCTTAGCTGTAAGCAAGATGCCCTGCTGCTGATGCGTCCATTCGCAGACTGTCAACGATGTCTTGCAGCCATCTTCGCCTTGGTCTTCCTCTCTTTCTTTTTTCTATTAAGTACCCTTCCAAGACTGTCTTCTCTAAATTGTCATGACGTTTAATATAATGGGAAGGCCAAAAGAAAAAAAGACAGTCGTAAATAGATTAAGGCAGTGACATAGCATACAGTCACCCATTAAGCTAATGGAAAATATCAGTGATGGAGATCTTTGATGAAGCATAACCATCAACACTTCCCCGCACGGCATCTAATGATGATGCTGGAGATGAAAAAACGCAGCACATGAGACAGGAACAAAAACTCTTCATCTGAATGATTCAGAGCATTAGACAGGGATAAAAACTCTTCATCTGACTAATTCAGAGCATTAGATGTGGATAAAAACTCTTCATCTGACTAATTCAGAGTATTAGATGTGGATAAAAACTCTTCATCTGACTAATTCAGAGTATTAGACGGGGATAAAAACTCTCCATCTGACCGATTCAGGGCATGAGACAAGGATTAAAAACTCTCCATCTGACCTGATCTAAGAAAAATATCGCTGCATTTCCTCTCATTTTTCCTGCACTTTGGAAGTTCGTCCTCGTGTTCCGCACTGTTCTCCATCCTTGGAATGAACAGCTCAGGTCAATGCCACGTTTCTGTTTGCCAGTTTATTTCTATGGCCGTTACATGATCCACATATTTACATATTCTGCGTTTGATCTCATGTTCTGTGATACTTAATCCTGTAAAGTATATATTACGATCACTTCGAATAATTTAACTTACGATCCTGTACTAAGATTTGTAGGTAACAGAGGAAGAGGTCGCCCATGCAGGAGATGGAGAGAGGAAATTACAGCAGCATTAAATATCCCATTATATGAAGCAAATCATCGAGCCCTATCAAGATGTATATTTGTCCCCTCAACACCGAAAGGTATATAAGGAAGGAGACAAGATAAGACAAAACAAGAACATTTACTTTATATCTGCTCTAATATTCTACAAGTAAACATATATGCTCTTTACTATCTATGCTCTTTTCTTCAGAATAGGGAAAAGTAAATCTACAGACAACAGTGCCATTAACCTGAATAATTTCTCACATTAATTATATTGTGTTCATCAGTTTTTGTTTTTGTTTTTTTAAGTTTCGTCAGAACGTTTCAATAAAAAGCTGGTGTGTCATTCATGATCTGTAGGATGTAGTGGCGTAGTTTATTTTGTGGCTTTCGGGTTAAAAAAAAACCCAATGAAATCATCATCATCATCATGTGCCGTAGCCCCTTTCGGAAGCTTTGACTGCCAGGGCAGTCCAACTTTCTCTGTCCCTTGTTTCAAACAGCTCTCTCGGTCTTGGTGTATCAGTTCTATTTATTTACATTCTCCACTTATCTGGTATCGTTCACGTCCTCTTGAGTTGTTTTTTCCCCTCTTCACCTTTTCTTTTGAGTATGAACTTTATTGTTGTATTATGCATCTTGTATTGGAATATGATGTCTTTAAAAAAGTTCTACAAGGGAAGAAATAATAATTCAAGTATGATAGAAATTTGAGATCATTAACATTACGTTTTGAATAAAAAAATATATACGTGAACTGTTGGTTTATTTTACCCATTGGACTTTCTACAAACTTGATGGGTTTGAAATACCGTTCAAGAGACGCCTCAACGCGCGCTGAATCAAAAGTTCCAGCGCGAAGAGCTGAGATAATACAGTTAATATTATCGTTTTCAAGGGGGGTACGGCTGAACTTCCTCCATGAAACGACGCCCTTACACCAGGTAGTGTTAACGTCATCCGCCTGCAGCAGTAACAGCGCATTCTTTTTGCAAAGTCCCCGCTTTATCTCTTCCCGTTAACTTAATTATCCCAAGCTAATGGAGAAAAGAAACCAACAACTGTCCTTACCTTGTGCAAAAGGTTCATGAAACACACCCCATGCTGCGATCCGTAGGTGCCGGTTGGATTAGGATGAGTTACAAAGATTATATAATTATGTCATGCATGTTCCTGGAAGAAAGACTTATTGCACATCTGTAGCACACAGAAGCAGTGTAATAGCAATACTCTTGCAGGTCAAGGACTCTGTATGGCGGCCTGAGGAGTCGTTAATGCTTTTACAAGTGTATCTGTTCCAGGAACATTTTCATTTCATTCACTCTAACGGACGTCACTTAAATGCAGATCTTCGTTGTCTTATGAGTTTACTTTCAGGTCAAAGGCTGTTTTTAGCAGGAAGAGATGTTAGCAGTGGAGATTTTACTCCTTAGAAGACTTCGTTTGTGTTGGGGATAGATCTGACGTGAGCTCGTTTGTGTTGGGGATAGATCTCACGTGAACCTTTTTGCTATGAGGATCTATTAATAGCTGATATATCAACTTCAAATTATAATAAACTGAAAAGACACTTTCTTTTGTTATTGTTAAATGTTGACATTCTTTACAGAACCCAACGACGAATGAACTTCATTTTCTAAGAGGGCATAATTGGACAATCAGATTCGTCTGCCATTCTTCCATATAATATTCTTGATTTCAACATTGTCATTCCATAAACATGCAGTTAAACACAGGATAAAGGTTAAAGGTTATTAAACATTCAATTCGAGCGTAATTGTGATGAGGACACATTTTTCTGCCTGTCTTTCTTATAAGGATAAAAAAAAAAGAAAGAAAAAGCGAAGTGTTTAAATTTTCATCTGTTTTTCGTACTTTTATATACTGTATTGTTTTTGTATCACTGATGCTCGCTTGGTTTCTTTGCGAGTTTCCATGACCACTTCTTTTTTCCCCATCTAGAGTCGCCTCTAGATAGGTCCCAGGATACGGTTGTTAGCCTTGTGTCCAACTCCCGATACAGGATATGTGACAGATCAAGCGCTGATTTGTGCTTGCCGGCAAGAGCCTTTAAAAAACGTTAACTCTAAAGAGAACATTGTTAAGAGAGGCCAGACTAACAGACATAAAATCCATTATTGAGGCTGAAAAGCTCGCCGAAAACAGGAACAATTGGAGAGTTACCTTGCGAGCCCTACGTGACTTTTAAGGGCACGGGAAAGATATAAGATAATATAAGATATAAGATTGTTTTTGTATGTGACCCTTGAAAAAAAGGGCTTTGCCGAAATGTTGGATTGCTATATGCTCTTCATTTATGCGTACTCACTTTACTTTCTGGCATTCTTGTTTCTGCCCACTTTACTCACTCCTTTTTTGTTGTTGTTGTAAAACAAACAATACGCCCCCATCTGCTTCATAATTAAAAATAACATCCCATTAAATTAATGAACATTACCAATGTACCGTGTTCTCTCATTTACAAAAAATTAGTTATGAACTGTACAGCCTACGGTTCAATTAAAAATCATTATAAAGTATACAATCTGTAGTGCAGCAAAAATATGATAAATATCTACAGAATGCAAATGCTACAGAAGAGTCGTTAAATATTATAAACACACAAAAAAAAAAACAAGTATCTCCATACTACAAGAACTTAATATTGAAGAAAGTTGGTTAGTAAAAAAAACCAAAGATTAAGCAGAGAAAACTTAAATATTTCAGACATATTGAACATCAGGAAGTTTGGAGAAGACAGTCTTGGAAGGGTGCACAATACGAAAAGGAAAGAGAGGAAGAACAAGGCTGGATATGAGCAGGGCATTTCTGATGATCTCTGAATGGACGCATCAGAAGCAGAGCATCTTGCTTACAACCGAGAGACCTTCAAAAAGGCTGTTAGAGAGACAAAGTTCCGCAAGGGACATGCTAATGGATGAATGAATGAACGAATGACTATTTCGTTGAAAACATTATAAGGTACACAATCTAAAGTGCATTGTAAAGACACAATCCATAATATAGTAAAAACATTGGAAAGTACACAAACCATAGTGCCGTAAAAACATTGGAAAATATGCAATCTATAGCGCAGCAAAACCACTGAAAAGTACGCAATCTATATAGTGCAGGAAAACCATTGAAAAGTACACAGTATATAATGCAGTAAAACACTGGAAAGCATTTAATCTACAGTGCAGTAAAAACATTGGAAAGCACGCAATCTATAGTGCTGTAAAAAAACATTGGAAAGCATTTAATCTACAGTGCAGTAAAAGCATTGGAAAGCACGCAATCTATAGTGCTGTTAAAAAAAACATTGGAAAGTATTTAATCTACAGTGCAGTAAAAACATTGAAAAGCACGCAATCTATAGTGCTGTAAAAAACATTGTAAACTACGCAATCTATAGTGCAGTAAAAAACACTGGAAAGCATGCAAATCTGCAGTGCAGTAAAAACATTGTAAGGCACACAATCTTTAGTACAGTAGAAACATTATAAAGTACACAATCTATCGTGCAGTAAAAACATTATACAGTAAACTGCACAGTCTATGGGCAAAAAAAAAGGTAACATCCTCGTTTCCATGTCATTAAGCCATATTGGGAATATGATGTTACACAACCTATAATGCATTATGATGTACGAAACTTACAGTCCGGTGAAAAGCATTCCTGTTGCATCCACACTACAATAAACAATGAATCGAGATGGGCGAATGAAAACTTAAAGGAACAGAAAATGATACTGATAAGTATACCTGGCTGTTTATAAAGTCAAATATACAAATCGCCCCAAAGCGGCTCGAGTCCTTCGTGTAATCTACTTTTCGTTTATTACATAATGAATTAATATATGCATTATACGATTATATATGGGGAGTTCGCAAAGTCAGTGTGCAGTATACCAGTATCGATTTCAGTATCGTAGTGGTATCTTAGTGGCTGCGATGTCTATCTAGACACATATACCTGAGTATGTTAGCATGTTGAAGTTTACTGCTGTGTAATATTCACTGTATTCAGTCTGTCCTTTGCGTTTGTGTAATGAGTTAAGTAGTGTTTGAAGTTCACGAGAGGCGAATTGTTTAAATCAGTTTATTCACTATGTTTCCTTCACTTCAGGAAAATATTTATCTTGCTGAGCACGTATTTCGAGAAAAGTACTACATACACCGATTTAGTGCTGGAGCAGTTTGCTTAAAAATTACTAGTATCACCCGAACCTCATCGCATTAAAGTTTATAAACTTGTTGAGAAATGTCATGAAACAGGCTCACTGTTAGACGCAAACCGTAGTGGGAGACGAGGAGAAGTTATCGAACATTTCTGAATCTATTCTTCGGAGTCCATCAAAGGCTTTGCGGAAGTTGGCACAACAGGAAGGTATCGGGCTTAACTGTCGTGACAGCGCATAGATCGGTCAGAAAAAAAAATTGAAACTCTTCCCACATAAAGTACTAGGGGTCCGACAATTGCTGCCGGCGGATCATGAAAAACGACTCAGTTACTGTGAATGGTTTACAAATTTCATTCAAACTAAAACTGCTGATATTCCTGATGTCATCCTTTTTTTTATTAACAGATGAGGCCTGGTTTCACCTCTCGGGTTATGTTAACGCACAAAATACACGTACATAAGGAACATTTCACAAGCAGTTCTAAGAAAAGTGCTAATAAAATAAAACTTAAACGTGTTCAAGCTTGCATAGACGAACAAGGACATCACTTCCAACATTTGTTATAAGGTGCGTGTCTGATTAGCTTATATTATATTACATTTTGTATCAGCACGCTTGATCGGCGACACCAGTTACGCAACCATACCGTAGGTAGACGTGCCTAGAGATCGCAGCTACTAAGATCGATACTGGAGTACTGCACATTGACTTTACAAACTCCCTGTAGAAGTGGCTGGGAAGATGCGTTGTGGTAAAAGTACATAATGTGTCAATACATCTTACATCCTTCCTGTGCCGTTAAACATCACATAGGGCTGGCATGTTAATTTGCCAAGTTTTTTTCTGTTTTCGGCGAGCTTTTCAACCTCATCAAGGGATTTTATGCCTACTAAAATGGCATCAATAACTCTCTACAAAATACTTCTTATTTTCTTTTTTTTAATTCTGTTTTTCCTTCTGTTATCTTCTACAGATTTATGTTTCATTGCCCGTGTATACTTGGGTACGTGAATAATGTTTACTTTCAGAAAATGAAGGCAAATACACAGCACGCATCGTCACAGCTTGATATCGCAAAATAAATGGCTAAAGTATTTTCACGGACGCGCCAGACAACAACAACTAAGAAGCGACCCATCTGGCAAAGCTGCTTCAAGTTCTACTAGTTTAGCTGGGTCAGCAGATATTCTGAGACAATTCTTAACAGTTTTAAGAATGATAGGAGTTTTTCCCAGTGTGAATATATTCGTAGACTGAACATAGCACGTTTCATTGCCTTCATGATGCTGCCTACCTGAATGATATTTACCTGATCTCCGAGCTGTATCTCTAGGGGGCTGGTGTGCCGGTTTGGTGCGCAAAGGTTTCCGATGTGTTTTCTCTTTTGTAATCAACAGTGCCGGAAGACATGTTCTGCTGTTTGCTTGTGTTGCTCACGCTGACACATATCTTGTCTATCCAATTTCATTTCGTTTAGTAGATGGTAAATCGGGGCCTCGGTGACAAGTTCTCAGACTAAATATTATCTTTTTTTTTTCTCGTAATAGCATGAATCTACTATATGTGAATCTGTTATGTTGTTTGCTTTTTCCCCCATTATTTCTTACAATTTCTCGACAGCTTGGCTGGTTTAGTGGTTAGGCGCTCGGTCAACTAATCCAGTGGTACCGAGTTCAAATCCCAGGAGTTGTGATTTTTTTTTTTGTTTTTTGGTACCACTACTCCAAAAAAGGCCCAAGGGTCCACCCAGCCTCTAGAAACTGGTACCAGAGATATCCTGGAAGGTAATGTGGCCAGGCGTGTTACTGACCACATCACACTTTCATGTGCCTAGGATCGTGGAAAATATGGGCTTCTTACCATAACCCCATTATGCCTTAATGAGACGGAAACGGGGATTTTTATCTTTTACTTATCTTGCAGTCTCTCATTAAGTTCTGAAAGTTGTATTTTAGATTTTGATTAGTTACTTTTTGATCGATATGTTCGTTTTCTTGTTTTTCAAACTCCTGACCATACAAAGGACCCTGAAACCTTTTGACTTTCAAGTGGCTGTTAGAAGAATGTTTCGTGTAATCGTTTTAACACGCCAGAGAAATAGCTCGGAAACATCAGTGGGTCACATCTAAAAACTTAGGGTTGGGGTTGAAGAGCTAGCGTCTTTGTTTAGGGTTTGTCAAAGATAAGCAGGTGTGCAACGAAAACGATTGTTTGTTTTTATTTCGAGTAACTGCATAATAAACTGAATGAGAGGGACAGATAGATAGATAGATAGATAGATAGATAGATAGATAGATAGATAGATAGATAGATAGATAGATAGATAGATAGATAGATAGATAGATAGATAGATAGATAGATAGATAGATAGATAGATAGATAAAAAAGAGAGAGAGAGAGATAGAGAGAGAGAGGAAACATGAATGGTATTGCGTGCATACACCTCAGAGTTTTTTTAATTTACCAATATTTCCTAAGAATACCGTCTGCTGTTAAACTTGCGCAATGGCAGTCTATGATTTGTTTTTTTTTTCCTGGAACTTTCTCTTTTTCATACCATAGCTCTGAGAACAAAGATCTGCGATCTTAATTATTCCCACATGTTCGTGAATCTCTCATGTGTTTTGTCTTAATTGTACAGGAAGTTGGAGATGTGGTGTTCTCTTTGAACTGACTTGTTTAATCCCAGCTGCTTCCTTGATTGGCTGATCCTATATATCAGTAACAAAAAATGTTCAGTTCTAAATGATCTGATCTCCTCTATACAAATAAAAAAAAAATTGTTCACTTCTAAATGATCTGATCCTCTATATAAATAACGAAAATTGCTCACTTCTAAATGATTTTATCCTCTATATAAGTAACAACAAATGTTCACTTCTAAATGATCTGATCCTCTATTTAAATAACAAAAATTGTTCACTTCTAAATGACCTGATCCTCTATATAAATAACAAAAATTGTTCACTTCTAAATGATCTCATCCTCTATATAAGTAACAAAAACTGTTCACTTCTAAATGATAAGTATGTATAAGTAACAACAAATGTTCACTTTTAAATGATCTGATCCTCCATTTAAATAGCTGACTTCTAAATGATCTGATTCTCTATCTCAGTCACAAAAACTGTTCTTTTCTAGATGACCACAACTTCTATTTGCCAGATTATTTCTGTTTAGACAAATCAGACATGACGGTACATCGGCTATTTCTTTCTCACATCTCCACTAGAACGTATATCTTTTTTTTATATCAGTTTGTTTTCCATCTGATTTGGCTTCAACAAAAGAAATAATAATAATGTGAAGACCATACTAGAAGGACAGATGAAAGGAATGAAAGCGAGGGGTAGACAGGTGTAAGTGGAAAGATAGCGTACGAGGGCGGACAGTAGTTAGCCTGGCTCAGTGCAGCATTAAGGCGAGGGAGCGAGATAACTGGAGATTCGTTACCCGACCAACCTTCATATCGAAGATGGCACACGATGATGATGAATCATTTTTCAAACTTATATAACATGGGTCATACGACCATGAGTTTCCCTTTTGTGCGGACATATTTTCAATAACTTGTGTTGCTTTTCCCTTCCCCTGACATTGAGTCAACCCGCTGATCTAACTTTCTTACCCCCTTCATTTTTCCTTTGAATTTTTCAGTAATTCTCAAGTTCTCTAATATCTCTCTCTCTCTCTCCTCTCTCTCTCTCTCTCTCTCTCTCTCTCATCGTTCTTGCCGACAGACGCAGGATATCATGTCCTTCCATAACCTTCGATCCCTTGTGCATCTCAACAGACTTGTCACTGAGCATTTCCCGTGCCAGGATGTCAAGACATCAAACATCTTTCCTCTCTGTCTTCTTCTGTCTCTTCTACCTTTCGATCTTCCCTGTTGCCGTTAGCTGCTCTAGCCTGCCTCTCCTCCAAACGTGCCCCATATATTTAGTTTGCCGTTTCCTGATCTTCGTTCCCTTGTTTCTTGTGCCTCGTTCAGAACTTCCTCGTTCAATTTTCTCGCTGTCCTTGCTACCTTCAGTATTCTTCTTAAGAACCACATTTCAGCTGCTTCCAGCTTTCTTTGCGTCTCTTTACTGACTGTCCAACTTTCCTTGTGTCTCTTTACTGACTGTCCAGCCTTCTTTGTATCTCTTTACTGTCCAGTGTTCTTTGTATCTCTTTACTGACTGTCCAGGCTTCTTTGTATCTCTTTACTGACTGTCCAACCTTCTTTGTATCTCTTTACTGACTGTCCAGCCTTCTTTGTGTCTCTTTACTGACTGTCCAGCTTTCTTTGTATCTCTTTACTGACTGTCCAGGCTTCTTTGTATCTCTTTACTGACTGTCCAACCTTCTTTGTATCTCTTTACTGACAGTCCAACCTTCTTTGCGTCTCTTTACTGACTGTCCAACTTTCTTTGTGTCTCTTTACTGACTGTCCAGCCTTCTTTGTATCTCTTTACTGTCCAGTGTTCTTTGTATCTCTTTACTGACTGTCCAGGCTTCTTTGTATCTCTTGACTGTCCAGCTTTCTTTGTATCTCTTTACTGACTGTCCAGCCTTCTTTGTGTCTCTTTACTGACTGTCCAGCTTTCTTTGTATCTCTTTACTGACTGTCCAGCCTACTTTGTATCTCTTTACTGACTGTCCAACCTTCTTTGTATCTCTTTACTGACTGTCCAACCTTCTTTGTATCTCTTTACTGACTGTCCAACCTTCTTTGTGTCTCTTTACTGACTGTCCAGCCTTCTTTGTGTCTCTTTACTGACTGTCCAGGCTTCTTTGTATCTCTTTACTGACTGTCCAGGCTTCTTTGTATCTCTTTACTGACTGTCCAACCTTCTTTATATCTCTTTACTGACTGTCCAGGCTTCTTTGTATCTCTTTACTGACTGTCCAGCCTTCTTTGTATCTCTTTACTGACTGTCCAGCCTTCTTTGTATCTCTTTACTGACTGTCCAGGCTTCTTTGTATCTCTTTACTGACTGTCCAGGCTTCTTTGTGTCTCTTTACTGACTGTCCAGCCTTCTTTGTATCTCTTTACTGACTGTCCAGGCTTCGCATCCACAGACTACTGCCTTCTCAATATTATCTTTCCCTGATGACCTTGATCTGTTTGATCGTCCAGCCTGATGAAGGTAAATTTTATATCTATTTCTTCGTCCCTAGTGAAGGTAAACTTCATTTTCATTTCTTCGTCCCCGATGAAGGTATACTTCATTTTCATTTATTCGTCCTTGGTGAAGGTAAACTTTATGTTCATTTCTTCGTCCCAGGGTGAAGGTAAATTTTATTTCTTCGTCTCCGGGTGAAGGTAAACTTCATTTCTTCGTCCCTGGTGAAGGTAAACTTCATTTCTTCGTCCCTGGTGAAGGTAAACTTCATTTTCATTTCTTCTTCCCTGGTGAAGGTAAACTTCATTTCTTCGTCCCCGGGTGAAGGTAAACTTCATTTCTTCCTCCCTGGTGAAGCTAAACTTCATATTCATTTCTTCGTCCCCTGGTGAAGGTAAACTTCATTTTCATTTCTTCGTCCCCTGGTGAAGGTAAACTTCATTTTCATTTCTTCGTCCCTGTTAAGTGTCCGGGGTCACATGCTTCGAACAGCGACGTCTGACTGGTGCACCAGCATCTCTTTAGCTCTTCTCCCTCAAGACTACACACATTTGTGCTTCACTGAAGGGTAAGAAATGGTTTCAGAGAGACTAAGTTTTCGTACAAACCAGCTTTAAAATTATAATCCCTTCATTGTTTGTTTTTTTTTTATCCTTCATACAATGTACGCGGCGTTCATGACGACTCCCGAAGCTTTTGTGTCCGTAATTCTCCACTGAACCATATACCAGTTAGACGTGAAGAAGATCAGTATGTGCTCAGGTTGACATGATTACATTCATTTTGTCGAGATGTCATCCCACCTATTTCTGTGTGACATTTTAAGTGCTGTCGTCTTTCAATCATGAAAAGTGATCCATCTTGAATGTGGGTGGGTGGGGAGTAGGTGGGGAGAGGGAGGGGGATAAAGTGTTGGCGTCAGGTTGAAACGCTATTTATCTCCTTAGACGAGTCTAGCTGTAAGACTAAACAGTCCGTATAAAGCTACCTCTCAGTGGCCAGTAATGAACCTAAACTACTTTCTGCTTGATTCTGAGTGTCCTTAGAGTACCTTCTGTTTGGTTCTGAGTGTCCCTAGACTACCTTCTGATTGGTTCTGAGTGTCCCTAAATACATTCTGCTTGGTTTTTAGTGTCCCTAGACTACCTCCTGCTTGGTTCTGAGTGTCCCTAGAGTACCTTCTGCTTGATTCTGAGTGTCCCTAGACTAACTCCTGCTTGGTTCTGAGTGTCCCTAGACTACTTCCTGCTTGGTTCTGAGTGTCCCTAGAGTACTTCCTGCTTGGTTCTGAGTGTCCCTAGAGTACTTTCTGCTTGGTTCTGAGTGTCCCTAGAGTACTTTCTGCTTGGTTCGTAGTGTCCCTAGACTACCTCCTGCTTGGTTCTGAGTGTCCCTAGAGTACTTTCTGCTTGGTTATGAGTGTCCCTAGACTACCTCCTGCTTGGTTCTGAGTGTCCATAGAGTACCTTCTGCTTGGTTCTGAGTGCCACCGACATGAGCGCGGTTAGACCATATCTAACCATGACCACACTTAGCCTCCATGATGTGCTGACATGAAAGAAACGGATGTCTGACAGTCGAACTGAGGACACCACCACACTTGGCCTCCATGATGTGCTGACATGAAAGAAACGGATGTCTGACAGTCCAGCTGAGGACACCACCACGACGGTTTCATATCTGTTGTGACTTACTGAGAAGTTAGGGGTTTCTAAGGCGCTGAAAGTGCATCGACCCATCTTCTCTTGTTAAGTTTAGGGAATTGCATCAAGTCCGATGGTCTGTTATAATCTTCATTTGTTATATAAAAAAATGTCATCATCATGTATATTACTCCATAGAAGAACAGAAAGCTACCTGGCAGTGAACAACAGCTACAACATAAGACTCATTGTTAAGCTGAGCTAAACCTTCGCCACAGCTCGGCATGCAATGAAAAAAACTTGATAATCGTTTTCACATCAAGGAAAAATCAACAATAACAAATTAACTGAATGAGTAAACAAGCAGGAAAGAGGGGATCAGAACACTTTATGTATTTGCTGGTTTTTATAAACTATATTTTCTTCTTGTTCTTCTCCAGCTTTCTCTAGCCATTAAGGCTCATTGCTGCAGATAAAGTTCACCTCCATTCCTCTCTATTCCTAATCTTCTCTCCATTTGATGACAACATTTTCCTTTATATCTTCTTCAATGTTGTCTTTTACATCTCTGTCTTGGTCTACCTCTTGGCCTTGTTTCCTTCATCTCTTGTACATATACTTTTCGTTCGACCTAACTAGCATTATATATATACACACATATTATAGAGAAATTTCATGACACAAACTACGGCTAAACAATGTACTGTGATGAGCCCAGATGATGAAAGACAGGACGTACTTGAGATTCACCGAGTGTAATCTTCCACACAGGAAATGGCGTATGACTTTTTCAATAGCTCAAAATGATGCCAGCGTAAAGAGGAACACAGCATGCATGCAACAACCAGGCATTCTTCACGGTACATTCTCTGTATCTGCACTCATGAAAAACTCACAATTCTCCATCCCGTGATTTAAGTCAAAGATTTGCTTATAAGATAAATAACGAAGGCGGTGTTTTAAGCGGGCTTTCATGTGTCGGGGCCCATCTGGAAGAAGCTCCATCACCGAACAAAGAAACTATAAAACTCCTTCACTTGCTCAATCGCGAACAAAGTTGAAGTTAAAGCTCCGCGCATTTACCTATGCGATGTGTTATCGGTAGATTGCGCCTAAATTTCTTTACTAAATGCTTTCTTGTGTACCTTTTCTGTGTTGTTTTATTTTTATACCTTAGGTCTCCAGCAACAAGATTATTTCTTTCTAGCAAGACTATTGTTACCTTGTGTGTGTGTGTGTGTGTTAGTGCGTACATTCACGCTTGTCTCTGTTGCCGTGTTATCTAATTCAAAATAGAAGCCAAGTGTAGTTTCCTCGCATTTCTGTTTCGCGAAAAGAGGTCGCGTGATAAAATAACTCGCTAAAATCGCTTCTCTACCCAGGCGTTAAGATTTCATCCCTGTGGTACGGAAGAGCGAGATGACAGGTGAGAAAAGCTACGTGCAAAATATTGAAAGATTGGCACGATATGCACAATCACAATATTATTAGCACGAAGAACTCTGACTCCGCGCTTTTGTCGAACTATGCCTCTACTTTTATTCTTGTTTGTTTCGTTTTCACGTAAACTTTTTGTTGCTTTTCTTCATGAAGGCTCTTTATCTACCTTTTTCTGTGTCTAGTTTTCTTTCTTAGTTTCCTCCCAGACTTAAATATGTTGGACACATGAAAGGTCATGAGAAGTTAGAGAAGACCGTCTTGGAAGGATACATAATGAGAAAAAGAAAGAGAGGGAGACCAAGGCGAAGATGGCTGCAAGACATCGCTGATGATCTGCAAATGGATGCATCAGCAACAGGGCATCTTGCTTACAACCGAGAGGTCTACAGGAGAGCTGTTAGGGAGGCAAAGTTCCGCAAGGGGCATGCGTATTACTGACTGACTGAGAGGGGCCAAGACGCTGTCTTTTTCTGGCAATCAGCGAGGCAGAGCTGACATGCCGGCGTCAGGGTTGGCAAACCGTAGCAGACCAAGACCCTGTCCCACCTCTCCGTTGGTACCCCCAGAAACTGGCCTGGCCTGACTCACTGAGGCAGGGATCGCCACAGTCCCCCACAGTGGTAAATTCTGCTAAAGAAGTATTGCACACCCCATTGCTTTTCAGTTGTACTCCGGGGCTAAAAAAAAACATAACCATCATAGCTCTTTGTCACGCCGATACGATGTTGTGCCTCAATACCTTCACAGCATCGCCTGCAAAGAACACCAGCTCACAGTTCCAGGGAGATAGAAGGCAAGACTTCACAATCAAAGCGAAGCCCGCCTAGAAGGCCGGTATCTGCAGCGAAAACCTACCTGCATGCAAGTCTGTTAATGAACTTCAGACTCGGTGGTCCTCCGACTGGATATTTCAGTGGTCCTCAGACTGGAAATTTCAGTGATCCTCAGACTGGAAATTTCAATGGTCCTCAGACTGGACATTTAAGTGGTCCTCAAACTGGACATTTAAGTGGTCCTCTGACTGGATATTTCAGTGGTCCTCAGACTGGACATTTCAGTGGTCCTCAGACTGGACATTTCAGTGGTCCTCAGACTGGACATTTCAGCCATCGAGGCTGGATAAATAAGCTATTTATTAATAGTCCATAATATTCACGAAAAATCCAAACCAATCTTAGATTCTATAAATTTAATGTTTTCTGTGTATCTTCTGCGCTGTTTTTATCCCTTAAATAAGCCGTGATTTAGTTACTGGCATGTTACATGTAATATAAACAAATGGATGCTGTAATACATTATACTGTACACTAAGAAACTATATCACTACAGTACACGTACATTAGTTGGAGATGCTTATGGTAAAGTAACAGAACACAGAGTTGTATGCTTAGAAGTGGAAAAAAATAGACGAAGCACTTTTTGTTCTTAGATTTGAGTGTATGAAAAATGACAATTTTTTTGTGTTTGCAAGTTTCTGCACCATGCGGTAAAACAGAGTAGATATAACATTTTGCAAATCTTAATTTAGTTTTTTTATGGGAAGATTTCTAGATAATATCACTGTCTTCAAGGTGTTGAATGCATGTTTTGCCATTCCTATTCTTTTCTTTATCTCACATCTCCCATCTTCAGTTAGTGTCTGTCCTAGGTAAGAGTAGTTTGTCACCTGTTCTAGTCTCTCTTTGCTTATGGTCATATCCACATGTGGCTTCTGGTCTTTCCTGCTGAACACCACTACATTGATCTTCTTGATATTGATCTCAACTCCCTATTCTTGGCTTGTGTTGTGTATCATATCTATTAATTTCTGTAGGTTCTGTGAATTCTATGCCAGGATTACATAATGTCACACAAACATGTCTACTTACAACTGCTCACAGAATTCTCATGATGGGCCACTCGCACAAGACAAACTCAGTGTATTTCTAATTAATGTTTATTAAAGTCTCTTCTAGCGCGGAATCTTGTGTCGTGATCTCTAGGCAAATGAGTCCAGAAACAATTCAAAGGAATCTTTTGTTTGTTACTGAACGTTCCCCAAGCAACATACGACAAGATCAGAGTCAAAGATATCATTGAACTATTAAAAAAAACGTGTGAATGTTTCGAGAAATTTTGTGTACGAGCAACAGCTATTCTCCATTTAAGAAACCTCGATGCTTTCCGAACGCCAAATTCCAGACTGAATACATTGACCTTCTTCTGGGCAGCTCTTCCGTTCTCCGAAGAGGCTGTTCTTGGGCTTCCGGCTGGCGATTATAATTTTAAACGGTTACCAATGTCCTTCATATATTTAGTTTTATGTTTGCGTCTAAATGACCGACTGAATTTATCACAGCAAGATGGCGCGGAAAGAGGACATCAAATCAGCTCATACAGGCAGCAGAGAACAGAGAGCTGTGGAGAGTTTATGGCCGCCAACGTCAGTTAAAGCACATCAGTTGATGAATAGATAGATAGATAGATAGATAGATAGATAGATAGACAGATAAATAGATAGATAGATAGACAGATAAATAGATAGATAGATAGATAGATAGATAGATAGATAGATAGATAGATAGATAGATAGATATAGATAGATAGATAGATAGAAAGAACCCAGCTATTCCTCAGATCTCGTCATTCTCTATTGGCTTTATCTATCTCTAAACATATAGTGCCATTACAAAACCCCAGCTATTATATTGTTTAATCGTCTTTTTTACTTTTCCTCTCGTTTCATTTGGCCAAGTTTTGTATGTGTTTTATTTCCCCACATTTTGTTTGCATTATTCTGTTAATCCCTTTTATTTTTGGTGGGGAAGGGGGAGGGAAGGTTGGGTCGCTTTCCAACAATTTATTTTCTTTCTGGATTGCTATGGTGCGTGTTCGTTTACTGCTAGATGGATTCCTTGAAGTTTCTGTTTCATGCTATAGGAACTTCACTTTATATGCTAATTTGTTATTTTGTTCTTTTTTTATTTCTTTCTCCATCGTGAGGCTATTTAAAACCTTGATTCCTTGCTTTCCTTTTCCAGTTACGTATAATTTTATGTCTTTTACTTTCGTTCATAGTTTCCCTGTTTCAATTACTTCCCTTTCAGTGATTAGTTTGTGCTCTGTGAACAAATTATACGTTTGGTTCTTTCTGAGATTCTGAGCAGTCGATGGATGCTAGAGAGATCTGAAAAAAAACAAGAAGGAATGGCATTGGGGCAAGATCCTATTATTGTAGTGTAACGACCCTGCAACAACAAATCTGAATTCATGGCAGCTGATACAATCGTTGAGATGGTACAAAACAGACATAAAATGGAGTGTGGTGTTTTATATGGTAGCTTCTGTGTTTTCAAAAGCCGGTTCGCAATAGAGTGGGTTTTCCACAATCTTTTGCCATCATTGGAAACTGGTGGGTCTTGGCCATCTTGGAGAACTCATGGAACTCTATTACGACTATAATACTCACAGATCTCGACCACTCGAGGAACTCCTAGATTTCTATCATTTTGGAAAGCTTGTAAATCTACTTTACCTAGAGAAACTCGTAGATTTCTACCATCCTGGATAACTTGTAAATCACCTTCACCTCGAGGAACCCGTAGATTTCTATCACTTTGGATAACTTGTAAATCACTTTCACCTAGAGGAACTCGTAGATTTCTTCTACCCTGGATAACTCGTAAATCTAGTTCACCTCGAGATAGCCTTGTATCTTCACTGCCTCGAGAAGCCACCTCCTATCACTTGGGGTAGCTCGTGCATGTGTGCAATCTTGGGTGTCTCGTAGATCTGTACAGCCTTGGATAACTCGTAGATATCTGTTGTCTTTGGTAGCTTTGGTAGATCTCTGCCAGCATGTACTGGAACAATAGCCTGTACATGGGCACTGTGAAAAGACAAGACGTCCTTGTCAAGTTTCGACTTGCTGGATCTCACGGCAATGGCCAGGTCAGCTCTTAGTATGTGGTATTTCTCTCTCTCTCTCTCTCTCTCTCTCTCTCTCTCTCTCTTCGTCTTGTTTCCTCTGCATCATTTTCTCTATGTTTGACTTCCTCTAATTTAAACATTACTTGTATGTATGTGTAAAAAATATGGAAACGTGTTAAGACCTTAACGACATGAATGCTAGCAGAAAAGGACATTCAGTCAGTCATTTGCTTGTCCCTTGCGGAGCTTTGGCTCCCTAACAGCTCTCATGTAGGCCTCTCGGTTGTAAGCAAGATGCCCTGCCGCTGATGTATCCATTTGCAGATTACCAACGATGTCTTGCAGTCATCTCCGCCTTAATCTTATTTTCTTTCTTTTCCCTATTATGTACCCTTCTCCAAATTCTCAAGACGTTTAATGTGTCCGAAATATTTAAGTTTTCTCTGTTTAATCCTTTTTACTAGCCAGCCTTCTTCAATATTAAGTTCTTGTAGTATGGGTATATTTGTTTGTTTGTTTTTTTTTGTCCCCATGATATTTGAAGAACTCCTCTGTAGCATTTACATTCAAAGGCATTTATGTGTTTCTGTTCTGTTAAGTGTCCAGGTCTCACAGGCGTATGTTGCGATGGGAACATCCAGGACTGTAAAACAGGACATTACATAAAAGAATTGTCATACATCTATACAACGTGGTTTGGAAGATCAACAATATATTTTTTTCAGAAGAGTTACATACTAAAGACCGAACAATGAGCTATTTTGTCTTCTCTCCTTCCTCATATACCTTTCGATGTTGAAGGGGACAAATAGACGTTTTGATAAGGCTCGGTAGTTTGCTTCATATAGTGGGATATTTAACGTTTATGTAACTCTGTCTCTTTTGTGGCCGGCTTTTGGGCAACTGGCATATCCTTACAGTCTTGGATAACAGGCAGATGTCTAGTGTCTGAGAATCTTTTGGTCAAATGTCATCACAGTAAACACAAGTACGATGAGATATTCACGATCAAACCGTAAACACGTATGTGAGACTTTTCTACTTGAAAGTGAACAAATGAAAGATAAAAAAAAAAAGAATACCTGTACGTAGAACTAAAGTAAATCTACGTCTTCTGGTGAAATTAAACGACATTACATGGGACGGAAGAAAAATCATGAACACACATCTTTACTGATTAACACGAAATAACCAACAATTTTTGAAGAAAGGGAGAGAGACAGAGAGAGAGAGAGACAGAGACAGACAGAGAGACAGAGAGAGAAACACAGAGAGAGAGAGACAGAGACAGAGAGAGAGACAGAGACAGAGAGAGAGGGGGGGGGGGGAGAACCAAAAATCAACACTCAAATCACTGTTTAAAAACTGAGCCACTTCAAAAAACCTGTAGTTTGTAAATCTCTTTTCAGGTAACCCCCCCCCCTCCCTATTTTTATGATTGTGTGTCTATTTAATACACGTATGTGTAATTGGGCGTGTTTGATGTACGAACATTCTCCTCGACTCGGAGTTCGCCTCCTGCGCACGCTGGATTTGCTTCGGAAGAACGGGGAAAAATAAACAGCCCCGGCGCCAGCCGGTAAATAAACACATGGCGAACTGAACGCCTGCTTATCGCCTGCACATTGTTCGCTCTCAGCGTAATTCTTGTAAACTCTTCCCCATCTCGGTTTCCATATACCGGCACTGATGACAATAGAAGGAAGGGAACGTTTGTTCTTCCCCTCCAAACCCCCACACCCCCACCCCCGACCCCCCTCCCCGACCCCCGCGTTTATCTATAACATCTTTCTATCATAAGAGAGGTCTAAGGCTAGGAGCCCTACCGTGAACGCGTTTTTTGCCTAAGGCTGAAATGTGTGAACGGGGCGGCCAGATTGTATATAAGTCTCTTTCCTGGTACGTTAATACAACGCCCCAGCCCGCCCCCCCCCCCACCACCCCGTTTCCATCTCCCCCTCCTCTCTTTCCAATGTTCTGTGGGGAAGGGGTGAGGGGTGGGTGGACAAGGAAGGAGGGAAAGAGGAAGGATAGAGCGAATTACTTTTTTTTAAAATTCCCTCATCAGTTCTTATAACGCCCGAGTTTGACATAAGACATTGCTAAGTTTTTAAGACGAAGTTTTCAAGTCAAAGATGTCGCGTGTGTGTGTGTGTGTGTGTGTTCGTTTTCGTTACGGGCGTGTGTGCAGTGTGTGTGTTTGTTCATTGTGTGTGTGTGTGCTTTGTATGTGTGTTCATTGTGTGTGTGTCCGTTTTCGTTACGGGCGTGTGTGCAGTGTGTGTGTGTGCGTTCATTGTGTGTGTGCTTTGTATGTGTGTGTTCATTGTCTGTGTATGCTTTGTATGTGTGTGTGTTCATTGTGTGTGCTTTGTACGTGTGTGTGTTCATTATGTACGTGCTTTGTATGTGTGTGTGTTCATTGTGTGTGTGCTTTGTATATGTGTGTGTTCATTTTCTGTGTATGCTTTGTATGTGTGTGTGTTCATTTTCTGTGTGTGCTTTGTACGTGTGTGTGTTCATTGTGTGTGTGCTTTGTATGTGTGTGTGTTCATTGTGTGTGTATGCTTTGTATGTGTGTGTTCATTGTGTGTGTGTGCTTTGTATGTGTGTGTTCATTGTGTGTGTGCTTTGTATGTGTGTATGCTTTGTACGTGTGTGTGTTCATTGCGTGTGTGCTTTGTATGTGTGTGTGCTTTGTACGTGTGTGTGTTCATTGCGTGTGTGCTTTGTATGTGTGTGTGCTTTGTACGTGTGTGTGTTCATTGCGTGTGTGCTTTGTATGTGTGTGTGTGTGTGCTTTGTATGTGTTTGGTACACAGGAAAACAGGAAAAAAGAACTGAGGTGAGGTGAAAATTACAGACGTGAAGGAGCACCCGAGAGGTTATTGGGGGGTGGGGGTGAGTTTTGGAGGGTTTACATATTTAAAATCATTTCTACAAGGTCACGTGCTTTTTTTTTTTTAATTGACGGTTGTGAATTCTGTTAACGCAGTTTTGTGATTGCAATAAGTTCTTGCTAGTGAATGTCAATACTCGTACGTGTGCTTCACTTAGGCAGTATAATTAAGTGTACATCTCTTACGTAGTTTCATTAAATGTACATCTCTTAGGTGCTTTCTTAAACCATAGTTCACTTGGGCAGTTTCATAAACTATGGTACACTTAGGTAAGTTCTTAACAAATAGTTCAATTAAATAGTCTCTTAATCCATAGTTCGTTTAAATAGTTTCTTAACTCGTAGATTACTTAAATAGTTTCTTATCCCGCAGTTCACTTAGACAGTTTCATAAACCAATACTTAGATAGTTTCATAAACCAAAGTTCACATAAGTAATTTCTTAACCCATAGTTCATTTAACTAGTTTCTTAGCCCATAGTTCATTTAACTAGTTTCTTAGCCCATAGTTCATTTAACTAGTTTCTTAGCCATAGTTCAGTTAGATAGCTTCTTAACACATAGTTCGTTTAGATACTTTCATAAACTAATACTTAGATAGTTTCATAAACCATACTTCATTTAGGTAGTTTCTTAACCCATAGTTCACTTAGGTAGTTTCTTACCCATAGTTCACTTAACTCTTTTATTCCGCAGCAACCATGTGATTGTTGATAATCTTGCACGTCCATAAGAATAAATGCTGTCAGCGAAATTTAACCGATCTAAATAAAACGAAAAGTAGCACATTTTTAACCGAATAAATATTTTTAAATTGTTGAACATATTCCCTTCAGTTTCATTTGTATCAAGGATTTTATCATCAAAAAAATTTATTTAGGCAGATCAAGGAATTCAGGAGAGAGATAGTTAAATAGTTTCGTAACCCACAGTTTGCTCAGATAGTTTCATAAACAATAGTTCACTTAAGTAGTTTCTTAACCCACAGTTCACTTGGGTAGTTTCTTAACAAATAGTTCAATTAGATAATTTCTTAACCAATAGTTCAGTTAAATAGTTTCTTAACTGATAGTTCACTTACATAGTTTCTTAACCCAAACTTCACATAAATAGTTACTTAACGTTTAGTTCACTTAGGCAGTTTCACAATCCATAGTTCACTTAGGTAGTCTCATAATCCATAGTTCACTTAGGTAGGTTCGTAATCCATAGTTCACTTAGGTAGTTTCAATAACCATACTTCATATATATATATATATATATATATATATATACATATATATATATATTTCATGCAAGAAAAAACAGACAGCCTGTCTTCACTGGCTAGCAAAATAGGACTTAAAATTAACAAGGACAAAACAAACATAATGAAAATTCCTCTCAATCAAAATGGAAAAATACACATAGAAGGGACAGATATTGAAGAAGTCAATCAATTTGCATACCTTGGCAGCTACATAGACCAGGATGGTGACACTAGAAAGGAAGTTAGGATCAGAATTGCAAAAGCAGCATCAATCTTCAAGAATCTTGAGAACATATGGAATTCAAAAGTTATAAGCACAAAAACCAAGTTAAGACTATTCAATTCAAATTTAATATCCACCCTCATTTATGCATGCGAAAGCATAAAGAAACAGAAAAGAAATTAGACTCTTTTGAAAACAAATGCCTAAGGAAAATACTCGGCATCAAGTGGAATGAATTCAAGAACAATGCAGAGATAAGACAGATGACTGAACAACAAACAGTCTCATGGGTGATCAGGAAAAGGAGATGGACATATGTTGGTCACTTGATGAGAAGAAATGATCAGAGAATCTCAAAACAAGCTATCAAGTGGAACACAACAGGCCGAAGAAAAAGAAGCAGACCGCGTGAAACTCTGAAGAGGACATTATTAAGAGAGGCTAAATTAACAGGCATAAAATCCTTTGATGAGGTTGAAAGACTCGCCGAAGACAGGAAAAATTGGCGAACTACTTTGCGAGCCCTATGTGACGTTTAACGGCACGGGAAGGATATAAGGTATAAGATAATATATATATATATATATATATATATATATATATATATATATATATATATATACACGTAGCTTCAATAACCATACTTCAAATAGATACATAGTTTCAGTAACCATACTTCATATAAATACGTAGTTTCAGTAGCCATACTTCATATAGATACATAGTTTCACTAACCGCTGCTCTTTGTGATAATCTCATAAACATACTAAATTTCATGTTCTGCAAACACACTAACTTTAATTATTCGCTAGGCTCTGCTGTAACAGTGTAACTTCGTTATACAAGGACAAATTAAATAAATCAATCAGTCATAAACAAACCCGAATTCTTTTGTTGCGGTAGAAATTTTATTGCTATTTTTTTCTCCCAAAATGTAACTGTATCTGAGTTTGACTAATGCAGACAGAAATCAGAGAAATTGATGCACTCTTTAAATATTTCTCTCTCTCTCTCTGAATCTTAAGTGCCTAGGGCACATGGGACTTCCGCAAGGGTTTTCCACAAATGCCTGTCCTTTGCCTTTTTTTCTGCTCTTGCACAGGTGTGCCCTCTTTAAATATATATACATTTTAATTGTCTATATCAGTAATTATCTGCATTTTAAATATCATCGTTATCTAATACCTATACTATCAGTACTTTCGTTATCTAATATCTATACTATCAGTACTTTATCTGAAAGAAAGAATTTCACATAGTTCAGACATTATGTAGGAGTTATCTGATATATCCAGATATTTGTGGCTATATGGAAGACGCTTCCCTGCTGGTTTTTGCAATCAGCAACCCATAACTGACATGCTAGCATCAGAGTTGAAGGACCAAAGCTGACCAAGACCCTATCCCATCTCTCCGCTGGGACCACCAGTAAAAGAGCCTTGCCTGGCTAAAGAGACGGGGATCGCCATAGTTCTCATGGTGGTGGGAGTCTGATAAAGAAGTATTGCACACTTCCTGCTTTTCAGCTGTGCTTAGCGACGAAAAGAATAACTGCCAATACCTGCTCCCAAGTCGACACAGTGCTGTGTTTCAATATCTTCACCGCATGGGCTGCAAGGAATAATAACTCGTAGTTTCAGGTAGACTGAAGAAGAAGAAGGTAGGATTTTGAAAAGAGAAGTTATGAATCACGTAGAATGCAAAAATCTTGCAAGACGCAAAATTCAACCACGGCTGTTAAAACTCATGAGCTGGTGAGTTCCACTGATATTCCACTGCTACTCCACTAATATTCCACTGATATACCACTGATACTAACAATTGCTACCATTATAATCATGGAAACATCTGCTAAAGAAGTAAGTGGACATGAGGACCTCCTTTATTCTCCGTTCTTTCTGCTTGCTGATACTTGTTAATGAATTGCCACTCCTCGGTGTGTACTGGGAATGTTCCATACTCGCCTTACAAGTCTATAGTTTGACTTTACCTGCTTTTACATTCGTTCATAAGTACATGGAAAGTTACGTTTATTATTGCAATTTATTATTTTATAAATAAGAAACAACGAGGCTTTCGTACGGTAAAATAAGAGAACACAGTTTTGTAGGATTAGACCTCGAAAAAAATTCGTAGACAAAGCACTTTAGTGAGACGTGAGATAAAGAAAAATTCCAATATCACCAGTGGAATGAACAGATACTAATGACTTCACTTTCAGACACCTTTTTTCTTGAGGTGCGAATTAGCGCAGTTCGTTAGTACGCTGTTCTCTAGTGGCTAGACGGTTGCTCGTCCTGCCGGAGTCCGTAGTTCGAATCTCAGGTGATTCTCTTGTGATGTTTCTTTCTCTCGCTTCTCACTAAAGTGCTTTGTCTAAGATATTTTTTTTTAGGTCGAACCCTACAAAACTGTGTTCTCTCACGTTACTGCAATTGTGTTCGTGCTTTGTATGTTTGAAAACTGAACATCACCTGGGCTTTTATTTGTGTTTTTGAGAGCACACGAACAATGAACTCTTTGTTATCTGCCACATGCCGTTATAGCAGACATTTATATACAGAACTGTTGCACTGGTTCCGCCACATTGAACTTGTAGAAACGTTTTTTTTTAATGTTAATTGTAAAAACTCATCTTCTTCTGTTTGGAAGGTGATAATGAGCCATGTAGATGCTACCTGTGTGTGGGTGAGTGTGTGTGTGTGTGTGTGTAAGTTCCCATGTATCACTCTTGTCACGTGTCTTCCTGCTTCCTGTGGGAAAATGGAGTGGAGAAGAAAGTGGTTCACCAGTTTTTGCACTAAACCAGTGATTCCCAGCAGTTCATGTGTCTTCTAGGTCACATCCATAAAGCACTCCCTCTCCCTCTACCACCCTCCACCCCCCTCAGTAAAAAAACATTTTTGTTTCTTAGCCTTAATAGGATATGATATCCCTTATTACTCCCCTTCCTTTCACCGCCTTCCCAATTCTTCCCATCCCAACCTTCCCCTCGTGCATCCCCAACGGAGAGGGAGGTATCATACACTTAGGGAACCACTGCACTAAACTTATCCAGATTCGTCCCATCGACATCAGAAGGACGAGGGTACGACACTTTAACCTGAATTCCCAGTCATTCAGTCAGTCAGTCAGGCAGTCAGTTGCATTTCCCTTGCGGAACTTTGCCTCTCTAACAGCTCTCCTGTATGCCTCTCGGTTGTAAGCAAGATTCCCTGGTGCTGATGCATCCATTTGCAGATTATCAACAATGTCTTGCAGCCATCTTCGCCTCGGTCTTCCTCTCTTTCTTTTTCCCATTACGTACCCTGAATCTCCAAGGAGGAGCAATATGCACTGTGACATCTTCAAGGCAGGCAAAATATCGTCATCAATAGTTGTAGGAAATGATGGAGCCATCTTTTCTTAGAAGAGAGAATTGTACATTCAGCCTGGCATGCTTCACCTGAGCAACCCAACATTCTATTTCCGGCGCCCAGAAGATCCGGCTCTGGCTAGCAACAATCAGATTCGAGACGCATTCCGCAGCGGCCCTTCTACCTACTTCCCCAGATCCACAAACCAGGCAATCTAAGTTTCAGCTTTGCTAATGTTTACGAAACAAGTTTCTGACTTTCTTTGCAATGTCAGTTGTTTGGCTACTTTTCTGAAGAACACTAATCACGTTCTTATTACATTTGAGACTCTTACCTTCTTACCTGGTCGCACTTACCTAACTTCACCGTGGATGTAGTTTCTTTGTACACTTCCGTCCCTTTTTACCCGGGACTTCGGGTGGTCGAGTTCTTTTTTCAATAAAAGACATCATCTTTTTATTCTTACCTCCACTACTCTACGCTTTACACGACATATCCTCGAACTCAGCTTGTTTTGAGTTCAGCGGTCTATATTTCGCGATCAGACCAGCAGCTGGCACTGGGCACCAAACTGGGTTCTATCTACGCATGCCTGTTTATGGGTCTTTTCGAACACACGGTCATGGAATCTTATAGAGGGCATTTCCCCACCCTTCCATGTCCGCTGCATTGACAATAGCATCGGCGACCACATCCTTGCCAGAGAAGGACTTTGACACTTTCATCAATTTCGTTAAGAAGCTTAGTACTGTGATCTCCTTCACCTCCCATGTCCCTACTACGTATGTAAACTTTCTCGACATTACTATCACTGTCATTCGTTCAGAACTTACCACTGCGGTCTAACATAAGCCCACTGATTCTCATAGCTTATCTCCTATATCTCTCTTACCCCGGATCGCGTAATGACTATTCCTTTTTCTCGGCTCCTTAGGTTACGACGTTTATGTGTTGAGAATCTTGATTCCCATGGTCCAGCCCACAAGATGTTGGGTTTCTCTTAAAATGTATGTGCCTGTTTCTCTACTCTGTCTATCTGTCTCTCTGTCTGTCTCTCTCTAATTTCTCTGAGTGTTGCACTTTCTCTATATTTATTACCTTACGGTACTATCTTCTTATCTTATATCTTATATCCTTCCCGTGCCGTTAAACGTCACATAGAGCTCGCAAAGTAGTTCGCCAGTTTTTCCTGTCTTCGGCGAGTCTTTCAACCTCATCAAGGGATTTTATGCCTGCTAATTTGGCCTCTCTTAACAATGTCCTCTACAGAGTTTCACGCGGTCTGCCTTTTTTCTTCGGCCTGTTGTGTTCCACTTGATAGCTTGTTTTGAGATTCTCTGATCATTTCTTCTCATCAAGTGACCAACATATGTCCATCTCCTTTTCCTGATCACCCATGAGACTGGTTGTTGTTCAGTCATCTGTCTTATCTCTGCATTGTTCCTGAATTCGTTCCACTTGAAGAGTATTTTCCTTAGGCATTTGTTTTCAAAAGAATCTAATCTCTTCTCTATTTCCTTAGTTGTTTCCAGCTTTCACGTGCATAAATGAGGGTGGATATTAAATTTGAATTGAATAGTCTTAACTTGGTTTTTGTGCTTATAACTTTTGAATTCCATATTTTCTCAAGATTCTTGAAGATTGATGCTGCTTTTGCAATTCTGATTCTAACTTCCTTTCTTGTGTCACCATCCTGGTCTATGTAGCTGCCAAGGTATGCAAATTGATTGACTTCTTCAATATCTGTCCCTTCTATGTGTATTTTTCCATTTTGATTGAGAGGAATTTTCATTATGTTTGTTTTGTCCTTGTTAATTTCAAGTCCTATTTTGCTAGCCAGTGAAGACAGGCTATCTGTCTTTTCTTGCATGGAATTCACATTGTTATTGATAAGAGTTATGTCATCAGCAAAATCAAGATCTTCTAGTTGGGTCCCATGTACCCAGTCAATACCTGTGTTACCTGTGCAGCATTTTTTCATTATGAAGTCTATTGTAATTCCAAAAAAGTAAAGGAGACAGTATACATCCTTGTTCCACACCTGTTTCAATCTGGAACCATTCACTCATCTCTTCTTCTGTCTTTACTGCACAAACATATCCATTGTAGAAGTCCTTACAAGTCACATGTTTGGGGCCGACGAATGAGCTCCTCGGAGTTGGCATCCCTTATGCTCGGTTGGGTTCTCTGCGAGTTTCCGTAACAATATCTTTTTTTCCCATCTATCTACACCATGTTATACTGGTGGAACTGTTACGTTCACGCATTGGATACTACTGTTGTTTCTCAAGATATATGATCTTCACTTGTGTTACTAGTTGACTAACTTCACTTACAGTCGAGTTTGTACGCTTTCACTTACAGTCGAGTTTGTACTCTTTCACGTACAGTCGAGTTTATACTCTTTCACTTACAGTCGAGTTTGTACTCTTTCGCTTACAGTCGAATTTGTACTCGTTCACTTACAGTCGAGATTTTGCTCTTTAAACTACAGACGAGCTCAGTCTCTTTCCTCTCGTCTGTTTTACTACTCGCTTCACAGACTTACTTTCCCAGGAACTATAATTCTCTCAGTGACAAATAGCAGCACAATAGCAGCAATATAAAGTTACAATGACTTTATTGGTGCACTGGATGGCGATGACGATGAACAATGTGGAGTTTGACAGCGGCATAAACAAATCCAAGAACACATGACAGGACGTGTTTCCAAATCAAAACAACATAGAACAAATTCCTGGCGACTACTGACGTCCCCAGACTTCGTCGCCATCGGAACTTCTAGCTACATTTTCTATTCTACTATCTAACACAGTAACCAAAACTACATTCTCTCACAAACAAGTTAACCTAACCTATCCTATCTGAGCTCAAAACTTCAACTGTTCAAACATCTTATTTCTGCCTCACGACTTTTCTTTGTCGTATGTTATCCGTGACCCATTCCCAGGGTGAATAAATCTAACCACCAAGCTACTAATTTCTACGGAACAGGAACCCTTTTTATACCAACTTTCCCATTCTACGATGAATTGTCAAACTTTCATTCTATAAATCTAATTTCTACTTCAGAAATCTTCCTATTCTGTTATACTCTCACCAACGTGGCTATCCAGAACATGGTCTCACTTCCTCCTGGAACCGTACCAGCCATATCATGAAAGAACAAGCCGCACAGTATGGCAGCAAAGGACATCTTTTTTCATCATCTCCATCTCCTCCAGACCGAGCCTGATACAAGTGAACTCTTTGAGGAACTCTCTCACTGGTGGCATACAGGTAGAACAAGAACCTTAAGGACCTCTTAGTCAGAAGTCGTCTCGAGTCAGAGGGCTCGACTTCCTCACGTACCAAAAGTTACAGCCGCCGTAGATGCAATATTTGTCTGTTTGTTGTTCGAAACGAGCTAGATTTCCTTCTCATAGTGCACGTTATCAGTTCAGAAGAGATTTACCTACACTTCGCGCATGTTATTTATGACATTATTTTCAAGTGATGGGATATAAAATATTTAGGAGAGACTGTCTTATGCTTAGGAGATCGGTTTCGCAAACATCTAAACGACAACATCCACAAGAAGGCCTTAACACTGATCGCCAAGCACTTCCATCAATGAGACCACTAAAGCAAACGGGACATTTCTGTCGCTGTAATCCGCTCGTGTTCCTCCGGTGAAGGATCTGTTGAGATCTGAAACAGCGGCTTATTTTCCAGGCTGCCTGTCTCCATGATGCTGGAATTAACAATAAATTCAGCCTTCTTTGAACTACTTTACATTTTCCACTTCTTTCATGTTCTTGTCTTGGACGCACTCACTTCGCTGCATTATCTCATTCTTCTTATATCTTATATCCTTCCCGTGCCGTTAGACGTCACATAGGGCTCGCAAAGTAGTTCGCCAATTTTTCCTGTCTTCAGCGAGTCTTTCAACCTCATCAAAGGATTTTATGCCTGTTAACTTGGCCTCTCTTAATAATGTCCTCTTCAGAGTTTCACGCGGTCTGCCTCTTTTTCTTCGGCCTGTTGTGTTCCACTTGATAGCTTGTTTTGGGATTCTCTGATCATTTCTTCTCATCAAGTGACCAACATATGTCCATCTCCTTTTCCTGATCACCCATGAGACTGGTTGTTGTTCAGTCATCTGTCTTATCTCTGCATTGTTCTTGAATTCATTCCACTTGATGCCGAGTATTTTCCTTAGGCATTTGTTTTCAAAAGAGTCTAATTTCTTGTCCATTTCTTTAGTTGTTTTCCAGCTTTCGCATGCATAAATGAGGGTGGATATTACATTTGAATTGAATAGTCTTAACTTGGTTTTTGTGCTTATAACTTTTGAATTCCATATTCTCAAGATTCTTGAAGATTGATGCTGCTTTTGCAATTCTGATCCTAACTTCCTTTCTAGTGTCACCATCCTGGTCTATGTAGCTGCCAAGGTATGCAAATTGATTGACTTCTTCAATATCTGTCCCTTCTATGTGTATTTTTCCATTTTGATTGATGGGAATTTTCATTATTTTTGTTTTGTCCTTGTTAATTTCAAGTCCTATTTTGCTAGCCAGTGAAGATAGGCTATCTGTTTTTTCTTGCATGGAATTCACATTATTACTGATAAGAGTTATGTCATCAGCAAAATCAAGATCTTCTAGTTGGGTCCCATGTACCCAGTCAATACCTGTGTTACCTGTGCAGCATTTTGTCATTATGAAGTCTATTGTAATCCCAAAAAGTAAAGGAGACAGTATACATCCTTGTTTCACGCCTGTTTCAATCTGGAACCATTCACTCATCCCTTCTTCTGTCTTGACTGCACAACCATATCCATTGTAGAAGTCCTTAATGATGTTGACAATTTTAGATGGTATTCCATATAGACATAAAATTCTCCATAATGAATCTCTGTGTATGCTATCAAATGCCTTCTTAAAATCTATGAAATTCAGTATTAATGGTTTTGCTTTTCAATATGTTCTTCAAGTATTATTCTGAGAGTAAAGATCTGGTCGAGACAGCTTCTCCCTTTTCGAAATCCTGCTTGTTCTTCTCTCATTGCAGTATCCACTATATCTTTGAGTCTATTCAAAATGACCTTGCAAAATACTTTTGACACAACTGATATTAAGGTTACTCCTCTCCAGTTGTTACAGTCACTAAGGTTGCCCTTTTTTGGTATTTTAACAATGATTCCCTTCTTCCAATTAGAAGGGACCTTTTCTTCTTTCCAAATCTTGTTAAACATTCTCTGTAGTTGTCTCATGTTGTCACTATTGATAGCTTTTAGCATCTCGGCTGTTATTTCATCTTCACCTGCAGCTTTGTTGTTAGCCATTAAATTCACTGCTGTTTCAATTTCATGCAATTTAATTTCATCTAGATTGACATTTAGTTGTGGGGCTGGTAAGTCAGTTTCAAGGTTTAACAATTCTTTTGGGTGTGGTCGATTGAGTATTTCTTGGAAGTGTTCAGCCCATCTTTGCTTTTGGTCTTTATTTGATGTTAATAGTGTTCCAGTTTTGCTAAGGATTGGTCTTTCTTTAGATGTAATAGTACCTGTTAGCCTCTTTTGTATGTTATATAAAGTTTTGCTGTCTCCTGTTTTTGCTGCTTTTTCTGCCTCTTTCGCCATATTGTCTATGTATTCTCTTTTATCCCTTCTAGCTGAACTTTTTACTTTCTGTCTATGTCTTTGTATTTTGCTTTTGACGAATCTCTTTCATGATCTGCTTTTGCATTCAACATGTTTAATTTGACTGCTCGTCTTTCATGTATATACTTCCATGTTTTATCTGATATCCATGCTTTTCTATTTGGTTTTTCCAATCCAGCGCTTACTTTTGCTGCTGTGATTATGGCTGTGCTGTAAGAATTCCATAACTCATCTATACCTATCTCCTCAACTTCACTGGGTGTTTTGGAATGATTGGCAAGTTCCTGATTGAAATTAATGTTAGTATTTTCTTCTTGTAGGCTGTGGATGTTTATCTTTCTGTGTACTGATTTCTTGTGTTGACTTTTCAATTTTAGTTTTATTTTCCCTATGCACAGGTTGTGATCACTGTTGACATCTGCACCCCTATAAGCCCTTACATCCATGAGAGATGTTCTGTATTGCTTTCTAATACAAAAATGGTCTATCTGGTTTCTAGTTCTATCATCTGGAGATATCCACGTTGTTTTATGTATCTCTTTGTGTGGGAATATTGTGCCTCCAATGACCATGCCCTCTGTTAGACATATTTCAATTAATCTTTCTCCATTCTGATTAACCATGTCAATTCCTTCTTTCCCCATCACTTTTTCAACGTCGGTATTATCCTTCCTACCTTAGCATTGAAGTCCCCCATAGCAATTAGGATGTCGTGTTTAGGGACTTTGTTGATGATTTGTTGTAGTTGGTGATAGAAGTCGTCTTTCACATCATCATCTGCATCATTCGTGGGTGCATAACACTGTATTATTGTCATTCTTCCGTGTCGTAGGTTGTATCGTGCTCTTATTATACGACTGTTCACTGGTTCCCATTCTACAAGGCTCTTTGCAGCTACATTTGACATAATAATGCCCACTCCGTCTCGGAATTTATTGTCATTTCTGCCTGAATGTATAATTAACTTACCGTTTTCCGCCGATCTTTTACCTGCTTCTGGCCATCGCATTTCGCTGATGCCAAGTATGTCTAGATGGTATCTCTCCATTTCTTTGATGACCTGGGTAGTTTTTGTTGGTGCTGCCATCGTTCTCACATTCCAGAATCCGATCTTTGTCACATGTTTGGGGCCGACGAATGAGCTCTTCGGAGTTGGCATCCCTGATGCTCGGTTGGTTTCTCTGCGAGTTTCCATAACGATATCTTTTTTTCCCATCTGGAGTTGCCTCTAGATAGGTCTCAGGATAAGGTTGTTAGCCTTATGCCCAACTCCCGGTACATGATATGTAACAGATCAAGCGGAATTCCGCTGATTTCTGCATGCCGGCGAGAGCGTTTTAAAAACGACCGCCATCTTGCACGTCACGCCGGAATTACAGTCATGTTAAATTTTCTACCCCTTTCTATTCTTATTTCTTAAGCAGCCAGAGCATTTTGACGACTTCCTAGTCTAGACCTCCAGAGGTAGGCAGTCTCGTTCCTTCAGTGATCACAGTTCATTCTGAACTTTCTGAAACCCACATATCCTCGTACTGTTTTCTCACTTTTATAACCTGCGCCATCTGGTCGGCATTTATTTAGGGCATGGTTATCGCACGGACGGGAGCAAGGTGGAGTCTTCTAACATAATGTTGTTTGCCATCTGGTACCCTTTTTTTATCATCTATTTATGACATTTCTCAACCACTCCTATGCTTCTACTTTGTGCTTACCTACCTCTGTCTGAACGCATTTTGTGACTGTCTTTCTTATGATACCAAAAAAGTGTTTAGTTTTTCACCTGTTTTTCATGGGTTTTTTATCTGTTGTGATATTTTTGTATGTGGTACTCGAAAAAGGCATTTGTCGAAATATTGCATTGTTGTATGTTCTTTATTTATACATATTCATCTTACCTCCTGCCGCTCTCTGTTTCTGCCCACTTTCCTTACTCTTTCTATCTTTTCTGTAAAACTGAATATAACATCTATACCAACCATTAATACTAGAACAGGTTTTACTGCAGTTTTCGCTTCTTTTATATTTCAGAAGAGAAAAAGACTCGAAATCTAGCAGAACTGATGCAGATCGGTAGGAAAGATAGATAGAAGATAGGTAGGAAAGATAGATAGAAGATAGGTAGGACAGATAGGCAGAAGAGAGGTAGGAAAGATAGATAGAAGATAGGTAGGACAGATAGGTAGAAGAGAGGTAGGACAGATAGGTAGAAGAGAGGTAGGACAGATAGGTAGAAGAGAGGTAGGAAAGATAGATAGAAAATAGGTAGGAAAGATAGATAGAAGATAGGTAGGACAGATAGGTAGAAGAGAGGTAGGACAGATAGGTAGAAGAGAGGTAGGACAGATAGGTAGAAGATAGGTAGGACAGATAGGTAGAAGATAGGTAGGACAGATAGATAGAAGATAGGTAGGACAGATAGGTAGAAGATAGGTAGGAAAGATAGATAGAAGATAGGTAGGACAGATAGGTAGAAGGTAGGTAGGACAGATAGGTAGAAGAGAGGTAGGACAGATAGGTAGAAGAGAGGTAGGACAGATAGGTAGAAGAGAGGTAGGACAGATAGGTAGAAGAGAGGTAGGACAGATAGGTAGAAGAGAGGTAGGACAGATAGGTAGGAGAGAGGTAGGACAGATAGGTAAAAGAGAGGTAGGAAAGATAGATAGAAGATAGGTAGGAAAGATAGATAGAAGATAGGTAGGACAGATAGGTAGAAGATAGGTAGTGTGCTGAAGGTAAGCGGGGCAGGTAGGCAGAAGTTGAAATATAGGTAGAAGACAGATAGGAAAGATAAGCAGGAGGTAGGCAGGAAAGACACGTTGCAGGTAGGTAGTAAAGGACGCTTAGGAAAGACAGTCATGGCATACGAGGTGTGATGTCTCGGTATAAGGTACAAATACTTGAAACGCACATTTTATATTAGGTGCATTTGTAGATCAGGTTAATATAAGATTAAACACCAAGTTTCAAGAAATTAACTGCAACCAGCTGTTTTACAGGCTTCTGAAGTTGTAAGGGGTGGCAGAAATTGAGACAATGGATACAATTTCTCATCGAGCAGTCATTCACTACCTCTGCATTAAGGGCTTATCATCGAAGGAGATCAATGAGGATATGATGGAGACTAGGGGAGAGTGCTCCTTCTTACAGCACAGTGAAGGAATGGGCAGCTCAGTTTAAACATGGAAGAGAGAGTCTGGAAGATTGATCCCTGTCCAAGAAGACCAAGACCAGTAACCACCGATGAAACCACCAGCAGAATCCATGACATGATTAATGGAGGATCGACGACTAACTGAGAGAGGTACATTGCTACTGATTTGGTCATCTCCCAGGAACGTGTTCATGCTATTATTCACAATGATCTTCAAATGGCAAAGGTCTCTGCCCGATGGGTCCCGAAACTTGTTGAAGCTGATCACAAACGACAGCGTCTCAACATATCAAGAGACTATCTTGGCCATCTGCAGAACAGATCCTGAAAACTTTCTTCAGGAATTTGTGACTATAGATGAGACTTGAGTTCATCATTTTCAACCAGAAACCAAAGAATAGCCAAAGCAATGGAAACATCATGGATCCCCACCTCCAAAGAAAGTACGAATGATTCTGTCTGCAGGCAAAGTGATGGCTTCCATCTTTTGGGATTCAGAAGGTGTGTTATTGGTGGACTATCTTCAAAAGGGCAGAACGGTCAACAGGGCCTATTACGCTAATCTTGTAAAGCAACTGCGGGTCAAACTGAAAGAAAAGCGTCGAGGGAAATTGACGAGAGGAGTCATCTTTCATCAAGACAATGCTCCAAGTTCGCAAGTCGGCAGTAGCAATGGCTGCCATTCATGAATGCGGCTTCCAGCTTCTTGAATATCCTCCTTATTCCCCAGATTTGGCCCCTTCGGACTATTACCTGTTTACCAAACTCAAAAAGGATCTGAGTGGTCACAAATTTCCTTCAGATGATGACGTCATTCATGCTGTAGACCACTTTCTACTGCCACAAGATGCTGACTTTTACAAAGAAGGGACCCATATGCTCCAGGATCGCTGGACTAAGTGCATAAACTTGCAAGGGGACTATGTTGAGAAATAACCCAAAAAAGATGTCCACAAATAATCCGTTGTACCTTATGCCGAGAACTTATCAATCACCCCTCGTAGGTAGGAAACGTATTTAGAAAACATAGATAGAAGATAGGTAAGAAAGGCAGGTAGAAGATAGGTAAGAAAGGCAGGTAGAAGATAGGTAAGAAAGGCAGGTAGAAGATAGGTAAGAAAGGCAGGAAGAAGATAGGTAAGAAAGGCAGGTAGAAGATAGACAGAAGATAAACAAGAAAGATAGGCAGGCTAGAAGTGAGTATGAAGATGGCGGAGGTTTCTCAGTGGAAACTGTTGTTCCTTGTTCTAGAGTAGGCTCTCCTGCAATACGTGGAGGTACTGGTTCATGGCTGCTGGAGGCTGTTGCATCTTCTATGCAGGTGAGAAGAGTAGCGTTTTCTGGACAGAACATAAATAGGAAAGATAGGTAGGAAAGATAGGTAACAGAGAGCCCCACCATAAGTTCGGACTTTTCTTATGATTTTTTTCTGTCAAAGTTTGTCCCTCTGACTCCACAGGCCGCTTATAAAGTCCGGACGTGGGAAAAGCATTTATCTAAAAGCTTCACTTTCTTTACATGAAACAGTGGATTTTCTTTACACCTTTTCTATGGTCACGCACACTAGCTCTGTATACGTTGTTTCTTAATATGAAGAAGCAAAAGAAGAAATCCACCGGTGTTACACACACACACGCATGCATATATATATATATATATATATATATATATATATATATATATATACCCAATATTCTTTAATGGCACGGAAACGGGAATTTTACCTTTATATTGTATATTTTTCTATGTTACTAGATCTTTCTTTCTTTCTTTCTTTTCTTTCTTTCTTTCTGTCTTTCTTTCTTTCTTGAAAGCAATTTTTTTTGCTAAAACAACTATTTTAAGTCCGAAAGTCGTAAATACGTATATATTAAGAGCCCCACAGGCAGATGACCGGTCGTGTACAGGCACACAGGCTCCAGAACACGTACTCCAGGGTGTCCAACTTTGATAGACCTAGACAGCCAGACATGGCTACAGGGCTGGGACCTAAGGCGGAAGCTGTGGGGCTGCCGGAAGGACCTGGAGAAGACTGGACTTCATCCCAGCGACCGGGGCTTCTGATTTAGCATGACAGAAGAAGAAGAAGAAGAAACATTTGAAAGTTAGAATAATATAATTCAGGATGTTTCAGAAACATGGATGTACAAGTGAAGACTTGATAGAAAATTGTTCCATTAAATTTGTTGTTTAAATATGACAAAATTTACTAAGAAATAATTATAAATTTAGTTACTAAACAGTCAGTTTCATTCATTCATTTATTTGCATGCCCTTTGTGGAACTTTGCCTCCCAAACAGCACTCCTGTAAGCCTCTCTGTTGTGAGCAAGGTGGCCTGCTGCTGACGCATCCATCTGCAGATCATCAACAATGTCTTCCAGCCATCTTCGCCTTGGTCTTCCTCTCTTTCTTTACTAAACACTCCAGTCGTGATAAATTTAGTTACTTAACAGTCCAGTTATGATAAATTTAGAAATCTGAAATTTGATTTTATGAGGAAATACGTGGACGACTTGAGGAATGATAGGAAACTATCAGATTACTCAAAGTATGAGAGAGTATTTGTTTCCTTTATCCCATCATCTTGAGATAAAGTTATCTATGGGAGAAAGCGTGTCCATACTATTTATCTTTGGGAGAAAGCGTGTCCATACTATTATCTGTGAGAGAAAGCCTGTCCATACTATTATCTGTGAGAGAAAGCCTGTCCATACTATTATCTGTGAGAGAAAGCCTGTCCATACTATTGTCTGTGAGAGAAAGCCTTCCATACTATTGTCTGTGAGAGAAAGCCTTCCATACTATTATGTATGAGAAAAAGCCTGTCCACATTATTATCTGTGAGAAAAACCGTGTCCATTCTATTATCTGTGAGAGAAAACGTGTCCATACTATTGTCTCTGGAAATATGTGTGTTCTTACTCTTATCTGTGGTAGGAAGCGAGCTCTTACTTTTATCTGTGATAGGAAGTGTACTCTTAATTTTATCTGTGGTAGGAAGCATTCTCTTATTTTTATTGATTGTGTGAAACGTGCTCTTACTTTAATCTGTTGTACAAAGCGTGCTCTTACTTTAATCTATGGTACAAAGCGTGCTCTTACTTTAATCTGTGGTACAAAGCGTGCTCTTACTTTAATCTGTTGTACAAAGCGTGCTCTTACTTTAATCTGTTGTACAAAGCGTGCTCCTACTCTAATCTGTGGTAGAAAGCGTGCTCTAACTTTTATCTGTGGTAAGAAGCATGCTCTTATTTTTATTGATTGTGTGAAGCATGCTCTTACTTTTATCTGTGGTAGGAAGCTTGCTCTTACTTTTATCTGTGGCATGAAGCGTGCTCTTACTTTTATCTGTGGCATGAAGCGTGCTCTTACTTTTATCTGTGACAGGAAGCTTGCTCTTACTTTTATCTGTGGCATGAAGCGTGCTCTTACTTTTATCTGTGACAGGAAGCGTGCTTTTACTTTTATCTGTGACAGGAAGCTTGCTCTTACTTTTATCTGTTTCATGAAGCGTGCTCTTACTTTTATCTGTGACAGGAAGCGTGCTCTTACTTTTATCTGTGGCATGAAGCGTGCTCTTACTTTTATCTGTGGCATGAAGCTTGCTCTTACTTTTATCTGTGGCATGAAGCGTGCTCTTACTTTTATCTGTGGCATGAAGCTTGCTCTTACTTTTATCTGTGACAGGAAGCGTGCTCTTACTTTTATCTGTGGTAGGAAGCGTGCTCTTATTTTTACTGGCCGTGTGAAAAGTGCCCTTACTTCTTTCTTTCTGTGCACTTTAATTTTAAATCTTGAAGTATAAATTAGATATATATATATATATGTATATATTATATATATCATATTTATATATTTATCATATATAAATCTTCTAACTCTATCTATCAGTCTCTTTGTTTCTCTTTGTTGCTCTCTCTCTGTCTCTGTCTCTGTCTCTCTCACTCTCTTACACATACACATATCCACTACTTGTATTTACTTACTGTGTCCAGGATTAATTGCTGCTTTTTATGCTGAGGGAAAAAAAACCGCCAGAAAATGAAGAGCAATCAAAATTTTCATTGACATAAAATCTACGTCTCGTGGCATTGGCATGCAGTAGGGGTCTGAAGTGCTACTGCCATCACATTTCTAGGTCACTACGGCATCTGATGTAGGTAGGTGTGCCAGCACCTGTCCTCACTTTTGTGTCCCTTGGGAAACCCCGGGTACCCATGTTTTTTTTTTTTTTTGGCCTTGAGGTGGATTGACCCTAGTGCCGAAAAAATTCCGCCGGTGAGCGAAATCGAACCAGGGACATTACTGAGTGCACTAAACGCTAACGCCACTGCGACCATATTATATGAATCTTTCTTGATATTGTCATACATCTTCTGATGGCGTTTCAAGTTTGTGCTGTTGTTCGGGTGCTCGGAGCGTGGACAGTACCTACTGCCCCAGCAGCGGTTTGCAGAACGTTGAGTCTGGTGGCCTCTAAGGTTCTTCGAATTCAGCTGTGTACACTCACATAAATTCTCTAAGTTTGTGAAGGAAAACGACTAAAGTTATATGTGTCTACCTCATAAAGGTAACAGAGAAAGGTAAAATCCCAGTTTCCATGCTATTAAAACATTAGGCCTGTGCCTCCACGACTTTCGGAGCATGAAAGTGTGACGTGGTCAGCTTCATGCTCGGCCGCACCTACCTTCCAAGATTTCTCTGGTACCTATTTTTAGAGGCTGGATGGACCTCGTTGACTTCTTGTATGTGTCTTTCTAATAATACAAAATGATTCATCACTATTATGAACAGATTGTGTGCAATATCTTCTTCTTCTTGTTCTGCTTTCGCCATCAACAGAACGTTCGGTTGTGTTGTATCACAGTAAATACTACTGCGATATATGCGCCTTTCGACCAGACACATTCAACTTCGGCGTGGCTTATTTCTATAACAAGGTTTTACTTTCCTGTTTTGATTCATCTTAATCACTCATTTAGACTATGGTAAACTGCAGGGACATATGACGTAAGGTCTTGGTTAGCTGCTATTCACCAGCCTTGACACAAGCATTAAAAAATGAATCAGTGACTCATTCAACTTGAGTACTGCGTTTTTGGTTCTCACTTTGTATTACAACATGCTAGAATCCTAAAACAGGCTATCAAGTGGAACACAAAAGGCCGAAGAAAAAGAGGTTGAAAACGTGAAACTCTAAAGAGGACATTGTTAAGAGAGGCCAAACTAGTAGTCATAAAATCCCTTGATGTGTCTGAAAAGCCTCGCCGAGGACATGAAAACTTGGCGAACTACCTTGCGAGCCCTTTATGAGGTTTAACGGCACGGAAAAAGATGTACGATGTAGCTAGAGAGCCATTCAATAATTAGATTTTTTTTAAAAACCCCTCTCGATGTACCTCCAGCAGAGCTCTTTCCTCATCTGACTAACATTAAGCTCTGGCAGACAGCGCATGAATTATGCTCTGATATGTGTCAGGCCGCCATGTGCTGGCCCCGACTCTCCCAAAGGAATTATTCCGGTATTGCTAACATTTAAGACTGTCCTGTGATTCACAACATGTTTGGATCGCTTCTCCTTGATGATTTATTTTGCTGTTGTGATTTTGCTTCGAGTCTCGGGAGTTTAGACATTGCTCCCCTGTCGTACCATACACGAAACACGTGTTTGACATTGTCTAGACTCCATCGAGTCTAGTAAATCATGCAGGTCTAATCTTCATTTTAAATTTATAGCCCCCGTTTTGCTGGCATGGCATAGGAAGTAGTACATCTGTAGTCGTTAAAGCCAAAAGTAATTTATAGTTTCCTTCTATCTCGGAATCTAGATGGTCTGTTGGCAAATAAATAGTTTACATTTAGATGGACGGAAGTGAATGAAAGAAAGGAATAGTGAACTGAGAAAAGCAAAGTGTACATCTGTGAAAATATGAGTCGAATGAATGAACATTCCACGGAACAAAAGACTCCATGGTCTTTCCGGGACGCCGTGTCACGTATTTTTATTCTGGTTAAGATTTTGCACGGGCAACAATTATCCATATCCAATCCACACAAAGACTCTTTTTTTTTTTACTCCCCAAAGATCCTTGAAAAGACTGTTGTACAGAAAGAAGGGCACAAATGAGGAGGAAGACACTTGGAGATGACCCCCAAAGATATCTCTCTGTAGTTCGGGTTATTTATGCAAGTTGCCCTAAACTCATGCTCTGTCTCTCCCTTTCTCTCTCTGTGCCTTTCCCCCTCTATCTATCTCTCCATTTCTGTCTGTCCCTCTCTCTCTGTCTGTCCCTCTCTTTTGCTCTCTGTCTGTCCCTCTCCCTCCCCCTCTGTCTGTCCTTCTATCTTCCTCTCTGTCTGTTCCCCTCTCTCTTCACCTCTGTATGTCCCTCTCTCTTCCTTTTCTGTCTGCCCTCTCTCTCCCTCTCTTTCTGTCCCTCTCCCTCTCTCCTGCTCTCTCTATCTGTCCCTCTCCCTCTTTATGTCTACCCCTCTCTTTCCTTCTTAATCTGCCCCTCTCTTTCCTTCTCTGTCTATCTCTCTCTCTCTCCCTCTGTCTGTCCCTCTTTCTCACCCTCTGTTTCTCCCTCTCTTTAATTTCTGTCTGTCCCCCTCCCTCTCTTTCTGTCCATCTCTCTCTCTCTCTCAGCTTATTTTCATTGGGGCCTTATTTTCTCAGCGAGCGCCTGGAGTGGATCACGCGACACGCACACCGCAGTGCAGCCCTTCAACAAATGTTTGTGCAGATGTAACCTCTATTAAATATTAGATTGCAGCGCTTCTGTGTACATTTTCATTTCATTCTATTTTCTCTTGCACGCTACCCCCACCCCCCCCCCCCCCATCCTCAACGTGGTCCTCTCCCCGGTTGCTGTTTGTATGGCTGGAGTTGAAGTTTTTGAAGTCTCCCTCCACCACCACCCCCCCCCCTTTTTTTTTTCTTTTCTTGTTACAACATTCCCATCTTTCGTCCAGAGCTTATCATCGTTTTCATATTTCTCCAAATTCCTGCCGCGTTCTATAAATAGCTGCATATTCCTGAACATCGTTTATTTTGTTTCTTTCCCGCCTTGCCTACATGACAGTTTTGCCTGATATCGGGACTTTTGTTGGAGCTGCTTGTTTTAGATTGTTTCTAAAGAGCATTCTAATTTGTTAAAGGATTAACATTGTTCCTTTTCCTACTTTTAGCACCCTTTTTAAAATTAAAATGGCTGCTACATCAAAACAGTGGGTTTTTAAAAAATATATATATATATATATAATTGTCCTGTTTCGAACAGTTATTGTACTTCTGCCTGGTTTGGCTTTCGCTGTTTCCAAGAGTTTTGCTGTTGTTTTTTTTTTTTTGGTATTATTATTAATTTATTTACGATAGGGGAAACAAAGAGTAAAGGCGATTTGAAAATCGTGCCATAACCACAACGGATAGAAGCTGGTGAAATACAACAAATAAGCAGTGGCTGCTGGGTAGTTCGAACACGCACAGAGCAGCGCTATGTCCTGATATGTAGCTGAAGCCAAAGTCAAACAAACTCACGAATATCCACAGCTGCGGGATTGCGCCATTGTTGAACAAACCGCAGTCCCGGGAATTCTGTGGCGCAGGGAGTAAACCTGCTGCAGTTCTCCATGGGATATTGCCTCAGTACGGAGGTGAAAACTCAATGAAAAGTTTGTGAATGGATAGAAAAGGATTAAAAAACGGAAAGAACAAGTATAACAGACTAAGCTCGATCTGGTTGGCCATCAAAATCACGCCAACAAGCCCACCCGACATCGACCGAGGAGAAAGTCAAGGACAGAGAAGATGGAAGAGTTACGTTGTTGTTTTGCTGCTGCTGCTGCTGCTGTTGCACGTTTGGATATTGGCTATGGGTTCACTTAAAGAAGCTTAAAGTGGCGGAAGATTCAACTCTGATGCTGAGATTAAGGAAGCGGTGGAGACTTGGATTCGGGAGTTGAGAGAGGCCTCTTCTCTCACGGGATGAGGCGGGGGGGGGGGGTAGTGGAACGCTAGAAGAAGTGTATAGACCAACACGGGAGCTATGTGGAGAAATGATATAACCGTCATCTTCATTTGCTCACATTTACTAGTATTAAAGGGTACGTTATATATATAAATATATATTTTGCAAGGTCATTTTGAATAGACTCAAAGATATAGTGGATACTGCAATGAGAGAAGAACAAGCAGGATTTCGAAAAGGGAGAAGCTGTCTCGACCAGATCTTTACTCTCAGAATAATACTTGAAGAAAATATTGAAAAGCAGAAACCATTAATACTGAACTTCATAGATTTTAAAAAGGCATTTGATAGCATACACAGAGATTCATTATGGAGAATTTTATGTCTATATGGAATACCATCTAAAATTGTCAACATCATTAAGGACTTATACAATGGATATGGTTGTGCAGTCAAGACAGAAGAAGGGATGAGTGAATGGTTCCAGATTGAAACAGGTGTGAAACAAGGATGTATACTGTCTCCTTTACTTTTTGGGATTACAATAGACTTCATAATGAAAAAATGCTGCACAGGTAACACAGGTATTGACTGGGTACATGGGACCCAACTAGAAGATCTTGATTTTGCTGATGACATAACTCTTATCAGTAATAATGTGAATTCCATGCAAGAAAAAACAGATAACCTGTCTTCACTGGCTAGCAAAATAGGACTTGAAATTAACAAGGACAAAACAAACATAATGAAAATTCCCATCAATCAAAATGGAAAAATACACATAGAAGAGACAGATATTGAAGACGTCAATCAATTTGCATACCTTGGCAGCTACATAGACCAGGATGGTGACACTAGAAAGGAAGTTAGGATCAGAATTGCAAAAGCAGCATCAATCTTCAAGAATCTTGAGAACATATGGAATTCAAAAGTTATAAGCACAAAAACCAAGTTAAGACTATTCAATTCAAATGTAATATCCACCCTCATTTATGCATGCGAAAGCTGGAAAACAACTAAAGAAATAGAAAAGAAATTAGACTCTTTTGAAAACAAATGCCTAAGGAAAATACTCGGCATCAAGTGGAATGAATTCAAGAACAATGCAGAGATAAGACAGATGACTGAACAACAACCAGTCTCATGGGTGATCAGGAAAAGGAGATGGACATATGTTGGTCACTTGATGAGAAGAAATGATCAGAGAATCCCAAAACAAGCTATCAAGTGGAACACAACAGGCCGAAGAAAAAGAGGCAGACCGCGTGAAACTCTGAAGAGGACATTATTAAGAGAGGCCAAGTTAACAGGCATAAAATCCTTTAATGAGGTTGAAAGACTCGCCGAAGACAGGAAAAATTGGCAAACTACTTTACGAGCCCTATGTGACGTTTAACGGCACGGGAAGGATATAAGAAAAATATAAGAATATATATATGTACATATGTATAAAGCATGTATGTATATATTAGTGTATACTCGTATATATTGTTTATTTAGAGCATAAAATATGTACTGCCGCCATTACTACTACAACCACTCTACTACTGCTGCTGTTGCTGCTACTACTGCTGCTGCTGCTGCTACTACTATTGCTACTGCGAATGCTACTACTGCTACTACTGCTACTACTATTATTACTACTACTACTACTACTAATACTACTACTACTACTACTACTACTACTACTACTACTACTACTGATGCTGCTGCTGGTATTACTGCTACTGCTTCTGTAATCACTGAATGCTACTGTTGTGTTACAACTTTTGCTACTGGTATGTTTCTATTTTCATTACTAATATTACTATTACCATTTCTAACACTACCGTTACCACTGTGACTATTCCTGCTACCTCTACATCGACAACAACAAAAACAAAAATACCACACACACTACTTTATTACTTTTACCAACACCGTTGCTGCGACGTCTACACCGATAGCAACAACAACAACAACTGCAACTACTACTACTACTACTACTACTACTACTACTACTACTACTACTACTACTACTACTACAGCGAACAAATGTGTTATTGTTGTTCGTCCATCGTCTTCAATGATGACCACAGATTCATCTCAGTCATCGTAAGCAGAGGTGTGTCCGTGCGTGACCAACTAGCCCTATACGAGCTCTAAAAGTTTTGTCACACACGAAACATATATGTCCAGATTCAGTTGTGCGAGCAAATGTAGTATTTCAATATATATCACCAAACTGGCTGTAGGTCTTAAATCTTCCAGTTTCCCCGTAGCTATTCTCGTATTTACCAATTTTGCTTCATCTGATCTGGATTCACGTAAAAAAAATAACCCCACCCCCATCCCCACCGCGCAACTTCTGTAAGAAACGGACCTGACGTTGACTGATAGCTACATGACAGGAATAGACACTGCTCTATGCCCCCCTGGGAACATTTTAAGGGACATTTTTATCATAAGCGTTAAAGCGAAAAGGAAACATCGCGGCCAAAAGAGAGGCAAAGAGATAGAACTATTTAACTGTGAAAAAGTTCAGACGATTTGTGCAGATAGGCCTCCGCGACAGCAGCTCTTTGTATCCGGTGTCGAGTTTTTAAAATGAACATTCCCCTCCATCTTTACTTTCAGTCAGTCATTTGCATGTCCCTTGCGGAATTTTTTCTACCTAACAGCACTCCTGTAGGCTTCTCGGTTGTGAGCAAGATGGCCTGCTGCTGATGCATCCCATTTGCAAATCATTAACGATGTCTTGCAGCCATCTTCGCCTTGGTCTTCCTCTATTATTTACCCTTCCAAAACGGTCTTCTCTAGATTATCATCATGTTTAAATGTGTCCAAAATATTTCAGTTTTCTCTGTTTACTAGCCAGCCTTCTTCAATATTAAGTTCTTGTAGTATGGATATATTTGTTCTTTTTTGTGTCCATGATATCTGAAGAACTCTTCTGTAGCATTTACATTCAAAGGCATTTATGTGTTTCTCAGCTGTTTTGTTAAGAGTCCAGGTCTCACAGACAAATGTTGTGATGGGAAAGATGCCCTTAAAAATGTTATTTTTGTAGTTCTGTTTGTTTCTCTCCACAGATTGTTTAGTTGTTTTACTTTCTGAAGAGCGATAGATGTTCTCTTTTTAATTTCCCTCATTGTATCTCCATTATTAATTAGTAGTGATCCAAGATATTCAAAACTCTCCACTTCTTCCAGTTTTTCCTCATTGATACATATATCAGGTGCCTTGTTTGTTTTGTCAGTTGTCATCAAGTTAGTTTTATTTGCATTAAGATAGATGTTCTGCTCTTCGCTGTTCTTACGGACTGACATAATTAGTTTTTTTCCATTCCTTTTTGTTTTGTGGACAGTAATACTGTGTCATCAGCACATCTAATCTCTGGTATTTCATAATCTTTACTTTACCTCCCTAAATTTTGAAACTTCTCAGGGGAGCTATCCAAAGGTAACACAAGTGTTATCTGTAGTGAAGGAATCGAGGCAAGAGGTCCTGTGCTGACATGTGGATGGAAAGTCTGGGGAGACAGACACGAGAAACCACTGGCATGTTTTGATGGATGGATGATGGATGTATGGATGGATGGATGGATGGATGGGTGGATGGATGGATGAATAGATGGATGGATGGATGGGTAGATGGATGGATGGATGGGTAGATGGATGGATGGGTGGATGGATAGATGGATGGATAGATGGATGGATAGATGGATGGATGGATGGATAGATGGATGGATGGATGGATAGATAGATGGATGGATGGATAGATGGATGCATGGGTAGATGGATGGATGGATGGATGGATGGATCAATGGATGGATGGATGGGTAGATGGATGGATGGATGGATGGGTAGATGGATGGATGGATGGATGGATAGATAGATGGATGGATGGATAGATGGATGGATGGATGGATGGATGGATGGATAGATGTATGGATGGATTGTAACGGGGATGGATGGATGGATGGATAGATAGATAGATAGATAGATAGATAGATAGATAGATAGATAGATAGATAGATAGATAGATAGATAGATAGATAGTCGGAAGTAACTTACTATTACACAGTTTAGTATCACACAGTCTTTTAGCATACACGTTTATGCTGGCCTATGTACTAAGTATGTCGGCCATTACTGTGCAGAGTTTGGCGTAGTTACAGTTCGCGTACACACTTCCTTCAATAGATATATCTGCTGTGTTTTCTGCGTGCATGTTCCTTGGTCCAAAGTTAAATGTTAAATCCTGGCATTTCCTTGCTTTATTTGAAGCAGCCTGGTTCTAAAATATGAAACTAGGTTTCTTCTTCTTCTTCTTGGCTCACGTTTATGTACTCAGCCGTCTAGACAAGGAGAGGGGTTGCTTATTGTAATCCCACCGTCAGAAGGACCTTTTCTTGTGCGCGGCATATTTTTCCAAGCGATGATAACTAGTCACTACTTTTATCAAATAATTTTCCATCCGGTGGTATCTAGGCACTGGTTTTATCACTTAATTCTCCATCCAGTGGTATCTAAGTATGTAAAAACAACTAAAGAATCTGTGGATAGAAACAAACAACTACACAAATAAGATTTTTAAGGGCATGCATCTTACCTATCGCAACATATGCCTGTGAGACCTGGACTCATAACAAAACAGCTGAGAAACACATAAATGCCTTTGAATGTAAATGCTACAGAAAAGTTCTTCAAATAACATGGGCACAAAAAAGAACCAAATATCCATACTACAAGAACTTTATATTGAAGAAGGCTGGCTAGTAAAGAAGATTAAACAAAGAAAACGTAAATATTTTGGACACATTAAACGTCATGATAATCTAGAGAAGACCTCGTGGAAGGGTAAATAATGGGAAAAAGAAAGAGAGGAAGACCAAGGCGAAGATGGTTGCAACACATCGTTGATGACCTGCGAATGGATGCATCAGCAGCAGACCATCTTGCTCACAACCGAGAGGCCTACAGGAGTGCTGTTAGGGAGGCAAAGTTCCCCAGAGGACATGAAAAGGAATGAAACGAATGGTATCATGGCACTAGTTTTATCAATTAATTTTTCATCCGATGCTATCTAGGCACTAGTTTTATCAATTAATATAAATACAGCGGTCTTGAGTGTAATTTTCTGATAGTTTATGGAGGGAAAGATTAGTTCAAGATGCATTTATAAAGTGCATATTCTTGAGAAAACAGTTAAGTTCACATCAAACGATGGCGGCTTGTGATAAAAGATATATGAAAGTGTTATAACGTGCCCTCTACGCATTTGACAAAATTTCCATCTTTGCTGTCGTTCATAAATTTTTTTTCCTTCTTAAAATTAAAGTTTAGCCCCCCCCCCCCCCCCCCCCCAGCCACTCGTTCATAAACTACGACCTGAGTAAGACAGCCTGCTCAGCAGCTAACTGTTGGGACAGAGAACAAACAAAAGGTTGAGATCTCTTCCGGCCAGCTACCCGCTTTCTTCTGTTCTGTTTAAACAAAGACTTTACATTCTCATGTATGTACTTAAGAAGGAATTCCATTATATATATATATACACATAGGAGGGATGATTGATAAGTTCTCTGCATAAGATACAACGGATTATTCGTGGACATCTTTTTTGGTTTTCTCAACATAGTCCCCCCTGCATGTTTTATGCACTTAGTCCAGCGATTATGGAGCATACTGATCCCTTCTTTGTAAACGTCAACATCTTGTGCCAGTAGAAAGTGGTCTACGGCATGAATTACGTTGTCATCTGAAGCAAATTTGCGACCACTGAGCTACTTTTTGAGTTTGGTAAAGAGGTAATAGTCCGAAGGGGCCAAATCTGGGGGAAAAGTAGGATGTTCAAGAAGCTGGAAGCTGCATTCATGGTTAGCAGCCATTGCCACCGCCGTCTTGTGAACTGGAGCATTGTCTTGATGAAAGATGACTCCTCTCGTCAATTTACCTCAACGCTTTTCGTTCAATTTGACCCGCACTTGCTTCACAAAATTAGCGTAATAGGCCCTGTTGACCGTTCTGCCCTTTTGAAGATAGTCTACCAATAGCACACCTTCTGAATCCCAAAAGATGGAAGCCTTCACTTTGCCTGCAGACAGAACCACCCTTGCTTTCTTTGGAGGTGGGGATCCATGATGTTTCCACTGCTTTGACTGTTCTTTGGTTTCTGGTTGAAAATGATGAACCCAAGTCTCATCCATAGTCACAAACTGGTGAAGAAACTTTTCATGATCTGCAGAAAAATGGCCCAGATTGTCTCTTGACATGTTGAGACGCTGTCATTTGTGATCGGCTTCAAGAAGTTTCGGGACCCATCAAGCAGAGACCTTTGTCATTTGAAGATTATTGCGAATAATAGCATGAACACGTTCCTGGGAGATGCCCAACTCAATAGCAATATACCGCTCAGTTAGTCGTCGATCTGCCATTATCATGTCATGGACTCTGCCGGTGGTTTCATCGATGGTTACCGTTCTTGGCCTTTCTGGACGGGGATCATCTTCCAGATTCTCCCTTCCATGTTTGAACTGAGCTGCCCATTTCTTCACTGTGCTGTAAGAACGGGCACTCTCTACTAGAGTCTCCACCATATCCTCATGGATCTCCTTCAATGATAAGCCCTTGATGCAGAGGTAGCGAATGACTGCTCAATGAGAAATTGTATCCATTTTATCAATTTCTGCCACTCCTTTACCACTTCAGTAGCCTGTAAAAAAATTGGTTGCAGTTAATTTCTTGAAATTTGGTGTTTAATCTTACATTAACATGATCTACAAATGCACTTATTATCAGCTGTGTGTTTCAAGTATTTGTACCCTATGCCGAGATACATATCTTACATCCATCCCGTGCCGTTAAACGTCACATAGGGCTCGCATAGTTGTTTGGCAAGTTTTCTGTTCTCGGCGAATCGAAAGATTCATCAAGGGATGTTCATTCATTCATTCATTTGCATGTCCTTACAGAACTTTGCCTCCCTAACAGCAGTCCTGTAGGCCTCTCGGTTCTGAGCAAGATGGCCTGCTGCTGATGCACCCATTGTTTTTGGGTTTCTTGGTATATTTTCAGTTTACCATTGCTTTCCTTCCGGGCAGTGACTGTACTAGTCAGTGATCGTAGCCATTGTCCCTACATTGAGATCATCTGCTACCATCATAGAATGGTGACTATAACCAACATTATCTGTCGGCTGCTCTCCCACTCTATCCACCACCTGCTAACAACTAGTGGGATGTTATATCAAGGGATGTTATGCCCACTAAACTGGCATCTCTTAACAATGTCCTCTTTAGAGTTTCACGTGGTCGACCTCTTTTTTTCTTCAGTCTGTTGTGCTCCACTAGATAGCTTGTTTTGGTATTCTCTGATTGTTTCTTCTCATCACATGGCTTACATATGTCCATCTCCTTTTTCTTGTCATCCATGAGGTAGGTTGTTATATATATATACAGTGCGTTCGGAAAATAACTGTGCACTAACCCAGTATCAATTTCACTATCGTAGTGATATCTTTATGAATGCGACAGATAGATGTGGCTAGATACCGCAGACAATAAGATATCATTAAAATACCGGAATCGATACTGGGTTAGTGCATGAATGCAATGAAAGTTTTTGTGCTTTCTTATAATTTTCTTTTAAAATTAAAGGGGAGTGGGAGTGGGGGGGGGGGGGGGGTTAAGGTAAATTTGCTATTAAAGGCATACACTGGGGGATACGGTGTTAGGCCCGTATTTCCACGACCTTCGCATGAAAGTCTGATGTTGTCAGTATTAGGCCTGGCCGCATTTACCTTCCCAGATTTCCCTGGTACCCATTTTTAAAGGCTGGGAGGATCCCGGGGCCTTTTCGGTGCTACCAGAAAAACAAAATCTCATTGGTGTGATCCGAGCCCGGTACCACCGGATTAGTAGATCGAGTGCTTAACCACTCAGCCAACCAGGCTACATGGGGGAATGAGGGATGGGGAGAGGGGAATATAGTACTCAAGCTGAACGACGCAGCGGTCAGTGACCCCACGGCTGGTTGACAGCTGGTTACTTTCATCAGGACTGGTGAACCATGGCTGAGCAAGACTCTTATTTTTTTACAGCCACCTAATGCAGGGCTGCCAGATCCCGTAAACAACAGAGAGGATGTTGAGCAATAGAGGGCTCACCTGGGCAAGAGCGGTAAAAAAGGGCAACGGACAAGGCGTTTGTTGAAAACACTTGCGGAAGCCCCGTGTGCCTTGGGCACTTAAGGTTTAGAGAGAGAGACAGACAGACAGAGAGACAGACAGAGAGACAGAGAGAGACACAGAGAGAGACAGACAGAGAGACAAACAGAGAGACACAGAGAGCCAGAGAGAGACACAAAGAGAGACAAAAGAGACAAAGAGAGACAGACAGAGACAGAGAGAGACAGAGAGACGGAGACAGAGAGAGACAGACAAAGAGAGAGACAGAGAGAGACACAGACAGAGAGAGACAGAGAGACGGAGACAGAGAGAGGGACACAGAGAGAGACAGAAAGGGATTCAGAGAGAGACAGAGAGAGCGACAGAGTGACACAAAGAGAGACAGAGAGAGAGCGACAGAGAGAGACAGAGACAGAGAGAGACACAGAGAGAGACACAGAGAGAGACAGTGAGAGACAGAGACAGAGAGAGACACAGAGAGTGACAGAGAGAGACAGAGACAGAGAGAGAGACACAGAGAGAGAGAGAGAGAGAGAGAGATCCCGTAAATGATAAACCGGGGCATTTTTTCTGAGACTGAAAAAAAAAAGAAAAGTTATTCGACTATCATCAATAATTACTAATCGCCACAGAACGCAGATCAATTACGTGTATCAGTATTGTTTTCTTCCAGTCTATTATTAACACAGTAATTCCTTGTTTCAGAAGCGGGTTCACTTGTTAAGAAAACCAGTTTAAGCACTGTTATAGTTACACAAATTATGACATAAATTTTTATATATTGGCTAAATTATGACATAATTGTTTGGTAGTGTCAGGAGTTAGGCTAGGCCTGTTACTGGGGATACCAACGCAGAGGTGGGAGAGGGGTCTTGGTCAGCTGTGTGAAAAGATGAGAAATATTATAGCTGGACACTGAATCGTTTACGATTTCTTTTTAAATAAAGCAATTTCATGGTATGTTAGGCTACAACTATGCCCTGCGATAGAAGTATGTTAGGCTAAAATTATGCCCTGAGATAGAAGTATGTTAGGCTACACCTATGTCCTGAGATAGAAGTATGTTAGGCTACAATTATGCCCTGAGATAGAAGTATGTTAGGCTACAACTATGTCCTGAGATAGACGTATGTTAGGCTACAATTATGCCCTGAGATAGAAGTATGTTAGGCTACAACTATGCCCTGAGATAGAAGTATGTTAGGCTACAACTATGCCCTGAGATAGAAGTATGTTAGGCTACAACTATGCCCTGAGATAGAAGTATGTTAGGCTACAACTATACCCTGAGATAGAAGTATGTTAGGCTACAACTATGCCCTGGTATATGAAATGATATATTTTATCCGATAATATTTTTCTGCCTCATTATAAAGTTTATAAGTTTGAAATTTAACATGTTCTTTACAAATACTCTATGTAAAGCAAGAAAAACAAAAATATACGATAGAAGAATACATAATGACAGTAATGTAAATATTCTATAACGAAAAAAACCAGGCGCCATTTTCTACATACATTCTATATATAGATCGTGACGTAACTGAGTGCGGGGTTCAAAAGATGCCGCCTTTTAGTGTCAATTAGTGACTTAATTCTCTCTGGAAACGCACGCTCTTCACCGCACATCAAAGCCTGAACACGACAAATGCCTGGCCACGTGCAGGAGTGCGGTATTTAGGATAAGATTTTAAGTGCTGTTCTAGATGGGGGGCTCCCAGGGCAGACAGAACCACTTAAAAACGATTTCGCACATTCCTGATCACTGTCTGTTTTGTGACATATTATTTTAAAGAAACTGTTTTTTTTTAACTTAAACATACCCGTACATTTAATAGAGTTAAATACACTGCAGTTTAAACATCATTTTCGCAGCATTTCTAGCAAACATCCTCGTGTAGTTTAGCTGATGTTTTCTTTTACGTTGTGGGAGGTTTTAAATTCTAATAAATATGCTATGCTTAAAAAAAAATGAAGCAAGACTACAATGTAAATATGCTCATATGAATATTCATAATTTTATAATTCTTTGTCTTTTAAACACACACAGCACACCCACGCCTCGTTAGTTCCTGTAACTTCAATAAAATTAGCTTCTCTTTTCGAATAAAAATCTTTCAACCAGGCGATACGTAAAAGGACAAAAGTTACAATTCCCGTTTCCATGCCATTAAGGCATACTGAGGATACGATGTTAGGGCCCGTTATTTCCACGAACTTCTTCACACGAAAGCTTGAAGTAGTCACTATCTCGCCTTAATGCATTTGCCTTCCCAGATTTCTCTGGCACCCATTTTCAGAGACTGGGTTCACCCCGGGACCTTTTTTATGATGCATACTCAAAAAAAACAAAAACAAAAAAACCAAAAAAATCCCATTGCTAGGACTTTAACCCGGTCCTAACGGGACCTAACCATTCCCCTAACCAGGCCGCCATTATTTTAACCACCCGATTATTTGTGATAAATTTGGTTGCCTCAGCTCTTCAGTTTATAAGCTGTTATATAGAACCTGTATCAGCGCACGCTGTAAAACGTTAGTCTAGTGGAAGCATATTGAATATAACACAGAACCAAGATATATATATATACTAATCCGGTTAAGTTAGAAAAGACAGTCTTGGAACGGTACATAATGGGAAAAAGAAAGAGAGAAAGACCAAGGCGAAGGTGGCTGCAAGATATCGTTGATGATCTGCGAATGGACGCATTAGCATCAGGGCATCTTGCTTACAACCGAAAGGCCTACAAGAGAGCTATTAGGGAGACAAAGCTCCGCGAGGGACAAGCAAATGACTGACTGACTGATGCTAATCCGGTGGTATCGGGTTCAAGTCCCAGCAGTGGGGATTTTTTTCTGGTATGCTATAGAAAAAAGGGCCCCGGGCCCACCCAGCCTCTGAAAGTGGGTACCAGAGAAATCTGGGAAGATAAATACCGCCAGGCTGTGATACTGACCACATCAGACTTTCACGTGCCGAAGGTCGTTGAAGTATGGGCTTAAAATCATATCTTCCATATGCCTTAATGGCATGGAAGTGAAAATATTACCCGATATATCCCGTTATAACGGGATTTTACTGTATAGATAAGAGGTTATCGTAATGATTAATCGAAATACACTAAACGATGCAAAGATATTGCGGAACATGATGACCTACGCCAGCTGACTGGAAATGTAGATAAAGAAAGAAAACTGTCACAGAAAAAACACCTTCTACAACGACACCTACAGGAAGGAAACATTTCATGGAAGTTTTAATTGCGGAGCCGGGAGCGTGCCAACGTCTTGGCTTGTTATTTGCTTTCTGTTAATGATTTGTTTTTCCAATATTTCTTTTTTGGAGAATGGAAAACGGCTCTGCAAGCATCTTTGGAATTTGACAGATTATCAGACTTCCTGTTTGGTGGATTTTGTAAGGTGGCTTTTTAAACAAAAAATATTGTTAAGTAAGACGCTAGAAACATGAACAGATGAGAAATGTGTATCTGAAATTTAAAACAAATAGCCTAAACAAGTGCATGAATGAAAGTAAAAGAAATAGTCTGTGTAGCCAGTTCAGCCTTTGGAAATGAGAAAACGAGTTTACAAAGTGTTTCATTCACGTTTGCTGTGTCTTGAACATCTTGCAACCTAAGGCTCTGGAACAGACCGACAAACCAGTAAACCTCGTGGGGTCTTGAAAAGGTAGCAAGGAATTTTCTCCACTTCTTGTGGCTTGTCAGCCCGCCCCTGTAGGGCGCCAGAACTGTGTTTGCATACTGCTCATCTCCACTTATGTGACAGTAGGTCGTGGAACATAAACGGACACATGCAAAGATCATTTATGACAAGAGGGATGTTGTGGATTCACAAGAGTGCATCGTCAGAAGATTGGATAACAGATGAAGATTATAAAGAACTTGACAATCACTATTAAATATATAAGATTAAAAATAGAGAAATCCAGAAAATTTAACGTGAATCTATATTTATCCTTTATAGACTGCTCAAAGACATATGACTGTGTACACCACCAGAAACTTTGAGAAATAATGGGGAAAAAAATGGATTTCCAACACGTGTGACGCATTAATATCACTGGTGTATCTAGACCAACAAGCAGCAGTGAGAATAAATGGTGAAACAACAACATGGTTTGACATAAAACAAGGGATCTGTCGGGGGTGCATATTGTCGCCTTACTTATTTAACTTGTATATCGAAAATATAATTAGGAATGTTAGAGAAGATGTAGATAAATAATATTGCGATGCAATAAAAATTGGAGGTTATGAAATAACAGAGATTAGATATGCTGATGACACAGTGTTACTGTCCACAACACAAAAAGGAATGAAAAAACTAATTATGTCAGCCTATAAGAACAGCGAAGAGCAAAACCTCTATCTTACTGCAAAAAAAACTAAACTGATGACAACTGACACAACAAATAAAGCAGCTGAAATATGTATCAATGAGGAAAAACTGGAGGAAGTGAAGAGTTTTGAAAAACTTTGATCACTACTAACTAATAATGGAGATAGAATGAGGGAAAATAAAAGGAGCACATCTATCGCTCTTCAGAAAGTAAAACAACTAAAGAATCTGTGGAAAGGAACAGACAAACCACAAAAATAAGATTTTTAAGGGCATGCATCTTTCCCATCGCAACATATGCCTGTGAGACCTGGACACTTAACAAAACAGATGAGAAACACATAAATGCTTGTGAATTTAAATGCTACAGAGGAGTTATTCAAAGATCATGGTCACAAAAAAGAACAAATATATCCATACCACAAGAAATTAATACTGAAGAAGTTTGGCTAGTAAAGAGGATTAGACAGAGAAAACTTAAATATTTTAGACATATTAAACGTCATGATAATCTAGAGAAGACAGTCTAGGAAGAGTACAGAATGGGAAAAAGAAAGACAGGAAGACCAAGCCGAAGATGGTTGCAAGAGGGGATCTTGCTTACAACCGAAAGGCCTACAGGAGAGCTGTTAGCGTGCAAGTAATTGATATATATATATATATGTATATATATATAACTTGAATATGAATATAAGAACAGGAAAGCTAAAAGGTAGCGTGAGACAGGTTGGCGTTGTGCTGCCATAGAAAAATCACAGACTAAGCTGATAATAACAGGAAGACCAAAACGAAGATGGTTGCAAGACATCGTTGACGTCTTCAAATGGATGCAGCAGCGGCATACCATCTTGCTCACAACCGAGAGGCCTACAGGAGTGCTGTTTGGGAGGCAAAGTTCCGCAAGGGACATGCAAATGACTGATGATGAAGCTGATAATAAGACATTAATTTAGAGTGTCTCATAATCGGACACATTTTAAACTTTCTTATCCAGAATTAGAACACACATTTAATACAGAACGTGTGCAATACATACTCAAGATACAGGAGTTCATAACAGTGTTCAAGTTTTGAATATCACATCCCTTAGATGCTCACCACCTGGAAGAGAACATCCTTTTGGGTCTGTTTATCACCCCCCCCCCCCTTCCGTCATAGCATGGCGCAGCACACCAGCTGTGAAATGGCCACTGTCTCCCTTCGGATTGCTTCGTTTAAACAATGCTCGTTCAAGGGTGTTCCAGAGCATTATGAAACACCCTTGAACGAGCATTGTTATGAACTCCTGTATCTTGGGTAGGTGCTACACAAATTCTATATTAAATGTGTTTGTTCTAGTCCTAGATATCTGCACTTAAGGTGTGTCTCATCATTATGAAATACTTTGTATTTGAAGGAGACTGATTTTTCTGTTTTCCCTACTCTGTGTCCGGTGATATGACATGGCAACTTTGTCTTTGAATATGTACATATCTAAAATGCAATGACCTATGTTTTTTAAAAGTTATTATATAATAAAGTAAGGTTCTGAACATGTAATGTCCAAATAATACTGCACGAAGGTCGAGATGGATAAATCTGTGATGTTACTGTATCTGTTTGAATTTCACACACATCACGATGTTACTGTATCTGTTTGAATTTCACACACATCACGATGTTAATGTATCTGTTTGAATTTCACACACATCACGATGTTACTGTATCTGTTTGAATTTCACACACATCAGTAATGGATCACAGATACATTTTTTAAAAATAGGAAACTGCGAGGCTTTCGTACGGTAAAATAAGAGAACACAGTTCTGTAGGTTTAGACCTTGAAAAAAAAAAGCCGTAGACAAAGCACTTTAGTGAGACGCGAGAGAGAGAAAAATCCGAATTGAATTACTTGGGATTCGCACCACGTACTTTCTGTATTATGACCTCGTTTCTTTCCGGGTGTCACTATCCCTCGTGTCTATTGAACAGTTACTAATGACTATGCCAATAAAACACCTGGCTCAGTTCGTTAGTACGCTGTTCTCTCGTGGCTAGACGGCTGCTCGTCCTACCGAAGTTCGTGGTTCGAATCCCAGGTAACTCTCTTGTGGTATATATATATATATATATTATATATATATATATATATATATATATATATATATATATATATCTTTCGCGTCTCGCTAAAGTGCTTTGTGTACGATTTTTTTAGGCCTTATCCTACAAAACTATGTTCTCTTACTGTACCATACGAAATCCTCGCTGTTTCCTATTTTTTTTAAAAATGTTCATGAAACTATACCCGAAACAAACTTCATGTAATAAGTACTCGTTCGTTTGTTGTTGTTGTTGTTCAAGTATGCACCAGACATGGCAGGAGACCGTGTGTATGTTTGTCTAAAAGTTGATACCTGCTAGAGAGACTGAATCTAAGCTACAGAATTTCTATGTCATGACCTGGTTTCTTTCCGGGTGTCACGATCCCTCGTGCCTGTTGAACAGTTACTAATGACTATGCTTTCAAACACCTTTTTTCTGGAGGTGCGAGTTAGCGCAGTTCGTTAGTACGCTGTTCTCTCGTGGCTAGACGGCTGCTTGTCCTACCGGAGTCCGTGGTTCGAATCCCAAGTAATTCTCTTGTGATTTTTCTTTCTCTCACGTCTCACTAAAGTGGTTTGTCCACTATTTTTTCGAGGTCTAATCCTACAAAACTGTTTTCTCTTACTTTGGCCTCATAGATACTACGAGTTTCAATAAATCAAGTCTCTGCGCATGTTACAAATTCCATTTAATTCGGTCTAGTAATGGTTCAGACACAGTAGCTGGTAACATCACTTGGACTAGAAAATGCATCTCCTTGGTTCATTATGGAAGCACCTAAGCAGTGCTTCATAACATCAGATCTACCATATTCTAGTTGCAGCACTTCAGAAATGTTATCAACTTCAAAATACCTTACACATAATACGAGAACAATTCCAAACTCTGTACTATATTAGATCTGCAACAACGTGGTCAACTAATTTCGAGGGCCTTTCTCGTCTGAATCACTTTACACAAAGTTTCAAAAGTGTCAGATCTTCGTAATCACTTGAAACACATCTTCAGTCTGTCCTAAAATTACTTCTCGTTCTAAACTGCCTTTTCTGATTATTTATTTTGTCCTCTGTGTGTCCTAATACTTCTCCTTGTGTGTCCCTCCTAAAACTGCATGCCTGAATTATATGTCGTGAGTCAATTGTCCAATAGGACACACCTCTAGACCTTTCCATTGGTCAGCTGGTCAAGTCGGTCCTCTCCTGTTTTTTCAAAACTGTGCGTAAATTGTGTCCTAAGATTAGCAGTTATGCGTCCCATGTCAGTCTGTTGCGTCAAATCCGTCTATACAATTTTCACGTCAAGTTTCAGGTGATTGAGATATCTATGGGGGATTTTCTAGACACTGAAAAAGTCAATCAATCTACATACCTTGGCAGCTACATAGACCAGGATGGTGATACCAGAATGGAAGTTAGAATTAGAATTGCAAAAGCAGCATCGATCTTCAAGAATCTTGAGAACATATTGCATTCAAAAGTTATAAGCACAAAAACCAAGTTAAGACTATTCAATTCAAATGTAATATCCACCCTCATTTATGTATGCGAAAGCTGAAAAACAACTAAAGAAATAGAAAAGAAATTAGACTCTTGAAAACAAATGCCTAAGGAAAATACTCGGCATCAAGTGGAACGAATTCTAGAACAATGCAGAGATAAGACAGGTGACTGAACAAAAACCAGTCTCATGGGTGATCAGGAAAAGGAGATGGACATATGTTGGTCACTTGATGAGAAGAAAAGATCAGAGAAGCCCAAAACAAGCTATCAAGTGGAACACAACAGGCCAAAGAAAAAAGGCAGACCGCATGAAACTCTGAAGAGGACATTGTTAATAGAGGCCAAATTAACAGGCATAAAATCCCTTGATGAAGTTGAAAGACTCGCCGAAGACAGGAAAAACTGTCGAACTAACTTGCGAGCCCTATGTGACGTTTAACGGCACGGGAAGGATATAAGATATAAGATGGGGGGTGGGGATTAGTCCAGATCTGTTTACAACGTCCGTCTGTCTGTCTTCAGATTGTTGATTTAACCTATATATTGTTGATTTAATCATTCAGTTTAGTCGTGTCAGGATTATTATAATCTGGGTGTATCTCTTTTAATCTGCTTTTATTATCGGCGTCCATCTTGTCATTGTCATAAAATTGCTACTAATACCGTGGGAGTGTTTCTCTCAAATTTTCCAGTTTTTTTTACCTACTTTCGACGTAGAAATAATAATAAATATAATAGAAATGTTAATGGTTATAATAATAATACATTAATAATGATAATAAAAAATAATACTATCATAATATACAAGGGACTATGCTACAATTTCATTCTGTTAACAGTTGACGTGATCTATCGGACAGCGCTGGTTAGAAAGCTCCGCCATCTTGTCAGTCCTTGTTGTATACGTTCAGATGTTTCTTTCTTTCTCCAACGCCACTTGATGATCACACTGAGACGTTTTTTTTTCCTCTTGGCCTTCCTCTCCTCCTCCTCCTCCTCCCCCTCCCCCTTTCAATTATCTATTCTTTACTAAATTCCCTAACTTCTGCCGTCTCTGACCACGTTCAGAAAATTTGACCGTAAGTCTTCGTTGTTCAGAAACTTCTTTGGGGACCTCTTTGCTTGTTCTCTGTAGCTACTCAGGTCATGTGATGCATCCTTCTCCAGTACGTGCAAGCTGCCAATAATTCAGTATTAAAGTACAAGACGCATCCTGCCTTCTTATCCCTTTCGTGATCAGTTGTTGTGTTAACACACGGACAATCCGCCGACAGCTTGTACGGTTGTAGGCGAATCGAGTTTCAACTTTTGCAGCTCTTACAAAAAAAGTCTCTGTTAACAGCATATGTTACCCAAGGCAATTTCAGCAGCGAAGTAAAAGCTGATTGTAAATGCAAATTACTTTTGTAAATTGAGCTCGTAAATTTGCACCTGTTGCGGACCTGTTCAATAACACAGATCGATCACAGGATCAAAAGAATTTTGTGGAGCAACATTACTCTTTGGCTGGTGATTGTTTAAAAGTTGCAGTTCTGTCTGAAGAGGGCAGAAGCTGGCTATGTATGCTTTTCTTTCTTTCTTTCTGTCTTTCTTTCTTTCTTTCTTTCTTCTTTCTTTCTTTCTTTCTTTCTTTTGTAAGACGGTTAACGTAATCAACAATCGAATGATAGCGAAACATATTCTCATACTGTGCAGCTTCATTTTTTGTCTTTCGTCAGCTCCTTCATGTCAGTGACTATACCTACGCTTCCACTGCCTGAGTTACAGTTTTTTTTCAACACTTTGTATGTACTCGTATCTAAGAAACAGAATCCACCAACATGCAGTATTCAATTAAACGGAACTATTCTAAAGCAGGTGCAGAAATTTAAATACCTTGGAGCAGTAATAACTTCAGATGGGAAATGCATAACAGAAATTAGGAACAGAATATGCCAAGCAAAGACTGCATTTCAGAGAATGAGAAACATATTATCCAACACATCCGTATCAGTGAATGTTTAGAAAAAAGTCCTAAAATGCTAAATTGAACCTATCTTGTTATATGGAAGTGAATCATGGACAATAGGCAGGTTTACACAAAAATCATTGGAAGCAGCAGAAATGTGGTTTATTAGAAGAATGTTGCGAATTCCCTCGACAGGAAAAATAACTAAATGAGAATGTTTGAGAAGAGTTGGAGATAGAAAAAAAATCTTGTCAAAAAAATAAGAGAGAGACAATGTACTTTCATAGGACATGCAATGAGAAGAGGGGGCATTGAAAATATAACAACAGGAAAAAAAGAGGGAAGAAGAGCCAAGGGAAGACCACGAAAAATGATATTAGACAGTCTGACGAGATGATGTGAGAGGAGATCACCAAATGAGCTAATGGCCTGCATGAAGGATCGTGTGCTCTGGAGAAGCATAATAGCCAACGCAGGTCGGCACCCGTTCGGAGCTGCTGTTCCTATACCAACTGTGCCGTGCAGTAAACATATATATTTGAGGGATGTAGCACATTTATTTGCTGTCTTGTCCTTCAGTCATCAAACGTCAGTGAATGGAAGAGACATTGTTTTTAACACGTATTTTTAATCCAGATATTTTGATTAAAACTTTTTGTACACATAGTCTGACACATATTTGTGTACACATAGTCTGATACATATTTGTGTACACAAAGTTTGACATTTACTTCTGTGTCAGTAGTTTAACAAACAAGTGTTTTTTATACATAATCTGACACACTCATTGTCTGATGCATACGAGGTGTGACTGATAAGTTCGGCATAAGATACAAATACCTGAAACGAACAGTTGATATTAGGTAAATTTGTAGATCAAGTTAATGTAAGATTAAACACCAAGTTTCAAGAAATTAACTGCAACCAATTTGTTTTTACAGGCTACTAAAGTGGTAAGGGGTGGCAGAAATTGAGAAAATGGATAAAATTTCTCATCGAGCAGTCATTCCCTACCTCTGCATCAAGGGCTTATCATCGAAGGAGATCCATGAGGATATGATGGAGACTCTAGGGGAGAGTGGTGCTCGTTCGTACAGAAGAAATGGGCAGCTCAGTTCAAACATGGAAGGGAGAGTCTGAAAGATGATCCCCGTCCAGGAAGACCAAAAACGGTAACCACCGATGAAACCATCGGCAGAATCCATGACGTGATAATAGAGGATCGACGAGTAACTGAGCGGTACATTGCAGTTGAGTTGGTCATCTCCCAGGAACGTGTTCATGCCATTATTCGCAATGATCTTCACATGACAAAGGTCTCCGCTCAATGGGTTCTGAAACTTCTTGGAGTTGATCACAAACGACAGCGTCTCAACATGTCAAGAGACAATCTGGGCCATTTTTCTGCAGATCCTGAAAAGTTTCTTCAGCAATTTGTGACTATGGATGAGACTTGGGTTCATCATTTTCAATCAGAAACCAAAGAACAGCCAAAGCAGTGGAAACATCATGGATTCCCGGCTCCAAAGAAAGCAAAGATGGCTCTGTCTGCAGTCAAAGTGAAGGCTTCCATCTTTTGGGATTCAGAAGGTGTGCTATTGGTAGACTATCTTCAAAAGGGCAGAACGGTCACTGGAGCCTGTTACACAAATCTTGTGAAGCAACTGTGGGTCACACTGAAGGAGAAGCGTTGAGGTAAATTGAAGAGAGGAGTCATCTTTCATGAAGACACTGCTCCAGTTCACATCTCGGCGGTACCAATGGCTGCCATACACGAATGCGGCTTCCATCTTCTTGAACATCCTCATTATTCCCCAGATTTGGCCATTCGAACTATTATCTGTTTACCAAACTCGAAAAGGAACTCAGCGCTCGCAAATTTGCTTCACATGATGACGTAATTCATGCTGTAGACCGTTTTCTACTGGCACAAGATGCTGGCTTTTACAAAGAAGGGATGGTTCTAAGGACCATAATAGCCGGAGGTGGGTTGAGGGATACGCTCTCCACTCCAATTAAATGTTTCTATGGCGTGTGTCTCAAATAGCCTCTGACAGTCCAAGTCCAGCTCCTGGCCTTCTCATGGCGGAACTATTTAAACTGATAGGAAATTGGGCGAAAGGCAAATATCTGGCACCTGAAAACCAGATGCTTTCGAATAGATCAAACTCGTTAGCCTTTGTTGGTAGCTTATCTAAGAGAAGGAAAGCTCCTGCTGACTGCAGACACGATTTTTCAGCTGCCGTGTGTGGGGTGAAATTCTTCCCCGCCAATGAAGAAAAATGCGACTAGGGTTACCGCGCGGCACCGTCGTGGAAAAGGTGATGGAAAAGATTGAGTGAAGTAGCGAGTAGTCTCGCTGTCAAAGCTACTAAAAAGGTGATGGAAAGGATTAAGTGAAGTTTAATCGATATGGCCAGCAGACTCGCGTTGAGGGCTCATACCACGGCACCTCTGCTCTAGGGGCCGCCCATGTCCTATATACACCCATACTGGGATAATACGCCTAAACCGGCTTAACCCAGGGGTGAAACCTACTAGTGGCGAGGATTCGTCCTCCTCGACAAAAGCTAAGTCCTGGCCACGACCACAAAATGCTGAAGTCAGAGACACTAGACCAATGCAGTCTAGATAGTCAACCACCTATCACCCGACGGGGATATTATATCCAAATCACGTTGAGGTTTTCCAGTGAGAAAGTCCAACTCTAGACTAAACTGGTGCAACGAAAACCACAATATCACACAATCTCGCGTCTTTGATCCACCGAGAATATAGTCCAAATCCCCACGATGCTCGAGCCTCCATCCTAAATGAGACTATCGCGAGAACCACAGAAATAAATTCAGTAGGACCACGGGGCGACCTTGGTAGTAGAAGCGAATGAAGAAGAAGAAAAAGAAGACAAAGAAAGGATCTGCATGCTCCAAGATCGCTGGACTAAGTGTATAAAACTTGCAAGGGGACTATGTTGAGAAATAACCCCTCAAAAAAGATGTCCACAAATAATCCGTTGTATCTTATGCCGAGAACTTATCAATCACCCCTTGTATGTTTTGTACACATAATGTGATGAATATCTTTCTTGTGCACGTGGTCTGATGCATAGTTTTTGTGCGTATAGTTTGACATAATTTTTGTTGACAGTTTGACACATACTTTCCTTGTAGACATAATTAGACACACGCCTATTTTGCAGACATGCTGTCAACAATAGTAGTTTTGTACACATTTCTCAGTCAGTCATTCCCGCATGGTATTTCGCCAAGATTTCCTGTCTTCGGCGAGTTTTTCTCATGAAGCGATGTTATGCCCACCGAACTGGCCTCTGTTAACAATGTCCTCTTTAGAATTTCACGTGGTCGACCTCTTTTTCTTCGTCCTGTTGTGTTCCACTTGATAGCTTGTTCGGGGATTTTCTGATTGTTTCTTCTCATCACACGACCGACATATGTCCATCTTCTTTTTCTGATCACCAGTGAGACAGGTTGTTGTTGTTTGCTCATCTGTCTTATCTCTGCGTTGTTCTTGAATTCGTTCCACTTTATATCGAGTCTTTTACTTAGGCATTTATTTTATTTTCTTGTCTATTTCTTTAGTTGTACACATCTGGCACAAACTTTTTCTGCAGACATTGTTCCCGCAGCGCAAGAACTCCTTATCGTAACCTTGAACTAATCTTTCATCATTTTTTTTCCTCCTGCGACAGGAAATATAAATCCTTCTAGAGCTGGAAAATATAGTGAATGCGCAGAAATATATTTTATGAGAACATTTTCCGGAGATAAATGGTTTTAAAAAGTTTTTAAAAAAATATTCACGATAATTTACTTGTGGCATATTCAGAGATTCGCTATTGGCGGTTAAGTCTGTTGCACCATCGTGATACATAGGCATTACAAGATGATATTGAACAAAAGTAGATATTAGCAGTTTTTGGATGTTTTCAGAATTTCACTTTTTTTTTGGGGGGGGGGGGGGGGTCATCTTCTCTCATGACTGATTCTACCAACAATTAATCGACAGAAGCAACAATAGTACAACAATAGTACAACAATAGTGCAAAAATAGTACAACAATAGTGCAACAATCCCTGTTTGTTTGTTTGTTTTTGTTTATTTTTTTGCTTTTCTTTTCTTTGTCTTCCAGTTTAACTCTAACTGCCCGAAATTAAGCATATTAGTTCTCCTTATGGAACGGCCCGTAGCCAGTTCTTCCAAGCTTTCACGGCTCTTTGAGAAATGTCTTATGGTGCACCTTGCCACGCTTGACAAAGTTACCCATTTTTGAAATGTTTCCTCTTGGAAGGGATGAACTGAAAATGAAACGAAGCAAGTTTTTAGCACAGTAAAGTGTTTTAGACATTGTTGTCTAAGGAAATGGGCAACACATTAGTCTCTTCAAAAACACACGCCTAAGGAAAATACTCGATATAAACTGGAACGAATTCAAGAACAGCGAAGAGATAAGACAGATGACCAAACAACAAACTGTCTCATGGGCGATTAGAAAAAAGGAGATGCACATATATCGGTCACGTAATGAGCAGAGAATAAAAAAAAACAAATTAACAAATACCAAAAGCAAACACTGGACACAATAGGCAACAGGACGAAGAAAAAAAAGGTCGACCACGTGAAACGCTAACTAGGACATTGTTAATAGGGGCCTAATTCTTACAACTTACATCATTCCCGTGCCATTAAACGTCACATAAGGCTCGCATGGTAGTTCGCCAAGCTCTCTTGTTTTCAGGGAGTTTTTCAGCCTCATCAAGGGATGTTATTCCCACTAAAGTGACCTCTCATAACAATGTCCTAGTTTCACGTGGTCGACCTCTTTTTATTCGGCCTTTTGTGTTCAACTATATAGCTTGTTTTGGGGTTCTCTGGTTGTTTCTTCTCATCACATGACCGAAATATGTCCATCTTCTTTTTCTGATCACCATGAGACAGGTTGCTGTTTGCTCATCTGTCTTATCTCTGCGTCGCTCTTGAATTCATTCCACTTTATACTCTATACACTTTAACTATGCCTAATTAGTAGGCATAAAATCCCTTGATGAGTTTGAAAAGCTCCTTGGAAATAGCAAAACTTTGCGAACTACCATGCAAGCCCTGTGTGACATTTAACGGCACGGGAAAGATGTAAGATGCAAGATTAGCCTTCGAAAAAATAGTAGACAAGGCACTTTAAACACGAGATGAAAAAAAAATACAAGAGATAGCCCGTGACTCGAACCAAGGACTCCAGTACGACCAGCTGACACTTAGCCACGAGAAAACAGCGCATTTATCCACTTAGTTATCTCACATACTTCAGAAGGCGGCTGCTCGTCCTACCTGAGTTAGTAGTTCTAACCACACGGCCAGTGTTTTCTCTCGCTTCTAAATCCCTTTGTTTCTTATCCTTTCAAGGCTAACCAACCGTACAAAACTGCGCTAATGATAACATTACAAAGGATACTCTGTTTCGGTTTTAAAAAGAGCCATATTCGAACCTCATATACAATATTAAAAGATCTTTCGAAATTCTGTGCTTCTACGTATTAAGTTAAAGATCTCAGGTACAGATTTTTCAAATGAGAAACAACAAAGTTTTTGCAGAGTAAAGTAATTTAGCAAAGTGTTATATTGCTAGCATCAGAAAAAAATAGTACCCACAGCACTTTAAATGTCAGAGGGATAAAATTTACAAGAGAATTGACTGAGACTCGAATCACGGACTCCGGCAAGCTAGCACCCGCCTAGACACGAAAAACAGCACACTATAAATGGGCCCATATTACATCTCTTTATAAAAATGTGCCCGAACAGCCCTGTTTTTTAATGTGGCTGAAAATCATACCCCTCAGAAAGGAAACGAGATCCTGACACAGAAATTCCGTCGTTGTGGCCTGGTTGGCTGAGTGGTCGGCGCTCAGTTCACTAATCCGGTGATACCGAGTTCAAGTCCCAGCAGAGGGATTTTTTTCTGGTACACAGCCAAAAAAGGCCCCGGGGTTCATTCAGCCTCAGAGAAATCTGGGAAGGTAAATGCGGCCAGGTGTGATACTGACCACATCAGACTTTCATGTCCCGAAGGCAGTGGAAATACGGACCTAACACCGCATCCCCAATATGCCTTAATGACTTGGAAATGGGGATTTTTACCTTTACTTTACCTTTTATATTCAGTCTGCCGCGCGTACCCATTTTGAGACACATACATACACCCACGGTCTCCTGCAAGTCTTGTGCTACCTGGGCAGCAATAGTAACAAATACACAACGTAAAGACATTTTATGGAGGTGTAAGATGACAGAGTGGATAGTGCGCTGTTTCTCATTGCTAGGCGACTACTCGCCGTGACAGACTCCGTGGTTCGAGTCTTAGATAATTCTCTTGTAATTTGTCTTTCTTTCATGCTCAAAGTGCTTTGCCTACTGTTTTTCAAATACTAACCAAACTACATCATGCTGAACCACTTTACCGAAGATCGAAATGTACAACTTAACGCTGTTCTGTAACAGTTACGCCTCTGTTTCGAGGCTTATCTAAAATTTATTGAGCAAATAACGCTCGACTAAACCAATAACATTCTTATCAAGATTTCCTTTGATGTTCTGTGATGAGAAGAACCATATAAAAAGTCCTAATATGTTTACAAAGAATCATCAACTATTTCGGGAACAATTTTGTTCTATGTATGTGTGTGTGTGTGTTTTATTCTTCCAGTAAATCAGGTCGCAGCGGTCCCGGGTGGCGGCGTGCAGCAGTCAAACATGTCAGTTATGTGTCATAAAGAGGACAAGATTGACGAGGTGTAGTTTACCTGGCAGCTAAGTCAGCCTGACTAAGGGACTAGATTGTATCTTTCGGGAAAAGTCAACCGCAGCCTCTGGCCAGGCTTTGGATACGGAGCTATGCGCACACAGACGTGCTGAATGTGTTGCTTGTCATATTACTGGTTTCCTATCTATCTATCTATCTATCTATCTATCTATCTATCTATCTATCTATCTATCTATCTATCTATCTATCTATCTATCTATCTATCTATCTATCTATCTGTCTATCTATCTATCTAATCTATCTATCTATCTATCTATCTATCTATCTATCTATCTATCTATCTATCTATCTATCTATCTATCTATCTACCCTAAACGAATATGCTAGAATGAGTGTTGAGAGATGAAAAGCAGAATATCTGACAGAGCCGTGTACCTTACTCTTCAGCCTTAGGAAATAAAACTTCCGTTGATGTGTTTCTTCTGCCTGCCCTTCTGTGATGCGTTCACTTTCATTCTATCTCTTGTTTGTTTATCTACCCGTCTGTATGTCTGTGTAGCATATCTGTTTTTGATGTCCGTCCGCATATGCAACTATGGTATGCACTATCTGTGCTAGACATATATTTATACATATATTTGCTCCATAGTCCTCCAAACACATGCACACGGGATCTACAAAGACTCTGGAAGAGTTTACAGATTACGAACCGTAAAAAACACAACAGCCGACATAAACATCCCCAAAACGTGAACCAGACCTTCCTTCTCTCATGTGAGACTCGCGAGAATCGCTCCGCCATTTTGACTGCCGGAAATTGTCCTTAAAGGAAGGCACAGTCGAGAAACAAGATGGCGTAGGTGGTATTTATGTTTTTTTTTTTTTTTTTCAAAGAAGCCTGGTTTTAATTTCGGATTTAAAAAATAGGACTAAATATTAACAGAAGAATTCTTTGTTTTAATTCTTATGAGCTTTTTATAACAGGGCTGTGTTGTCTGAAGGAGAAAATTGAAGAAAATTGGTAACAACAAGGCTGGCAAATAGCACAGGAAATTACGTATGATTAGCCAGGAGAAACTACGGACAACACAGTTTCCACCGCGTCTAAAGTGCTACGTCTACAGTTTTGAGGTTAATTATATGTACGTATTTCCTGCCATATACGACGCAGTTCGTTCCCTCCCCCCCCCCCAAGAGACCCACCACAGCTCACCCTGCGTCCTATACCCCGATGGTTAGGTCTGTTCGGGTGGGCTTTGGGGGTAGAGGCTGTTTGAATGGGCCTTGGGGCAGAGGCTGTTTGCTAGGCGTTAGAGTAGAACGTGCTTGAATGGGCTTTTGGGTAGAGGCTGTTTGGCTCGCCCTTGAAGTACAGACTGTTTGAATTGACCTTGGGGTACAGGCTGTTTGCTAGGCGCTGGAGTAGAGCGTGTTTGGCTAGGTCTTGAGGTAGAGGCTGTTTGGCTACGGCAATGATGTAGAGGCTGTTTGACTAGATTTTAAGATAGAGATTGTTTGGAGTACAGCCTGTTTGCTAGGCGTTGGAGTGGTGTTTGACTAGGTCTTGTGGTAGAGGTTGTTTAACTAGGTCTTGTGTTAGAGGCTGTTTGACTAGGTCTTGTGGTAGAGGCTGTTTAACTAGGTCTTGTGGTAGAGGCTGTTTGACTAGGTCTTGTGGTAGAGGCTGTTTAACTAGGTCCTAGGGTAGAGGCTGTTTGACTAGGTCTTGTGGTAGAGGTTGTTTAACTAGGTCTTGTGTTAGAGGCTGTTTAACTAGGTCTTGTGGTAGAGGTTGTTTAACTAGGTCTTGTGGTAGAGGCTGTTTGACTAGGTCTTGTGGTAGAGGCTGTTTAACTAGGTCTTGTGGTAGAGGCTGTTTGACTAGGTCTTGTGGTAGAGGCTGTTTAACTAGGTCCTAGGGTAGAGGCTGTTTGACTAGATCCTGGGGCAGAGGCTTTTTGGCTGTTTTGGAGTAGGGGTTCCCAGTAATAAAGTTAACAATTACCCGACGCATGTTACCTATGAGTGCGGATATACCAGTATTTGTAATGTTAATTATATGGTTTTGCTTACGAAGTTCAGTAGAGCACCCTAATAGCATACAATTTTGAACCAAAACCATGTTGACAGCAGGTCTATTAAATTCATGGAAAATGTATTTTTTTACATTAAAAAATATTACATGCCACATTATACCTGCATTTTAGACGCCATGCGTCTCATATGATGGGAAATACGGTAATTTACTTCAACACATTAGTAGGCAGAGATAACAATCGTTCAAGATGAGAGAAGTTTTTAAAAGAAAGCAGTCAAAATACATCAATACTTCTTTCTGTTTTAAAACAAACAGGATTCTGAAGTACAGTTCAAGTCGCCTTGTTATAATCTGGAATATTTCGTTTCTTTCATACGTTTTTTTTTTCATGTCTTATATTTCATTTGCTGGGTTAAAATTTGTAGAGAATTGCTCAATGCAAGTACAGTGGTACCTCGGGTCACGAACTTAACTCGTTCTTTGACTCCGTTCGCGAACAGAAACATTTTTTTCTCATTGAAATTAATGCAAATTCAATGAATCCGTTCGTCCGCCCCAGAAACATATTGTTTTTTTTTACTTCTTTATGGATTTATGTGTGGCAAAAATATATAATATAAAATATACAGTATAACGTTACCTTTGTGGCTGATAGTTGCTGGCACAGGTAGATGCTAGGAGGATGAGAAGGAAGACTACTCATTCGAAGGAGAGTCCCATTCCCATAATAACGTCGGACAACTGTGTAGGTATTTCTGGTGGTTTTTTTTTCTTGTTTGTATCTTGGGAAGTGGTTCGATTGTTGGCTCGGTGACTTAGGCTTCTTTGCATCAATGTTACTAACACTTTTCACTTTCTTGGGAGCCATAATGAGGGTTAATTTAATGCAAAACGGAAAAACAAAATTTGTATCAAGAACAACAGAACGTCAAACAATGTTCACAGCGCGCAAACCTCAGTACAACTGATGCTGTTCGCGAACCGAAAATTATGGCGCCAAAGCCATGTTTGTGTTTTCGTGCGCCGAAGCATTGTTCGCGGATCGAGTCAAAATTTGTTCGGAAATTGTGTTCGTGGATCGATCTTTTCTTGACTAGAGGCGTTCGTGACCCGAGGTACCACTGCACTGATAACCGACGTAATGAAATATCTTGTTCATATGTAAAACTGATAATTATTTTCTATTAGTATTAACCCTCTGCCCAAGAAAACGATGAGAAGCTGGCCATGAGATTTTTGACAGAGGGTGAAGGAGGGTTAACAGTATAACTGGGGAAGAGGTGTGTGTGTGCGTGCGTGCATGTGTGTGTGTGTTGTGTGTGTTGTGTGTGTTGTGTGTGTGTGTTTGTTATATTATAAGTTGGCATTTTTTGCCTGTTGTGACAAAAACTGGAATTAAAAACATTATCGAAGCTCATGAATCAAGTATATTCCCATGTGCGTTATCGATAACTGACATTGAGGGAGCCAAGACAAAGATTTGGGTAAAATTTACCTGTAAGGATTCACGACTTATGTCTTTGGAGAACGCTGAAACATGAAATACATTACTCGTTATCACCAGGTTCACAGTTTTAAATGCTTTTTGATCAGTCGCCTTAAAAGATGCTGACCTTTCAGTTATTCACCTGAAACCATGGACGTTTTATTTATTCACATTAAGATATGGACACACTGATTAGATCAGGTAAAAAAACCTGGAACTTTTATTTATTCACCTTAAGATGTGAACACTCTGATTAGATCAGGTAGAAACCTGGATGTTTTATTTATTCACCTTAAGATGTGGACATTCTGACTAGACTAGATAAAAACCTGGATGTTTTATTTATTCACCTTAAGATGTGGACATTCTGACTAGACTAGATAAAAACCTGGATGTTTTATTTATTCACCTTAAGACGTGGACATTCTGACTAGACTAGATAAAAACCTGGATGTTTTATTTATTCACCTTAAGATGTGGACACTCTGGTCATACCAGATTAAAAACCTGAATGTTTTATTTATTCTCCATAAGATGTGGACATTCTGACTAGACTAGTTAAAAACCTGGATGTTTTATTTATTCACTTTAAGATGTAGACATTCTGACTAGACTAGATAAAAACCTGGATGTTTTATTTATTCACCTTAAGATGTAGACATTCTGACTAGACTAGATAAAAACCTGGATGTTTTATTTATTCACCTTAAGATGTAGACATTCTGACTAGACTAGATAAAAAAACCTGAATGTTTTATTTATTCACCTTAAGATGTAGACATTCTGACTAGACTAGATAAAAAAACCTGAATGTTTTATTTATTCACCTTAAGATGTAGACATTCTGACTAGACTAGATAAAAAAACCTGAATGTTTTATTTATTCACCTTAAGATGTAGACATTCTGACTAGACTAGATAAAAAAACCTGAATGTTTTATTTATTCACCTTAAGATGTAGACATTCTGACTAGACTAGATAAAAACCTGGATGTTTTATTTATTCACCTTAAGATGTGACACTGATTAGACCAGATAGAAACAACCTTAAGAGGTAGACAGTGATTAGACCAGATAGAAACAACCTTAAGAGGTGGACACTGATTAGACCAGATAGAAACAGCCTTAAGATGTGGACAGTGATTAGACCAGATAGAAACAACCTTAAGAGGTGGACACTGATTAGACCAGACAGAAACAACCTTAAGATGTGGACAGTGATTAGACCAGATAGAAACAACCTTAAGAGGTGGACAGTGATTAGACCAGATAGAAACAACCTTAAGAGGTGGACACTGATTCTGACTTGGTCGTGTTTCCCTCAACTCTTGTGCGTAGATAAGTTTCCTTAGTCGGTTCTCTTCCACTCTTTCTACAAGCCCCAGCCAACGTAGTCTGTTCAGTTTGAAGACATTTATAATTCCTTGGAATTTAAATAAGCTCTTTGGTTCAATGTTCTTCCATTTCCCACTGTTGGTATCCCTTGTGGGGCCAAAGAGTCTTCTTAGGACCTTGTTCTCAAAGATAACTTACTTACTTGGTTCCATTAATACCTGCAGTAACAACAAATTAAATTAATTAATTTAAATATTTCAAGTTTAATTTCACGAAAATGGCAACGCATCAGAATCTAGCAGCTCCTGAAGGCCAATGTTTCAGCTTAAATATGAGCTACAACCCATCAAGAACAGCACGAGAAAATACAATATATATATATCTGAACCTTAAGTGCCCAGGGCACATGGGGCTTTCGCAAGGGTTTTCCACAAATGCCTGTCTTTCGCCTTTTTTTCTGCTCTTGCCCAGGTGAGCCCTCTATTGCTCAGCATCCTTTCTGTTGTTCTTCTCCATGTCTCTTTTGGTCTACCCTTACTTCTGCTCCCCTGTGGTGTCCATCTTAGTGCTATTTTTGGTAGTGAGTTGTCAGTCATTCGGAGCACATGTCCCAACCATCGCCAGCGTCTTTCCTCAATAATTGTTGTCAGTGGTTTCATCTGCATTTCTGCCAATAAGATCTTTTTTTTTCTTTGGAAATGAAATTGTATTTCCTAGCTACTTATGAAATCACGTTTGTAATGAACATCCACGCCTGTATTATAAACCGATTGTTGTACATCAAAGGGCCTCTTTCTTAACTACATATTAGTTGTGGGCCGCCATCTTATATGCTGTACTGGGAGAAATGAAACGCTCGATAGAACTAGCAAAGAAAGGCACAAAGAAAGAACACTTCACACACAGAATATCGCATAAGGAAGAGAGAGCACTAGCTAGAAGAAAATACCAAAACATCTGGAGGCACAGGACAAACAGCAGATACCAACAGGAACCCATACTAAGACTTAACAAACAGCAGATACCAACAGGACCCAATACTGAGACTAAACAAACAGCAGATACCAAAAAGGACTTCATACTAAGACTAAACAAACAGCAGATACCAACAGGACCCCATACTAAGATTTAACAAACAGCAGATAAACACAGGACCCATACTAAGACTAAACAAACAACAGATACCCACAGGACCCATACTAAGACTAAACAAACAACAGATACCCACAGGACCCATACTAAGACTAAACAAACAACACATACCCACAGGACCCATTCTAAGACTAAACAAACAACACATACCCACAGGACCCATTCTAAGACTAAACAAACAACAACAAACCGCAATCTTCAGGCTACGAGCCGGACACTGCAGACCCAGCGCTCATCTCCACAAGAAAAAGACTGTGCCAACAGCTCAACGCTTGTGAAAAATGGCCCCCAGACACCAGAACACATGCTACAGACCTACATTGTACACATAGACCTCAGAGCCCAGGTATGGCGGGAGAGAGAGAGAGAGAAGCATGGAGGAGAAACTTTAGGGTTCCTACGAAGACCTCCTGCTGACATCAGGATTCATGGAGCCAACCCGACTGAAAGCTGAGCATACGAAAATGAACGAAGAAGAAGAGGAAGCAGAAGAAGAAAAAGAAGAAGAAGATATGGAATATTGCAATGCCATACAACCTTAAACAAGCTATCAAGTGGAACACAACAGGCCGAAGAAAAAGGGGCAGACCGCGTGAAACTCTGAAGAGGACATTATTAAGAGAGGCCAAGTTAACAGGCATAAAATCCTTTGTTGAGGTTGAAAGACTCGCCGAAGACAGGAAAAATTGGCGAACTACTTTGCGAGCCCTATGTGACGTCTAACGGCACGGGAAGGATATAAGATATAAGATAAGATACAACCTTAGTTATTTTTAATTAAATACATGTAACTTAATACCAAATTTATAACAAAGCAACGAATCACTTGAAAATCGCCGCAGACCACAGATTGGAAATCACTGTCATAAACTAAGTTTATCTCATTTCTTGGTTCAGTGTGTAAAGTTTCTTGGAGTTGTCTTCATATCAAGAACCAGGCGTCCATGTGGTACTCCATGTCGTCAGTTCTTAGCCACCCGCTACAATTTTTCCGTCCAAGAACGTATGTTGGCCACGATGGCTGCTACGCTTGAAGCCACGCCGAGGAAATTAATCTTTCACACAAACCTCCAAGATGTTTTTTTTTTGGTTTTGTTTTTGTTTTTCCAATCCACATGGTGCATTATTTAGTTCCGTTATCGAAAATCTCCCCTAAAAAATACTGAAGCTTACCAGAAGTTGGACCAGCTGATAATTCTTATTTCCTTTCACAACAATCACCAGAGATGTAGATTTCAACTTTTCAAAACTGTCAGAGATATAGTTAGATCCATATTCTTATGCAGAATCAGTCATAAAAGTGAAACTTTCACACTCGATTTTCCCTATTGAAAAAAATGAGAACTGAATCTAGTGTGGGCGAATTGACCTTTAAAAAACAAACAAATCAAATGCAGCTGTAGTGACCAAAAAAAAAAATCATTCACAATTTCACCTCTTTCACAAACGTCCACGGTAACATCTTCTACAAGGTCCACTGGAATACATCTGGGAAAACAAAAAACAAACCAAAAAAACTTTTTCTTGCGTCTTCATGATTAATGATTAAAACAGCTTTGTTGAGAATTAAACCCTTTGCTGTGGGTTGAGGAGGCTTTGTGTAAGTCTTCGTGTGACCGCAGCCTTCTTTAGCTGACTGTTTGATTTCAGTGATCATCACCGATATGAAGTTGTTTACTTGCTTTCTGTTTAAAGTCGGGTACTACTTTTTAACGTTTTTTTTTAATGCGCATGTAATCTTTTGGAAATTAAATCATTAAATCTGATTAAAAAAAAAAATAAATAAACAGTTAAAATTTTAAAAACATTACTCTTCTGTAATCAGAGCTTTAGTTGAAACACAAAGTTCTAAAAATACATGTATACCAACAGATCAAGTACACTATCGTGTAAAATCGAACAATATGAAAGATATACACACCCACACACATTATCCCCTCGGCTTCATCTATATTACACACACGCTCACACACAATTTGGACCCCCCCCCTTTCCAAGTGTAAAGAGTATTCGGACGTAGCGCCTTCAGTTTCCTCCTGTAGCACATGACACTTTTTTCATATCCGGATATCTTACTTTCATATTTGGATGTCTTATATATCTGGATATCTTACTTTCATATTTGGATGTCTTATATATCCGGATATCTTACTTTCATATTTGGATGTCTTATATATCCGGATATCTTACTTTCATATTTGGATGTCTTATATATCCGGATATCTTACTTTCATATTTGGATGTCTTATATATCCGGATATCTTACTTTCATATTTGGATATCTTACTTATATATCCCGATATCTTACTTTCATATCTGGATGTCATACTTTCATATCTGGATATCTTACTTACACATCTGGAAATCTTACTTTCATATCCGGAGTCTTACTTTCATATCTAGATATCTTACTTTCATATCCGGATATCTTACACTGGAATTACATTTATATTACACGGATCTGTATTTTATACATTCTCTTAATCCCAGATTCCATTAAAAATTGAATGTAAATCTTTTTCACTGTGCCCATCAGTATTCAATGATTCTCACACGAGTTAAAATTTACGTTACTATGTATCCCTCGTAATGGACGCATCAGCAGCAGGCCATCCTTCTCACAACCGAGAGGCCTACAGGAGTGCTGTTAGGGAGGCAAAGTTCCGCAAGGTACATGCAAATGAATAAATGAATGTATCCCTGGTAATCTTTTTTTTTTAGCCTGTTGCTTCAACATTGTTTTTTTAGGGGGGGGGGGGGGAGGGTTCCCAAAGGAAGAATGTGAAGACTTGACTGAATTATTTGAAATTTCCCGGTACGTCATTGTACCACATGTGGAACGTTTCTAGCGTTTCACAGCTGGGGAGAGCCTGACTTATTCAAACAATCAACAGTGTTATTTCAGAAAAATAGGCAAGCAATGATGAATAGTAATCCGTTCCATGTAAACAGTGTGAAGAAATGTATTTATTTACGTTGCTTCAAGAACATTTTCCAAACAGGGGGACAATGTGTGAGAAAGGAGAACATTATGTGCCAGCAGAGTTAAGAGTTTCCTAAATCTGCTTTGAAAGAAGTCTCTTGTTCCTCAACTTACACAACCACTCAGGCCACTGCGCGCGTCCACTCCGGGAGCGGGCAATGAGGGCGAGCCAGAAGCTAAGAAATATCTTGGTGGAGTCGCCAGTAACGTAAGAATGTCCCTGTCTGGGTGGTTGGATAGGTGGTTGGGGGGGGGGGGGGGGGAGGAGGAGAGGTTGAATGGGAGGGGAGGGAGAAGTTGTTATCAATTGTTACATCAGTCATTAAAAACACGCCAGATTATTCAATAGTAATGGGTCTTGATATATAGCGGAGTGTTGTACTGAATTCCTATTCTACGGAGTCTGGGCCAAAGGCAGTTCCTATTGTTTATATAATGGAGTGTTTTCGCAGTAAACTACACTTCGCTCTCCTATACGTTATGAATACTTTACGGCGCATTTGTGTGAACACTGGATCTTCACATTTTTTTTTTCATTCTGATTATAGATGAAAACAGAGACGTGAAGGCGTCTTGTGAAGCGCAGTGGCTGGTGAGTCATAACCTGTGAAAAAAAACAAAAACTTTGCTAACTTTCTGGCAGAACTTTCTGATAACGGCTTGTACCACAACAGCCTGACGAACGTGGTGGGGGCTGGTACTGAATGTAAACTCCGGATGATCAAACTCTGCTACTTGCTGTGGGAAAGCTGGATCAAGTTCTCTGGTTTTTCTACCAATAATGCTAGAAGAAGGACATTGATTTTATCATGTCATACACATGAAAATGGATAGATACTCTCACAGGAAGATACAAAGTCAGAGCTCTCGATTAATTCTCCAACTATCCTACTTGCCCAAAATAATATTGTCAGGTACTCATTTTTACTATTAGTTTTTGTTTTTTTTTTGTTGGAGGGGGGAGGATTAAGATGTTGTCCGAAAAGACAATCAGCGACCCACAGCTGATATGCTAGCGTCAGGGTTAGCGAACCATAGCAGACCAAAGACCCTGTCCCACCTCTTCGTTGGTACCCCTGGTAATAGGCATAGCCTGGCTAACAGGACAGGGATTGCCATAGTCCGCATGGTGGTGGAGTCTGCTAAAGAAGCATTACACACTCCCTGCTTTTTAGCTGTACTCCGGGACTTAAAAAGTACTTGCCATAGCCCGCTCCCACGCCGATCGTATCTCAACACCTCCACAGCATCGGCTGCAAAGAACAACAGCTCACAGTTACAAGAAGATAGCACAAGACAGGGCTGTTGGTTTAGCGATGTAATATGACTAACAAATAATACAACAGAACACAGTCTTGTATAGTTAGACCTAGAAAAAATAAATCAAAGACAAAACACTTTTAGACGTTAGAGACAGAAAAATGACAAGAGAATTACCTGGAACTTTAACCACGGGCTCTGGTATGACGAACACCTGTTCTATTACTTACCTGTATATAAGCCTCCCTGTTTCCTATTTGTAAAAAACATTATGGCTAACAAGCAATTTAAAAGTAAATATAATATGTAAAATTTATCCCTTGCTCGGTGACATTTATAACTCCAACAGTGACCACAAGATCAACTAGTCGTGGCCTTGTCTATCCACCAGCTTACCGGGTGAACTCGTATTTTGTTTTTCTTTGTTTAATCATGAAATTACATTTGAAATTTAATTATTTTTATAAACGCGGACAGAAATCGGAAATTTTCGGGGAATTTTTCTATGTGCAATCCTTCTTTGTATAGAACTATAACCATTAAGATTTCTTGTATTTTTTTTTTTACTTGTGTACCATATACGCTCGTACTTTTTAAGCACACACACATACACACACATTCTAATACGTATACATTGTGGATGCAGCATCCTAAATAATAGGATATTTTTTCTCTCTTCGTGATGTTTACTAAACATACACAGGGTTTTCCATACGTAACTGTGTACTAACTCAGTGTCGATTCCGGTATAGTAGTGATATCTTAATGTCTGCGGTATCTAGCCACATCTACCTGGCGCAGTCATTAAGGTATCACTAGGATACCGGAATCGATACTGGGTTAGTGCGCAGTTATTTTTCGAACGCACTGTACTTTTGCAAGAACTGTGCCCCTACCATCATCTGTCCTCGTATTGTTAAAAAAAAAGACTCCTCAGTTTCAGAAATCCACAAAATATAAAAATATATACACCTAATAGTCTTTACAAAGGCGAAGGACAGGCATTTGTGGAAAACCCTTCCGGAAGCCCCATGTGCCCTGGGCACTTAAGGTTCAGAGAGAGAGAGCGCGAGTCTTTACGTCTAATAATCTATACGTCCAATATTATGTAATATAAACCGTATCTTAATATTACATTAAATATAACATTTTGAAATGTTTATTTTCCTTGGATGATCTTCATAAGCTATATAGCCTGAAAAGTTTATTTAACAAGTCGGATTCAACAGAAGGAGATGTCAGGAAAGGAGGATCCAATTTTGTTTGTAGTCAGATCTCATGGTCTCTTCAGGCAATGATTTTATCTTTATTTCGTTCAAACAGTGAGGAATACTGGAGTTTTGGGTTGGCTGTAGAAGGCCAACAGAGTTCTTCTTTTTTAACCCTTTTACAGCGAAATCGGAGCCGGTGATGTCTTTGCTCAAATCAGTAGTAGTAGTAGTAGTAGTAGTATGTTAATTAAGTACGTTAATTAAGTACGTTAATTACGAGCTTCCTTCGTTCAGTTTCTTCCAAACTGTATACAGACAGAAGGTCGTGAAATAAGAGAAGTTTCACAAAGAGAGAGACAATTCGCATTGAAATATTCTCCATCATTGAAGGTTCATTATCTATCGTGAGGAAAAAATGTTGGTGCTTAATTAGTTACGCTTCTGAATAAAAGATAAATTAGATATCCTTATTTCACGAGACTTACATGCTTCCCGTGCCGTTAAACGTCACAAAGGGTTCGCACGGTAGTTCGCCAAGTTTTCTTGTTTTCGGCGAGCTTTTCAACCTCATCAAGGGATTTTATGCCTATTAATTTGGCTTCTCTTAACATTGTCCTCTTTAGAGTTTCACGTTGTCGACCTCTTTTTCTTTGCCCTGTTGTTCACCACTTGATAGTTTGTTTAGGGATTCTCTATTTCTTCTCATCACGTTACCAACATATTATTATTATTATTATACCTGTTAGCTGCCAGTTCATCTCTGCGAATGAAATTACACCATTATTATTATTATTATTATTATTGGTGGTAGTAGTAGTAATAGTAGTAGTAGTAGTAGCAGCAGCAGCAGCAACAATAGTAGTAGCAATTGCGCCAGTAATATTAGAACACTAGTAGTAGCAACAACAGCAGCTGGTAGTAGTGGTAACAGTAAGTTAATCGTTATAATACTAGTAGTGATGGTACAATAGATTTCCCCCATTTCAATCACTTAAGGAAGAACTTTGAGGTGTGGAACTGCTTCCCAACTCCAGGAAGAAAAAGCCACCAACGCTAAAGAAAAAAGAAATCGATAATGGTAAATCTACTTCATTTTTATGGATATAGTAAAAGTGTGATGTTATCTATATTTTTCACCAGCATTAAGAAGGCGGGTAATTATATTGAATGCGTTCTTGCATTATTGGACAGTAAGCACGTGGGTGTTTACAATACAGACTTTCCAAAATCTGTTACGAGCAAAGACACGTGTAATAACTTTCCCGTTCTGGTTTAAGAAATGGCAATATTTATAACTGAAAAACATCAACTAATAAAACAAAGAGTGCGACAGGGATGTGTACTAACTCCAGACCTTTTTTCTCTGTACAGCGAGAATATTCTAAGAACGATCATTACAGAAACAGGTATAAAAATAAGAGGATAAAGTATTAACAACCTTCGGTATGCTAACGACACAGTACTGATAGCTGAGAGCCAACAAGACCTGCAAAATCTCTTGGATAAAGTCGCCAAAGAAAGTGAACAGAAAGGCCTTACTTTGAACATAAAAAAGACACAGACTATGGTTTTATCTAAGAAACGGAATCCACCAACATGTAGTATAAAATTAAACAGAACTGTTCTAAAGCAGGTGCAGAAATTAAAATACCTTGGAGCAGTAATAACTTCAGATGGGAAATGCAGAACAGAAATTAAGAACAGAATAGGCCAAGCAAAGACTGCATTTCAGAGAATGAGAAACATATTATCCAACACATCCTTATCAAGGAATGTTAGAAAATGAGTCATAAAATGCTATATTGAACCTATCTTGTTATATGGAAGTGAATCATGGACAATAGGCAAGTCTGCATAAAAATCATTGGAAGCAGCAGAAATGTGGTTTATTAGAGGAATTTTGCGAATCCCCTGGACAGCTAAAATAACTAATGGAGAATGTTTGAGAAGAGCTGGAGATATAAAAATCTTCCAAAAAAATAAGAGAGAGACAATGTGCGTTCATAGAACATGCAATGCGAAGAGGGGACATTGAAAATATTACACTACTGGACAAAAATTAAGGGCCGGTTTTTTTCTTTTCTTACAAAAACAAAATCATCAACTGACTAACAAACAAGCCATTATTACCAAAGAAAACAGTATTTAAAACTGAACAAATTCAATCACTTGATTTGCAAATCGGAATAGGAATAAACATACAACAAGCTGCCGAAATCACTCACCCCTCGTTCAAAGATTCACAAGAGTGATCTTCAAACAACAAACATGTCAGTGTCGCGTGTGGCCACCGTTCACTGCCAGACATTCGACCCACCGTTGCTTCATCGAGTTAACCAGGGTTGTCAGGACATTCTGTGGAATGGCCTGCCACTCTTGTTGAAGGAAAAGGGTCACCTGGGTGACATAAACCGGTCGAAACCCGTCTGCCTAGGACATCCCAAATGTGCTAAATGGCCGGCTGAAGCGGCGACCGAGCTGGCCAATCGATTCAAATGACCTTTTTGCTATTGAAGAAAATCTACGACACGACCCCGATGTGGTCTTGCGTTATCGTCTTGTAGGATTGCTCCTGCACCCATGGTTTGCAAGGTAGCCTGGACAATGGGTTGCAGAATTTTATTCAGATATCTCTGGGCCGTTAGGGTGTCATTAATGACACTGAAGGGAGTCCTGCCGTGCCTGTTGATGCCATACAAGACAATGATTGATCCCCTTCCGTAACGATCCACCTCTTGGATAGTCGCGTCATGGAACCGTTCCCCTGTCCTGCTCCAAATGCGGATTATGTC